>OZ038457.1:16181556-16531718 GCA_964036195.1 Sphaerolaimus hirsutus
TATTTGAGGGTAGTTATTCAATGTTCAGTTTTCAAGTGGGGGTGGGGGTATTCAAAGTACAATTTATTGAGGGCTCAATAGAGTAGCTGTTTCAATTTGGACAATGAAACATGTAGGTTACAAGTTTACTGCATATTGTAAAAGTACCATGCAGAAACCATGTGCTTATCATGTTGGAGCAGAGTAAAACACATGCAAACATCAAATGATCCACTTGATTAATCGAACATTGGCTACTCAATCGCATCAATGTGAACTTTTTTCAATTTACAAATGTGTCCCATTGCAAAGTACACTATATGCCACAAAAAATACTCATTGTAAAAAACAATTGAAAGAATAATCTGTCACTGATATAGCCATTCAAAGTAATTATTGCTCTACCACAGATCATCATAAATCACAATCTCCACCATTTGGAGATCAAAAGATGTTGCTGCAGGCCATATGGAAAATAATAATAGTGTGTAAACTAGAAAAGGCATAGACCACATGCTGGGCGCACTCCCATACCCTCTAAAAGACCCTGTAAAGTGTCAAAGACCCTGTAAAATGTCATGTGTCATGTAAAAGACCCTGTAAATTGTCAAATGCCATGTAAAAGACCGTGTAAAGTGTCATGTGTATCCAAATCTTATTTTATCATATCCAAATCTTATGTTTTTGTATCCAAATCTTATGTAAAAAGTAAGATTTGGATACAAAAGCATAAGATTTGGATATGATAAAATAGGATTTGGATACACATGACACTTTACAGGGTATTTTACATGACACATGACATTTACAGGGTCTTTGACACTTTTCAGGGTCTTTTACAGGATCTAGGAGTAGCAGCTCATAATCAGAATATAAATATGGAAGCTCCAGGTGATTCTGATCATTTTAAGTGTTTATTGGTGAAAATCGGTTGAGAAATGGCTGATATATTGAGTTCTGAATTTACATGCATTTTCATTCAACCGATTTAAATCAGCATTTCAAATATACACATCACTAATCCGACCACAAAAATTGAATCTGCCTGCTGTCCTGATCATTTTAACTGTCTATTGATCCAAAACAGCCCATAAATAACCAATTTATTAAGCATCAAAATCAATGTCCAGATAAGGCATAAAAAATGAACACCTTTGTATAGACCCCCCCTTATCTCAGGACTGGGGGATTATTTGAGCAAACAGTCCTGGTCAGGTCGTGTTCATCTTTCGGACTGGATGAGTTATCACCTGCGTTGCAGAATGAAACTTTAAAACTACTCAAATGTGGCACTTTTCACTGGGAAATGACACTTTATGAGAAATACCGACCTAAGTGGGGCTTTCCCTGTCGCTGATCCTTGAGTGTGTCATAGAATCGACTAATTCTAGTTGTGTACCTCTTGGATGAAAAGGGGCAAAAAATAACTTAGTGTCACATGGATTTCAACGTCTGGGGGTAGTGATGTTAAAGGCACCGGTTAAAGGCATGTTAAAGGCAAGGCAGGGGTAGTGATGTTCTGATAAAAATGGCACCGGCACCGGCAGGTCACCTCTCAAAATCGAAAGGGCACCGCACCAGCACCGGTGCTGGTGCCCTACGGTGCCTAGCACCGGGGCACCGGTGCCCCGGTGCCTTTTCATCACTACTGGGGGGCGTTCATACGTTCATAGTTAAATGTCACTTTAAAGGTGTGGATCGGTCGCATCGGGTATTTGTACTACGAGGAGATTTTACCTGTGTTTGCATCCAACTTGTGCCAGTCCCGGACCCTGTAACATGTCCTGTAAAATGTCAATTGTCATGCAAAGTGTCAAACGTCATGGAAAATGCCCTGCAAAATGGCAACCAAGTTGCTAATTTCCCGGGCAATTTCGATGACTTTTGCCACTTTGCATGACATTTTGACATTTGACATTTGCCATAAATTTTCATGTGGTACTGGGGCCAAACAACCCCGGTCGGGGACCAAAATTATTTGTATACCGGAAAAAAAATTTTCTCACCGGGGTCGTTTGGCCCCGACCGGGGACAATAACCACAAAGCATCAAAAAGTGCCATAAATTTTCGTGTGGTACCGGGGCCAAACGACCCCGGTCGGGGACCAAACTTTGTTGTATACTGAAAAAAAAATTATCTCATCGGGGTCGTTTGGCCCCGACCGGGGACATTTCGATATTGCCGGGGACCGGACCCCGGCAAGATTACATGCACTATAAAAAAAATACAGCGATTGACAAAAATGATAATGTAAAAAAATGACAACCGCTGATCGCTCTGAGCTGAAATTTTGCATGCACACTCACTACATGCAGGAGTACACGCATGCAAAAATTCAGACAAATCCAACAAAAATTTTACACTCCCCCCAAAAAAAAACATCAGAGCATGTAACCAACTTGCGAAAATTATGTGCATGCTAATTTGGTGATAATTCACCTAATTCACATGCAATTAACTGATAGACACCAATTATCAATTTTTGTAAAAATTTATTTTTTGCCGGGTCCCGGTCCCCGGCCGGGACCTGTGTAAATAGCCGAAAACAGCTGGCGCGTTTGAAAACTTTCTGTCGTAAAAAATGTAGACGCATCCTTGTGATCAAAAAATTTAACGGATGGATGTTTATAATTGATGAGACAACAAAAAAATCGATCACATGTATGATCGACCTAGTTTTATTCTTAAACTCATCTAAAATATAAATATGTTTGCATGTGCAATAACAGACTACCTAATCTGATTGATACGTTTTTAGACGTGTGAAGTCAATATATGAATACAATGCGGGCGGCAAACAATGCACATAATGTTCATCCGATAATCTACACCCTTACTTCACGCAGTGTCGATTTCAATTCGAATTTTGCTTTCAACAGCCACGTAGAACATCGAAAACATGAAGCGTGAAAAACAAACAGGGCAAACTCTATGTCGCAGTTCATGCGCGCGCGCCACTCGCACGTGGGAAATGAGGAGTTTGTAAAACAGGGCGGTCGTCAATTTGCAAACGTGCGTGCGGTTTTGGGTGGCGACTGCATGGACGCCTGCGTCCAGTACAGGGGGCAGTCCCAGACCCTGTAAAATGTAAAATGTCATGCAAAGTGTCAAAAGTCATGGAACATGCCCTGCAAAATGGCAACCGAGTTGCCATTTTGCAGGGCATTTTCCATGACTTTTGACACTTTGCATGATATTTTACATTTCACAGGGCATTTTACAGGGTCTGGGATTGGTACCAAGAACGGTTTTTGCCGCGGCGGCGTACTCGTTCGTTTTCCAACGCTCGCGCACTGTCGCCCGGCGGCGCGATGTCGTTCAGTCGCCGCACGCGGCCAAACGTTATCAGTCGTTCCACGCGTCGATTTGTGTCGCCCCAATCAGTCCGCGCCGACGTCAATATCTTTTCGATGTGTTACATAAATATGTAGGCACCTATGTAAAGGAACGTACACACGCTGGAAATACAAATCCGGAGCCGATTCAATAAATAGGTAACACAATACCATTTGCAGTTTGAATGGGTCAGCGGAGCGCGCCGCGCGCATGTGCGATGGGAATGGTTTTCTGTCGATTCTGATGGATTTTCATGCCTGCGCCAATGCGACTGCAGTTGCGCATTGCCGGCGGCGCGACTGCAGGGTTTCCACCTACATTCGCCGATTTCTCTGTGAAATGTTCACTGTTTGATGTCTATCTAGTATCACCGCATGAATGCATTGTGGCGTGAGCACAAAGGTGATGTATTTAGATACTTAAAAGCGATCGTAAATACATTGTTAACCGATCCAGTTGACGTTTTTCACTCGATTCTCGCGAGTCATTTCAATCATCAGTACATGTAATATCCATATCACGATTCTCACACGATAGCCGGGGGGGGGGGTGCACGACTTTCACACTGGCGGCTGCCCAACCCTCTTGCACAAAATGTACATGTGCTTGGCGACTAAGTTGCCCTCGAAATGTCTGGCTGTGTTCTTCCACACCACGTCGACATCTTCAGAATCTAGGTTGATCTGCCCCAAGAGCGCGTGGCCCGTTTCTGTCTGGGTGGGCGGAGTCGGAATTACACTAGATAATCACAAACTGGACTCATGGAGAATCGAGTTGAAATTAATGGAAAAATTCAGAGTTTGGGTGGCTGTGCGCTGCTGTTGAAATAGTAGTTGATTGAACTTATTTACTATTTACAAAATATCAACTACTCTATTGCTCAAAATTTGCTCCACACAAAAAGATACCCTAAATCCTCAAATAAGACCCCAGGGAAGTTTTGCGTCAGACGTTTTGGGGGGGGGGAGTTATTCGAGGGGGGGAGTTATTATTTCCTCAGTAAACTTGGACTTAATTCATTGTATGGATGCAGTATGTAAACTCGTTTAATTCAGGTATTTCACTGTCCAATAACAACAAAACAATGTGTATACACTGCATACATTATGTATCTGCTGTCGCTGTCATAGGCTACTATTCTTTTATAGTTTGCATCGTATCCTTTTCATCATAGGGAGCAGTTTTTGAGAGGGAGGAGTTATTCAAGGGGGGTATTTTTTCCTCACCCCGCCAGCAGAGGGACTTATTCAAGGGGGGTCTTATTCGAGGATTTGCGGTAGATAGCTTGAGCGATTGGGGGGGGGGGGGGCTCAGGGGATAGTATCCAAAAAAAATTGCCTCGGGATAGATAGATACCGTATTTCCTCGAAATACCCCCCGGGGGGTGATTGTTTCATAGTGGTCCCGAGAGGGGGGGGTTAAACGAGGGGGGGGGGTATTTCGAGGGGGGGGGGTTATTGTTTCACAAGAAAATTTTTGAAAACCAAGTACGAAATTGTCGTCTGAAACGTACGCAGACGTCGAAAAATGCAACAAAAACCGCCATTTATAAGGTTCTGTAGACTAATATTAGTATGTAGATGGTATGTACACTGTTCTAACGTGATACCGACATTGTTTTAACGTGTGTTCTGCAGTACACTGAACACTAACTACAGTTATTGTCATGTACGTTCCCTTTACACTCAATTTGGGGGGGGGTATTTCGAGGGGGGGGGTGATTGTTTCATAGTGGTCTCGAGAGGGGGGGGTCAAACGAGGGGGGGGGGTATTTCAAGGGGGGGGGGTATTTCGAGGAAATACAGTAGCTGAGCAGCCTCCGGGATAGATAGAAAACTGGCCTATTTGGGGGCAGCCCACCCACCATTGGAGACCCCTACAACGAGTCTACATGCCGAGCGGGTTTACATGTCTAGGTAACCTTCGTCGTTACTCACCACCACGACCACAGGGGCAACTTTCTCAACGCGAACAGTCTGGTAGCTGTCCGTGTCGCGCCGCAAGTACGGTTAGCATTCGAAAAAATCGCCGATTTTTTGGAAAATATATATAAATATATCACTCCAATATTGGAAAAAATATAAATGTATATAAATCACTCTAGGTCTCCAGAAAATATAATTAAATTACTGAAAAAAATAACTCTAAGCTTGAAAAAAATCTCAAAAAATCACTTGCGCTTTATTTCAATTTCAAGCAATATTCTGGGCTTTATTTACCATTTGCAAGCACAAAAAATTTACTCTAATATACCACAGTCCATATATTATCATTCCACAATCAGTATTCATTTATACAATATTTTACAAGTGAAAACCTCAAGCAAATATCACAGAAAAATTCAACCTTCAGTTCAACCTCAATGAAAACTTCAAAAATATTTTGCACTGCAAACATTTAGCACTCAACCTATAGTGCCTGGTTGTGGCAATGGACGTTTGACTAAAAAGGCGCTCATGCTCAGCACTTTTTCAACGGTGATGTGCTGTGAAAACTCATTTTTTGGCACATGGCTACATCTTGGCAACATTGTGATGACACTACCGTATTTCTCTGATCAAAGCACCCCCCCCTGTTCAAAGCTCCCGGGGTGCTATGCTGTGCAATATGTTCCGTGTAAAGCACCTGGGTGCTTTACTTCTCATCCAAAAAAATTTTGGTGGTCATCTGTAAACGTAAATAATATTGCGGCAAGGAAAGCCATCTGTTGCTCATGCAGCGTTCTTTTCGCACAGATTATGCCTATCGAAATGCATATTTTGCATGGTGCACGACTTTTATTTGCGTGCTGCGGCGAAATCAAACACTTCTGGTGTACTTAACCAGGGAAACTTGAATGGTGCGTGTGTTCAAAGATTTGTGGGTCGTGGCATTATTGAAAAAGCATTCAACCTTAAATCATATAAAAGTTGATCTGTCAGTATCATTAGTTGAGTACCTATTGCTGTCAAACAAAACATAGTATAGCACCCGGTGATTTGCATTGCACCAGGGTGTTATAAACGGCACTTGAAAAGTAGTTTGAAAAGTGCTCCAATTTTGTAAAGCACCAGGGGTGCTTTGATTGGAGAAATATGGTAGTGGCACTGGTGACACCATGGTGACAGTTTTCCCCATACCGTATTTCCTCGAAATACCCCCCCCCCTCGTTTGACCCCCCCCCCTCTCGAGACCACTATGAAACAATCACCCCCGGGGGGTATTTCAAGGAAATACGGTATTTGAAAACAGCTGACATTGGTGCAAGTCACAAAGCATCATCATTTTCAAAAATGGTAAAGTGAGCTTTCAATCACTGTAGATAAATTTTGATCACATCAAATTGGCATTTTTTGATTCAAAGTCATGTTTTATTTCAGAGAAGTATGTTATAAGATAGAGAGACGCTTTATACCTAAAACATAACCATATAATTCATAGCAGGATGACATAAAAAAAGTTACTCTCACAGTTTACATTTTTGTCACATACAAAATGAAAACTAATTGATGGTGATGTCACCATTTGTCATAATAATTACCATAAAGCACAATCATTGCACCACAATGTATCAAGTATGAGTGATTTTCTCAGTGATTTTTTTTCAAATTTAAGAAATATATATAAATATATCACTCAGAATTTGGAAAAAATATAAATATATATAAATCACGGGTTATTTATATTTATTGTGATTTTCGAAAATATAAATCACAGGTTATTTTTCGAATGCTAAGTACGGTTTCCAGGCGTATTCCAACGGTTTTTTATCGGGAATGTACTGCAACACCTGGAACTTTTTCAGCGCCACGGGAGGCCTCTCGCCGTTGGGAAATGTCGCCGCAACTGTACACAAACTAGCAGGATTCTCTCCGACCTTCGGTCGGGTTTTGTGGTTCTCTACAATTAATACCATTGGAGAAAATATGATACTTTAGTTAAGTTTGCCCACATGCTAGGCATGTGTTTTGAAATGCGGTATGTAATCTACCAACAATAACAAGACCAATACCAAAGATGCAATGTTTTGGAATGGATTTTTGTAAACTTCTGTAAAATGGTTGGGCATGAAACTCGGTAGTAAAATGTAGACAGTTTGCGATTTGGTATGATGGTGTGCAGTGTGCAATCTGTGTGGTATAGGTTTTGTGATATGATAGTGTGGTTTTTGCAAGGTGTCAAACTTTGTTGTAATCTTCAATTGGTTACATTTGTGCTTTGCTGTTCTTTTTGTGTTTGTAAATCCTTGTGGTATAAATTGTAGAGAACCACAAAACCCAACTGAAGGTTGGAGAGAATCCTGCTATAGGTACCCACTACTCAGAGGCTTGCAAAAACTGACACCCCAATGGGGACCCCCCTCCAAATGGCACCCCCTGGGGAACCTCCCAAAAGTGGCACCCCCTGGGAACCGCCCAAAAATGGGACCCCCTAGGGCCCCACAAATATGGCACCCCCTGAGGACCACCAGAAAATGGCACCCCTTAGGGCCCCCCCAAAAATGGCACCCCCTTGGGACCCCATAAAAATAGCACCCCCTGGGGACCCCCCAAACATGGCACCCCCTAGGAACCCCCACAAAAATGGCACCCCCTGGGGACCCACCCAAAGTTGGCTCCCCCTGGGGACTCTCCAAAAATGGCACCCCCCTGGGGACCCTGTGCATTCTGTGTGGTATAGGTTTTGTGATATGATAGTGTGGTTTTTGCAAGGTGTCAAACTTTGTTGTAATCTTCAATTGGTTACATTTGTGCTTTGCTGTTCTTTTTGTGTTTGTAAATCCTTGTGGTATAAATTGTAGAGAACCACAAAACCCAACTGAAGGTTGGAGAGAATCCTGCTATAGGTACCCACTACTCAGAGGCTTGCAAAAACTGACACCCCAATGGGGACCCCCCTCCATATGGCACCCCCTGGGGAACCTCCCAAAAGTGGCACCCCCTGGGAACCGCCCAAAAATGGGACCCCCTAGGGCCCCACAAATATGGCACCCCCTGAGGACCAGCAAAAAATGGCACCCCTTAGGGACCCCCCAAAAATTGCACCCCTTAGGGACCCCCCAAAAATAGCACCCCTGGGGACCCCCCAAACATGGCACCCCCTAGGAACCCCCACAAAAATGGCACCCCCTGGGGACCCACCCAAAGTTGGCTCCCCCTGGTGACTCTACAAAACCCAACTGAAGGTTGGAGAGAATCCTGCTTTAGGTACCCACTTCTCAGAGGCTTGCAAAAACTGACACCCCAATGGGGACCCCCCTCCAAATGGCACCCCCTGGGGAACCCCCCAAAAGTGGCACCCCCTGGGAACCGCCCAAAAATGGGACCCCCTAGGGCCCCACAAATATGGCACCCCCTGAGGACCACCAGAAAATGGCACCCCTTAGGGACCCCCTAAAAATGGCACCCCCTTGGGACCCCCCAAAAATAGCACCCCCTGGGGACCCCCCAAACATGGCACCCCCTAGGAACCCCCACAAAAATGGCACCCCCTGGGGACCCACCCAAAGTTGGCTCCCCCTGGGGACTCTCCAAAAATGGCACCCCCCTGGGGACCCCCCCTCAAAATGGCACCCCATATGGACCCCCCCCCCCGCAAAAAAAAATATAGCACCCCCCTGAGGACCACCAAAAAATGGCACCCCTGGGGACCACCCAAAAAATGGCATCCTATGTGGACCCCCTTGAAATGGCACCCCCATATGTACCTCCAGAAAATGGCACCCCCTGGAGACCCCCCAAAAATGGCACCCCATGGGGACCCCCTCTAAATCCTGTAAACACAGCCCCTAGTTTGGAAACTCCTGTAAACTCAGCCCCTAATTTGGAAAATGGTATGAATATTTCAAAAAATCACTATCATCAATCCACAAATGCATCAATTCACAATTTTCAATTTTTTAGCCCCAGGGGTTAGACTTAAAAAGTTATGGTAATGTAGAGTAGAAATGGAGTGCACATCTCAAATCAGTGCAATAAAAAACCCACAAATGCATCATTTCACAAATTGAAAGTTTTTGTGCCCAGGGGTTCATTATCAGGGTTTTAGTAATGTGGTGTCAAAATGGAGTGCATATTTGAAATCGCTACAATCAGAAACCCACAAACACATCATTTTATGATTTGAAAATTTTTGGCCCTGGGGGTTCATTTTCAGGGTTATGGTAATGTAGTGTCAAAATGAAGTGCATATTTCAAATCAAGGCAATCAAAAAGCCACAAATGCATCATTTCACAATTTCTAATTTATTAGCCCCATGGGTTCAATTAAAGGCTTACAGTAATGTAGAGTTGAAATTGAGTCATTTCAAATCAGTGCAATTAGAAACCTGCAAAATGCATCATTTCACAATAAGAAATTTTTGGGTCTAGGGGTACAATTTCAGGGTTTTAGTAATGTAGTGTCAAAATGGAGTGCATATTTGAAATCGCTACAATCAGAAACCCACAAATGCATCATTTTATGATTTGAAAGTTTTTGGCTTAGGGGGTTCATTTTTATGGTTATGGTAATGTAGTGTGAAAATGAAGTGCATATTTCAAATGAGTGAAATCAGAAACCTGAAAATTTATGATTTCACAAATTGAAAGTTTTTGGCTCCAGAGGTTCATTTTCAGGGTTATGGTTATGTAGTTTTCAGGGTTTTGTAGTGTCAAAATGGATTGCATATTTCAAATCAGTGCAATTAGAAACCCACATCAAATCATTTCACAATTTCTAATTTTTTAAGCCCTGGGCATATTTGAAATTGCTACACTCAGAAACCCACAAATCCATCATTTTATGGTTTGAAAGTTTTTGGCCCAGGGGGTTCATTTTTAGGGTTATGGTAATGTAGTATCAAAATGAAGTGCATATTTCAAATGAGTGCTTTCAGAAACCCGAAAATGCATCATTTCTCAAATTGAAAGTATTTGGCCCCATGGGTTCATTTTTAGGGTTATGGTAATGTAGTGTCAAAATGGAGTGCATATATCAAATTGGTGCAATCAGAGACCCAAATTTGAAATCAGTGCAATCAGAAACCCAAAAATGAATGATTTCACAAATTGAAAGTTTTTGGCTCCAGAGCTTCATTTTCAGGGTTATGGTTATGTAGTTTTCAGGGTTATGTAGTGTCAAAACAGAGTGCATATTTCAAATCAGTGCAATTAGAAACCCACATTGAATCATTTCACAATTTCTAATTTTTTAAGCCCTGGGCATATTTGAAATCGCTACACTCAGAAACCCACAAATCCATCATTTTATGGTTTGAAAGTTTTTGGCCCAGGGGGTTCATTTTAGGGTTATGGTAATGTAGTGTCAAAATGAAGTGCATATTTCAAATGAGTGCTATCAGAAACCCAAAAATGCATCATTTCTCAAATTGAAAGTATTTGGCCCCATGGGTTCATTTTTAGGGTTATGGTAATGTAGTGTCAAAATGGAGTGCATATATCAAATTGGTGCAATCAGAGACCCAAATTTGAAATCAGTGCAATCAGAAACCCAAAAATGAATGATTTCACAAATTGAAAGTTTTTGGCTCCAGAGGTTCATTTTCAGGGTTATGGTTATGTAGTTTTCAGGGTTTTGTAGTGTCAAAATGGATTGCATATTTCAAATCAGTGCAATTAGAAACCCACATCAAATCATTTCACAATTTCTAATTTTTTAAGCCCTGGGCATATTTGAAATTGCTACACTCAGAAACCCACAAATCCATCATTTTATGGTTTGAAAGTTTTTGGCCCAGGGGGTTCATTTTTAGGGTTATGGTAATGTAGTATCAAAATGAAGTGCATATTTCAAATGAGTGCTTTCAGAAACCCGAAAATGCATCATTTCTCAAATTGAAAGTATTTGGCCCCATGGGTTCATTTTTAGGGTTATGGTAATGTAGTGTCAAAATGGAGTGCATATATCAAATTGGTGCAATCAGAGACCCAAATTTGAAATCAGTGCAATCAGAAACCCAAAAATGAATGATTTCACAAATTGAAAGTTTTTGGCTCCAGAGCTTCATTTTCAGGGTTATGGTTATGTAGTTTTCAGGGTTATGTAGTGTCAAAACAGAGTGCATATTTCAAATCAGTGCAATTAGAAACCCACATTGAATCATTTCACAATTTCTAATTTTTTAAGCCCTGGGCATATTTGAAATCGCTACACTCAGAAACCCACAAATCCATCATTTTATGGTTTGAAAGTTTTTGGCCCAGGGGGTTCATTTTAGGGTTATGGTAATGTAGTGTCAAAATGAAGTGCATATTTCAAATGAGTGCTATCAGAAACCCAAAAATGCATCATTTCTCAAATTGAAAGTATTTGGCCCCATGGGTTCATTTTTAGGGTTATGGTAATGTAGTGTCAAAATGGAGTGCATATATCAAATTGGTGCAATCAGAGACCCAAATTTGAAATCAGTGCAATCAGAAACCCAAAAATGAATGATTTCACAAATTGAAAGTTTTTGGCTCCAGAGGTTCATTTTCAGGGTTATGGTTATGTAGTTTTCAGGGTTATGTAGTGTCAAAACAGAGTGCATATTTCAAATCAGTGCAATTAGAAACCCACATTGAATCATTTCACAATTTCTAATTTTTTAAGCCCTGGGCATATTTGAAATCGCTACACTCAGAAACCCACAAATCCATCATTTTATGGTTTGAAAGTTTTTGGCCCAGGGGGTTCATTTTAGGGTTATGGTTATGTAGTGTCAAAATGAAGTGCATATTTCAAATGAGTGCAATCAGAAACCCGAAAATGCATCATTTCTCAAATTGAAAGTATTTAACCCCATGGGTCCATTTTGAGGGTTATGGTAATGTAGTGTCAAAATGGAGTGCATGTATCAAATCAGTGCAATCAGAAACCCAAATTTGAAATCAGTGCAATCAGAAACCCAAAAATGCATCATTTCACAAATTGAAAGTTTTTGGCCCCAGTGGTTCATTTTCAGGGTTATGGTAATGTAGTGTCAAAATGAAGTGCATATTTCAAATGAGTGCAATCAGAAACCCAAAAATGCATCATTTCTCAAATTGAAAGTATTTGGCCCCATGGGTTCATTAACGGGTTATGGTAATGTAGTGTCAATGGAGTGCATATATCAAATCAGTGCAATCAGAAACGTAAATTTGAAATCAGTGCAATCAGAAACCCAAAATTGCATCATTTCACAAATTGAAAGTTTTTGGCCCCATGGGTTCATTAACGGGTTATGGTAATGTAGTGTCAATGGAGTGCATATATCAAATCAGTGCAATCAGAAACCTAAATTTGAAATCAGTGCAATCAGAAACCCAAAATTGCATCATTTCACAAATTGAAAGTTTTTGGCCCCAGTGGTTCATTTTCAGGGTTATGGTAATGTAGTGTCAAAATGGAGTGCATTATATATCAAATCAGTGCAATTAGAAACCCACAATGCATCATTTCACAATTTGAAAGTTTTGGCCCCATTTTGGGTTCAATTTCAGGGTTATTGTAATATACTGTCAGAATGGAGTGCATATTTCAAATCATTGTAATCAGTAACCCACAAATGCATTATATCACAATTTATATTTTTTAGCCCCGGGGGCCTCACTTAAGGATTATGGTAATGTTATTGTTAACTCCCATAAACTCAGCCCCTAATTTGGCAAACACCCATCAACTCAACTCCCATAAACTCGGCCTCTAATTTGTGAACTTGTGTCAACAGCCCCTTATTTTTAAACTTCTGTCAACTCAACCCTAATTTATAAACACCCATCAACTCAACCCTCAATTGTAAACTCAGCCCCTAAAAACTCAAGTCAACCCCCTATACATGTGCAATTGCATTCTTGGGAAGCAACTTTGCCATCTACTAACCCTGTTTGTCAAGATTGTGGATCGTGTTTGTAAAGGGCATTTGTACTAATAAATAGTGACTGCATTGTGTGCAAAAACACACACGAATTGGGCACAATGAGGCCTGTGATTGTGCGTCCTATCTTTTACATTAGGCATACCTAGCACGCAATTCTTTCACAATTGTATATGTTTTGATAGGTATTTATAATGCGTGCATAAAAAAAGTTGGTTGAGTGAAAACAGATCGGGAGTGACAACTTCGTTGTTCTGCATTTCGTCTTTTTTGACTCGACCAAACCATTTCAAATTGATATATTAAAAATTACAACCTTTTGCAAATGTACATGTTTGGTACATGGTGGTCGATCTCAAAACTCAACAGAAATATAACATGACAACGTCCGAAGAGTTCTCTAGCATCTCAGAATTTAATGTTACCCTTGATTGATTGAAAGGAATCTACCTACCTAGGTAAATAAGACAGAACACGACAGCTTAGTATCAAAAGTAGCAACGCCACCTGGATCAGAACGAGCTACCCAATCGACAACATCCAATCAGCTCAAACGCACTCTTTCCATCATCAGTTTTGTAGCCGCAGCCGAACGTGGGCTTGCCGTGTCTGTAGGCGCACACGACGACCGCCTCCTCCGGCGGTCTGCCCGGCTCCATCTGCACCTTGTCGTTGAGCGCGATGACCACGTCGGACGACCATACGGGAGATTTGCCTAGATGTCCGCCGATCGGCAAGTACACGTCGTCCAGGTCCGGCGCCTGCTCGGAGCGCTATTGGACAATGCCATCGGGCAAATTTCCGTTTTCCGCATTCCGAAGGCGAAATTTCTCCGCTTCCAATTTCCAACAATATGGCGCACGACACACAGAAATTTTAAGAAACCGTACGAACGTTTTTTTTATGTTGGAACTGAAACAAAATTTGAACAATTTGTATGAGTTCTGCTTTTAAGTTTCAATTTTACACCGTTCCGAGTTTTGAGCTACTAAAAGTATTTTTGGTACTCCCTTGAATAAGCCCCCCTCGAATTAACCCCCTCTACATTTGCTGGCGAAATAATAAACCCCCTGGGGGTATTTCGAGGTAAAACGGTATTCCAAATTTCTGTTGAAGACCGCCCTTCTATGTATTTACCTATTTATTTATGTTTCATCAGAGCATCTACCTAAATATATAGTGCAGCTGCTGATCTTTATGATTAATATGTCCTACTGCAATATTCTTCCTGAAAATACAAAGAAAATAATTGTTTTTTTAAAGGTAAGTTATTTTACCTTCCCTTCCATGCCTTAAAATTGTCTCTAATTATGATTTGCTTTGAAAGTTTGCGACACTTGATTTTCTCAACTATAATCTTTGTAAAAAATCTGATATTAATGATCTAAGATACAGAATCAAATGGCTAGAAAGATGTTTTATTTGCAACCCAATGCTGCAATAGATCAAATTTGAATGGCATTTGAGACTACTGGAAAAAGGATTAGTGGAAAAAGGTTTACTGGAAAAAGGAAAAATTAGTCATTCCATTAATTTTCCAGATTCAATTTTTTGGCTAGCATGATATGAAAATTAACTGTTAAATAGAACTTAGATCTCATTGTGAAACCATTGGTAAAGCCACAAGTGCCCAAAATTTCTGAAAGAAGAAATTTCTGCAAATATCCGCAAACATCATACCAAAAGTAATTACCTGACTGAAGATTTGATTTTCACTGGCTCACTCTCCAAATTGACTTCTTTCTACATAAATTAGTCATAGAAATTTATTATGCCATCAATAGTATGATATTGAGTTGGGCATGCAAAATTTCATTTCACTGCAAACCTTTAGTTTTACTGTACTCCCAGGTGGTGCAGCTTCATTTGCTCCATTGATTTTGTCTTTTTTAGTTGCTGGTGGTTCCATCACTGGTGCTGGTTCTGTTGATCCATCTGTTCTCCAAAATACGGAGGCACCCCGAGGCAAGTGTATTTGCCTGTTTTCATCTGGCGATGTTTCTTCAGAACTGGATTGATCAGGCTCTGATGGCTCATTTTTAACCTGTAAATTTGTCAACACAGGCTAAACAGAAAAATTTCAGGTAAGTATTCTACTTTTGTTTGCGGCTACCCAAATAACTAATACCAACTTTCTCAGCTGATTCCTTCTCTCTGCTTGGTTGCTTTCCTCCTTTCTCCTTACTGGGTCCCTTTTCTTTTCTGTGTTGATCGTCTTTCATGTTATCTTTCCACTTATTATCTTTCTTCTCTTTGCTAGTTGCTTTGACTTTGCTGGGTGTCTTTTTCTTGCTGTTTGCTTTCTCCTTGCTACCTTTTGCATCCTTTCTGGGCGTTTTCTGTTTGCAGGCCGGTTTTTCTTTGCTGGGTGTTTTCTCCTTGCTGGGTGTTTTCTCTTTGCTGGGTGTATTCTCTTTGTTGGGTGTTTTCTCCTTGCTTGGTGCTTTCTTCATGCTGGATGCTTTCTCCTTGCTGGATACTTTCTCCTTGCTGGGGACTTTTTCCTGGCTGGGTACTTGCTCATTGCTGGGAGATTTCTCCTTGCTGGGTTCATTCTTGTTGATAGGTACTTTCTCTTTGTCCTGCCCCTCCTCTTTACTCTGCTCTTGCTGTTTATCCTTTATTTTTCCCTCAGTAAGAGCGACCTGGTGAGTTTGTGCTTTCTCACCAGATGGCATGTATTCACTGGACCCATTTGTGATGATTATTGTTTTCATCACTGAATTTGATTTGAGGGACTGTTCTGCTGGAGGTGCATCTCCTGATTCTGCAAGTGTTTATTGAAGGGCAAACATATTGGTATACGCAGTGTGATAAATGGTGATGTTTGCAGATTTACATCAAAGGATTACAATTATAGGGCTATCATATTCTAATTTTGAGGGCTTTTTGCAAAACAGCAGCATATCAGCATTTTCTGGTTTCATAAATGATGTTTGGGGGTTATAAATTCTCTCAGCACAGCTGAATAAGCATTCCAAACAAACACTTTGAGGGTGGTGCACCAAGACTTCAAAATTTTCGATATCGATATTCGATAAGTTATATCGTCTGAACTTTACTTACAACTTCAATTACCTTTTCTCCATCTCACAGCAAGGGGATATTCCGAGCACAAGTACGGTACGTGCACATGATATAGATAAATAACCGTTCGATGCTTTTTTCTTGTCTGATAAATGAGAACCTCAAAACGGACGATCGAAAAAGTAAAGACTCTTCAAAACGTTTTTTAATGTTTTAAAAATGACAAGAATGACATTTACAGTGGATTTCCCATTTTTAGAGATCCTGCGTTTTGGGACAAGCACTAGCAAATGAAAGAAGGCCGAAAATCGATTTTACTTTTGTTTTGCTCTTCCGTGTCGCCATTGTCTTTTACAGGTACTTCAACACCGTTGTTTTTGTTCGCCTCCGAACCGCCAGCCTGCGTCATCTGATCGACTTTCTTCTCACCGATCTGAGTCTACCGACATGCACGGGTCTCGATTTTGTTAGGTACTTACGTTTATCCCTGGCCCTTTATCTAACCAACCGATTTTTGCGGCGATGTCATTTCGCGGCTGGGTTTAGGTAGTTTTGCTGGTTTCTTTTTCGCGCACCCCACCACGACGTTTAGCGCGAGCAGCGCGGCTGACACGAATGCGAGCACCGCCGCCGTGTCCACGTTGGCCGGCACCGACCCCGTCAACGTGCTGAACATTTCGACCCGTTTTCTGTCCTGATTATGTTTCGATTGGCTACCCGCGGCAGCTACCGCAAACTTTTGATGGAATTTTAAAAGTGTTTATTTGAATGGTTCTGATGGTATTTCTTTTATCGTTATCGAAAGGAATTTTCGGATATCTGGTGTAGTATGCTATGCCGCTCTTTTGGGGGACGCTATTTACTTTGTACGTGCTATAGAATGCATCTACAAAAAAACTGTTCGCATCCTTCCAGTGTCATGTATTTACATGATGTGAACAACAAATATTCACTGACAACTGAACGAACTCATATTTGGAATGCTACACTCCAAAGCAAGCGTAATGTTCACAAACACGACACACGGTGTATATAGTCCACTGAACGCAGACTTCATAATCCAATCTACCATGTTCCCCCTGAAGAAAAGTCTAAAAGTTCATCATTTTGTCATCACATTGAATTTCTTTAACCGGTGCAAAAAATTTCGCGTGTCTTGATTCGTCAAACTATGACAACATTCGTTGTATTGCATTCAGTCTGATCAGTATAACACATACCTACATGTAGATTCTAGGTACACTTATTTGAGAAATCCCAGACGCCCTCGGAACGATATTTACGCTTTCAACAACTGACCAATGTCCACTTTCTGTGCCATTTTATTCAATTGTGAGCAAACAACTTGGAAAGCTTCCAATGCGCACGACTACACGAGTAACTACATGAAATACACGGTTGCACATATTTCAGTACATATTTATTTATTTTGCAACTTTCGATCACACTTCAATCCACTCGGAACATTAACATCGTACAATATGAAGCTGGAGCTTCCCTAAAATACGATATGCATATTTGACAACTGCGTTGCACTGCACAAATAGTGTTCAAAAATGGGCGTTTTTAAGATAATATAATTTAATACCTATAGATAATGTCAAAAAAATCACATAGAATATAATCAAATCTCTCGGAAAAAAACGCCGAGAAAATGAAAATAAGAGATTTTTATATTTTGTTCTCAAAAAAATAAATATAACTTAATCTCTCCGAAAAGAAACAGTAGAAAATATAAATAAATATAATTTTTTTCTGGGATTTTTTAAATATAAATTTCCAAAAGATTTTTGGAACGCTATGCAGCACAAAATGCTGCACATCCAGGATGTGTTGCCTGCAGTGCAGCCGACTGGCTTCCTTACTCTGCATTCGCCACAATGCGCAGTTATAAAAAGCTGGCGTTGAAAGGAAAGAAACTCAGCATTACTTTCCCTCAACGTCCACCCGCCAAATAGAGATCTAGCGCCAAATGTAATCAACCCGACACTTTTTCGGGCAGTCCGATTAATATTTTGGGAGATTTGTATTTGTCTTTGTACTCTGGAAAATTTGTATTTTTATAATATGCGAAAATATCAGAATATAAGATTTTGTTATTTATATTTTTACCTGCACCTTCGTCATCTCTCAAAAATTCAGAAAATCTCTCCAAAAATATCCAATTTACCTTAAATCGGGCTGCCCGAAGACCTCGTCGGGTCGATTGAATTCCGTCCCTGCGATGGCGCCAATGCAGAAGCCAACTGTCTAGGCATAAGGCCGAAGTATTCGCTTTTCCGCGTGCATGTCATTCATCGTTTAGCTCTACAGTATTTCCTTGAATTCTTCCCACATTCAGATTTTGTTTTTATTTTTGCTTTCAAATTAAAGCGATGATAAGTTTACCTTCAAAAATTACATAAATATTTAGATTCAGTGTTGACTGAGAGTGTAGGATTAGCTTTTTAGCGAAAGTTTTCTGTACTGTAATCATGTTCATAGCGTGTATGCTATTCAGTGAGTAGAAAATTGCTTTACTATGTGCCTCCATCAGTGGCACGTTGAGGCATGCCCTACCTACATACACACTTGATCCATTTATCCCACATTGCGGGTTGAAGCGTCAGTCTCCATGCTTCAGATGATGTTTTACATCATGCTCAATTTTTCCGAATATGTCTTTACATAGGTCTATTCAATACATTCTGATTAAATTTCTATTTCTTTTATTGCTTTTTGAAGTTCTGATGGCTGTTAGAAGCGCTGGGTCGACACAAAAAATTCTCCTGGCTGAAAAATAATCAACATTTTATACTGATCTACCGCAATTTATTGACAGGACAGACCCGCTGAGTTTAAACGAAATGATTAGGCGGTAAAAATTCGACATTTCAGATAAAACAAACAGTTATTATACCGTCTGATTTTCAAGGCTATATTCCGCCAAATATTTCAGACGTGTTTAAAAAACCCTACTTTAAACAAAAAAAGAAAATCTTAAGGTTGGCATCGCGCCAAAAATGTCTAGCGAAGATATTACATCGTGTTGTTTATCATCGTTCTGAAGCGCTTCGATTTGTGCTAAAATACGCGTCCATCATTTACAGGGTGCCCCTTAACCCCATTCGATAGCGAATCAAAATGGACTATCTCACTGCGGAATTCTTGCTGGACACGGCGACCAGTGTGAGCCGGCTAAAAATGTACCCGTACTTCGACGCGGCGCACTACACGTTCATGTGTCTCGCAGTCCGGGAGGACTTAGCTACTGGTGTGCTTTTTCTCCTGATATTTAGGATATTTGTCAACTTGCCAAATGGGAAATGAAATGTTTTCTTCCAAGTAAGCTTATACTCAATTGTTATCAATGTTACTCAATGTTCCGAATCAGTGTGGGTGTAGCTAGAAGTCTTTACTGCATCCATTAGTGGGGACTTCCATTCCAAAATTAAGGTACATGTCGTTCCCGAGATACAGTGGTACCGAATTTCGGGAAAATCACAATTTTCATACCAAAAGTGCACATCCATGACCAGTGCACCATGAAAAACAGGTTTTTCACATCGAAAATGCATAAGACTATCTCTGACCATCATTTCATAAGTGCACAAGTCAAAAAATAGTTTTATTACCAAAAGTGCATGCGTGCTCTGGATTGGTCGCGAAGAGCTGGATAGAATTACCATACAAAATAAAGTTTCCAAAAGTGCACATGTGTATTTCCAAATCTATTTATCAAATACAGAAATTTCGACCCTGGCTTTTCAGTGGTATGATTGGATTTGCCCTGCGATGTACTGTTAAGAAGCTATGTAACTTTCAATTTCAAATGTTTTGATTTCTCCCTATTTTGGGTGATTTCCGAAATATGACATAGCACTAGGGTTCAAATGGGATCCCGATCCCGAATCCCGAGAAATTGTTGGTGTTTTGGGTCATTTTTCGAAATATCAGGAAGTACCCCTGAAAAGCAATTTATTAGGCCTAAATCCCGATCCCGAAATCTCAAAAAGCCAATCCCGATCCCGAAAGGCCAATCCCGATCCCGAAATCTCAAAAAAACAATCCTGATCCCGAAAAGTCAATCCCATTTGAACCCTACATAGCACCTAGGGTTCAAACGGGATCCCGATCCCGGATCCTGTGAAATTCCGGGATTTAGCAGTCCCGATCCCGAAATTTTTCAAATCCCGATCCCGAGAAACTCCAAAGTCCGGGATCCCGATCCCGGAAAAATTAGTGGAAATTATCAAAAGTGAAAAAACGACGTTTTTGCATGCAAAAATGTGAACGCAAACCCCCAGCGTTCATTTTATGCCACTTTTCTGGCATCCAACAGTGTTTTGAGACCTTTATGAACAACTGTGGATGCCAAAACATTGGCCAAAATCTCTATCCCAAGACCCCAATCCCGATCCCGAAAAAATGCCAATCCCGATCCCGTGACCCCAATCCCGGCCAATCCCGATCCCGATCCCGAAATCTCAAAAAACCAATCCCGATCCCGAAAAGTCAATCCCGTTTGAACCCTAATAGCACCCAAAATAAATTTGCGAGCCAACAAAAGTTGTGGATACAAAAATTGTAAAGTTATAACCGAGGTATCTGAAAAGTGCAGGGCGAAACATTTTCGCAGGGGTTTTTAGCCTAAGCATGTAGGGATGGCCAGTGTTTTTTAAACCATCCTTTTTTAAATGTTGTTTCTTAAAAACAGAGGTATCGAAACCGTTTTTTCTTAAACTCAGCCAAAATTGTACTATGCACTAGGTAATTTGCAATTTTTGCGCGCAAGCGTGCAATTTCACATACCATTGGTGGTTGTTTTCATTGGTTTTGAGGCATTTTTAGTGTGAAAGCTTCCATTAGTTCATGCTATTGTGTAATAATAAGCCGTGATATGTTAGTACAGGGGTATCTTGAAGTTTGATCCTCCGAGTGGTTGGATAGATAGCAAATCGCTCCTCCGGAGGGATAGATAGCTGAAAAATTTTCTGGGGGGGTTGTGGTGGTTCGATATCGGGTGGGCGCGCCAGCGCCATCCCTCGCTGCCGAGGGAGGGCGCAAGCGACCCACCCATAATATGGTCGGACACACCAAAATGCGGAAATCGCAAAATTTAAATCGCAATAACTTCGGAACGCGACAAGCTACGGCAAAATCCATTATACCATTGAATAGCCCGTGTCGAAAAGTACCCCCATGCAAATTTTCAGATCAAATGGTTGAGTTGGGAGGAAGTTATTACACATTTTCTTTTCTAGGCAGTGTTGTTGTTGTTGTTGTTGTTGTTGTTCTTCATCTTGTTCTCCCGACAATCTTCAAACTGCAATAACTTCCTTGAAACACGACCGATTTTCATGGTTGATGGCTCATATGAAAGAGCATATTATGCCATTTCTTATTTTCGGGAAAATTTTTCCACAGGCTCCGCCCACTTTGGGACGGTATCTGTTTGAAATTTTCAAACCTCAATAAATTTAAAATTTGAATACAAATGCGGCAATAAAAAAATTTTGTTGATGTGCGCCATGACTAGAGCTTTCAAATGAGCCAATTTTTGGCAATTTTGGTACAGATTTACAAAAGTTATTCAAGTTTGCTTTTTTTGTGTAAAATGCGCAAACATGCCTGAACTACTGCTTGATGTGATACTGAGCATGTGACCTTGCATGGTGATTACTATCAGGTCATAAATGTCTAGTGGTTAATGTCAAGTCATATGTCAAGTTATAAATGTCAAGTCAAATGTCAAGTGATAAATGTCAAGCAATAAATGTCAGGCCAAATGTCAAGTGATAAATGTCAAGTGATAGATGTCAAGTGATAAAATATTAA
This sequence comes from Sphaerolaimus hirsutus, assembly GCA_964036195.1. Classification (NCBI taxonomy): domain Eukaryota; kingdom Metazoa; phylum Nematoda; class Chromadorea; order Monhysterida; family Sphaerolaimidae; genus Sphaerolaimus; species Sphaerolaimus hirsutus. The sequence continues at coordinate 16,203,534 of OZ038457.1, forward strand.
GTGATAAAATATCAAGTTTAATATCAAGTGATAAATGTCAAGTGGTAGATTTCGAGTGAAATGTCAAGTGATAAATGTCAAGCAATAAATGTCAGGCCAAATGTCAAGTGATAAATGTCAAGTGATAAAATATTAAGTGATAAAATATCAAGTCAAATATCAAGTGATAAATGTCAAGTGGTAGATTTCAAGTGAAATGTCAAGTGATAAATTTCAAGTGAAATGTCAAGTCAAATGTCAAGTGACAAATTTCAAGTCAAGTGACAAATTTCAAGTGAAATGTCAAGTTTAATGTCAACTCATTAATTTCAAGTCAAATATCAAGTCATATGTCAAGTCAAATTTCAAGTGATAAATGTCAAGTCAAATTTCAAGTTTAACATCAAGTGATAAATTTCAAGTGAAATGTCAAGTTTAATGTCAAGTGATAAATGTCATGTCAAATGTCAAGTAATATGTCAAGTAACAATTTTCAGGTGATACCTGTCAAGTTGTTTATGTCAAGTGAAAACTATCAGGTGAAAAAATGGCAAGCAGTTCATGTCAAGTCATAAATATCAAGTGATGCCATTCAGTCATAAATGTCAAGTGGTTTATGTCAAGTTATTGTCAAGTGGGTAATTTCAAGTCATAAATGTCAAGTGATAACTTTAAGGTTCTAAATGTCATGTTGAAAATCTTTTGAATCTTAGTATTTGGCTTCTTCTTGACTATACATTGTATTGCTCAGTGCCACATTTGACATTTGCTTGATTTGCAATAACTTATAAAATTTGTGCCTGTGGCCCTCAAAAAGAAGTATATCCCATAAAAAATGGCTAAAGCCAACAAAAAGTGGACGCTGCACCTAAACATGTGTATTTATGCTTTTTGTATCTTTAATGATTGCAGCACTTTGACACAGCTCACACTGCCATGCAAAAGTTTGGTGAAATTGTTTCTTGTGATGCAGTTTGCTGTGTTGATAGCCTATATTATTAGCATTTGTATACATTTCCCTTGATATACATCTTTTGATAGCTCAATAAGAAAATGGCATGGTATATGATATATTACTTTTGTGCATTGAAAAGCATACACATGTTTAGGTGCAGCGTCCACGTTTTGTTGGCTTTAGCCATTTTTTATGGGATATAGGCTTTTTCAGGGCATAGAAGGAAGACTGGGGAGAAAAATCGCTAAAAGTAGGTGTAAAATAGCTAAAAATGGGTATACAAGAGCATATAGTACTTCAAATAGCTGAAAATATACAGTTAGATGCATGAACTAGTGATTTTGGAGGTGAAAATCTATATATAGGTATGAAAAATAGCGATTTTGAGCGAAAATTGGGGTATAGTTTCTGAAAAATCGCTCCAGATAGGTAGATAGCTGGGCGATTTGGGGGGGGGGTTAGGGGGTAGTAGCCCAAAATTTTGCCTCCGGGATAGATAGATAGCTGAGCGGCCTCCGGGATAGATAGATAGCTGGGCGGTTTGGGGGGGGGGGTAACCCCCCCCATTCGAGACCCCTGCTGTAGTATATAATATCGAACCAATGTGCTCCCACATACTTCTACAGTGTGATCCACCACTGTCAATGGATTAGCCTTCTATTATAACCTATTACAAGTGCTATTCCATGCAAAACTTGACTTGAAGTCACGAACATTTGACAAAAGGTGATATATGTAACAAGTCAACAAAAATGGATATTTTTGATGTAAATCACTTTTTGACATTCTATGGCTACATTTAACATCACAAAATACTGGCAATAGTCATGGTAATATACCTGGATATGTTGACTCATAACCATATTTGGGAGCTTTGAAAAACGTTTTAAATTTTTAAAAAATGTTTTAAATTAAAAAAAATGTTGTTGTTTTTAAAACAGGGTCGTTAACAAAACATTTTTTGGCCATCCCTATAAGCATGGTGCTGTCGGGCCAGCGTTAAACTTTTAAATGCAATTTTAAGAATCAAAATATTTGGATATGTGCACTTTTGGAATGAATGTCCTTAAGTGCAGCTTCAGGCATCCACACAATGCTGACGGCAAATTGTTTTGGATACTATCCCTAAGGCACCCCCCCCCCCAAATCGCTCAGCTGTCTATCTACCTGGAGCGCTTTTCGAGTAATTTTTCATAACTTTTTATATTTTTTCACCTTCGAAATCGCGGTTTCTACACACGTGTAAACCTCAATAGGAACTCAGTCCAAAGCGATGATTACAAATGAGTAACAGTTATGTCAAATCTCATTTAAACCTGACACGGTTACCTACAGTTGTTTCCGAGGGAGAAGCAGTAACTGTTGACAGAATTTTTTAAAGAATGTCACTACACTGGGTCCTTTCAGGCGCGACCCTGTTCTCACGGAAACACCCACTTGCATGCTGGCTTTCTTCAATGGTAATGTGCTTTGCCGGCGGTTTGTTAGCCAACTTGCTGTTAGGCGAGCCGCCCTTGGATGCTGTGAAACGCACCGACGATATTATGCTCGCCACGTTCATTTGGTTTGTTCGGTGTTTTTTTTGTAAATATTCCTTTGTGTTCCTGTGCAGCGGTTCAATATTGCTGTTTTGTTGCAGGTATTTGGTTTTCTATTCACCATTTGATGGGTATTTCAAGTTATGCAGACTCACCCCAGTTAAAGTGGCGCTGGCAGTACTCAAGGTTTGTCCAGAAGTTTGTCGATCTAGTTGATAATAGTTTGGCTGTCGCTTATTAGGGCCCCCACACGCTACTTGACATCGACACCAAATGTCAACTGGTGTCGTTCCGATACAAAGCTTGCTGACGGGTCGACGAACGACGTTCAAACGCAAGCTTAGAATTGGGAACGGAACCAGTTGACATTCGGTGTCGATGTCAACTAGCGTGTGTGGGGCCTTAGAGAACACCTGTCTCTTCAAATGTAGGATACACAGTTCTTTCTGTCACTTGAAATTCACATTCCTTGGGATTCTGCATTGACAAAATGTGTAATTTGAAGAAAGAAAAATCACAAAGCTGCAAGCGCTTGCGCAAAATTGTTTTCAATTTAGAATTGAACGAAAAAGGTTTTTTTTTGAGGACCCCGTTAACAAAACGTTTGATAAAGCGACTACCTACCCTACTTTTGTGATCAATAGCAATCATGAACTGGTGAACTGGTAAAGTAAGCCAACACAGGAGACGCAACGAGCGCACAAAGTGCACCACGGGGTGCTGCACTCGGCCAAGCTGTACCCGAGCAGCTACGTGATCATCCTGGTGGTGGGCACGGTCAAGGGCGCCGGCAGCGGCATCATGCGCACCGTGGAGCAGCTCGTCCGCGGCGTGTGGGTGCCCACCAGCCACGAGATGCTCAGGCCTACCTTGTGAGCCACGTGTAGCTTTGAGTTGCATCTATCTATTTCTCAGATGTTATTTTGAAGAAAGTAAGCGCAATTTGAAAAAATCGGGCTGCAAAAACAGATTTTTGACCAACCCAGTTACCAGTCACAAATCCTGTAAAGCAGTGGCGTAGCCAGGGGGGGGGGCGGGGGGGGGGGCCGCCCCCCCCCCCCTTCCGGGGTGAGACATGGAAATGTAAGGAAATGTGTTCTCCTGCAACGATTTCGGGGTCAATTTTCAAAAATTTTGCGCGCAAGCGCGCATTTTTGCTTCACATTACAGGCATTTTTACTTCACAGGTTGCGATTGCCACAAGCTGGGTAAAAATGCACTCAATTGTGTCCATGTTGCTGTATGTGTATGTAAATTACATACATTTACAGCGGTATGTGACGCCAATGGCGCCATATCGCGGCGCCTACGAATGGCGCCAACACCATGGCGTGGCGCCTACGAATGGCGCCATCGCCATGGCGCCAATTCCCTACTATAGGGGTCAAATTTTAGGGGGGGGGGGCGCCGCCCCCCCCCCCGTTCGCCGGGCTCCGTAAACAATCCGCCCCCCCCCGCTCAAAAATCCTGGCTACGCCACTGCTGTAAAGTGTAAAAGATCAAGGAAAATGTCATGTAAATATGTTGTGTAAAAGATCCTGTAAAGTGTCAAATGTCATGTAAAAGACCCTGTAAAGTGTCAAATGTCATGTAAACGATCTTGTAAAGTGTCATGGCTCATGGGTATCCTAATTTTTTGCATCATATACAAATCTGTTGTTTTTTGCATCCAAATCTTACTTTGTGGATTCGTTTACAAAAACACGAATTTGGATACGATACAATAATATTTGTATTCACACAGAGACGTATCCAGGATTTTTGAGCGGGGGGAGCTGCTTGTTTACGGAGGCCGGCGAGGGGGGGGGGGTGCTCAGCCCCCCCCCCCTAAAATTTTAGCTACATGTGGCGGAATGGCGCCATGGCGCTTGCGCCATTAGTAGGCGCCACGCCATGGCGCCAATGGCGTTGGCGCCAGCGCCATGGAACGCTGTATATGTATGTAAAAATACATACAAAACAGCAAAAAGCACAACATTGAGTGTATTTATAACGATTTTCGGCCACATGTAGCAAATCTGATGATAGTACCTTATGTCTGGGGAAGAATGCGCGCTTGCGCGCAAAAATTTTTACACTGACGTTGAAAAGTCGCAATTTCCGGTCACTTTTTTGTCTCACCCCGGGAAGGGGGGGGGGGGCTGCAGCCCCCCCCCGCCCCCCCTGGATACGGCCCTGTATTCACATAACACACGAGTCTTTTACATGAAACATAACATTTTGCAGGGTCTTTTACATGACACATGGCATTTACATGACATGGGATGGCTTTTACATGACACATGACAGAGTATGGGACTGCCCCCAGAGTAGCGCCATTTAGAGTTCGATATACCCTATTCCTGCACTCGCAGTCAGACGAAAGCGTGCGCGCTGGCGAGCGTGGTGTTCTTGCTGGAGAAGCGCGACGCCATTGCCGCCCCGCACGAGTTGATCTATCTGGGTGTCGCTGGTGAGTACGGCAGCAAAGTGGAATTTTTAGCTCAATGGCATTTGGATTTGATTCCAATGGCCACTGCCGCTGGACATATAATTTTGCTTAATTTCAGGTTTTATGGTCTACTTTAAGCTGTCGGGCATTCTGTTGGGTATCCACGACCCGTTCGCTCCATTCGAGAATCTGTTCTGCGCTGTCGCCATGGGCGGAATTTGGGATGCACTCAGGTGAACTATTTATGTGTCTTGCTGGAAGTATCATTGATTTATAATTGACTGGGGTTTGTTTTTTCATCGCGGTAATTTTTGCCGTGCTGAGAATGTTTGGCAAGCGATTTTTTTTAAATTTATTTCAGAAAATCGCAACACCTGGTCCGTTTAAAAAATAGATTTTCTCCATCCCTAGTACTGAGGCTACGCGCACTCTGTGGTCAATGATCAACTATAATTTTTGTTTTAAACGTCTCTCCCTTCGTGTCGCCGTCAACGCAACTTTTGTTTCCGCTATCTAGGCACGGCATAAAATGTTCCCACTGAATAAAACTCGTTCAAACAGATTTTACTTTTGACCGATAACTTGCTTTCCCGGTGGTTAACTAGTGTGCGCCGTTGCTGCGTTACCATGTGTAATGCTAAGAATAAATATGAAACGGGCAACACACATTACTATTTATAACTATTTATTTACAAGTAGGCGGCCGCGCCCGTCCCCGGGCGTTTTTACGATGTGTCCTTTCAACGGGTATAATATAAATATATATATATATTTTTATACCGTACTTCGTCGAAATACCCCCATGGGGTTTATTTTTCCAGAATGGAAATTTTAGGGGGGTATTTCGAGGGGGCTTATCCTTGGGGGTTATTTTTTCGCTAGAAATTTTCGTGAAATTAGTAGTAGACAATACATAACATGCCAATAACCAGTAATAAATGTGACGAAATAAGATATATTTGGGAATTTTAACGTACATCGCTACTTACACTAGGTAAATATATGTGTGGCTGCGGTATAAACCATCAGCAATGAATACATCATGTACGTTGCATACATGATGTACATCGTTTCATACGGGGGGTATTTCGAGGGGGGGTATTTTTCCTCAACTCGAAAAGACCTGGGGTATTTCTTGGGGGGGGGGTGGTTATCGACTCATGGTAATACAAAGAATACGATAACAAAATGTCAATTTTTGCAAGTTGCAACTATACTTAAATACCTATCTATGTTCTTGCCAAAAAGTGATGCTTCAGAGCCAAATTGAAATAGACACCAACTAGACCAAACTGGAATAAAATAAAATTCCAGTAGTCAAAAGAGACTGCCGCGCTCGACCGTATAAACCAATACCATAAAAACGCAGTCGGGCGATCGCCGCGTCACGCGAGCGCCGTGCCGCGGCAACTGTGCAGGCACCCGACCCCAACACTGCCGCAGTGGGACCTGCGCCCGCTGTTCAGGAGCCCAAGAAGGACCTCTGAGCCATTTGTGGCTTTTGTGGTGACTCAGGCTAATTACGCATGTAGACCCATCACGCATGTAGCCGCCATTCGTAGGCGCCACGCCGTGGCGTCATTGGTGTTGGCACTGGCACCAGGAACCGATGTTTATGTATGTAAATATTCATAATATAAAACGAAATGAGCACGATAGAATGAATATTGAAGGATTTGTGTCTATGGAGGCCAATCTGCTGACAATACCAAGTGCATGGTTGAAATTGTTCCACATACGTTGAAGAAATTACAGGAAAAGTTGCATTTCCCGGGATTTTTCAGGTCTGTGATGGGCCTACATGCGTGATGGGTAACATAACATGCCTACATGCGTAATGGCACAGGTTCGTTGTGCTGAGCGAATGTCTTGCTCAACTCGTCTGGGGGGTAATTCGAATGTCAGCTTCAGGGCAGCTATGTTTGCAAATGTTTCTAACTGAATTTCATAGGTTATATTTTGCTCTGTGGATGCATGTAATTTTGTAAAATTAGTGATGGGGGAGTGCCACAGCGCTTTCGCCAACGTGCCATTTTAGAGATGCACTAGATATAGTCTACTGACGGTGCATCTTACAATGAAATCTACCATATCCCATCTGAATAAACGAACAAACATAAAAAATTACTTATCAGTTCACATTTCTCCCTCCCACTTGGGTGAATTTGGTTCACAGTTTTTCACGTAACCTTATTAATCAAAATATGGTAGCATTTATTGTGTAGCCTTCTGTCCATCCAGTATATCAAAAAGCGCCGTGACGCTTGATTTTTGACAGAATACGGTGGCACACGAAATTTATGCGCTTTTTGCATCGATTGTGGCTAAAATGATTGCAATCGTTTTTTCTCAGTTTTCGCCTGCGTGTATTTTAATATCGTGTTGTTGTGTTCTTTTTTTAAGATCTGGAGTTTTCAGCTGAGAATTACTTGACGTCAAAAAAGCACTGCCGCTGTCCATTTTGATATGCAATATTCACCTGAAAACATATGTATTGTCTTTACAGCCATTTGAATTATTCGCTACATTTTGGGAGTTCATAGACGCTAACATATTTTTATGTACCGTACCGTATTCACTTGTTGATCAAAATACGGTGCCAATGCTTCTAAAATTGGCACATCTCGATCGCGTGTTATTTGAATCTCGCACCGTTGCACATTGTCTACTTATCTGAACACCGAGTTTGCCTGGAAATGAAGGCATAACCACTATTCGAATGGAAATGCACTCGAAATAACAGTTAATGACCGTTGACAGTGTAATATAAATATATACGTATACGTGCCGAACACCCATTGTGCGGTAAAAATCTGTAGTTTTCAAATGTCCTTCACCGGATTTAGATGGCGGGTACTGTATTTCCTCGAATATGCCAATCACGTTGCCACTTGGGAAAGGATGAATACCGGCCAAACAGGTAAAGGGTGAACATCTGATATAGGCCCAAGAGAGTTCCATTCTTCCCTCCCGCCTGACGGCTTTTGCTCTCGCTGGGAATTCTTGTGGACAAATCATGATTCGACATCCTACAATGTGATCAAAAAATCGGGCTGACTAGTGTGAGGCATCTCTTTTGTTAATAAAGTATAAACTAAGTTTTCATTGGTTTACGTAGTAAACTATGATTGAAGTCCAGTTCCCAAACAGCAAGCATAATTTTTTAGCCTCATCTGGTTTCATTGCTTGTATTGGAGTCGTGCAAGCAGCTGAGAATACCCGTGGGGGAGCATGAGTCGCCCAACATGCACAAATCACTAAGATCACGTATCATCACAAAATCATATTTTACATTATTCACTTCAAGAAGATTTCTCTCATAACTCACATCCATTTCTGAAAATTGGTAGGTGGGCAACCAATCCATATCAAATAAAAATTTCATATCAATAGAATCAAAATTTCACATTTGTCTGCAAAACTGCATTCAAAAATGTCACTAAAATGTACTTGTCCTGCTTCCATCCTTCCATCCAGTACTGTCAATAAATACTATTTCTCCGAATATCGTTCTACCCACCATTATGTTGCTCTTATGTTTATTTTAGAAAATACGGTATGTGACTTTGATGAGTTGGCGCCTACATGGCGCACTTTCGCGGGGCAGTAATCCGTCATGCGATGCAACGATTTTAGTGCATGACGTGCGGCAGACTTTTTTTATCAAACTACTGCTAGGAAAGCTAATTAACGCACTTTCTTTGCTATCTGTAATCTATTGACTAACGAGGGTTCTAATTGGTCGGTGTAAAAGTTTACGTTGAAGACATGGCGGGCGTCTTTTGAACTGGATCGTTGGCAGCACATGCGCCCAGAAGTGCGGCACTGGCGACCGTCGATCAGAAACCCGCCAGTCGCCGCGGCATCGATCACTAACTAAACAGGGTTATGTCGCGTCGCGCCCAGCTGTCGCCTACAGGCGCCAAACAGACGCGCCGATGCCGCGCCAAACCAGTGCTGCGCGCAAATGCGGTCCCCGGCCGATTGCGCGGTTATAGTCACTGTTGTGTTCCTATTGCCGTCGAGATGTCGCGACACCGGTCGGCCGCCCGGACGGCGCAGATAGACATGTCACTTCGACGCGTCCATGTGCAACATGTCACGGCAATTAAGGATCGAAACTTCGGCGCCATTCACTTAAATTCGGCCGCCGCGCGCGCTGTTCGTGTTTGCCGTTCGCCGCTCCCAATCGGCACATTAATTACAAACGTGCCGTCAGCCAATCGAAATTGTCATCGTGTCCAAGTGAACAAGCGCGACGAGCTGGTCATGTCATTAATTAGCGGTCGACTGCCTCTGCTGGCGGCGGCGGTGTGCGTGGCGGGCGCGTGGCCCGTGCGCGACATGGCGGCCGAGTGGAGTCTGTCGCAGAGCGCGGTGATCGCCGCCGACGCCAACGGCTGCGACCCGCTCGACCACGCGAACTGCGACGATCACTGCAAGCGGGACAGCTTCTGGTGTGTCAGCCCGCTGCATCTGACTGTACATATTCACATAACGATGTGCATTCAGTTTGAAACTTCATATCGCCGCAGGTACGGCCACTGCAACAAGTGGGATGGGTCTTCGTTCGGCTGCACTTGCTTCACGTACCGCTCGCCGCTTCGATCGGCCGTTTGCTCGTGTGCGTTGCTTTTTCACTTTGTGCTAAACCTGTTTACCGTTACCTTAAATTCAATCGTTTTGACTTAATTTTCAGCCACCCGCCAGCAGCGATGCGACAAGCGCTGCAGGGACAAGAACAACTTCCTTGGTGGATACTGCTACCCGCATCCTACCGATGTCAGTTTAGCCAAAATTTACACAAATTTGCTTTTACTTTAAAACAAACGTTGTCACGCAGTTCATGCCGCGGGGTGAGCCAAGGTGTCGCTGCTTTGAGCTGACCAGTGCCGAGAAAAAGAACGTATGACAATAATTAGTGGATTATCAGTACATGGATAAATAAATTATTACCTAAATATTTGACTTGTCTCCTGCTGAGTAGGAGATGCACATCATTCGATTGCAATTGTGTTTTCAGGGATGTATTCAAGGGTGGAGCACCCCCTTCCAGGAAATATCGGAATTAACAACTTTCTGTGCTAACTTATTAGGTATTTTGCAAAAACCATGGATACGTCTCTGTTTTTATTTCACTGCCTGCCTACAGATCATGTGGAATTGCACAGTCGGCATTTTATAGCTACCGTAAGCACCTATGTAATTTGTGCTCAAAAGTATTTATCAAACACACACAACTTAAGAGCATTTTAAGATATTTTATGTATAAGAATCGATTGGATTGGATTTCATGGTATGATGTTCCCATTTGCTTAAACGGGTATCGAAGTCAGTTTCGTGTCATGTAAATATTTTTTATTGCAATGTTGTGGACGACTTACTTGAACGCGTGACTGAAATATCACTACTATTTATGACGCCAGACATACTAGTTGACACTGACAGTAGCCGGTCATTTGAATAATCCATTCTTAACATCTTTTAATCAACGGCACTACATAATTTTTGCCTCCGTAGGCGTCAACTTGCGTTGATTGATAAACTGAACTGTCGTGTTGATTGATAAACTGACCAAAACCATGAACGATAAAGCGTGGTCAATCGAACATTTCAGCTTGTCATCTCAACACATTCTCTTTAACCACAAATTTGTGAATTTGAGAATTTTGGAACCTGGACTTGAAATTATCGTGTTATGCGCGATCCTGTGTGATTGTGCGATTGTTAAAGACTTCATTTTAAGGGCAGAAAGAATGCTAAATGGGAATCTAATGACAATAATCTAAAATGGGAGGCTAAGCAGTAGAATGACTAGTCATGTGTACGAACACAAAATGATGCAATGAAAAATTACATGATTAACATACCGTATTTCCTCGAAATGCCCCCATGGGTTTATTTTTTCAGAGATTTAACATTGAGGGGGGTAATCGAGGGTGGGTGTATTTCGAGGAAATACGGTATTCACATGAAAGCAGCAGACTGCATGGTCGCCTACGTTTCCTGTGTCGCAGTTGTTCTCAATTTTGACTTATCAATTTGAAACAGACTGTTTCAGCGACCAAGGAATCTGCTTCTTTGATAAATAGGTAAGTATTAAAATCACGAAAAAAGGCGTAAAAAAGTTAAAATAAAATCAAACAACAAATGAAAATATTCACAATACAACCTGAATGTCAGAATGCATTTGGTGCACGGTAAAAGCATAAGATCATCTGGGAATTTTAAAAAATGCTGCTGGAAGATGGACGACCACTTTTGACATATTTTGATCCAATTCAGTTCACATTTAGGTATAGAAATTTCGTTAGACACTTAAAAACTGCATCCACCTTCCAGCTACGAGAAAGAACAACCAAAAGTTAAGCCCTTCTGTGTCTCAACAGTCGCTGCAAGAATCTCTTTTTCTCCGAGTACCTTGCCGCCTCGATCAACTTTGACGCCTCGCGGCCGTGCAGCGTCCACGTGAGCGAGCGCAGCGACAAGCCGGCGGCGCACACGCGTCGCGGCACGTTGATCGGCAGCACTCGTTTGGTAGTGTCCACTTGGACTACCTGAATTTCGGTTGTTGCCCCAATTTTCACTCAAAAACATAAATTTTCATATTTTCATATTTCCTATTTTCAGCATTTTTGCAGTATATGATCTTATTTATATACCCATTTTTGGCTATTTTTTCGCTATTATTAGCATTTTACAAATTTTTCTCCCTTCCACGGCTTGAAAAACATAAGTACCGTATTACCTCGAAATACCCCCATGGGGGTTTATTATTTCACCAGCAATTTTGAGGGGGGTTAATTCAAGAGGAGGGCTTATTCGAGGGGGGTTTATTATTTCATCAGAAATTTTCGTAAAGATCGTAGTAAATAGTAGGCATTTGTGTACCCAAAACAGGCAATAAATGTGTCCAAACAGGGTATATTTTGACATAAAAACGTAGATAGCTACACAAACTAGTCTATGTGTAGCTGCAATGTCAATTAGCGTTAACAAAATACATCATGTACATTGTATACATGAGGTACATCATTCCGGGGGTATTTCGAGGGGGGGGGGTATTATTTCCCCAGCACATTTTGAGGGGGGTTAATTCAAGTGGGAATAATTCGAGTTAATACGGGATATAAATGCCTATCAGAGATATGTTTTCTGTATTCAAGTACTTTCAAAAGGTATGGGTAAAAGCGAGTTCAGGAACTTTAAAAAGTATGTTCTCTGTACTCAAGTATACGTATTTATCGTACACCTATGCTGCGCTGCGCTTGTGGCTGAGCAGCTGCGTTCGTGCCTCACCTGTGTGATCATTTTGTCCATCATGGTCGAGTGGCCGAGCGCCCAGTTCGCCGGGTCGTTGCCGAACACTGGCACGTAGAGGTTCCTGACATAGGGTCGTGGTTGGATTTATGCTATAAGAATCCACTATAAGAACGGTCACAGGTTACTTAATGTGGATCACGATTGGTCACCACAATCGCCCACGGGCTTTGCAATAACTAGCAATTGAGACTGCGCGCCGCTCCGCTCCGCTCCGCTGCACTTACTTGTGCGTGGTCAACATGGCGGTGTACATGCCGCAGGTGCCCGTGTAGTCGTCTGCCGCGTGATGCTCGGGTAGTTGGACAAGGCGCAGATCCTTGTAGAAGGCCCGGCGTAGCTCATGCTTTATGAGCTCCTCTGAACTCTCGGGCACGGCGGCCATTAGGAGAACCTGCGAGACATGGCCGTTTTGTTGATGTTCGCTTTGGGGGGAAAGTGACAACTGCTCAGGATTCGATATTATCAGTGTGCGATTGAAAGCATTGCAACTTTTACACAGTGTCATAAACATTTCTTGACATGCATATTGCATGAGAAATCTAATTGCGAAATCGCAACAATTTATGCACGAGAGTGGGTAGATTTTCTACCAGTGTTTTTTTCGTTATCGCTAGCAAAATTTTTGCGAGCGTTTTTGCATTGAAGAAACGCCTAGATCAAGCGGTCACACTTGTGTCCGCATTAAAAAAATACAACACCGAACTCTGAGCAATTGAACGTGTTTTCTATCAAAAAAGCAAAAGAAGCGTATATGTGGCTGGCGCTGCACAGATTCAAGCATGGCGTCGATATGCTCGCCGTCCTCAAGAATGTCGCGATCGTCCTCCAAACGGGTCGCAGTTTCGAAAGCCTTGTAGGTAGCACAGCAAAAGCCTGTCTAAAAGCACTGCGCAGTGAAGCAAATTTATGAAGCAATTTATTAAAACAGCGTGTCGGGTTCGGGTATATTGACTAGTGATGGAAACGCGCTAGGAGTGGGAAGTACGGCCGCGTGCCGTGGCGCTACTGAAACAGATGCACACAGGCGCCAGAGAGGGTCGGATTCATAACAAATAGCATGTGCCAAAAGATCGAAGCGACCTAATCTTGAGAAATGTTTTTCTCCCATACATTTTAGCAAAAATGTTGTGTCAGGTTTTAAGCCCCCTTTTGTGTCATTTTTGTAATGGTGTTGCTGCCGATATGGATTAATGTTTGTTGGAGGTAAATTTAAATGTAAATTTAACTATGGTCAGTACTGGATGCATTTCACTAAAGCATTGGATCAGTAGCTTTTCCAGTTGTGGTGATGACTATGATTCATTTGATGGCAGCATTGCTGGGATAACCACTATGCAAATGTGAAAAACGAGGCTGAAACAATCCTTTAAGCCGGAATTACAGCTCAGCGGCGTTTGACGTGAAATGATGACGTCGTAAAATTGATTACATCAAAATAGACATAGGTACAGCGTTGAAATTTCAGAATTTGATAGTTCTAGTAATTGTGTGTAATGTCCTAAAAATCAAGAAAATAATTATTATTTAATAAGTTATTAATTTTACGTCAAAATTTACACATTCTACCTCAACATTTCACGTCAAACATTTTACGTCACTAAAAAAATTTGACGTTAAATTAATAACTATTTAAATAATGATGATTTGATAAAAAATTTTTGGGACATTACACACAATTACTAGAACTATCTAATTCTGAAATTTCAATGCGGTACCTTTTATCTATTTTGATGTAATCAATTTTACCACGTCATCATTTCACGTCAAACGCCGCTGAGCTGTAATTCTGGCTATGCAGGCAAAAAGGGCGTCAAACGAAGCCCATTGTGTTAAAAGCCACTAAGAACAGTGTTAAAAGCCAATAGCGCCATGGCGCGATTCCATCACTAGCATTGGTTAGCTTTGCCACATTTTGTCACGTGCAATTGGTGTCAAGTTAATTCAAGTTACCTATCATTTAACTGATCACAATTTCATTGTCCATTGAACTCTGCGTGTTGGCACCAATCTGAGCCACAAAATGTGGCAAGGGGCTGGTACTAAAGCGAGCACAATATCAAAAGCATCATTGCTGCAAAAGTCTAGCATAAATACTCATAAAGCTAGGAATAGTAGCAAACCCAATTTTTTTACTTTTATACTATAAAAAGCGTGGTTACATACCTACCACACCAGCGCTAAAAACTATTCTTTGGGAAACTGTAGTTACTGTAATTCATAGACTAGGTAAGTCCCCATGAGAATCATTTTTCATCAGACGCTTTTGACTGGGGAGTTATTCGAGGGGGGGGGGTTATTCGTGGGGAGGAGTTTCGTCAGAATTATAAGTGAAATGAATTATCATGATTGTAAATATGAATGGGGTCGGAATGGTTCCATATCAATATACCTATGTAAAGCAGAATAAATAGAAGCTCCATAGTTCAAGTTATGAAATCAATACTATTGAACATCAGCAACAAAACAACACGTTTTTAGAGAATACATTCATCAAAAGTGGTTTATGCTGTGACATCTTCTCCGCAAATCAAAGAATGAGGGAGTTATTTGTGGGGACCGGGGGGGGGCATTATTTTTCCTACCGCAGCTACCAGGGGGGTTCAAAGGGGGAGTAATTCGAGGAGGTCTTTGCAATAGGTAATTGTACAATAGCACAGATTATTAAATACCGTATTACCTCCGTATATGCTCCAAAAAGAAGCAACTCCCAATAAGAGGTGGAATTTTGGCCTTACTGAACATTACGATCATTTTGATAAAATGAATCAAGTTGCCGTTCACTGTTGGTTAAATAAATGTTTGCGTAATATGGTGAAACAAATGTATGCAACCCTTTAATAAGATGTACCCTCTAATTGTGTGTGCAGAAAAAAGTGACACGACCAATAGGAGGTATACCCCCAATTGAAAGTACCTAATACGGTACCTGGGTAACTGTAGCTGTTTCCTGGCTGAAAAATGTTATCAACATTGTTCGCAACTGTTAGGTTGTTAAATGCTTAAAAAAATCATTTTTCAAATTTCTACTTCGCTCTGCGCACTACCGTATTTCTCCGTGTAAAGCACCCAGGTGCTATACAAATTTAAGACCCTTTACAGCAAACTTTTTTTAAAACTTGTATAACACCCGGGTGTTAGGTCAGGGGGTGTTATACACGGAAACACCTCCAATTTCAGCGGATTCAACTTCCAAAACGCCTTCAAATACACGTCCCTACATATTAAGGCTTTTTTTGGTTCCCAGCGTGCAGCAATGTAGCGGAAAAATGCGTGCCGCGGAATTACAATGAGTGGTGCGCGCCACGCACGATATTTAAGCTATTCAAATTGGGTGATTTTTTTGAAACCTAGCATAGCACCCCGGGGTGCTATGCAGCTGTGTAACACCCCGGGTGTTGTGCACGGGGGGTCCTTTACACGGAGAAATACGGTAGTTGTCAGGCGAAAATTGTAATATTTGGTACAACTCACAGTACTGAAGTAAATACTGAAATTTGGTTGCACATTTAAACAGATTGTACCGCGGTTATCCTGTGACTACTATAGCAACACTGGGTACCACGAGTTCAATTCCGAGCAAAACCTTCCAAAAAGTTCCCAAAAGTATTTTCTATCTGTGAAAAAGTGCCAGAAAGCTATGCGAAAGCATTTGTGATGCATGCGTGCAAATGGCGGCTTTGCAGTGCGTAGCTGCGGCGGTGCTAGTGCTTTACGTGTGCCGGGTCTCTTTCGGTCTTACGTCATCGTCGACGAAGGCGAACATGTTGTCGAAGCGGCGCGACACCGACTCTTCGTGCTCGGTCATGTTGCTCATCTCGGGCATGGGCAGGAAGGCCACCTGAGATAGTTTTACCGTAAAACACATGAAACCAATATTTGTCAGTAAAACTACCTAGTTTTGCTCAATTTTTGACGCTAAAACCAGACTGCATCTGGATTGAATATTTCAACCTGGTGAAACTAGAACATAACTTTTTTGACGTACAGTATTTCCTCGAAATGCCCCCAGGGGGGTTATTGTTTCACGGCGTTATTCGGGGGGGGGGGGGGTATTTCGAGGTGGGTGGATCGAGGAGGGTATTTCGAGGAAATACTATATATTATCTACAATACACAGAAAATAACTCTGTGCACCCTTCGAACCTTGTTAAAAACGGCCAGCATCTTAATTTTCGCAGCCCAGTCAGGCAATCGGCCTCCATTCTCGGGAATCAACTGTGCAGAATTGGTGAATGAGGTATTTACACTAAACCGCTGATTTAACAAAATGGAAACACAAACAATATGGAAACTCACAAGCGCGTTGGCGACGGCCTTGTCCTTGCCGTTGTCGACCACGTCGGCGGCGCTCAGGTGCAGCTTGGTCTCCTTGCGCTCCAAGTGAATGTCGTGCTCGGCCAGGAAGCGCTGCATCGACTGCTCCAGCTGACCCGCCGCCACCGCGTCCATCTGCCGCGACACGTAGGTGAACTTGGAGAACTGGCGGATGCCGAACGGCGCGTAGTCGCGCACGTTGATGTCGTACAGGTTCGCCTGCGGCGGGTGCGGCGAGACGTGTTCACGTTTGAGAGTCATTTCATTTCGTGCTCGTGAATTTTGGAATCGCACCTGTAGAAGGATATCAGTGGGCAACTTGTCCTTGATTTTATGGCTCCTTCCGTCGAGGAACGGCATCGTGTGCTTGTCTGCCAGCACTGCGGAAAATCAAATGATTGCAGCAAGATCAGTTGAATTTGTTCCAGTGTGGGGACCCACGCACGCCAGTTAACATTGCAAATTCGTGTCAACTAAATCCGTGTAAATGTCAACTGAATCACACAAAAAATTTTAAAGGATCACACATTACAGAAACAATGAAAATAAAGTTGTGGTGTAAAATTAACTATGCTCTAAGAGGAAAGTTGAAATCACATAAGTCACAAAAAATTTGTGGACACGAATTCAGTTGACATCCAGCGTGTGGCACCTATGGCTAAAAGGATGACAAACCGAGAACATTGTCATTTCGGCTGATCTGCTTTGCGAAGTAAATCTGGAAGCTGATGATTTCGAGGAAGCGCGACGAGTAGTGCGCGTCCCAAACGCTCGGCGCTACCAGGACCACCTATGGACACAAAGTGCATTTAAAGTCATTGTAAATATTTACATGACATTGTCAGCGCGGTTCGACCGACTCACCAAATCCCGCTGCGGGTCGTTGTTGTTTAGGTAGGTGGCGCCCACCGCACCCAACCACATAGCCACCATGCACAGGGTCGCGGCCATTTCTGCAGCGAGTAGAAAAAAGCGGTCAAACCCCACAATCGGTCGGGCCGGTCGAGCAGCTAAGCGTTAGCAGATCGACGCGTCAGATAAATATATGTGCGATGGGTGGCGATATGCACTGGAGACTGCACGCCGAGACAACTGCGAGTGACTTTGACATTGGGCGGCGGTCGTATCACACGCGCCGGCCGCGAGCGCAACTTCGGACGCGCGGCAAACCGGTTTTTGTTTGATTTGCAAGCGCCGCCGCATCATTTGCGAATGTTGCGCATCCAGATAGACTTGCAGCTTGCAGCTGCCAGCTAACTGTGTCCTCATTTGCGATCAGCCTAATTTTCTGCGCGTCGCGCGACGGCTAGAAAATCATGCGGCTCGGTTACAACAGTCGACAACTTTCTTCGTTGTGCATGCACTAAATAGTTTCTTGGCTGCTGCGTAAGCTATGGCGGGAAATGCGCTGCGAGGATTTTTTCTGCTCTGCTGACTGTCTTAAGTGTGCTTTTTCATCCGCCAATGCCAATGAGCACGGTCGAAAACCGCACGATCGTTCATTCAATGGAAAGTATGATAATTGGCGAAGTGCATAAATATGTAGCTAAATATTCACGAGTCTGTGTACTGGCCAGTGTAAAGCGACGTGAATTTCGACATCTAAATTGAAAATTGACTTAACGACCGTACTGTTGAGCGAAATTGCGCTAGGAAAAGCGAACGACTGTGGTTTCAAGGACTGCAGCGAACATAAATAATTTATCATGCAATATGTTGCACAGAAAAGTTTACTGAAAGAAGTAAAGTCAATTCGGGTGCTCATAAATAGGCTTTGAGCGTATTTGAGTTTAACAGAATGAGTTATTTTAAACCTTTGTCAATTGTGGTTGACAGACACCTCATTCTGGAAAACTTAAATGCGTTCAAAGCTGATTTATAAGAACTCAAATTTAGTTTACTTCTCTTAGTAAACAAGTGTGCGCAGCGCCAATGCATTTCGATTTCAAAATTGTTGCAGTGGTTCCAAATAACTGAGTGTTCCCGCCTTAATAAAACCGATTCAAACAATAACTGTGATTGTCTTCATACAGCAGCATTCTAATAAATGGTTTCGGCCAAATTTCTACATCGAATCTGCGATAAATTTGATATGTTTTCGCAATTTAACCGAGTGATTGCCGGCACTGTGTAACATAATTGGAGACGGAATGGAGGACAATAGTGTTTTTTGTTCTTCATGTTTTCAGATGTAACGCGGCGATTTATGCTTCACAGCGCTTTCTTGCGCAACTGTGTAAAAACAAAACGGTATCCAAAACTTGACAAGTCATCTACAGTTAAGATCTTGTCGATGGCGCAGAGATAAATAACTCACATCAAACGCGTAACAGTCACGGCACAATGCAAAAGTATGATTTCACAAAGATCGCTGATCGCTTGACGCCGATCGATGATAATGTTAAAATACCATAAAATTTTACGGAGTTGCAAAAATACGCAGTAGGTAAATTCAGTATTTAGGGCTCTATCACACGCTATGCTCATTCTAACACGAATCAGTGAGAGCAAATCAGATCAGCGTCTGCCGATCCAGCCGTAGACGGGTTTGTGTTTCCTGCTCGGCCGCTGGAAGCCGGGCTGGTCGTCCATGGACGGCGCCACCGTCCACCACCGCCACGGCATCACGCTGCGCATAAGAGTTGAGTAGGTAAATATTTATGTTGTGCTCGCTGCCCGGATAACTTTGGATGGTTTGAAAGTGTATTTTCAGTGGCTATTTTCCGGACCTTACCAATCAGCTACCGTAGTTTCTCGAAAAAGACACACTTGGATTAACCCCCCCCCCTCAATAATTGCTGGCGAAATGATAAACACTCTGGGGGTATTTCGAGGATACCTATATCGTATATGTCAGAAGTATTTTTACCTTGTGCCAGGAACAAAATGCCTGGCGCCGGCGCTTGACGCTGGCGCCAAAGCAGGCACTTGGCGCCATTTTGCTACGACACCATTGGTGCTTGGCGCCAAAGTCCTGGCGCTTTTTACATCAGTAGACGGTACTAACTAGCCGGTGCTGCGACGGCGCGGCTTGCCGCGATAGAATCCGGCGGGCATCTGGAAACGGTTCATGGGACGGTAGTCGTAGTCGGGCAGCGAAACGACGCTGCAATCGCAATGGTCGGGGATTATCGGAGTTCATGGAATTATTTGTATCATGCGATGAAAATTAGTGGCAGCCTGACACTCGAATATCTTTGTATCAATTCAGTGATGTTATTTTAAAGGCACCGGAAAATATGGCACTGCACCGCACCAATCCATAAGAAAGGCACCCGGCACATTGTGGTGGGGATGGGGCAAAAATGGCTCCGCACCACACCGGCACCGGTGCTATTCTGAAAAAAGTAGCACCAGCCGGTGCCCCGGTGCGATTCCATCACTACATTAGAGTTGTTAGAATTACTGAACTTTTTTCAAATGTACCTAAGTATTTTATTTTTACTTACCACGAAGTATAGAAAATGTAAAATACTTTTTTTACTCGTACTCATGCGTAAATGTGAGTAAAACACTTTTTCCCCAGGAAAATGTAAAAGCGAGTACTTTTCCCCTGGAAAACGTATTTTTACACTAATTTTATACATGTGAGAGTGAGTTCTACACTGAAAGACACAATATATGTAATTTTTTAGTGATAATTTACAGAGTTGTTAAAAGGTACGTACGTTTACTCGAAAAATACGCGTACGCGCGTACGCGGTAAATACGTTTACATATACTTTTTAAAAAAATACCGTACGCACTCGTACGCGTACATTTTCAAAGCATACGCGTACATAAAACGTATTTCAGAAAATTCAATGTGGGGGATATTTATAAAGTGACTACAGTGCTATGTATTTACAGACGTGGTTCCGTTGAATATAAAAGATACGCGGGGGTAGCGCGCTTTAAAAATAAAAAAAAACGTCACCAAATCGAAATGGCTGCGGAGACAATCGAAGTGGAAAGGAGTCGCGAGAGCGACGATGGAATGGATGATTCATCCGGTACCGCTGAAATCCCAGCTGGGGATGAACTGGGCTGGATGAAGCTGGGCACTGGTTTGTGTTGGGAAAAGGTTGCAACTCGCTCCCGAAACATTAGAGAAGGAGCTTTTCATTCGCTTCAATTATAAGAAGTGTTTCTAGTGATTTACCAGATTTGGATGAGTTAGGTTATATTTTTGTTGCCGCTATTCTTGCTATTTTTATCTCCTACAATAAAGAGACCCTGAAAACTATGTTTTCTATCATTTTCTTAAACAAAAACATATGTTGTGCGGTACACGCATGAAAAAGTGCCCACTTTACACCCACTAGAAATAATATTGACGCCTCACGAAAGGTGTAGCGTCAGGAATGACGAAAAGTGGTCGTTTCTACACTCGCAAGAAAAGTACCCAAATTTACGCGTACGTACGAGTAAAAAAAAAGTATTTTACGTTTTCGATACTTTGTGGTGAGTAAAAAAAAATACTTACGCTTACATATACTTTTGAAAAAAGTTCAGTAATTCTAACAACTCTGATACTTTAGTATTTTTTTGAAAAATGATATGATTTCTTCAAAACCGCCTTATTTTAGCAACAGAAAATTGTTATTTTAGCAACAAAAATACATTTTATCTGTACGCGTGTACTCTTGAAATGTACACGTAAAAGTAAGTACATTACTTTTAGAAAAAGTATATGTACCGTAAATCCTCGAATAAGTCCTCTCCCTCGAATAACCCCCCCCCCCTCGAGTAACTCCCCCCTGTTGCGAGCTTGAGGAAAAAATAACTCCCCCCTCGAATAACTCCCCCCCTATGTTCGATGCAACTAAGTCGTGTCACATAAAAAACATTTCGATGAAGCCAGACAGACCAAAAAAGCAATGGTCTGATTCATCGAATGCAAAGGCAGTGCCGCGTATGCAACGTAAACACAAAAGAATGTTTTATTTAGAGCGGCGATGTAGGTACTTATGTACTGAATATTCTGAGGAAAAAACAACTCCCCCCCTCGAATAACTCCCCCCCTTGATTAACTCCCCCCTCAAAATATTCTGACGAAAAAATAACTCCCCCGGGGACTTATTCGAGGATTTACGGTAAATGTATTTACCGCGTACTCGCGTACGCGTATTTTTCGAGTAAATGTACGTAGGGTGTCAACTTTCCGTTTTCCGTTTTCCGTTTCCGCTTTCCGCAGGCAAATTTTTTTCCGTTTCCGTTTCCGTTTTCCGGCTGCAAAATTTTTTTTCCGTTTCCGTTTTTCCGGCTCATTTTCCGTTTTCCGGCTAAATTTTTGGTTTTTCCGCCTTTTTTCCGTTTTGTGGTTCAATTATCTGTTTTTCCAGCTTTTTTCACTTTCCAGCTCAATTTTTTGTTTTCTGTTTCAGCCAAACTGGTAAACATGCACGCAGGCTCTTAATTATGTGAATTTTGCCCATTTTTAGCAAAATTTCTGCAATTTTTTTTCCGTTTCCGGCAACATTTCAGCAAATTATTTCCGTTTCCGGCATATATTTGGCAAATTTTTCCGTTTCCGTTTCCGTTTTCCGGCCTTTCATTTTTCCGTTTTCCGTTTTCCGGCAAGTGCAAAAATTTTTCCGTTTCCGTTTTCCGGCAAGTGCAAAAATTTTTCCGTTTCCGTTTCCGTTTTCCGCCAAAAAGTTTTTGTTGACACCCTAAATGTACGTACATTCTAACAACTGTGCACTACACACAACCTGGTGCCTTCACGTGCCCGGGGCACTGGACTCGTCATGTACGCTTTTTTATTTAGCTGCCCACATTCATCTATTTATCACAAAAGTAATTATCTGAACAAGTACAGCAGGTGATTAGAATGATAAATCGGGGAACCCCAGCGCCAACGAGACCGTCGGTGGTTCAGCACGAAACTCTATTGGAACTTTTTATTGTAAACAGTGCTTCCGTTGACGAATAATTTTATTAAAATAAAAATGGATATTTGGAACAATAAAAAAAGGAAACGCACCCTCCTGTGACGAACGGGGATTCGTCAATCTCCTCAGCATAACAAAGAACGACGGACAGAGACATTAAAGCGAATACGCACAAAGTTGATAACAAAGGCCCTGTCCATGAAGCTCCAGGCATTTTGAATTGATATATAACCCAAGCGTCTGAATTCAGAATTGTAGGTATTGGTTAAATCTGTAGACCCGGGAACTTTGGCTCGCGTAAATACAAGTAAATTGAAAATATCTCATATTGACAACAAAAATGTTAGAAAGTGGAATAAAGTTAACGGAAATGATGGAATGTAAATAAGCGATAGTGTTGCGTTGCAAATCACTCTACCTAGTGACGCTGAGCGGGTGTATTTTGTTGACTATTTTCCGAACTGTGATGTATTTAAAGCCGAATTCATATCGCCCACTGTGTGCCAAGTTTGTCGCTGACTACCTATGTAAACAGGTAGTCAGCTTATGCGTTGGACTGGCCAATCAATGCTAGTGTGTGGGCGATGGACAAGAAGTTCATGGAAGCGGCAAATTAAAAATGCTTCAAATTTAGGAAATGAGAGAAAATCCAAATTGAGGACAGCAGTCGATAGTGCCATGATTGTTAGCGAGCAGCCGCTGAAAGTTTCGCCCACGTCTTTTTAACAGCATCTTCAAGGAGGAAGTCAATAATCTCAGACAGATGCACCATCACATGGAAACTGTAGCTCGGCATATAAATAACAATGGAAAACAAAAGTCGAACCCTTACGATGAATCGACAATCCAATATGGATGGTCTGAGCTCTGAGCGATATCCAAATAATGTAAAAATACACTTTTTCCACACCCACCCCAACCCGGTCAAAAAAGTGCGCCTCATATTGTCATGTTTTAAACTCAATATACATCCTATTCAAAAATCATTTCAACTGATATTTTGGTGCAACCATTCCAAGAATAAAAAGTCTTTGAAGGTACCTCAGAGTCTGACTGAAGTACCGGTTAAAAAAGTTGCAGTGCCGGAAAGTACCGTAATTCCTCGAATCGAGACACCACCCCCCCCCCCCCGAAATACCCCCAGGTCTGAGCGACCTGGGGAAATTATAAACCCCCCTCGCAATACCCCCCGTCTTGAATGATGTACATCATGTAAAGTGCTGATGCATCAGGTTCAGCACCGATTTTTTATTTTTTTTAGGAAAGACAGATCTCCGGCTGTGTGCGAAGTATGGCGCTGGTACTTAAGTGGTATGTAGGCAAAAAAACCCTACTATACCCCAACAGGGGGCGCTTCGGCGACTTTTTGCTGGCCGCGACAGGTTCGGCACCCACATGGTACCCTCCACTGTGGATGCCATAACTCCAGCTAAGGAGGGCATATGATACTCAAATTTTGGGGAGGTGTAGCCAACACCCTTCCCTACTATACAACATCTGGTCGGCAGCAGCGACCCATCACAGTGTGGGTCACTGAACATCAAAGAAAATTTTGACACAGTTTTTGTCCGCATCAAGTTCAGCACTGAATTTTGTTGTTCCATTGACACCAAGTTATGCACCTGATGTTGTTATTTCAGATTAATGTTAATGACTATGTTAATTGTATAAAACCATGCAGAAAATATTTCTGTTCATCTCTAGTGAACAGAAAATGCTCGCCGCCCAACCCCACCCAACCCAACCTGACTTCACCCCCAAAGGGTGGCAGACAAAAAAAGTGACTTTATGTCAGTTTTTTATTACTCACTTGAAACGTTGGTTTATGGTTCCCTCTAGAGAAGCATTGAAGGTTTCAAATTGTGTAAAGAACATTCCCTTGAAAATGCCCCCCTGAAGAATTTTGTAAGTGGTAAATGCAATAGTGGAAAATCAGTGGATTTTTGTTATTGCAATGATGTCATTATGAGATAATTGCACTTACCCCCTACATAAATCTTCAGGGGAGGGGCATTTTCGAGGGAATGTTATTTACAAACTTTGAAACCTTCAACGTTTCTCTAAAGGGCAGCGTAAACCATGTTTATGGCAGTGGTAAATTAAAAAAACTAAAAAATGGGTGCCGAACCTGATGCGTCAGCAGTTATGTCCAAACATAAATATGTATCCTATTTCGTCACAATTATCACCAGTTTCGGTATGTAAAAGCCTATTATTTACAATGATCCATCATAAAAATGTCTGACGAAGAAATAAAACCACCCTTGGAATAGCCGTTTTCGAATTACCCCCCCCCCTCAAAATTTGCTGGCGAAGTAATGAACCTTCTGGGTACTTCGAGGAAATGCGGTAGGTATTTGTAGGAGGTAAGGACTGGAGCTTTAGACTGTTTTCCAAAAAGCTTTATGTAAGCATCAGTACTGTTTTTGAAAAAAGGGCAGGCAAACGTTTCACCATTGAATCAATTATGATTTTATTCCGTAGTTACTGAGTTGAGTTTGAAAATTAATATTTGGTAGCTTAGCATCAATGTTTAGTAGGCTTCGCACACTCAACATGAATAAGCATAGGGTGGAATTACACAAATATGATTGCATTAGGCAGTGCCATATCAATTCATTCCATTATTAGCATCATAAAAGCAATTAGACAAATGAGAAGTCAGAAGGCCCACAACTCTGCCGCACTGACATCACAACTTCGTGACGAAATGATTACCTACAAAGTTTTTTCCATTGAGACATATCTAAATATCACCTGATACCAACCTATTGACACTGATTACCCAGTATCAAACCAGCTGCCATTTATCACCCAAAAGTAATCCTCTGATATTAACCACTTGACATTGATCACTTGGCATTTCTCACCTAAAAGGTATCTCTAATAATTATGACTTGATATAAACTACTTTACATTTATAAGGTTATTACTTGTCATTTTTGACTTGACATTTATAGGTATTCTCATTTACAACTTGACAGTGATCATTTGATCTTCATCATTTAAAATAAATTAGTTGACATTTATCACCTGAAAGTTGTCACTTGACATTTCTGATTTACCACTTGTCATTGACCACTTGGCCTTGACCAATGTCCCTTGATTTATCACCTGACAGTTATCAATTGGAATTTCCACTTGATGTTGATCACTTGTCATTCATCATTTGAAATTAACCAGTTGACATTTATAACTTGAATTAAGGTTATCACTTCACATTTATGACTTGATGTCAACCACTTGACATTGATCACTTGGCATTAACTTGACACCTGAAGTTATCACCTAAATTACAGACTTGACATGAACCACTTGACATTTATCACTTGAAAGTTATCATTTGTTACAGTGAAGTTATTACAGTTTGAAGATTATCGGGAGAAAAATCAGAAAAACTACCTATAAAAGAAAATCGGTAATAACTTCCCTCCAACTAAAGCATTTGATCTGTAAATTGGAGTGGGGTACTTTTCGACACGGATTTTTCAATGGTGCAAGTGGTCTCGCGCTAGCCAAAAGCGCAGTTTTTTAGCGTTAAATTTTTGCATTTCCGCGTTGGGCCCACACACGCTAGTTGACATCGACACCAAACGTCAACTGGTTCCGATCCCGATTCAAGGCTTGCTGACGAGCCGACGAATGACGTTCAAACGCAAGCTTTGAATTGGAAACGGAACCAGTTGACATTTGGTGTCGATTTCAACTAGTGTGTGTGGGGCCATTTTGGTGAGTCTGACTATATTATGGGTGGGTCGCATGCGCCCTCCCTCGGCAGTGAGAGATGGCGCTGGCGCGTCTACCCGATTGTGAATTTCATTTTAAACTGTATCGACACGGTGGTGTATTTACATTTTGGACATTTTGGCGCCTTTTAAAAAATTGGCGCCAAGCGCCGATGGCGCCAGGGCGTGATAGCGCCAAGCGCCAATAGTGCAGCGGCAAAGAGGCGCCAAACGTTCAACTAAGTTGGCAGCTTATGGAGGTTTTGCTCGTGAGTGGAAGTTGGAATGGGAAAATGAAAAAAACGACAACGAACAGTCATCCGATGTTTGAGCGATAAAGCTGGGAAAATAATTATCCGGCTAAGCGTATTTAGGTCATCCGCGTAAATTTGGTTCAGATGTAAAACATGGCTGCGAAGGACCAAATCTTTGTATCAAATCGGGCGCTTTTCATGGGCATGGCGCCAAGCGCCAATGGCGCCAAGGCCAACTAGCGCCAAGCGCCATGGCGCTTTTTGCTTTGGCGCTAGCGCTAGCGCCAAGCGCCAGCGCCATGGCGCTTTTACATCACTATTCCAGACACAGATGTGGGCGGGGTGTCAACCAACGTTAGGATTGAATAACAGTAAAAATGGATTTATCAGCTCCGTTTTATTTTGCTATTCTTGGACGGACTTTGGTGGTGATTGTTGAATAATCAGATTTGGCATATAGTGTGTGCGTGCGGCAGAAAACGGCGCTTTTTGATCGCCCTTCAAATACAGATCTCCTGTTGTTAAAATGTATTTACATTTACTAGAAAAATACATATGCTGGAGTACTCGGTAAATACATTTACATATACCTTAAAACTTTAAAAATACCTGTACGTGTACTTTGGAAAGGTACAAGTGTACAGAAAATATATTTCAGAAATTTCAAATCGCAATTTTTTTTTGCTAAAATAAAGAAACCTTGGAGAACTCATATTATTTTCCTATAGAAATACAAAATAATCATAAAAAAATTACATCTTTCATGTGTTCCAGTGTAAAAATGGTTATCACATGTAAAAAGTAGCATGTCTTACGTCTTCCATAAAAAAGAACCCATTTTTACTTTTTCTATGAAGAAAAGTACTCACTTTCAGATTTTCTGGAGGAAAAGGAACTCGATTTAAAGTTTTCCTGAGAAAAGTATTCCCCACATGCACTCGTGTCGGGTAAAAATAGTATTTTACACTTTCTGTGTAAAAAAAATTAGTTTAAAATGTGAGTAATTTAACAACTCTGATTTTTGGCCACTAGTTCAGTTTCTGTGTGATAGCACTAGGGATGGCACGTGTTTTTTAAAAACCGTTTTAAAAAACGTTTTTTATTAAAAAATAGAGGCATCGAAACCGTTTTTTTTTAAACAGCAGCCAGAAATTTTTGTACTTATCAGAGTTGGAAAAACGTATTTACGTTTACCCGAAATACCCGGTTATTCGGGTATTTATACTTACGTTTACGTTTACGTTTTCCAAAAATACCATTACGTTTTGTTACGTTTTCCTGGCACAATTACCCGGGTACCAGAGAAAACGTAAAAATCCAGCTACACGAAACCACGCGTCTATGAAATTTGCTCTATTACCGCAGTCACATATTGATTTTGTGTAAATAGTTATACCAGTGGACGTAAAAAAATGACAATTATGTTGTGTACTTGTCTTTTTGACAGTGAAAATATTGTAAATAAATGTAATCAATCAATTGTAAAGTTAATCAATGTGTCAATTTTTGAATATAAACAGTGTCTAGGAATGTGTTATACTCCGGTTACTTTACACCTTGCACGCGCGGTTCCCGCTGGATGTGTGCCAACGATGGTTAACGCGTGCGAGTTTCATAAAAAGATAATAAAATTGATTGTTGTTATAATGTTATTCATTAACATATTCACATCGATGAATTTTTTTAATCTTTTTACGGAAATCGCATGATTTAATAATCATTGGCACGCTTCCAACACGAGACATAAATCAGTGCGAGGGCATAGTATCATGTACGCCGAGTATACCTATAAATACAAGCAGAAAAGTGGAATGTGCGTATGTATTTGTGTTGTGAATTATACAAACATTCACTGTTTTGTTTTATTTACATCATGCTGAAGTTTTGCAGTAATGTCATTTTTGATGGAAGAATCCATGACTGTGCTTATCCATGAGTTTGCTAAACTGCGAGGCCATCAGCACCAACATTCGTAAACAAATAGACAAAAATTAAAATAAGATTTTTTGTTTGCTATGAAATGTAAGTGTAAAATGTGGATGGAAATTATGTATACATTGTTGAAAATGTCACAACAATGGTCTTTTCAGAAGCTCTGCTCATATTGGGCACTTCTTGAAATTTTTACGTTTACGTTTTTTTTTACGTATTCCTTGGTATTTTAAAAATACCTTACGTTTTAGTATTTATACTTTAGATTTGGAAAAGGTATTTACGTTTACGTTTACGTTTTCCAAAAATACCAGTATTTGAACAACTCTGGTACTTATGCACTAGGTATTTGGCAATTTTTTGCGTGCAAGCGCGCAATTTCACATACACATTACCATTTGTGGTTGTTTTCATTGGTTTTGAAGCATTTTTAGTGTGAAAGCTTTCATTTGTTCATGCTATCGTGTAATAATA
Source organism: Sphaerolaimus hirsutus (assembly GCA_964036195.1). Classification (NCBI taxonomy): domain Eukaryota; kingdom Metazoa; phylum Nematoda; class Chromadorea; order Monhysterida; family Sphaerolaimidae; genus Sphaerolaimus; species Sphaerolaimus hirsutus. The sequence continues at coordinate 16,232,335 of OZ038457.1, forward strand.
AGCCGTGATATGTTAGTGTAGTATATAATATCCAGCCAATGTGCTCCCACATACTTCTACAGTGTGAAAAATCACTGTCAATGTATTACCCTTTTCGTATAACCTTATTTGAGCACTATTCCATGCAAAACTTGACTTGAAGTCACGAAACATTCGCCAAAAGGCATTATCCGTAACAAGTCGACAACAAATGGGTATTTTTGACAGAAATTACCACTTATAATGCTATCCCATGGCTCCAGTTATTATATTACTATATTTAACATCACAAAGTACTGATAGTGATACACCTGTATATGTTAACCCATAACCATATCTGGGAGCTTCTAAAAAACATTTTAAAAACAGGGTTGTTAAAAAACATTTTTTGGCCATCCCTAGATAGCACAGTAATCCGTGATATGTTATTGTAGTATACTTTGTGGACTTGATACTCTGCACTCGCACTCATTTATGTATCATGTTGGAAACGTGCCAATGATAATTAAAGTATCCGATTTTTGTAAAAATATGAAAAAGTCATTGTTGTGAATATGTTCACGTACATGTTATAGCAGCAATGAATGTTTTCCACTTTTAGTGAAAACTGCATGCGTTAGATATCGATGGCACGCTTCCAGTAATCACGCGTGCAATGTTTTATTGTTGCTGGGGTATAGGTATATAAACCCAAACAATGTGCTGCTGAAAAAGCTCTGCTACTCATGAAACAGTACCTATTATTTATTTTCATCTGAGCTTGTGCAACCAAAAATACACATAAATGGAAGACATTTAAATTGATGTCAGCTAACATGCATTCCACAGCGGATACACTTTTGTTGGTCCATATCACTAAATTTTGAACATCGGACCGTCGGACTTCCAGAGAAGGCAACACTGATTTCAAAAAGCCATAGAATTTTTCGGCAGGTGACGTCAATTATTATGAGTCTTTGAAAATATTTGTAACTTTATATGTGTGCAACATTAACTTTCTCAGTATTGAGCTCACTGGTACTTGCAGTCTGTATGTATTTGCTTTTTTGGAATAAAGCCCATGATACATTTACATAAAGCATTGCATAAATGCCTATAACCATAAACGAAAAAAGATCACACAATCAGGAAATACCCTGGATTTTTCACAGGGTGTCTTTGATAACAATAATGCGGCATGGTATAAACATACAGGGTGCGGCACTTTAGACCTGCGCTCTAGATTTCGAATAACTTGTCACTGGGTGATCGGATTAATGTCAAATTTTAGGTCAACATTAACAACTAAATAGACAAGGATCCCTGAAAATATGGCTGCGATAGCTCTACTCGTTCTCAAGTTATTCATGGAAACGTGTAATTGTCATTCTTCCACCCACCACCTAGCTTTACAACCACTTACGCAAGCGCCCGCCGATTGGCTTATGGGCATAGCGAATCGGTGGCGGGTTTGCACGCATTTAGGAGTATAAATCAGAAAAATATCTCAAAAGAAAATCAGACAAAAACCCTGAAAAAAACAATCCGATCCCGGTCCCGAGAAGTCAATCCCGTTTGAACGATATCACAACGTGGTGGAAAAGTGACAATTACGCGTTCGCATGAATAACTTGTGAACGAGTGGAACTATCGCAGCCATATTTTTAGGGATCCTTTCCTATTTAGTTGTTAATGTTGACCTAAAATTTGACATTGACCCTGTGACAAGTTATTCGAAATCTAGAGCGCAGGTCTAAATTGCCGCACCCTGTATTATTTAGTACAATGCAATTTCAGAAAACACCGCTACAGGTACGGTAAGATCTAAGGCAATGAAAGGCAAAAGCAGAGGCAAGCGAAAAGCGTCACGAAAAAAAACCAACAGAAAAATAATCGAAGAAATTATTCAAGTGATTGGGTTGTTGATCCTAAAAAAATGTAATGTTCACGTAGCGTCCTGTAACCTTCAGCTGGGATATTATTAACAATAAAGTTGAAAACTCTGCCCGACCCAATAAACGTTAATGATGAGTGAGTGAAAAAACCATAACATAAACATACTGGTGCCTAGAAATGTGGGCGACATACAGAATGCTCGGTTGACGATGTAACAGAAATAATTGGTTCGAAAATTCAACCTCATTATGAGAGGATAGTTGGCACCAAAGCTGCAAGAAGCGCTTAACTATTTTTAAAATCGCTCCAGAATGCGTGACCAGATGTTGCATATTAGCTAAATATTTTGGACTAGAAGATACGTGTAATTTAAGGTTAAAGTTACCCTTGCATGCGAAAAACTTGGGTAGTATACTCGCCAGACCGCAAAGTATGTGCAGAATCCTACCAGTATTTGATGAATAAAACCTTGTGACAAATTTTGTAATTAATTATTCAGTAGAAGAAACCAAATGTCATGATTAAAAACTGTATAATTCTTGGTTCATTATTCAGATTGGTTATGGTAGGTTTCCATACTAAGTATCATGTCCGTCGAGTATACGTGTCCGACTTTTTTCCAGTTTGAGCGGCTGGAAATGCCCCATCCAAGCCAAAATAACCACTTCTACTGGGCATCATTGTCTCCGCGCTGCGGCAGCGAGTTTCTCAAATAAGTCATGATCTCCTCGGTGCCCCTGGCGAGCGTGGCGGCGCGCGGCACGCGAAACGAATTGCCCTCCAGCTTGAGGCACCTGCGCCATGGGAAGGGCCGTTGCTGTTAAACGGAATTGGACATATTGTGATCTGGGCTAGACGTTGACGTCCGCAAACCAATTAGTGATGTCCAACTACCGTCGAACAGTAAACACATATGTTTAATTTTGTGACCAGCACAGCGATTCAGCAACACGCTGACACATGGAAACGACGCGTTGACAAGGCGCAGTCAACAAGTTGCTTCAACAATGTTGCCATGCTGGGTGTGTCCACGTCTAGGGTGTCAAAAAAATTTTTCACGGAAAACGGAAACGGAAATTTTTTGCACCGGTCGGAAAACGGAAACAGAAAAAATTCACTTACCGGAAAACGGAAAGCAAAATTTACACAGAAACGAGGGGGGAGGGATTGCACGAATTTTGCCAGAAATAAAAGAATTGCACGAATTTTGCAGAAATTAAAAAAATTTGCAGGAATTATGCCCGAAATGGGCAATATTGCAGAAAAAGTGCCGGAAACTTCGCTTTTGCTGGATTTTTTTTGTATATTTGAAAAACCTGAATGCATTTTTACCAGCATGGTTGAAACAGAAAACAGAAAGTTGAGGCAGAAAACGAAAAAGGCGGAAAAACGGGAAAATGAGCCAGAAAACAAAAAAGGTGGAAAAACCGGGAATTTAGCCAGAAAATGGAAAATGAGCCGGAAAAACGGAAACAGAAATGGGAAAAAATTAGCAGTCGGAAAATCGAAACAGAAAAATTTTGCCTGCGGAAAACGGAAACAGAAAACGAAAAACGGAAAGTTGACACCATATGCACGTCCCAATTGCAGTGTGCATTAACATCCTGTGAAGCAATGTATGAACCGACGCTGGAGTTTTTGTCAACACGTTGTTTTCAAATTGGTGGCGATTGTGTCCCAACGTTGTTTTCTACATGTCAAAATGTTGGTCAGGGGTATCTTGAATTTTGACCCTCCGAGTGGTTGGATAGATAGCAAATCGCTCCTCCGGAGGGATAGATAGCTGAAAAATTTTCTGGGGGGGGGTTTGGGGGGGGGGTTGTGGTGGTTCGATATATAGGCTTTTTCGGGGCATAGAAGGAAGAAAAGGGAGAAAAATCGCTAAAAGTAGGTGTAAAATAGCTCAAAATGGGTATACAAAAGCATATAGTACTTACAATAGCTGAAAATAGGCAGTTAGACGCATGAACCAGTGATTTTGGAGGTGAAAATCTATATATAGGTATGAAAAATAGCGATTTTGAGCGAAAATTGGGGTATAGCTTCTGAAAAATCGCTCCAGATAGGTAGATAGCTGAGCGATTGGGGGGGGGGTTTAGGGGGTAGTAGCCAAATTTTTGCCTCCGGGATAGATAGATAGCTGAGGTGCCTCCGGGATAGATAGATAGCTGGGCGGTTTGGGGGGGGGGTAACCCCCCCCCCAACCCCCCCCCCCATTCGAGACCCCTGATGTTGGTGAATCGCTGTGCGGGGGGGGGGGGCTGTGCCGAGCCCTGTAAAGTGTGACGTCAAGTGTTAAATGTCATGTAAAATGTCAATCGAAACAACAGATGAAAAAGAAGATTTTATTACTGAAATTTTAACACCTGATTAGGTCTTGATCTTCTAACAGATTTTTTAATTCGATTTTTGTTAAATCAAAGGGTGGATACTGATTTTATTTTAATCAAAAGGCAAAATTTCTGGTATACATGCACTAGGTAGGAAAAACTCCTTGCATGACCCCCACTTTGGGTGGAGGGGGTAGTGTCGAGAATTTTTAAAATTTTCCGGTTCCTGTAGCGGGTTTGTGTCAGCTACCGGTTACAAAAATTGCATGTATCGGGTTCTGTGATCAATGTCGTGTTTCGCGTCGGGTTTTCGAATCCAATTGTCGGGTTTCAATATTAAAATCAGCTGGTATCTGATACGTTACAAAATCATCGAGCAATGACTTAAATACAGCAGTGTCTTGTAGCTAAATTATGGAGCGCATATGTGGAAATGCAGAAGCTATTCCAAAAAATCTTCATATTGCTCAAGGAACCCCATCACCAAAAAACTTTGATGGAAAAGCAGAACATCTCAGCTATTTGAAAATGGTGTCGGGAATCGAGATCGGATCGAGTTAGAGTAGTAGAGTCGGGCTTCGCGGATATCACAAATAGTGCGGGATCGGGTATCGGGTTCGGTTTGGGTCCCCAACCCAAGGGGGTGGGTGGGTTCAATGAGGGGGAAAGTGACGTTGACACCGTGTATTTGGATGATTCTAATAAATACTGATGCACACAAATTTAATTTGTGTACTTCTTACTTAGTCCCGCACAGGACTCAAATGTAAATGCGCATTACATATCGTGTAGAATGCACAGTTGTTAAAATGTACGTACATTTACTCGAAAAATACGCGTACGCGAGTATGCGGTAAATACATTTACATATACTTTTAACAAAAGTAATGTACTCACTTTTAGGCGTACATTTCAAAAGTACACGCGTACAGAGAAAATGTATTATTAGTTCTAAAATCACAAGTTTCTGTTGCTAAAATACGAAAATTTTGAAGAAATCACATCGTTTTGCTAAAAACACACACTAAATAATCACTAAAAAACGACATCTATTACGTCTTATAGTGTAAAACTCACTCTCACATGTAAAAAATAGTAGCTTTTTAGTTTTCCAGGGGAAAAGTACTCGCTTTTACATTTTCCTGGGAAAAAAGTATTTTACTCAGATTTACGCATGAGTATGAGTAAAAAAAATTATGTTACATTTTCTATTCTTTGTGGTGAGTAAAAATAAAATACTTACATTTACATATACTTTTCACAAAGTTCAGTAATTCTAACAACTCTTGTAGAATGTCAGAAAAACATATAAAGCGCAAATTCCAAGTTTACCGAGCGCTTAGTACACTTAAGATGAAACTATTATGGAGGGCGAATGGCGAAATCGCAGACTCTATCATGGAGGTTTTTCGGTGACTCAATAAAATACCAATAAAAGAAAAGGACAAAAAACGAAAATAGTAAAATCACAAGCCAACCTGATACATTCCATCAATCCTAACTCCGGTGGGACGACTCTGATGTCATTGGAGCTCAAATCCAGAGTGGACAAATGCTCTAGCCTGTCCAGCGCGTCGGCCACCGCGATGCTGGTCACCTTGTTGCCGGACATATTCAACACGAGCAGATTGGACAACTTGTATACTACTGCGGGCACCGACGTGAACCTGCAGTCCTCAGTCAATTAATGCTGATACCGCATTTCCTCGAAGGGGGTTTATTTTTTTAAGAGTGAAAATTTTGAGGGGGTTTATTGTTTCTCCAGGAATTTTCGTGAAGGGCGGTAGGGAATGGGCTTTAACATGCCCAAAACTGGTAATACATGGGCCTAATGGTATTTATTTATACATATCAACGTCGATAGCTACACATACCAGTCTATGTGTAGCTCGATGCACATCGACATCAATAAATACACCATCTACTTTGGGTACATGATGTACCTTATTCCAGACGGGAGATATTTCGAGGGGGGTAACCATTCCTCAGTTCGCTCAGACCTAGGAGTATTCCGAGTTTAGAGAAGGGCTAATTTAAGGGGGTGTATTTCGAGGAAATACGGTAACCAAAAAAATCAAAGCATTTCACCTGTTGTAAGAGATGTCCAATTCATTCAACGAATTGCAGTTAGCTAACTCTTCAGGCAGGTCACACAGTGAGTTGACGCTCAAACCCAGAGTGGTAAGACGCACGAAGAGTGAAATCTCGCCGGGACATACAGTGAGCCGATTCTTGGATATGACGAGTCGATTGAGACAAGATGAGAATTGCCACAGTCTGCCGATTTACTGAATTATACATAATTGGCGACAAAAATTCAGCGTATTCAACTTCATTTACACTTACCGTTCAGGAATTTCTGTAAAATTATTGTCCGTCAGATCAATGCAGATGATTTCTTTCTCTTTGAGTTCGTCCATTAGCTCATCACTCAATGTATCCAACTTGTGTGAACTGAAAACAGAGACAACATTGTCAGAGACATTTTCCAGAGACAACTGTCAAACAAATCAGTATCACCTAGGGTTGGGACGATATATCGTATCGAATATCGAATATCGGATATCGACTATTTTTTCATATCGAATATCGAACATCGATATCGAAAATTTTGAAAAAAAATCGAATATCGATATCGAATATCGAGCATTTTTTCGATATTTTTCGATATTCTGCCCGTCCATGGCCTCACTTAAATAATGCCAGGAATTGCACTTTTAGAGCGTGATTTTTAAGGCAGTTTTCAAAAATTCTGTGCTCATGCATGCACGTTGTCGTCAGATGGTATATATTTCCATTTGTTCTAATATCGTGCAAATGCACTCACAAATGTCCACGTCAGAGTATTTGCGATGGTGCTGGCACCATAGTGCATTTTCTTTACCACATCCATCAAATTTTAGGTTGTGGGGTGATTTTATGTTAATTTTATGTAAATTTGTACAATCTACTCTTCAGTAAGGATATGATCAACTATGATTGTGACCAAATGGAAATACAATATGCCACTCAAGATATGCCTTGCTTTATGAAAAGCAAAATATCGAAATATCGAAAATATCGAAATATCGATATCGAATATCGAGCATATTTTCATATCGAATATCGATATCGAATATCGAGGGTCCATATCGTATCGATATCGAATATCGAGTTTCAGAAAAAAATATCGAATATCGAATATCGATATCGAAAAGTCACTCGTCCCAACCCTAGTATCACCGACCCAATTTCATGCGCTAAAAATGGACTTAAGGAAGATGCATAACAGCGATTCGATGGTCGATCAACGAAAATTTCAAATTTTAAAGAAATGTTATCATCTCGCAGAAAAAGTGCCGGACTCATAAATACTGTACCCACGAGAACACTGAAAACCCACGTCAAATCCAGCCGCCTCGCTCTAATAGCATCAAAGGCGACCGCACGCACACCGCCAACCACTTGCAAGCCGTCCATCTTCTCATCCAGCTTGACGCCGGCGGCGAGAAGTTGATCGTCGCCCAACTTCTCCCGCAGGTAACTCAAAAGCGCCGGCCCACCACGCTGCACCGCGTCGCGTTTCAGCGTTCGCACGGGATTGTCGGCCAGGGAGAGGTATTTCAGTGCTGGCAGCAGCGACAACTCGGCCGGCACGCTGGAAAATTCCACGGCATGGGTAGGATATGTGGTGGACGGGGGGGGGGTTACCCCCAAAAAAACAGCCAAGCTATCTATTTAAAGCGGATGCCAATTTTTCGGTTACTCTTCCCTGACGACCCTCCCCCTCCCCCAAATCGACCAGCTATTTGAAGCGATTTTTGAAACATTTTACCACAATTTTCGCTCAAAATCGCTCATTTTCATACTATTTTATAGATTTGCAATTGAAATTTAAGACATTCAGCACACACCCAGCGAGCGAATTTCTATCTAGCATCAGTCGTTCCAAAGTCCGACATTGCAAAATGGACGTGGGCAGAACCTCCAAATGGTTGTCGCGCAGGTCGCACTCTTTCAGTGATGGAAGTAGAGCAAAGAAATTTGATGGCAGTTCCTTGATTCTATTGTCAGCGCATGTCAGAATCTGGAACGGAACATTAAAAAATATGAAATACAGAAGAATGAAAAACAAATAAACACAAGAAAAGTGAAGAAAAACACCTGCAGCGCGCTGCAATACTGCAATTCTGGCAGCGCATTTAATTTGTTACAGCTGAGATCTATTCGTTCCATCCTGGCGCAGTCGCCAACATCATCAGATAATTCGCTGATATCATTGTAGGACAAATCCAGATCCTGAAAATTGACAATATTCCTCGATTCACAAAAGAAAGTCCCTCATTAAAGACATTACGCCAGCATAGCAAACAGAGACCTCCCAAGCACAATGGCACTATCGCATGCATAATTTATTAGCGCGCCCAGCTGAAACACGCTTAGCTATTGGACGCCCACAATAAATATGCATGTGCGCCGCACGTAGCCCATACATCCATTACGCACTCCCAAACGTACCACTATTCCTTGGAGCCAGTAAAACTCGCCGCTTTTCAACGGCCCTATCCGATTGTGTGATAGATTGAGCTTGGAAACGCGCCAAGTGGACAGGGCGCTGCGCGGGAACGCGCTGATCTCGTTGTTAGATAGGTCCTGCGCGGAAAACGTGCCAAAATATCACGCCTACGGGTGAACGATCGAAATAAACCGACCGCATGTTCAATGTGCTTCAAATCGGACAAAAGGGGTGGGATGGTTTCGAGCTTGTTGTTCGACACGAGCAGCACGCGCAGGTGGTACAGCTTGCTGATGTTGTTGGGCAGGGCGGTCAAATTGTTGTAGCTGTAACAAAAATGAATGTGTAAAAATACGGATGGATAAAAAGCGCTTTTTTTAACGGCTCCGCTTTTTAGCGTTTTTTAACTTTTCTTTTTTTTAAACGCGCTTTTTTCGCTTTTTTCAAAAAATGTCAAGACATTACCTAGAAAGCTCCCAAATATGGTTCTGAGTCAATAAATACAGGTATATCATACAAGTAGCAGTACTTGTGATGATATATAGCCATAGAATGGTTGTGGAGCCATGGGATAGCATTATAAGTGGGGTTATATGCCAAAAAATCGACTTTTTATCTTGACTCGTTATGTAAATTGCTACTTGTCAAATGTTCGTGAGTTCAACTGAAGTTAGCCAAGAATTAGTGCTTAAATAAGGTTATAAAAGAAGGCTAATACATCGAGACTGACGTTTCCCACTGTAGAAGTATGTGGAAAACATTGGCTGGATATTATATGCTACACTAACTATGGTTGTAACTAGATTTTTTTAAACTGATTTTATTTATTTAAATCTGATTTTTTTTCAAATCACAGGGTCGAAACTGATTTTATTTATAAAACATCAAAATGAAAAATTTCTGGTAGATTTGCACTAGGTATTTTGCAATTTTTTGCGCGCAAGCGCGCAATTTCCAACACACATTACCATTGGTGTTTTCATGGGTTTTGGGGCATTTTTAGTGTAAAAGATTGCATTTATTCATGATATGGTGTAACAATAAGCCGTGATATGCTAGTGTAGTATATAATATCCAGTCAATGTGCTCCCACATACTTCTACAGTGCATAGCATCACTGGGAATGTATTAGTCTTCTCATACAACCTTATTTAGGCACTATTCCATGCTGAACTTCACTTGAAGTCATGAACGTTCAACAAAAGGCGTTATACATAATAAGTCAACATAAAATGGATATTTTTGAAAGAAATCACTGCTTATAATGCTATCCCATGACTCCACAGTCATAATATGACCACAATAGACATAAGAATAGATTATCTGACACTTAACATACATATTTTTTCTATACCCCCATTTTGGGCGATTTAAAATAAATTCTGATTTTAATTTTTTTTAATTGTTTTTTTAATTGATTTTTTTTAAATCAAGGCGTTTAAAAAAAGTGATTTTTTCCAACCCTAACACTAACATATCACGGCTTATTATTAAATGATAGCATGCAGGAATAGAAGCAATGGCACTAATAATACACAAAACAAATGAAAACAACCACCAGTGGTAATGTGCAATTGCGCGCTTACAAAATACAAAATTACAAAATACCTAGTGCATAGGTACAAAAAAATTTGCCAGCGCTCTTTTTTTTAAAAAAGCGCTGGGACCCTTGCGCTTTTTTTTAAAAAAGCGGCGTTTTTTTTAAACAAAGCGCTTGACAAAAAGCGCTGGCCATCCTTATGTAGAAATCGAATTAACGGGGGTGACGGTTAAAACGCACTTTAAAATGATTTTTTCCAGCATTTCACACTCGCCAATCGTTTCCGGTAGTGCTTCGATTGAGTTGTGCGAGAGGTCCAGTGTGCGTAGTGCCTGTCATAAAATGATTAAATTCAAAAAACTTTCTTTCAAACAGATATCACCCAAACATAAATACCATAAAAATGATTTCGTTCAATACATGGGGCGTTCAATCGAAGTGGCGAGGTGGCGGTAGTTGCCATAATGGGATGAACCACCTGTTATCAGTGGATAACTCCGGAACCAAAGACAGTGCCCATAACAGAGAACCAATAGCTATCTGATGATAACCCGGGCTTACTGCTTCTGATTTATATAACAGCACGATTACGGTGAATCCACATCTGGACAGGGACGTACGCAGGATTTTTGAGCGGGGGGGGCGGATTGTTTACGGAGCCCGTCGAACGGGGGGGGCGGCGCCCCCCCCCCCCTCAAATTTGGCCCTATTGTAAAGGAATGGAGCCATGGCGCTGGCGCCATTTGTAGGCGCCAGTGCCATGGCAGTATTGGCGTTGGCGCTGGCGCCAACGTATACTCTATAGGTACCGATTTAGACCTTTATATAGGACTAACACCATGTTGGATACTTTTATGATGCTTTTTAAGCTCCTGAACATACACATTAAACAATGGGATGGGGATTTGCGCGCTTGCGCGCAAAAATTTTTGAAAGTGCCTACAAAATCGCTTTAGAAAAGTGCCATTCCTGGCAAATTTTTATGTCTGGCCCGGGAACGGGGGGGGCGGCCGCCCCCCCCGCCCCCCCCCTGCGTACGTCCTTGCATCTGGATACAACGACTGTCACGAAGTGACAAATCTTTTCCCCACTAAACACCCAAAAAACCAACCTTCAACCTGCCAATGTGTTTGCCCACAGCAGTGATTCTGTTGTTGACCATCTGCAAGGTGTTCAGCGGCGACCACTCCCACCAGGGCAGCGACGGCTTGTCGGCCGCCTTGAGCGACATCTCGTCCGACCGCTGCGCCAGTTCCCCAGCGTCGCACAGACCTCCGATGCGGATGTCCACGTCGGCAGAGTCGTCTGGCCGCTCGTTTATGCTGAGTATGCGGCGGGGGGCCATGTGGGAGTACACTCCCAGCGCATGTAAAATCTGTGTGCATGTAATTTGCCCCCGGTACATGTAAATAAACTCCCATTCAGTGTAAACTCAGTGCATCTTTTTGAGTGGGGTAAGGCATCAAAATCAGGAAGTGACGATACGGCCAGTGGCTATTCGTGCACAAATTATTTGATTGTGCAGCCGCGGTGCAGCGTGGTGGGACAAATGTTGCAAAAATGTTTGCAGCCACAGCCGCAGGGTGCATAGGTGCAATGAGTTTACATGCACTGCGAGAAAAGTAAATACACTGAGAGTTTACATGCACTGGGAGTTAAAATGCACTGAGATTTTTCCCCGGCAGGGGTACGAGCGAGTGAGAAAAAGTGAGAAAACAACGTTTTAAATGGAAACACAAAAACGGTCGCAGTTTGGAGAAAGCTGGTGAATATTCGATTGCTTGTGAACAGATTGAGCAGATAGGTGGATTATTGAATTACAATGATCGAATTTTGTTGAACAATTGTTGAACTTTTCACATTTTGCATAACATTCAACAAATCTGTATGACACTTTAAATAGCATCCGACATCTTTCTCTACACCTTACAGAGCACGGGACTTCCGTCAGCACCCCACACACAAAAACACACTTGTAGACTTGCTCAGGAATCTCAGACAGATTCAGATTGCTCAGATTCAGCACCCCCGTGGTCCTGGCGCGGTCGAGCAGACGGCCGGCGACGCGACACTTTCCAGTCTCTGAATCCACGCTGACCGCACTAGATGCAGTTGAAGCGGCAGATTCCACGCTGGACGCGGTGTCTTCGCGTCGCGACGAGCCCTTTCATGTGACGGGAATAGGGCGACGATTTTTCTATTTGGTTTTTGGTAGTTAGGCAAGCTCGTATTTTTGCATGCAGGAAAGTAACAGTTAAAGCATTTTTTCAACAATAGTAAATGATCAAAAAATTATCCTTGACGAAAATTGACACTGAAACCAGCGTTATTACGAAATCAGCGCTACACCGAAGTTCGTGTGAAAATGGCTCTAATTTTGCGTATTTCGCACACACAAAGTCAAACTCTCTTGCGTAACATACGAGATGACAGATTATTGGTTCAAGCAAATACCTGAGAATATAGCCGGATAAAGACTGCATTACCACGCGGTCGTCTGGCCGCCCCTCCCCTGCCGCGCGCCGCCGTTTTTTGAGGTTTGGCTGCAACGGATTTCTCCAAGCCAGCAGTGTCAGTTTTATCAGCACTTACGGCTGTGCTCTCAAGCGGCACTTTGGTGTTCTCAACGACACCGTCAACCGCTTTCTGGGGACGTTTCGATAACGTTGCAACCTGAGTTCAGTGGTCAAAATTTTTGTTGTGAAATTTGGCACATGGCCAAAGATGAAATGCAGCTCAGTCCCTGGCCCAAACCTTCGGCACGGTCTGCTTAGAGCCATTTTTCGTAGTTTGCACGGGTTGAGGCTTTTTGATACCCGTTTTCACCGATTTTGAAGCGCCACGCGCTTTGGGCTCGCTCATGCCGAGTGCCGGACACGAAATTTTATTCTTTTATTCCAGAAGATAATTATTTGGATACAGCGAAGGAATAAACAACTTATAAAATTATTTCTGCATTTGCACTGCACTTTCACACTATTCCGAAAGTGATTGTAAATATCGCAGCCAGACAACACATGTTCTCACACATTATCATTTTATTTTTTTTACCTTAAAACAAAGTAGCTCCTTCGGGCCCCAATCACAAAATCATCACACCGCATGTATCCCATAAAATCCATGCATTGTTCCCCGAACAGCTGTGGCGCTAGCACCAGGTCCCAAATTCAATTTGAAAATAAGGCGCACATAAGGTGCCCGACAGGCGAGTAAGCCCAATCAATTGTGTGTGCAATGGCCCAATTTCACTTATGTCATATGTTCAAATCCGGGCGTCACATGTTCAAATTGGAACTGGCTCCAGACGTCCACGTGGGAATCGCACAGTCGAGTAACGGGAGTAGATCTCTGGGCGTCAGAGAACCATCCGCGCCGCGGCGCCTCCCCGACCGCTTATCAATCACAATGTTTATTCACCCGATGCGTGGCGGCGCACCCACGCGCGCAGTGCAACGCCAAATGAAATAAGCGCGCTTGGGACCGATCCAAACTGACACCTGGCTTCGATGACGCTTTCCAGAGGTATCGAGATCGAAACATTGATAGTCACATGTACGATTAGCATAACATGCTTTTTCCGAGTGTTCTATGTAAATACGCGTGTGTTTTTTGCATGGAACGCAGCGGGGCGGAGAGATTTACGGCGCGACGGTCGCGTAACTGTAAGCAGTGCAGCTGCGGCGACGCGGGCGCATGCATTTGCGAGTGCGACCAGCCGCATGACGTATGGTTCCGCCGAGGTGCATATTGTATTCACGCTGCCAGTATGGTGTCGGCGTGGGAAACGGATTTTCGCCAACCCATCGCCGGCTGAGATAAATCGGCCCGCGGTGGCCATAGTGTTTGGAAATCGTCGTAAAACCGTTGTGTTGTGAAACATAATATTTGTTATTTTGTTGAATTAAATAAATCAGCTATAGCTTTTTCTAAATAAATAGCTGAAAAATTGCATCTACTCATCTTTGTGTGGTAAGTTAACGCTCAACGTTTGCATCAATATACGGCAGGTATGACATTAGTTACCTATGTCAACTCTTGTGCAACTGCAAAATACTCATGCTGGGGTTGTTTAGCTGGCGCACTACTATTGGAATGTACTTGGTATGGTGATATAACTCTCCAAAGCATGATTGTTTTATAATCAGTTATGTTCATAAAATATATTTCGCAACTGACAAACAAGTAGCTGTCCCGCTTGTTTCTGTTATTATTTATTTACTTGTCGATTGGGTGATTTTGCTTGGTGATTGCAATGCCTGTCAACTGCAACTTTCAAATGATGCCGACTCATTAAAATTAATCTCAATTGATAATGATAAAATTTATTTTTTTAATCATTTACATATATTTTAAAATGAAAAAATTGAATGCAACGCTAGTTAGCTTGTATGCATTTCACTCTTTGTCTGGGCCCAATGCAAATTCAGTTGTGCTTTAGCATGTGAACAATGCTTTCGAAAACGAACAGCGCTTCTCTCGGAAGGGTTCAGGTTTACTTAAGGAAATATTTTGATTTGATCAGCTACCATATTTCTTCTAATTGAAGAGCGCCGTTCTGTTTTTTTCGTCAACTTTTTTTACCTGCGTTTCTATTAGAGGTGCCGTTCTATTGAAGGCTGCCATTCTGACTTTTTCACTATTTTTTTCACACATTTTTCATTTCGAATACAGTTTTTTGTCTTTATTTGAGAGATATTTTCATATCAGAGCATCAATTTGAAGTTAATTATCAGTTTATTAGCACCAATGTAGTTTTTTGAATGCCTTGAACGTTCTCGCCATACATTTTGTGGTTTGGCACACTTCCAACGTGATATCTACCCGTCGTTCTATTGGAGACTGCCATTCCATTGGAGACTGCCATTCCATTGAAGATTGCGTTTCTATTAGAGGCTGCCGTTCTATTGTTGTCGTGAGTGCAAAAAAAGCATAAAATTGCCGTTCTATTGGAGGTGTCGTTGTATTGTAGGTATGCCGTTCTATTAGAAGAAATACAGTAAACAAGACGTTCTCTCACAAAAATGCCACATTTAGCTTTTATTGTTCAATTTGTGAGTCTTTTCCCGAACTATTGAAAACATTTATTTATTGACTGACATGTATAAATACGCATTGGCTCACAATTAACCGGTCTCCTATTATCGCATTTTGTAGCGATGCAAGGCATCGACCTGCGAAAACCACGAACTTATTGGCCGAAATCAAATTTCAATTGGTCAGGTCACGGATCCTAGGACGGTATGTAAAATTATAAGTATACTTACCTATTTACCTACAACCCATTATCATTTCGATGCTGATAAAGTGCATCAATATTACAAATGATTATCGAAAATGTTTACAAATGTTGATGTATTTAAGGGCACATTTAAGGGTGTTACCTAGTCAGGAATCTACAGATTGGTGTTTAGAAATCCATGTTTACTTTAAATTCTGATAAAACAATGTTTATTCAGACATTCTTGCCAGTGCAATGCCATGTGAACCTCGCAGTATTTCTAATCAATCAATCAGTGATGGATTTATTTTGATATCAGTGTGCCATGCAAATTGTACTTTTTTGGTAATATTTTTTTGTAAATAGATATTTTTCGTAGGTGTGGATGTAGGTAGATTTTGTCTGCCAAGCACATGCATTATCCACGACTTTGCAATAGGCAGGAAAATTGCTGATAACAAGCCCGTGTCCGCGAGGGTGAGTGAGTAGCGTAGTTTGAAAGCTATCCATAACATTTTATGGGTTAAGACAGGCTACGAAGGCAATAAATTCAGCTGCTGCGGCACCCAGAGAGCGGCATCTCTCAGATGTATTCATTTTCATCGTTAGGTAAAACACAAGATGAGGTATTATGCATGTTTCCACTTGATTGAGGGGTACATGGATTGTGCAAAAAAACGAAAGCGATTTATCGCACGCCCAGCGGCGTTTTCAGCTACAGTTTAGGTATATTTTCCTATGTTTACGAAATACTTGTCTTTTCGAGTTTATTTCGTACATGCATGTTAGGTATTTTAATAGACCCACTATTCGAATGCATTTACCTACACACATCCTGACTATTATTTTCTGCTCTTATAAATTTTAGAAAAAACGTGGTATCGAAGTTATATAAATAGTAAAAATGCCAGAGCGATAGTAGGTATTTATATTTAACGTTCGACAAGGATTTTGTTCATGTACCTAATCGCAGTCTTATAATAACCTTGGTGCACCCATTGTCAGTAACATTCTCACTTAATAGCATTATTACGGTAGATAATGGGACAATTTTCACCCCAACGAAATGTTACCACGCATCTGGCTTAATTTGCGCGTTTTACCACACTGGTGCTGCCGATGTTGATGAAAGGCAACCATAAACTGGAACAGTTTAGTTTTTCCGTCAGACCTATCTAAACGCCATTAGCTTGACAGACACAGCGCAGCCATTTTTCAAAAACCTATTTCCGGTTTAAGAGGCATTTGGCCAGAATAGAGCATGGTTGCTTTTGTTATCGCGTTGACCACGGAACATACTGTGAACAGTCAGAATTGCATGGTCGCAGACTTCGTAAACCATGACAAATAAAATTACAAGAAGCGACAATAAATGGATCTGTGAATCAATCAATTCAGTTTCTCGTGTAATAAAGCGTTCCGTTGCGATAGATGCCTCGCGCATTGTTTTATTCATGACACCCCCCCCCCTCCCTGCGGTGCATGCGAATTTTGTGGCTCAATCTCATGGGATTTTATTCTTTTTTACCGGACAGCTGCAGCTTTATTTCTCTCTGCGCATGATACTTAGTAACTCCACTTTGACTTTCATTGTACATTTTTACTATAAAAAAATACCTACGGAGGTTTGAATAACGGCATCACACATGCATTGTAGAAATGGAAAGAATGGATGATTCATTCCAGGACGACTAGAATTTCCAATGTCGTTTATTCTCCGACGTGTAGAAACCAGAGTTGCGAAAGCGTATTTACGCTTACCCGAAATACCCGGGTAAATGGGTATTTATACTTACGCTTACGCTTACGCTTTCATAAAATACCTGTACGCTTTTTTACGCTTTCCCGGTCAAAATACCCGGGTACTAAAAGCGTAAAAAATCTTTTCAAACAGTTGAGTTTTACGCTTTTGAAAAAGCGTAAAACCATTAAAAAAGAGTGAACGGGACTGCGTACCAAAAAAATGACTGCGTGTGTGCAGTAATGCACTGGAAATGGTGGCACATGTACAAATTGTGTCGCAATATGAATCTCTTGGTAATACCTATGTACTGTGTCATCGAGCAAAATCGTGGCTTCAGATTAGAAATTTTGTTGCTGAAAATGGATCCCGACGACGATTTTATCGCCGTTGACAGCACTAACTCCACGTTAGAAGATGAGGATGACTGAAGTGTTGCTGCCGATGAATAACCAAACAAAATTTGAGGGCAGACTATACTAAGTGGACATCTGAAAAATGTCACCGAGAGCTTGATTTGGTAAGAATTCACTGAGCAAAAAGCCTCTAAAAAAATTTACGCTTACGCTTTTATCTACGCTTTCCTAGGTATTTTAAAAATACCTTACGCTTTCAGTATCCATACTCAAAATTTGTAAAGTGTATTTACGCTTACGCTTACGCTTTCCAAAAATACCGGTATTTTAACAACTCTGGTAGAAACAGCCCTTGCCTATTATTTACCAACGGCGCAACAAAGGCTATGTAGTTTTCATGGTTTCAATTAGAAAACTGGATCGAAACCTTGTCGGTCTCCTTCAACAGTAGTTCATTGACTGTTCATTTCTGTAAACTAATAATTGCTTCATAATACTAGTGCGCTAAGTCTAAGTGGTCAGTTACGGGATGGTGGAAGCTTCAATCAGCGTTCGAGTGGCCATTCAGTTTTTGAACGAGTTTTTAAATTGGAACCTGAAAACTAGGTAGCTTGTGTGGTCACAATGTGACATTAGAGAAAGTTCAATCAACTGTACATAAATGTGCCTAAGTCTCTAAGTCCATCATTTTACTTTGAAAACGCATGTGATTTGATAATTGGAAAGGCACCGTATTTCCTTGAATACCTATCCCTCCCTCTGAATTTTTGGGACTACCACTTACGTCAATGGGGGATATTTATAGCGATGTCGATAGGTAGGTTATCGAATGGATATTTTGTTATAACATATGAGGAAACACGGTAGATTCCACTCGGAGTAAAACTGCTCTAGGAGTAGCTGGAAATGCCAGCAAATTACACGGCTGGAAAATTGACATCGTTTCAGCTTGTTAAACTACCTTATTTTGGTAACATATTTGGTAATATGGTAATTTTCTGCCTGCCATTTAATACTATTTTTATAAATACGTGGTTGTAGTGTTTATTTCAACATGAGCTATGCGCCCTTATGTCATCCATAGTGATCAAAAGTATACCTAGTTTGTATGAGTTGATCAAGCACGAAACACATTTGTACGAGTTGCTTGTTGACATTCCATTAGCACAAGTTAATTTGCATTCATAAACTAAAGATGCAACGTGCTGACTTCCACAGAAAATCAAAATGCCACATGCTAACTATTTATATTTCTAAAATAGTGTCAGACGTTAGTGCATTGTCATTGTCACTTTTACATGTCTTTTTCCTCGCATCTTTTATTATCAGTTATTTTTTTGTAAATGAATATAAACTGCCGGTCAATATAAACTGGCTTTCGCTCAAAATTTTTTTAAAAGTTTGTAGTTCGATCCAGGAAGGGAGTTCGGCCAAGGTGTTTGTATTTTTGGATAGCCCTAACATTTGTCTACCCGCACCCCCGGGGGGACCCCTGTGGCTGCACCCCCTCAGCCACAGGGGCCCCCACGGGGGTGCGAGTAGACAAATGTTAGGCCATTCCAAAAATACAAACACCTTGGCTGAAGTCCCTTCCTGGATCGAACTACAAAATTTTGAAAAAATTTTGAGCGAAAGCCAGTTTATATTGACCGGCAGTTTATCAATCTAGTGACCTTCAGTTTGCTCAATCGAAGTGCCTCGGAAACGGCACCGAATGTAAACTTTTCACAAATAAAAACACTTCACAGGATGACTTCACAATTATCTAATGCTTCACACTTCAACCATTTAACACAGTGAGCGTTCACAACATAATCCCTGCCACGCTAACATGGCGGCGGCTATATTGGCAACTGTGCACTGTGAGATGGTCTGTACACTGGCCAGTGTAGTTGGCTACAAGCCAACCCAGTTAATCACTGCACCAGTATGTAATTATTGCGCAAACATTTTTGACGGACACCTCGACACAATGCAGAATCAGGTAGGTTTTTCACTTCCAAATTTATAGCAAATGACACTTGACCATAGCAATCTTTTCAGATCGCATGCACTGGTAACGCTTCAGTAACTCAATGCATGAGAAGAGAAGCAGAAAAGACGCTGTACTGTGTCAGGGAATTTGCGCAGACATCTAACAGAAGTAAATACTATTGATTGAGTTTTGTTACTGCTCACACAGCAAAAATAGATTTGTGATGGGCAGTGAAGTGTCATGAATTAGCTTCATACAGACACGTTGTATTTATCGGCATGAAGCCACTTCACTGTACGCCAGCATGGTTCGTGAAGTGCGCTTCAACAACTTTTATCGTTGTGATCAGGGTTGGTTTTAATAAAATTCTTTTTACTAAAATTGTATTTTATATTTATTAAAATTGTATTTTATTTTATTTTTATTCTTCAATTTTACATTTTATTTTTATTTTATTCTTTAATTTTCTATTTTATTTTTATTTTTTTCTGAGATTTTGTCAACCCTGGTTGTGATGATAGGATAGGTGAATCCCGTTAAGGAACTTCATCTCACATTCCGTGAACTGTGTTGGAGCTTCACGTGAAGTTCAGTACGCCCATGCCCAATCCAACTAGACCTCACAAACCCATTCTTTTCCATTCTCCATTCATTATATGCAGCTGTTGAGAACATTATTCATTCCATTTGTTTTTCTTACAGGTTCCAGGGTACAGGAACGAAAATCGTGCATTATGGGCTCGCAGTTTCCGAAGGATGCACTAGAACTTTATCACAACCTGTACAAGAGTCCATGCCGCGCGGATTCAGAAGATGGAGGTGTGTTATTTTTATTTGTACATGGTTGGGCTGAAAAGTCCCTGGATAGTGCTCACCATTCGCGCTAGGGGTAAGCTACGGTCATAAAATTTTAACACGTTAATATATCAGGTGTTTTGAGTTTTCACCCAAAATGTCACCCCTCTAACTCCACCCACTGCGGAACTGTGGGGGTTACAATTTCGGTCATTTTGTACTGATGTACACATGGTGCTCTAGCTCAATGCTGCTTTAAGTTGTGATCATGAAATTTGGGCTAGTGTAAGCCAGTGTGTTGGCAATGTGCTGATAGTATTCAACCCTTTCATCAACATCATTGCTATTAAGGTAAAATTAATATGCAGATCAGGGTGATGTGCAAGAAACGTGGGAACTATGATGGATGTTTTTGGTGATCATTTGAGATCATGTTGTATTGCAGTGATTTTAATGTTGTTTTGATATGTGCAGTAAATTATTATTTCAATTAAATTTCATTTGTGTTTCATTTCTAATCTGTAGTGGACACATTACCTGTGTTCAACAGCACTGTGCATGCAAAATGCATCCTGTATTAGCCTGTATTGACAAACTGTAGAGACAGGATGATGAATTTGGTAGTGAGAGTAGTGACAGTGATGGCAATATGAACTAGGCTTATGATATCATAACTAATGTTGTTCAGTGCTGGCACATTGCCAACACTGGTGGCTTACACTAGCCAAAGTTTCATGATCACAACTTAAAGCAGCATTGAGCTAGAGCACCATGTGTACATCACTACAAAATGACCGAAATTGTAACCCCCACAGTTCCGCAGTGGTTGGAGCTAGAAGGGTGAAATTTTGGGTGAAAACTCAACACACCTGATATATTAACGTGTTAATTTGATGACCGTAGCTTACCCCTAGCGCGAATGGCGAGCACTGTCCAGAGACTTTTCAGCCCGACCATGTAGATCACATGTTTAAACTACACATGTAAATTGCCTGCAACAACATACGAAAGTATCAGCGGCTACGACACAATAAGCATTAGGATCGGATGAACTGGGCCTTTCTTCTCTCACCGTTTGCAATTTGCGTCAGCAGTTTTATAATATCAGCCGTTTTGTCCAGAGTTTCGACTGCATCGTAATTTTGCCATACAGCTGCGTGTAAAGTGTTCTTTGAAATGTTATTTTTCCTTAAAAAAAACACATAGAATGCACTGATGAAGCTGCTGCACTAAAAATGGCTGAAAATGGCCATGAGTACGTAATGAAATACGAATGCAGAAAAAAAAGCATATCAGTGCAGTACTGCCCTGCACTATCCACAGCGGGACTCATCAAGTGCAAGTGCAACTCACACTTAGTACACTGCCCATCGTTAAACCACAGCTGTACATCCTTATGGTACCATTTATCAGCCAAGTGTTCAGCCACAAACATAGCACAGATTTTCCCTGGAGTGAAAGCCACCGCTTTACACTGCAAGTTTTTGAACTTCGTTGAAAGATGAGCCCACTACAATAGATGCGTGTTAAAAGATACTGTATATCCTTGAATAAGACCCGCTAGAATAACACCCCAATGCTGGCCGACTGAGGAAAAATAAATCCCCCTTAATTAACTACCCTCACTTAAATAACATCCCTCACTTGAATAACTCCCCTCACTTGAATAACTCCCGCCTCTGTGATAGATGGAAAAGATGTTGGGTCAATTTAAATAACGATCAATGAAATCAGACAGATCAAATAAAGCTATGCCTGGGCTGCAAATGCTGTGCAGTGTATGAAACAAAAAATACAAACGATTTTTAACCCACGGCGGCGACAACAGATATGTACATGATGATCCTGAGGAAAAAACACCCCTCCTTCTTGAATAATCCCCCTCAAAAACTCTGACAAAAATAACTCCCCTGGGGTCTTCATCGAGGATAAACGATAATTGATAGTTTGATTGAACCTTTTCAGTTCTAGCACACTCTGCGAGGCATCGTTCAACTGTAACGTTTGAATCTTTGGCCAGTCTAAATGGGAGAACTAGGGGAGAACTTCTCAAGCTCCATTTTGGCATTGTGTGCATCCTACTCCGCCTGGTAAAAACTTTTGTAAAACAATCGGTGATGTTTTTACTATTAGAACTTTGAGATGTGGCTTCCACCGCGGCTGAAAAATGTTAGGATTCGGAAAAAGAAAGTTCACGTCAAAATAGCAATAGCCAAAACGGACCATCCGGAACGGCATCGCCATGAGAACAATTTAGCTCACTGTAAAGAAAACATCAATATTAATGTTGGCACTATTTTAACAAAATTACACATTTACTAAACACCCAGCAATATTTTTCCAATTTCAAAAAAGTTTCTTACTACTTCTCCTGAGCTGCAAGTAGACTTGGATGCCATTCTGTAATTGGGACTGTGAGAGCATTGAAAAAGGCATCTTTGACTTTTTCCGGACACAATTGTTTAGCCCTGTACAATGGCCGACGTCTGTTTCGTCTTCTAGAAATTATGTAATGCGGTATTTTTACTGTATTCCTTTTGGAATTAGTTTTTAAATACAGACACACATACTTGATTACAGGCAGGGTAGCATTAATCATTGTTGGGATCATCTCCAGAAAAACCCTGCCAATTGCTTTCCTGAAGAGCAGAGTTGGGAATACATTGCATATAGGAGGTATACTCCAGTCACTTCACACCCTGCGCGCGTGGTTCCCACTGGAAGAGTGCCAACTTTTGTTACCCATAATTCATGATTGATTTTCATAAAAAGTTGAAAAGTCATCTCTGTTATAACGTTATACGTTATCTTATTCACAACAATGATTTTTTCATCTTTTATACAAAAATCACATGCTTTATCATCATTGGCACGCTTCCAACGTGAGACATAAAGGAGTGCGACGGCAGAGTATCATGTTCGCCGAGTATACCATATTTGCTTGAACAATTCCATGGGGATTTTTTTTCATTAGACATTTTGAGGGGAACTATTCTAGGGGGGTTATTTTTTCGTAAAAATTGTTTAGCATGTTTCTATCAACATGTTTCATGAAATATGCTTTGTTTGCAACAATTTGGCGGTTATCGAACGCACCAAATAGCAGCCCCGGCGTAGTGAAAGCCTTCAGCTGAGTGTCTTCTCCAGCTCATGCGCTTTTTGTATCTGTAATTTTGTTACCCATAAATATTTAGCTATCTGGATTCTGGGTACATAGACTCAAAGACTTTTTCAACGGGCGCATGAATTGTATAACGTAAATATTTCGCCCTATTTTGTTCTTTCTTTTCTTTTAGCGCCGTTCTATTTTTCATGAACTCTTTACCTGCCGTTCTATTGGAGGTGCCATTCTATTGGGGGCTGCCGGAAGAAATACAATGAGCAGTGAGTAAGTAGCGTAGTCATTAAATTGACCTGTATCTTCGAAATATTGACATCATTGACCTCATGGAATACCCCTTGCGTCGTTTCGATATGCCCTGAGTGCACCCACGTTCCTCGAAAAATCTGAAATCCGATCATTACAAATGTATCCATGGAATCAAACTTTCAAACACACTGACCGTCAATTAAAATTTCAGAAATCGATTACAACCACGTGTTTATCGATTCAACAATTCAAACTTGTTCAAAATTTCAGTTTATAAGGCGTGCTACATTAAACTGGAGTACAGAAATTAAAATCAAACCAAAAAAGCAACCTTTTGTATCCGTCTTGAACATCAGCAAGCCATTTTTCAGCCAACAACATAAGCCGCTTTATCTCTACTTGCAACGAATTGCAATCAACCACCAACACAGTGGCGCTCTCTGTTTCGAAATCCAAGCGATTCTGCTGCCAGTTCGATTTTTGCATATTTTTCAAGCATTTTTCAGGAGATTCAAGTCGATTGAATCCACAAATGGCCTCGATGAACCACATTACCTGTCTGTATTTTCCCATGGATTTTTCGCGTCTGCCATCGGTTTGGTTAAATGCAAAAGCTATGATGACAAATAGTATAGGCAAATGTACCCTCATGTTTTTATTGTACCTTAATTGGGTTAATAGTTGTACAAACTGATAAATTTTACTGCATCAGAAGTGTGCTAGGTTCCCAACAAGAACACAATTGGACGAAGCCAATAAAAATTATTCCCATACTGCATTATTCAATTTCACGGTAGAAAAATCCGCGTATCTACACATCTTAGCTATAGTTAGTATTCAAAAATGAGTAATTTTAGAGATAATTTACTTACCTATAACCTAAGAACATTCACCCAAACGAAGAATATGGCCCCTTCTTTCGTGCGTATATACTTGACGTGTGCCAATATTTGTAATTGAAATTTGATATTGATACATTTACCTAGGTATAATATTAAATACTTGATATATTGCGATAACCGTGGTTGGTTGATATCTAGGCCTGCTACACTCTTTTTGACAAAACCGTGCCACTTGAAACAACTGAACAACCTACCTATATCAATCCAATAGGCAACAGTAGTCAACATCAAAACCCTCCACCATTTCAGGAATGCGAAGGCAGGAGAAAAACGCTTGCGATTGCAGGGAATGTCTGCCGCCGCGGCTGAAAGCGATGGCCCAGAAAGTCAGCCAGATTCTCATTTCAAATAATTTATCCCATTTTTGACAATTCAATTTTTATCAGCTGATGAGCACAACTCGGCCGTCGTTCACGTGGGGGCGGCAAGTCAAGCCGACCATATCAACGCCGATAAGAAAAATGGAAGCTAAAATGAGCAGGAGAGCAGACAATGGGCCGGAGATCAATGCAAAACAACGAGAGCCAGTTCAGGGCACTCGGGAAAATCAGTTAAACAATTGCCCTTGTTCTGGTCGGAAGGCGCTGAGTGATGTCACATTTATTGTGATTTTTCCGATGCTGATGATGTTTTTCCAATAGTCAAAAATATGTTTAAATAGTGTATATAGTCAAAAATACGTTGTTGTAATTTTAATTTAGTGATCATCATGAACAACAGACTACAGCGATCACTAAGCAAATCACCAACTACAGCGATCAAATTTTAAAGCATCTGGTAAGCAGAGTAAAGATATTTGTCACTATAAAGCAAAAAATCTCCAGCTCGATGAGTCAAACACGAGCACATTCACTGAAAAACACGAAACCTACTCAGTGCCTCTAACTCATCAGACAGACACTGGGAGCTCTGTCTCTGGCAGTTGGTCAAAATGGGCACGGGCTTGCACGATCTGAACCTGTACCTGCGCTGGTTGGCCGAGTCGCACTTTGACCACCGGCCCCAGATGGGTTCCAACGGGAACAGGTCGCCGGTCAGGTAGCGCGTCAGGGGCCCGTGCTCCACCGCGCCGACAACTGGGCCGTTGAGGGACACTCGGTGCACAAGGAGCTCAGTAGGCTACTGGCTGGACAAGGACACACGGACAAATGCATAATTACACATTACGGTGGAGGTCCGATTCATTTGAGGCTTGTCACTTTGCATAGATAGACTATCATGTGCTCGGATACATTGAATTGCATTGAAATTGGAATAGCAATGAAATTGCGAGTGCACACACACATTTGAGCCTGTGCCGGTACTCATCTAAACCCGTTACTCATCTAGACCCGACAATAATCTAGATCTACCCACTCATACTCATCAGGTACTCATCTACACCACCCAAAAGTGGCCAAGTGGCACACACACATAAAGATGCTTTCCGCAGGTGGCTGGTTGGCACTTCATGCAATTATGTGATTACAACACATGCACCGCACATGCACAGCACACAGTTGCCAGCCACACACTGCACACATCATATAATTGTGATAAACACATGCACTGCGCACAGTTACCAGCCAGCTGCCATTGGCAAGTACCTTTTATGTGTGTGCCACTAAGGTGTCAGTAGCGCAGTGCACATTGCTCAATGTCTGCAGCTGCGGGTGGTATGGATAAGTAGTGGGTAGATTTAGATGACTGTTGGGTATAGATGAGTACTGGGTTTAGATGAGTAGCCAGCTTACATTACTCATTTTGTGAGCTCCAGTTGCAGTTGGAGTGCTCCAGTTTATCTCCTATACCATTTATGATGACCTAGAATTTTTGTAAATATCACCCAAACTTTCAGCAAAATTTTTTATATTGGTCACGAAATTTTTGGAGTCAAATGAGTGATGTAAGCTCGCTATTCATCTAAACCCAGTACTCATCTATACCCGACACTCATCTAAATCTAACCACTACTTGACTCCAGAATTGGAGACCCATAATTTTTGCTCAAAGTTTGGGTCATATTTACAAAAATTCTAGGTCATCATAAATGATATAGAAGACAAAGCGGTGCCAGTTCTGCAAATTGAGAAGTGAGAAGTAAAATGGCAAATACGAAGTAAATTGGCAAAAGCGAAGTGAAATGGCAAGTGAATTGGCAAAATCGAAGTAAAAAAGAAATAATCTCTCTTCGCTTTTGCCATTTTACTTCTCTATTCAGTTCGCTTTTGCCATTTTACTTCTCAATTCACTTAGCTTTTGCCATTTTACTTCTCAATTTACGGAACTGCTCCCAGGAGAACTATCCAAGAGATCTCGAAAACGCTCAAATTTGAGTTGGTGTGCAAGCGAAATATGAATATTTGAGCAAGAGTGCTATGGGAGCTCTTAAGGTCTCTGTCGGTCACAATAAGCTGAAAGCCGCACCTGGCGGGACGTCGGCGTTCAGGGCGATTTGCGGTTGGCGTCTTGCCAGACGATTTCTGCAATTTACCGTGTACTTTGATTGTGCGTTACATTTGATTACATCATTACAGTTCACTGACTTGGGACAGTCGAGTTCGAAATACTCCACAGGCTCATCATTGTTTTCGATGTAAAATATCGTCTGCTGGTCGGCTAATTCCCGAGTGACAGAATTCAGCACGCAATTCAGTTCTCTCTGAAAAAGTCAAATCAAGTTGATTTCTCCACACGGCTTTCAACACCAAAACTCAGCTCTACCTGCTCATAAAACACCATGCCGCTGAGACAATCGAATCCGTATCTGCTGAGCGCCTTGACGCAGTGGTCGACGCACTCGAGCAGGGTGCTCGCGGTGAGCGCCGTCTCAGCGCCGCCGATGAGCACCCGCTGAGCGTCGAGCAACACCGGGCCGGGGCACTCGGTCACGGTGGACCGGTCGACGCAGTGCCGCTCGAAGTAGTTCGTGTGCGGCGAGGGGGTCTGTGTGGGCTCGCAGATAATTATGAAGTGATCGAAGGGTAGTATACTCCGTCGACCGCATGCTATGCATTTTTCTGAGTGAAACAGTAAATCATGATGTCATATTTTATAAAATCAGAGTTGTTTCCAAAAACGTTTCAAGAACATGCGTTGCTTGTATTTATTAACGCAATTTTTGAAATACCTAGGTTTTGTGAAAGTGCGTCCATAAGTATCGCATTGTTTTACACATCGCATCGCATCGTATCGCATCGCAGTGGCCCTACACACACTAGTTTTCACCGTGACTGATGTGAAAACTGAAATGGCGACATGGCGACATCCAGCCTACTCATTTTGTATGCTTTATGTGTTTTAGTTTTCAAATTTTCAAAGTTTAACTATCATTTATTTAAACTCAAATTTAAATCAAATCAAATCATTCAACCGTGATTTTTATTTGCATTTGAAAAAATTTCAGTTTTCACACGAAGTCACGGTGAAAACTAGTGTGTGTAGGCACATTGGTGCGTTGGCGCGTAGGATATAAGTATTTATGTGCATACTTTGCGGTCGCCCGAGTATATTTTAAATAAAAATGCAAGCAGACGGGCTCGGCGGTGCCGGTGGGCACGAGTGCGGAGTCGGACAGGGTGCACTGGCGCGTCAGCGAGTTGTACTGCGCGCTGCGGCAAGAAGCGCCCAGTTCGCCCGCCTGTGAGAGAAGCGGCACTAGGTTGCGCGTCCAGTCATTTTCATAGACAGATACGTATTATGTACCGTATTTGCTTGAATAATTTCCCTTCAATGATTCCCCCTCGAATAGCCCCCCTGGAAGAGGACTGAGGAAAAAATAATCTCCCTTGGATAACCCCCCACCCTCCACGTATGATGAATTTGTTGGGTTAAATTCGAACGAAAATGGCATTTTTGTGTTAATCAAGCATATTTTGTCGACTGAGTGGATTGAAAAATGCTTAAAATTTTTGACAAAATAATAATCCCTCCCTTGAATGATTCCCTCCTCAACAAAGTCTGACGACAAAATAATTCCCCAGGGGGATTATTCAAGCAAATACGGTATTTACTCAAGCCAAAAACGGGCTTACTCGGGTGCACGCGGCCACACATGTAGCTGGGTCGTTTGTCGAAAATAATACCGCTTGGTTGTCCCTTTGCTCGAATATCGCTTGCACGGACTCAATCAACAAGTACTGCGGTGCTTCATGGCCACCACACCTGACAGCCTGCGTTCTGATATTCGATCCGGCGCCAGAAGTTTTTGGCAGCGTGCCAGATATCTGGTGTTCCACGTTTGTCGTTATCAAGCCCAGATTTGGCCGCAACGTGGTTGTGGTGGTTGTGGCGGTTGTGGTGGTTGTCTGTTGTGGCTGGGGCAATTTCTGACGACCTGCATTCCGATATGAACAGAGAATTGATGATTCCTAGATATGGATGAAAGCCAGTCATCCTGCGTGCGAGTCACTGAAGGAAGGCTACTTGTATGGAATATCCAAAAATTTTAATTTTTCTTTTTTCTGTATAAATTTTTCTTTATACTTTTTACACTTGTTCAATAATATTTACGATGCGGAATATTAGAATAGGTAAATATTATTTTGCTTTCAGCTTCTTGTAAACCTTTCGTGCACGAAAACTCGCGACTTCATGCTTTACGTGCAATTTCCGTACCGTACACAGATACCGCACCACATATTTAGACACAAAGGAATTGGCAATGGAGGTCATGTGAAATGAAAAAGTAATGAATTCAAAAAACTGACCAATCAGTTCGCCGGGCTTGGCTTCCTTGAAATGCGATAGCTGGTTTTGGTTGCCAAACGTGGATTGGTGGCCAGCCTCTGGCAATCTCGGTCTGATGGGCACAAACTGGTCAATTTGGCCCTGCCTCTGACTGAGCGGCGGCGCCGGTTGGAAGGTGCTCTGTTGCTGTTGGGAATTCAAAACCACCTTGCAATTTGGGCCGGCTCCAACTGCGAGTTATGAACGTCATTAGGAACACGAAATGAATCACTTGTGTGACATCACGCCAGAGTTGATAGTGAGTATTTACGTTTACTCTGAAATACGCGTAAAACTGCGTACTGGATAAATACTCATGGGTACAATACTTTTATTGGACCAGTACCCATCTGTACGCGTACTTTTTATCGGTACTGGGTACTTATTTCTGTGTACTTCAGAAAATTCGACTTTGCACACAAAAAGGAAAAGTGACAATGTATAAACTGTATGCCTGTATTCATTAATATTTTCAGGTGTTATTTGTTCTTAGAAATAATGCAAGCATAGTGTCTCAACCTTGTGTCTCTTGCCTAAAGCAACTATGTATATTACCCAAAAATAATCGATGTTATGTCCGTGACAAAAAATTGCTTCATTTACTAAAAAATACTCAAAAATACTTTAAAAATACTGTTACACAATAAGTACTGGCTAAAAACTATTTTACTCAGTTATCTTTTGAGCATGGGTAAAAATGAAAGTATTTAACAGTATCAACGTATTTCTTACCCCACGGATAATAATGATCAATGCCGGGCCGATCCCCTAGCCTGGGCGACCCGTCGCCGCCGGTCACGTCGCAGCCCGGCTTCGCGATCGACCGCAGTCGCAGTCGGTCCCTCTGCAAGCCGTGTCTGGTGTAAACCCTGCACTGGCCGGTGGCGCGCACGTAGTCGATGAAGGCGCACTTGTCGCTGTGCACCAGACAGGCGGCCTGGCAGGCCACCAAAGGCGTGCTGAACACCGCGTCCGGCTCGCCTGCGTCTGAGATGTTCCTAGGCGGTCGTACAGAACTGGAAGAGAGGCTGTTTTCGTCAGTGTGAGTGTGATTCTAGGAAAGTCGTGGGAAAGAAAAGGAGAGTGTACAAGAGTCCTACTGAACAAGAGTTGAATGCGATGAGACAAATCAGTTTTCAGGTGCAAAGAGGCCACGGTTCAGAGGCCAGTGCCGCACCCTGTAAAATAACAGAAGTAAAACCAGAAATAGTGGAACACCTTTAAAATTTGCTTTCGCATTTGACGCCACACTTGTCAATTTTTGGTTGACGGCGCCAGTGCCCGGCTCCGACAAAAAATAGCGCCAGGCGCCAGAAAAATAGTTGGCGCCAAGCGCCAGAAGCGCCGCAGCTTTCTGTGACACTTTGAGATCAGCACCACGGCGGTCTGATTTTTACATTACTACCGAAGGTTCAGGTCAACATTCGCCAAGTTGGCTTTCAGCAGCGCGCACATCCAAAAAAGAACACATACCGCACAAGACGCCCGAATTGGCGTACGACTTGAAGCAGTGGCTGAACTGGGTTCTCGGTTGGCCGGCGACCAAATGGCACCATTGCGTCACCAAAACAAGCAGAATACCTGCCGCGGCACCGATCAGCGACGCTAATCGATGCATTTTCGATGCTAGTCTAAACTGGGTGCGTGCCGCAGGCGGTTAGATAGTGCTGCGTTCATTTCTGGGTTGCCAATCAGAATGAAAACACGCGTTTCGACAAGTTTCGACACACTTCAGACGGAATGAACACGCGATTTTTTTGTGCCAAGGAGCAACCGATGAAAAGAAACCAGTACTTCAGTTATTTATGGCGCCTCATCACGAATCACGACGTGTGACGAGAAAAAATTTATTCGGGTTGTTTCGTCCGCCCCGCTGATAGCGCGGGTGTTAGTGTGAAGTCGACAGTTGCATACATGCACATTCTGTATCGCGTTTTACCCACTGCTTGACTCACTCGGCGGCATTCAGGGAGGCGACTGCGGCAGTGCATAAACTGGTTTTTACAACCTGTGACCGACCGCAATGCGCGCTTGCCGCATGTTTTTCTGCATGCTGACCTTTGTGGTTGTTGGCTGAGCTGCGCGTCTTCGCAAAACAACATAAATAATATTTTAATAACGGCCCCTTCCCAATTCTCTGATGATCCTTTTATCACTTTTACATGGGAAGGATTAATTTTTTTTAGGCTGATTTATTTTGCCGGGGTTTTCACTCTAATTGGATGAAAACTGTTTTCTATCGGTGAACGGGCAAGAAAATGTCAGGAGATAATCACGGAACACCATGTAAAAAAGTAAACGCGCGCGGGATGAGCAAAGATAACAAACGGTGGATATCTGGTGTGGGCGTGCCTAATATTAAACGTCCGCAGCGGACAGCGCATAGTTACCTCAATTTCATTTTCAATTTGACGGCGTGGCGGCTCATCCGCATACCAAATGGATTCACCCAATTTTAAAATCCAAGGCGTCATCGCACACTCACTAAAAACGCGCTGCATAAGTTTTGTAATATAGTGTGTATATGGACCACCAGTCTCGGCACTAATTTTATTAGCAAATTTTATTAATTATTATGTTTTCTTAGGCTAGCACGATGACGGGCATTTTGCTGTAGCTGACTCAGCAGCTGTGAACATTTGCATGCAGTGGACATCTGCACCCAGTGGACATCTCCACCGCATGCACACAACATTTTGTGGCAGGACAGGGGAAGCAGTGGAGTTTGCATCAGTTGTAATCATGCATATTTCACATCAGGCCCCACATGCATCACTTGTAATCAAAAATATTCAACTTCACACAAGAAGTTGTAATTGAGCTATTGCCAGACTAGTAATAAGGGATGCACACTTTAGCAAGAGTATTTAGGCATTTTGAGGACATTTAATTGAGGCGTCCAATTCTTAAGGTTGACAAGTCCAAAATATGAAAATTTTGAGTTAGGCCCAGAAACGTCATCTGGGGCTACTCCAGCACATTTTTCATAAATTTCCATAAATTTTTTGACCTCAGATGCCCATATGGCAAAGTGCCAAATATGACATTTTTGGGAAAAATGCAAAAAAATTGGGCAAAAAGTCGACAAGTCCACTTAATTTTGGGCTAAAAGTCGACAAGTCCACCTTCTGCAGCTGTTGTTATGGGAAAAAATGCAAGAAATGTGATAAGTCCATCATGGATACCGATTTCTAAAAGTGGAGAAGTCCAAAAATTTCCCATAAGGCGGCCACTTCCTGCCCGGGAGCAAAAATGTTCTCGCGTGCAAGAAGGCGACAAGTCCATTTCCCTCTCCAAAACAGTTTTGTTCTGTCCAAGTAGAATTCTTTGGACACCCAATTTTTCACATATAGGTATGTTGAGAGCAGGGGCTGAAAATTTGACACTTTATTGTTAACATTTGGAACTTAATGTGGGCCATGCTCACTTGACAAACCTGACAGTTGACAAGTAGGGAAAACATGACAGTTGACAAATAAAAATATGATACTTCACAAATAATTATGCTCACTTGACAAATAAAAATTACAAGTTCACAAGTAGAATATCATTTTCACGCTCACTTGACAAGTTCATATAATGTTACAACTTTCACAAATTATAATATGATATCCATGCTCACTTCACAAGTTCATATAATATTTCTACCTTCACAAGTAGATGAACTCTACAACAATGTAACAGAATCCACATGCACAGGATGTGTGGTCTGTTTTCATTGTGCAAACATTGTCACAGTAATCAAAGGTAACTTTAGCTAACAAATGCTGCCTTTGAATATTGGGAAGGGTGCAAATGTGCTAAGCTAGGATAGGGGGTGGCCCTTTAAATTTGTTTGAGTTTTTATTTCATTTTTGTAATATCAGGTGAAAATGAAAGAAATCAAAATTGATGCTATCTGGTATGTCTGAAAGGAAACATACATATACTTTTTTGCAAATGTTAAATTTAGTTGTATACTTGCTTTTTTGCACAGAATATTACTGTGCCATGATGAAAACTTGTAATTTTTATTTGCCAAGTGAGCGTTAATATTTTGTTGGTATCTACTTGTCAAGTGATCGTAATTACTTGTGAAATATCATATTTGTATTTGTCAACTGTTATGTTTTCTCTACTTGTCAACTGTCAGGTTTGTCAAGTGATGCAGAGTCCTTAATGTAGAGCATGAGAGAGCGCCATTGGACACGCACCACGGACCTGGAATTGGAAATGAAGCTTAAAATGTGATTTACTCAAAATCACATTTTGTGGACTTTTCAACTTTTAGAATTAGACACCTCAATTATCACCCATGAACGCTGTTTGGATTTGTGCACCACAGGACAGCATCATTGGTATGAGCTTGGCAGTGCCAAGCAGCCGCGGCACAGTGCCTAGGATGTCCACTGCGCGCGTGGAAACGTACACTGATCGCAGATGTCTGCTGGGCGCAAATGTCCAGGGGTAATCCGCCGTATTTACATATGCAGTAAATATAAATTTTTTTTATTATAGTAGAAATTCAATCAACTACTACACAGAGACGTGCACGATGGCCAAATCAATAGGGTGGCAGACGGTACGGCCTTGCGGTAAACCGTACGGTACGGTAAATTTTCTCTTTTGCGGTAAACGGTACGGTATGGTAAATCTTCAATTTTGCAGTAAACGGTACGGTACGGTAAATCTGAAAAGTGCAGTTCGCGGTACGGTAAATTTTCGCTTGTCAGAAATGTACCAATGCCGGACTACAGACAACTTTTACTTCATGAATTGACACTAAATTGAATTATGCAATGTGTTAATGGACTTTAGAACACAATAACAGTGCGATAACATAGAATTACATTAACCACAATGCAGTGGTTCAATATATAGGCTTTTTCAAGGTTCAGAAGGAAGAAATGGAGAAAAATTGCTAAAAGTGGGTGAAAAATTGCTAAAAGTGGGTGAAAATGGTAAAAAGTATATAAGTGCATATGGCAATAAGCCATGAATTCAATTTGGGGAGACACTTCAACCCCCCATTGGAGACCCCTGCTGTGTAGCCATAAGATTTCAATTTGCCACAGATTTCAAAGCAACAGATTTCAATTCAACAGCAAAGTTGTCATTTCATTCAAACATTCATTTTTCTTTTGATTACCTTTTGTATACTACCCTACATCAAACATATGTACCTACAACAAATAAGCTCAAAACATTGAGGGTGATGTAAAACACCTACAGTGCGATTTGAAGCACATGGCTTGATTTTAAAAACACATAATACTAATGTAAATGAAGAGTTACAGCCATATTGCATATGCAAATGGAAAAGCTTCAAATCAGTCGAAACAATGTTGTCAAACTTGCGCGCAAAAAAATTTGCAGAACACCACATTTTAAAGTCAATTTACGGTGCATTTTTAAGGTCAATCTGAGTAAAATTTACCGCATTTTCTGCGGTAAATGAGTGCGGTACGCGGTACGGTATGGTAAATTTAGAAAATTCGGTACGCGGTACGGTACGGTAAATTTCTAAAAATGCGGTAAACGGCACGGTACGGTACGGTAATTTTTCCAAAAATGCGGTACGGTACGGTACGGTAAATTCTGCCACCCTACAAATCGATGTGTGTCTAAATGGTAGCTTGGCTGATTAGAACGGCGTGTAACACATACCCAATTTGTTCGACCGCAAAAGAGTGGCATAAATTCGCTTCAGGTGCATTCCGATATCTCACGCGGAAGATTTCCAATTATACCGTTTTACATTATGACAAAAATTAAACGGCATGAAAAGAAAACACACGTTGTGCAAAGACGCCACAAACACCGGGTGTACTATGAAGTACAATATGTACAACGTTTGCTTCATATTTGCGAGCATTTTTAGAATTAGAAAATACAATGTGATTCGTTACAAACAACACTGAAAAGGTCAAAGCAGCATGCTCAATACCAAAAGCTCGTCTTGTTTAAAAAAATTAGGTGCTGAAAATCAAATGTTTACCGACAAGATTTGGTAAAATACCGTCTCAATATTTACATTTCCCAGTTAGGCTGCAAGCGGAGAACATTGCCGTGTTTTGATGAAAAATAGTGATATGATAATGAAAGTTATGTAATGTGAAGAGAATTTCTTTTTCGTTCTGTTAAGTTGGGATGTGTTAGATACAAGTTCTGCGAGTTCTGCAGTGCGGCAAATCTATCGAATTGAAACGAATCTGACAGAAATAGTGCCATTTTTCTTTATTCGTTCTATTCGCCTAAAAGGACAGCCAATATTACATCACTATCGTTGACATTAACGACATTCAAAGTTTGATGGCACAATCCAAACCAACCAGCACAACACTCAAAGCGGGTAGTTCAATCGCTTATCGGGGTTGGGGTCTCTGGGCCTGTGTCCCCTGGCCAAGTAGGGCTTGTGCTTGAGCAAGTTCTGCATGATGATGCGGCGGCCGGGCTCGGAAGCGAGTCGCTTAGCCACGCCCGAGCGGAACAGCTTGCGCTGCACGTGGTAGTCGAAGTAGGTCCGGTGGAACGACCGCTTGTACCTGCAGTGGTGGTTAGGTGGCGCCGATCGAGTGTGTTTTGCGGCCCTGTACCGGAACACAAATTTACCAGGTGCACATGTACCGAAAATAGTATTTAAAAGGGCGCCATGGTGCGGCTTAGGGCGCCATTCCATCACTTATCATGGTATACTTGTTACCATGGAGGGGGTGCCTGCAGAGCCCATGTAGACTCAGTGCTCAAGTACTGGGGCCGTACCGAAGCATCGGGTCTACGTTGGCACCGGATATTGCTACTTGTGCACCGGGAAAACTTGTGCATGGGGTTCTAGCCGTGCTTTGCAGCCGCACAATGGCACTTTTGATTAGGCAGGGTTCAAACGGGATAGAGTTATCCGGATCAGTTGGTTTTTGGAATTTTCGGGATTCGATCGGCATCGCTTATCAGAATCCTATCGGGATTTGACGGTCCCGATCCCGAAAAGTCGATCCCACTCGAACCATAGCCGGGATTTTTGAAAAAGTTAGGACACGATTTTTTTCCATAATTTTGCACAAAAAGGTCTAAAACACTAGTGTAAAAAAGTCATTCGGCAAATTTTCCTACGATTGGAATGAGAAATTTCATCGGGATTTGAATTTTTGAAAAAAACCCGACAAGCAAGGCGGCGCAACACAAATCGCAGCTAACCATGGAGTATTCCATCTAACAGCCTGTCTGGCAGCGAGAGGCACGAACTGCCTGCACAAACCCTCCACGAGCGACGCGCCAAACATACTGCAGTAATGTGGCGATATAAAACTCGAACCAGCACTTCACACTGTAAAGATTCCTGACAGGTGTCTAGTACTGACAAACTTGGTAGGCTGTGGACTTAATAATGTATTTACCTGTCGAGCGGGTTTGATGGGCTGGGGCTCACGCTACAAGCTACAGCCCCGGGTGTTTCTTATCTATCAGCTATTCAGTGGCGAAAAGTTTGGCTACTAGCCCCTGACCCCCTCCCCCTCCAAAAAAAGCGCCCAGCACCATACCTACCTAAAGAAAATTTTGTGATATTTGCACACATTTTCGCCCAAAATCGTTTTTTTTTGCATTTGTCCATTTTCACTTTTAAAGCCACTAATTCTTGCATGTACACCATCGCCAGTTTTCAACTATTCGAAGCTGTATTAATATCAATATCTCTGGGTATTTTGATACCTATTTTTCACCTATTTCTATCAATTTTTTTCTGTGCGACAAAACGAAGCTACTTCGAGTATAATACGATACGCGGACTCGTGGAAGTGACCCACCAGCAAAATGAAAGAGAAACGAATTGGGACTTTAGATGTGAATTTCATTGTTTATTATCGAAATACACTGCGAGAGAACAATTTGAATCGGTTTGAACCACCGGTGTGCCCGCATTTAAACACTGGCCATGCCAGAATGTGATACAAACGAACAAACAGTAAAAATATGGAATTATCGAGAATGGGCGTAAAATTTAATTGATCCGACACTTTTTGGTTAGAATCATTACATCCGAGATCAGACACAATGGCGGCCCACACACTAGTTGACATACATGTGTCAACTGGTCTGTGTCAACTCAGATTTCAGCTTCACGTGTCGCAGAGCGATCTCCAAATGCATTTGCCGAACTATTTATTTGTTAACATTGCCGCAAGTGCATTTGAAGGGTGTGCTTCTAAAAGTACCGATCTACAAAAAATCGATTTTGAGATAATCGCGATTGAAAGTTTGGAGCATGCAATACCCATACATGGGTATTGGGTATGGGAATTTTGGGTAAGGGTATTTCGGTCATATTGTTGGGTATCCACATGCATGGGTATAATCATTGATTATACACATAACACTAGCTATATAAAATTTAGGGAATTGTATTTTTGTAGTACAGTACATTTTTAAGGAACAAATTGGTAATAGCGTGTAGATCGGTATTTTTTAAAGCACAAAATCAGAAAGCTGTAGATCGGTACTTTTACCCATAATAAAACAGCACAAAATGAGTTTCTGCGCAACCGGGCAGCGATCTGACATCGGTACTTTTAGAAGCACAAAAAATAATGTGCAGATCGGTACATTTAAAAGAACAACTTTGAAAAAAGTGTGTAGATCGGTACTTTTAAAGACACAAAAGCTGAAAAAGCTTGTAGATCGGTACTTTTAAAATTTCAAAAATAATATTTTGCGATTTTTTTGCTTTTTTCGACCCCCCATATCTCAAAATTGAATTTCGCACCCCCCACATATTCCATAATTTTGAAGCGCATTTTTATGGGGACACCAAAAATGGTCCTAACTCAAATTTGAAAAATTTGTAGATCGGTACTTTTAGAAGCACACCCTTCATTTAGAGATAGCTCAGCGACGCGTGAAGTCGAAATCGGAGTTGACACAGATCAGTTGACACACGTGTGTCAATTAATGTGTGGGTCGCAATATGGATCGGGTCATCAGAGCAACGTACGGTCGAATTAAATTTGGCCCCTGCTGTTTTTCCAAGACAGTGCATTGTGTATCATAATCATGTTTCGTTCATGATCAAATTCGAGGGCGATTGCTATGAAACCGTGCCTCAAGACATCAGTGAAATGTGAATTATTGTTTACCACATTGTCTATTCTCAAATGGCGACAAAATACAATTAAAATGCGTAATAAACGTTTTGCATCAATTTCCCACGAACAAAATGAAAATAAATAAATAGTCTATACATACACAATTACGGGAAAATTCCGCGACCAAAAGATGGCTTAAAGTTTGAATGCGATAAAGAAACCAGTAAAAAATGTTTACTTTGTTGGGACTCATTGAAAAATGGAGGGTAATGTTGATTATGAATTCAACGTGAAGTGCAGAGTGTAGTGGTCAAGATTAATAGGTAAATATATGCATCATAAATACTGCTGTATCAAAACAACTCAATTCAATCTAGGTATGCGGTATCAATAGTAAAATGCACAACTAAAATCACACACAAACTTGGACTGTACTTGTGGTTTTTTCATGAGAATCATCGCTCAAATCGGCGAATGTAAACTCCACAATTTCGCACGGACACAACACAGATCCATAATTATGAATATAAAAGTTGGAATAAAAATGATCACAAAAGCTGGGACACTCTCACGGCGCACAATTCGTAAAAAATAGCAAATAAAATCATTTCCGTAGAATAAGTGGAAAACATTTCAAAACGTTCAAAGCGGCCGATCGATCGCCGGTGCGGCACAATCTCACAAACCACAGCAACACCAAGCGATGCACTCAGCGCCACAGCCTGGAATCGACGGCCGTGAGAACCCTTTGGCTAGCTGCCAGTCGATTCGAACTGCGGCGGCGCGTCGTCGGCGTGATGCGACAATTCGTTGAGACACTCGGCGAGCGCGCGCGAACTCTCCAGCCGCGAGAAGGCCATCGCGCACACGCGGCGCTCGTGCCGCCGTAGCTGTCTGCGACGCGGTGGCTTGCTCGTGAGGACAAACATGTACATACAGGGGATCACTCCCAGAAGCTACGAAAAATGCCATGTGATAAGTAAAATGTCCTGTAAATTCGCAACCATTTCACAGGGACTTTTACATGACTTTTGGCACTTTGTAACATTTGACAGTTTACAGGGTCTGGGAGTGGCGCCAGGACAGGGTGCAAAAACACAACCCACCTTCTGCCCTCCTCGGAATATCTGGCGATGTTGCGCAAAATCAGCGCACTGGTCAGCCGCAGACTTTTAGTCACCGGCCCCTCGTTATCGTCCTAAAAATGGGAACACGTTCAAACTTTTCACCACTCAACTACAAATCCAATCACAAAGGGGTACCCCGCCCAAAAAACACACCACCAACTCCCTCTGCACATAATTGAGCGCGTGTCTTCTGATGGCTTCCAAAGCGGCGTCCCTGCTGTAGCCGGGGTGCGGCGGGGGCGCCCGCCGCTCGGGCACTTGGCTGGTGCCCTGGGCGGCCATCTCGTAGCGCCGCACGGCAGAGGCTGCGAAATGGAATGAGTGGTGAGTTGTGGTGTAAAAACGTCGTGATTAGGGATACGGAGGCGTTTTCTGAGGGGGGGGGGGTGAAAAGAACGACAAAAGTAGCTTTGACACTGTTAGTGCCAGAAAATCAATGAAAACAACCACCGATATCAATTTGTATGTGAAATTGCGCGCTTGAGCACAAAATCAGCAAAAAAATTCAATAACTACTAAAAAAATTTGGCTGCCCTTTAAAACAACAACGGTTTTGATGCTAGCGTTTTTCATGTAAACAACGTTAAAAAGCGATCCATACCTAGTCACAACTGATGTCATTTTTGCCATCTCCACGTCACAAGTCGCGAAATGATAATTACACAGCAATTAGAAGCCCTCAAAATGCCACGCACAACACCCACCTCTCATGACATGGTCGCTGCAGTGGGCCTCCTCCAAATGGGTGGCCAGGGACCACTTCTTTCTGAGCGTCTTGTTGTCGCACTGCGGCCACAGACATGCCCACATGCAGTCGGGCGTCATGAACGACAGGTGCTGCCGCAGAATGTGCTCGAACACCGACGAGGCAGGTCGTTGGGGGAAGTCACTGCGAAAGGAAAATATTTAGGTGGCCGCCCTGCTAAGACCGGGTGCCACTTCCAGACCCTGTAAAATTTCAAATGTCATGCAAGTGTCAAAAGCCATGTAAAATGCCCTGCAAAATGGCAACTCGGTAGCCATTTTGCAGGGCATTTTACATGACTTTTGACACTATGAATGACATTTGAAATTTTACAGGGTCTGGGTCCTGCGACTGGCCCCAGCTCAAGCACAAATCTCACCGATTGCAGCCGTCCCATTCGCATCTATAGACCACGCCAGGTGGAAGCTGCCTGTGCAGCTGCTGCTGCATTTGATGCTGCTGCTGCAGTTGCTGCTGCTGCTGTTGCAACTGCTGCTGTTGCTGCAAATGCTGCTGGTTGTGTGGCAGCGGCTGCTGCAGCTGCGGCTGCGGCAGCGGGTGCGCCTGGGGAGGCAGGAGCGGCACGGCGGCGCCCGGCTGCGGGGTGGCCGCCGCCGCGCTCGCAGCCGGCAGCGGCGTCGCGGGCGCTTGTCCCATCGCAGCCGCGCCGCTGGTGGTGGGCGTGGCGGCGCACCGGCGTCTCCGCTTTGCGGCGCTCGGCTTCTCGCCCGTCACGCTGCTCGTCGCGCTGCTGTCGTTGCTGGTGTTCGCCTGCGGTTTTCATTGGCTGGGTTATCTGGCACGACGTTAGAAGTTACACGCTTATTTGAACTGAATTCTGTCGCATGCGAGGGTGGAACTGCAAGCAATCGTTGTTAGAATTGTTAGGTTTAGGTGTCTCTTATATGAAAGACTCGGTCAAAATAGCTTTCCGCGGCACATAGGCACTTTTGGCTACACCGCAGCACGAACATGTAGACGCACCTGATCGCCGTGTATTTTCAAGTGCCGATTCAAGTCAAACTTGAACATGAACGATTTGCTGCACTGGCGGCACACGTGCGGCCGGTCGCCGTCGTGGATCATAAGGTGCTGGGTGAGGTGGCCCTTTTGGAAGAACGACTTGTCTGCAACGGGCGCCAATGTGGGTTGATTGTGGGCTTGACTACTGCGGCAAGGCGTTGACCACAACGCAGAAGGAATC
Organism: Sphaerolaimus hirsutus; assembly: GCA_964036195.1. NCBI lineage: Eukaryota > Metazoa > Nematoda > Chromadorea > Monhysterida > Sphaerolaimidae > Sphaerolaimus > Sphaerolaimus hirsutus. The sequence continues at coordinate 16,273,750 of OZ038457.1, forward strand.
TTACCGCAGTGGGGACAGGCGTGCAGCCGTTCGCCCGAGTGGCGCTGTCGCTTTTGCTTTTTTGAAGATTTTTCCGTGTCGCCGGGAGTGTCGTCGATGCTCGGCTGCTCAGTGCTGTCTACCGATTCACGCTGCAAGTACCCACTTATGTACAGTCGACATTTGTGATGGCATTTACAGTTCAATTTGCCCCGTGTTCAGTATTGAATAGAATATCTGGGAAATATTATAAAAACTATCAAAAACAATTTTTTTATTTTTTTTTCATTTTTCCACGATTTTCCAAAGAGATTTTATTATATCTTCGTTTAAGTTAGAAAATATAACTAGACATCTCTGAAAACCAACAAAACTTGGGTGAGATTTTCTGCTGAAAATATCCTGATATTTTCTCGAGAATTATCGAGAAAATCTCACTATAAGGAAAGGGCGCTCTAATTTTATTGAAGGGTGTTTGAACGGGGACCACAAAAATGGACTTAACTTTATAAAGTTGTGGATAGGCACCTTTACAGGGACGTAGCCAGGATTTTTGAGCGGGGGGGGGCGGATTGTATACGGAGCTCGGCGAACGGGGGGGGGCGGCGCCCCCACCTAAAACTGAACCCCTGTGGTAAAGGAATGGCGCCTTGGCGCCAGCGCCACTCGTAGGCGCGACGCCATGGCGCCATTGGCGTTGGTATTTTACATACATATACAGCGACGGGGGCACATTTTGAGAGCTTTTTTGGTCCTAAACCACAGGTATGACTTAAATTTACTGTGCGGCGCCGAAATGCGCGCTTGCGCGCAAACTTTTTCCGAACTGCCACAAGATCGCTTTACGGAAGTGCCATTTCGGGCATATTTTCTTGTCCGACTCGGGAAGGGGGGGGGCCGCCCCCCCCTGGCTAAGTCCTTGCACCTTTACAAGTACACACTTCATACACTGTATATGCCATCACATTATCAATTTCCATACCGTTACTCGAAGTTCGCAAGCGTGGATATCATAAAGAGTGTGCGCGCATTATTGGTCATTATGGTGTTATTTATTAAGAAATCTGTTACATGCAATTAGTGGGGTATCACACTGCACTGCCTTAGTATTCAAAGTGTTACGAATTTGTGTGAATTTTGAATTGTTTTTCAATCAAATCTTAACGCAAGCAGGAATATTTATCAAAAGGAACCAAAACCGGACACAAGAGTAACAAAATAGCAACCTGTTGAGTGGGCGTGGCCCGGGCGGCCATCTGCAAGCGGCGCTTAGTGCCCACGCTGGTGCCGCCCCTCGAGCCCGGCCCGCAGCCGCGCCCGCCTCGCCGCCCACGGGGGCTAGTGTTCGGCGTGCACTGTGACCTGAGAACGTGTGCAGCGTGTGCGCAGTGCGTCGATATGGATGTGCATATCGCAGTGTTGGCTGCAGGGGTTTCTTAGATTTTGACCCCCACGGGGGTTGGATAGATAGCACATAGCTCAAAATGGGTATATAAGACATATAGTATTAAAAATAGCTGAATATAGGAACTTAAACACACGAACTAGTGATTTTGGAGGTGAAAATCTATTAAAAAAGGTATAAAAATTAGCGATTTTAGCAAAAAGATGGGGGGAAATTTCTATAAAATCGCAACAGAAGATACCTAGATAGCTGGCCGATTTAGGGGGGGGGGGGTTCAGAGGATAGTAGACAAAAAATCGCCCCCGGGATCGATAGATGGGCGGGGTTTTTTTTGGGGGGGGGGGGGGTTACCCCCTTAGAGACCACTGGTTGGCCGGCGCACCTGGACCCGGCGGGGCCGCCCCTGCTTGCCGTGCTGGGGCTGCTGGCTACACTGTCGGCCCTGTCGCACGCGGACGGCGTGGCCGGCGTCGGCGTGCCCGTGGGGCCGTTGGCGCCGGCGAAGCTAGTCGGCCCCAACGGGTGGCTGCCGGAGGCGTTCTGCAGCGGCATGCTCATGCTGTTCGAGGCGCTCAGATTGGACAGGCGCGAGTCCTCGTCGTCCTGGTTTTGTGACGCTATTGACCCCACCACCTGCGCGAACAACGGTCTCGCTGAGCAGACGATCAATTTTACACAGAGTCCGCATTTCTGTGGACAGCCACAGTGTAACTAATTCATTTGACAAATGGAAGCTTTTACACTTTTTTATAAAACCTGAAAACCACGATAGCTCGAATTGCGCGCTTGCGCGCAAAAAAGTTGCACAATACCCAGTGCATAAGTACCAAAAATTTAAAAATAAGTTTTCATGCTTGCATTTTTTAAAACTTTTTTCTTCTAAAAAACGTCGAAAATCAAGCCATCCCTAATCAAAACTGGAAAAGAGATCGAAAGGCAAACCTGGTGCACCGATGTTGGCAGTGGCACCGCCTCAGTCTTGGGCACATTAGGTTTGGTATCAACATCCTCTTGCTCAGAGTCCGTGCCGCAGCCGTGCTCAGTGCCGCAGCCGCCATTCACAAGTGGTTTACTTTCAGCCCCAGCCGCGTCCGCGTTCACGCCAGTCCTGGTGCTAATCGAATCCGAGTCCATTTTGCCGTTTGTGAGCTGCGAGAAATCGACAATTTTAGGTGCAAAAACGACGGAATGCAGGCACTGGGGCAATCCCAGGCCCTGTAAAGTGTGAAGTAAAGTGCCAAATGATACTCAAAACAAAAAGAAATGATTTTATCGCTGAACTTTGCATGACAATTAACACTTTGCATGACACTTTACATGACATCTGACACTTTACTTCCCACTTTACCGAGATTAGCACAGCCGTTACTCACCGTTCTGACCACACTAGCCGCTGCCCCATTAATCATAATACCATTGGGCGGCCGGTCCCCTCCATTGAGCATGAGCGGCGGCGAGTCTAGCTTGTTCTCCACGCGCACGATGGTGGCCTGGTGTTTCTGGTCGTCGGCGATGAACGCCTTGGCCACCTGCGCCGCGGCGCACACCTCCAGCGTGTCGCCCTTGTGCGCGCCGGGCATGTCTTTGAAGGAGGTTACGGCCGCGTCGCCCACTGGGCGCTGCGAGCTGAACTGGCGCGCGATCGGTTGGCGCGACACTGAGGAGCCCTCCTCGGAGTAGATCGTGGAGCCGATACTGCTGGCCTGTGTTTTATACGAAGTTACGAGATTCTCACCTGGTATTTATGCAAGAGCGTGTTTACATCTGCCAAGTTACATACGAAAACATACATACGAGCGAAGTTACATACGATTTTCCCCACACTCCGCATTTTGGTGTCTCTGATCATATTATAACGTACTTTACATACCCTTAATAATACGCTTTACGTTTACTGTTATACCTATAAATATTTATTTGGACGACTAGGGTTGGAAGAAAATCAATTTTTTTCAAACGCCTTTATAAAAAAAACAATTTATAAAAAAAACTATAGTAATGTGTATGTGAAATTGCGCTCTTGCGCGCAAAAAAATTGCCACTTATGCAAAATGCATGTTTACCAAAAGTTGTTGTGATTTGATAATGAATGAATTGTAAAAAATCAAAAAAATCGGTTTCCACGATTTTCTTAAATCAATGTTTTATTTTATTTTAAATCAGTTGATAAAACTAATGTGTCACCCCCAGGGCCGTATCCAGGGGGGGGCGGGGGGGGGGGGGGAGCCCCCTTTCCCGGGGTGAGACCAGAAAGTGACCGGAAAATGTGACTTTTTCAGTGTCAGCGTAAAAAATTTTGCGCGCGCCAGCGCCATGGCGCCATTCCGCCACTCTGTAGCTAAAATTTTAGGGGGGGGGGGCTGAGCCCCCCCGTTCGCCGGCCTCCGTAAACAAGCAGCCCCCCGCTCAAAAATCATGGATCCCTGGTCACCCCTATAGACAACAATCTGAAACTAATTATAAAGTCGAACAAACGTACCACACTATCCGGTCTCATCTCCGCAGCAAACGTATTCACCTGCGCAAAGTGCTGGCCACCTCCATTGGCCACGACAGCTGCCTGCGCCTTCCCTCTCCTACCACCGGTCTTTTTCTTGGCACCAACAGCCGGCGGCGTCTGACACCCAGTCGACTTGCCCTTTCCAGCCGAATTGAACTGATCGAGGCACTGGGCGGCGATGAGCGCCGCCGCCGGCTTGGGCAGCACCGAGTTGGGCAAGAGCGCGCTCGGCAGCGACGGCACCGGCAAAGTGGACAGGCGAGGTCGGATGCGCACGCCGTCCACGTAGACGTGGCCGAGTAGCGGGCCGCCCTTGCGCAGGGATGACGATGGGAACACGGTCCTGCGAGCGCAATGGAACACTCGTCAGCGGGAACCAATCAGATATCCATATTGCACAGAATTTCTTTCTGAATTTCACAGAGAAGATGCCTAAAAATCGATCTTTTCACTCACATGAATGTAAAATACTTTTTACAAACTTTTTAATATAGAATTGCTTTTTTTCTCAAATTCAGATGAAACGGGATGTAGAAAACATTAAGGCTACAGTAGCTTATTGCAAAATGCTATCACTTAAACGTCAATTAATGTTAACCAAATGTTACATGCATCACTTAAATGAAATTTGCCGTTTTGTTTCGTACATTCCTCCTTATAATAGTGTGGCTAAATCAGCCTTAAATCCTTTAAAAACACTGAAAATAGAAAAGAACCAAAAAAGTGGCTCAACGCAAAAAATCACCTCACCGACCTAATCAAATTGGTGAACGTAACAGCAGACACGACGCTGATAGCTTTGGCATTCATATCCTGCAGATACGCGGAGTACGCGTCGTCCCGTCTGGTCGACGCGGCCGACTCGAGTATAAGCGCGTTGCGCAGCCAGTTCATGGCCGCCTGCTCGCAGTGCTGCGACTGCGACACAGACTCCACGACTGCGGTCACCGCCGCTGGCACGTTGCCAGCTACGCTGGCCTGAAGCGGGCGTGTCGGAATGAGGGTTTAGTTGAAGAAACGAATGTTGAGTATGCCGGTTTCTTAATGCGTGCACAGGGCAATCGGGAACCCAATGCGCGTGCGCACACTAGTTCACTGTCAGATTTTGAACTCGTCAATCGGATTTGAACGCATTTGAGTTTACCAGAATGAGGTGTCTGTCAACTGCAGTTGACGGGAATTCAATTTAACTTATTTCAATAAACTCAAATGCGTTCAAAGATAGTTTATGAGTTCACCAAAATCTGGCAGAAAACTAGTGTTCGCAGTGCCAATGTATCTCTGCCAACCTGGGGTTCCCTGTGCGGAGTGGCCGGGGCTGGCACTGCGATCTGCGCTTGCGAGTTCCGCTGCTGCTGCAGTTGCGGCGGCTGCATGTGCTGCTGCGACTGCTGTCGCTGCATAATGGTGTGCTGCGGCGGCACGTGCTGCTGCTGCATGGCTACCGAGGTGGGAACACGGTGTCTCGGCAGGTACTCCACCACTTTGATGCCGGCCAGACCGGCGTGGCCGAACGACACCGCTTCGATTGTGCACAGCGACAACAGCGTGTCTGCGAGGGTGGTATCCGAGTAAAAAATGGTGTAACGCGGTTTCACTTCTGCAAGCCTTGCGTCACAATGCGCCAAACCCTTATCACAATGGAACCACCCAGCCGCATATCTGCCCACTCACCAACAAAATTCGATATAGCCGTCAACCTCTGACACATGGCGCCGCCAGTCTCCGACAGCTGGAAGAGACACTCGAGCGCCTTCATGCACAGCATGACGTCCTTGACGCAGAGCAACCTGCGCAGCTGGGTGGCCGCGCTGGCGGCGTCGAGCAGGCGGCACAGCTGCTCCTCGTTGTGCTGCCAGTTGGCGGTGAGGCCGGCCAGGCTGTCGCAGGCGGCCAGCAGACGCGACCTGTCCGTCGAGTGGAGACAGCGGGCGACGATCGACACTAGGTGGAGGCGCACGGAGTCGGCCAGTGATGATAGTTCCAGCTGGAAGGGTTTTTATAGAGTTGGAAAAATTAGCTGCAGTGTGAGACTTCAGTCTGATATTTACTATTTGGCAGACTGGAACGGGGGGGGGCAGGATTTCTCTTTTGTTTCCTTTTACGCTTTCCGTTTCCGTTTTCAATACACGGCACTAGGGATTGAAAAACGTTTTCAAAACAATTGAAAAAACTCCTGGCCATCCCTACACGGCACCCATTAGTATTTACCATAAATATGTAAATATAACTGAACTGACCTCAGTGGCGATATTTCCTAATGTGTCGAGCGCTGCGGCCGATAACAACGGATACTTGCAGTCGATGCACAGAAAGATGAACCTAAATACAAGTGATACAATCATGTGAAATCAACCGAATAGCAGATTCAAAATCAAAATTCACACAACCAACTTCAACACAGCCGGGCTCTTAGCCATCACAGCGCAATTATCCTCCTCAAAGGACAAATTCCTGACTATACTGGCAACTTGAAATATCCTGGCGCCCATGGGCTCTTTCATGTCGAACTGCGGCTCGGTGCCGTCGACGCCGCGACTGCACGACGGGCCGGCCATGTGCTCCAGCCTGGCCGCGTGCGCCGCGTCGGCGAAGTCGGCGTCGGTCGATCCGAAGATGGCCACCGGCGCCGGCCCGCTGACCGCCAGTCGCCAGAAACGGTCGTACGGACGGTCGCGGTAATCATGACGCCAAGAATCCTCGTACAGCGACCGAAGGCTGGACGCGTCTGCGAGGGAAATGGACTGGAATGCAGCGCGACTGTACGAGCGGCGGTAAAGAGACTACACTCCGGTGACTTAACACCTTGCATGCGCGGTTATGGTTGGCAACGAGCCAATCATGCCTGCTTCTATTATAAATTTAAAAAATAGTTTCTGTTTGAACGGTTTACATTTACCGCTTTACCTCGAATTATCCCCCCTTGAATTAACCCCCCTTCAAAATGGGCTGGGGAAATAATAACCCCCCCTCGAAATACCCCCCTCCTGAATGATGGACATCATGTATGCAATGTACATGATGTATTTATTACTACTAATTTGCATTGCAGTTACACCTATACGCTCATTTGTGTACAGATGTACACCTATACGCTCATTTGTGTACAGATGTACACCTATACGCTCATTTGTGTACAGATGTACACCTATAGCCCAAATATGACCTACTTTCTCACGTTTATTACCGTTTTTGTGTATGAAAAAGCGTATTCTTTACTATGAATTTCACGAAAATTTCTGACGAAATGATAAACCCCCCCCCCCTCGAATTAACCCCCCTCAAATTTTGCTGGCGAAAAAATAAACCCCCATGGGGGTATTTCGAGGTAATACGGTATGTTGCACACTGCCAACGTAAGACATAAATAAGCTTACACGAAGGGTTGGTTTCCGCTGAGCATAAGCGGTATATTGTAAACTACCACTAGTGCGCTTTCGCGTCAATCTTTCTCCAATTAAAACGCACAGCTAGAGCCTAAAATCACCAACCGTCGGAGAAAACTCCCGCCTGTGCGACAATGGCGTCTAGCAAACTGGGCGCCTTGTGCACGTGCATGCGCCCGGCGGTCTTGGTGCACACGTTGAGCGCGAAGTCGACCTCGTTGGGCAGGCCGGACAGCAGCGACCGGTACAACGAGTCGTATGGTCGGGTCGTGCGCGCAGCCTCCTCGTTCGTTGGTCCTACGGGCACAGGGGGTGAGTGCATAGCCTGAAGGGTAACTGCCAAACTACCGTACTTCCTCGAATTATGACCCCTTGAAACCCTGAGCTGAGGAAAATCGGGGGTCGGAGCGAGCTGAGGAAAAATAAACCTCTCCTCGAATTAACCCCACTCAAAACTTTCTGGCGAAATAAGAAACACCCCGCGGGTATTTCGAGGAAATACGGTATATGTATCGATATCAATTAAGACTATCGAACATCAGCAACAGAAATTCAGAAAACTTCTGTTGCCATATCACATCGAATATCTGGCACGTTTTTCTCGCATCAAACATCTTGAACAATCCACACAGAACAACGACCAATCCATAATATGGTCCAAGTAGCCTAAAAACCACATTTCCGCCGCAACCCGACAGACCCGTTCTGGCCTTGTTTGCGGCAGCCACAGGGCAGTCGGCCGTTGGCGGGCGCAAACGTCGGGCGCATCGGGCGCGCACATCTTCGTCCAGGGCGGCCTCGTCCAGTAAAGACTTGTGGTGCTCGTAGCGCGCGATGAACCTGTGAAGGGATTAGTTGAGGGATTGGGGAGGGTTGGTGGATTTGAGGGATGTTTTTTGGATGGTTATGGGTTTTTGATGTGCACGCGGGCTTACTCTAGAAGATAAATTAGCTGAAAATTAATGACATTCGGGATGACTGGTGCCAGTCCCAGACCCTGTAAAATGCCCTGTAAAATGTCAATTGTCATGCTAAGCGTCAAAAGTACGTTTGCCATTTTACCGGGCATTTTACATGACTTTTAACACCTAGCATGACATTTGACATTTTACAGGGTCTGGGACTGTCCCGAAATGGGCTCTCGCATCTTCATTCATCATACTTTACGCATACGCACGGGTGGAATGCGTACGCGCGTAAGTACGATGCAGCTGACTGTACGCGAATACGCGCGTACGCAAATACGCTGCACGCGAGGACGCCCGTATACGCCTATCTGGCTGGCGCACATTGCCGCTGTGCCGTTTCAGCGGTTTCAGGGCGGCCGGCACGCGGCCAAGTGCGCGCCACATTACAAAATCAACAATGCAACAAGCATTGGAACCGCACGCGCGGCTATGTGAGCGAGCGATCAATTGGGCATTCGATTTGGGTAGAGTAATCGAGCAACCACGGTAAGGTTGTTACTGGAGGCGGGTTTTTGGACTTCAAATTAGATTCAAATAGAGATTGGGTCTGATTTTAACCAACTGATACGGGGATCAAATCGATTTTTTCAATTCAAAAGTACTGATTAACATTAACATTGAGTTTTACATAAGTTTTTGCGTGAATTTTCGGTGTCACAGCTGAGGCACATTCCAGTACGAAATGAAATCGCAACCCACTGATAATATATGGACTTGATCGCGTGCTCGCCTTGGGCCACGTTGGCGGGCACGCCCATGTGCTGCAGCACGGCCGGCCACTTGCGCTTGTCGGACACCTGAGAGGGGCAAAACGCATTTGGCACCTGGCCAAGATAAGGAGCATCTGTCTGAGGGCGACTAGCACAGCACCAACCTTTTGGCAGCCGCCCAACGAGACGACTTTTCTGTACAACTTGTACAGATCGACCGACTGCCCGTTGACCGAGGGCACTTTCAATGGGCAGCCCCTGCGAGACAAAATTTATCAATTAGTTTATCTGCAGCGTGAAGCATATTATTGTTAGAACATATTTACTTTTACTCGATAAATAAGTACACTGAGTACAGAGTAAATACGTTTACGTTTCCTTCGAAAAAAAAGTTCCTGTACTCGCTTCTACGTAACCTTTTGAAAGCACTCGATTACAGAAAACGTATTTCTGATAGGCATTTCTTTACCTGAATAGGTTTTTTCAAGGCATGAGAGTGAAAAAACTGTGAAAAACGCTAAAAATAGAGTAAGATAACCAAAAATGGGTATATAATATCACATATAGCCAAAAAAGCTGACCATAGACGAATTTGCAACGTGAAAATAGGCACAAAAATATGAAATTTGGTGTTTTTGAGTGAAATTGGGGCCAAATTTTGTGGTTCAAAAATAATCACTTTCCTGGAAGAACGTATTTTACACACGTTTACTCATGAGTAAAAGCTAAAAATGTTTACGTTGAGTTGTTAAAATGTTTGTATTTATGTTTACGTCACGGGTGAGTAAAAAAATACTTTACGTTTACATATACTTTGAAAAAAGTTCGGTAGAATATACACCAAGGCGCCGACCATCTGCGCCTGTAATAAGCGGCCAGGTCCTGGTAGAACAGCTGCCGCTGCTCCAACTCGGTCTTGCCCTCGTACAACTCGTCCAGGTACTTGTCCAACTTGGACCGGGCCACCTTCCGCTTCAGCATGTCGATAGGTCAGCTTCCGGTCCCCACTTGGGTAAATCGACTCTAAATCGACCTGCTGGTTTAGTAGGCGATGTGAAGGTGGGCGTAAATCGATGTCGATTCCAGTTGATGTTGATAAGGGTCGGCGACCGCCGGATGCATCGGGAAAACGAGCGTCGACTGCGTGATTCGGACAACTTTATGAGTGATCGGCGATATCAATGGAAGAATGTTGCCGCGCTCGAAGCGGGCACAAGAAATTAGTGGACCAGGTACTTGTTTCGGGACAGTCAAGTTGACAAGTAGAACCACATTAAATTGTATCAAACAGTGTAAAATCAATGATAAATACAATGAAAAATGTGTTTGAAAAAAGTCGCACCAGAGCGAAAAATTGCATAGGGATCTACAGAATAAACAGTGCAGGGCTTCGTTGCAAAAGCGACTAGGTATATCTACAAATTTAGATTATTTGTAGGTATATGCATGTATTATTTATATATAAATAATACATGATCTATGCATGATTCTTTGCACTTTTGGAACAAAACCATCCAAGTGCATCGAAAAGGTGAGATTAATGCCGAATTCATTTGCTTGCGGCTCCAAACATAGGCCCATTTAAGCTAAGAAAAATGTATGGAAGCTGATCACGTGAACACCTACGACTGCTGACCAAAAGCATACGCACAATAAATGTACTCTCTAAATCTCACGAAAAATGCGGCATAAAAGCACTCCAATAGTATGGCTAAATGAAATGATACGCAACCATTCTCTTTCCAACTTCTGGACAATCAAAACAGAGATCTAGATACAAAACACAGATTGTACTTAGAATTCAACAATTCGCGCAGCGGAAGTGGAAAGCGCACACATTCCTAAACACGCGCGCGGCAAGCAATTCACCTTCAAAACATCGAAAATCGGTAAAATGCGGGCCGAAAGACGATTTATCGATTGTTAGAAATTCACACCTTAATCAGCGTTCCACGCGATTCCGCGACGCGCGATGCAAATAACCGCGACGCATGCGACGCATCCGTCGAGCGGCCGCGCGCGCGGCAGCTTCAAATCCAAACTTGGGCCGCGCGGCCGCTTATTAACGAGGCAACAATTGGCTCAGCGTCCGTAAACCTCCTTAGAGTCGAGTAAAGCGGGTCGCAGGTGAAACAAAAATCAGGCGCAAAGCTACGCGTAGCTTTATTAATGGAAGTATATAGTTTTGCGAAAGAGGCTGCGCGCCGCGGCCGCGTGTAAAGATGGGGCAGCGCGCCCGGGGCAGCGGCCAACTTGCCGCAGAGCTGGGCCGCAGCTAAAATTCATGCGACGCGGCGGCGCACGCACGCAACCGGCGAGGGCGAGCGCATGCGCCGCTCAAGCTGCAACTTTCCGTTCGCATGCGCACCGCACCACAATTCAAACCGCGAGCGCAAAATATATACGGGGAGAAAAATTTCAATACGAAACACACTCGCAAACGCGCAGAAAGGTCCACAGGCAGGCAGGCAAGGTCGGGCCAAAAATGCATAGGCGGGCCGTCTGGCCGCCCAGTCCCGGCCACCGTACGCCCGTGTATACGCGACGCGGCGTGATGTGCAGCGCTCCCCTTCTGCCCGCCTTAGTCGTGTGCAAACGGATTGGCGCAGCGGCTGCGCTACGCGCACGCGGCAGGGGCTACCAACGTTTCGTTCACATGTTTTACATTTGCCAATGGACAAATGCATGATGAAAAGTAATTGAATGGATAGATTTTCTTTTAAGTAGGATGAGTACTAAATATTTCGCAAAAAAGTAAAGTAATAAATGTAAAAAATGATCAATTATTCCTGAATTGTTAGGGGTCAAACGCAGTAAGGTGCATGTCACCTTCTTCTGAAGCTCAGCAGTATGTTCCAAAATTGTAGTATACGAGTTGATTATAACTTGTGTACCCTTATATACTGAGTAAATATTTACATCCCAAGGAAAACTTGTACTCAGTTTTACATATACTTCTGAAGAGTATCTGAGTACAGAATATGTAATTAATTCCATTTACTCATAATGTTTTTAAGGAAAATAGTTCACATTTTTGCATATTTGGCAGACCTCCTAAAAAGGATGTTTCTACCATATTTCCTCGAAATAATCCCCCTCAAAATGGGCACTATGAATTTGTGGTCCGGGAAATACATAAGACATTCAAAACACTTACTGTGTTACGTTAGAACATCATTTATACCATCTACATCCTTATATAAGGCTGTAAAAACTTATAAATGGTGGTTATTGTTGCATTTTTCACATTTTTCTCTCAAAATTTCCACTTTGAAAAAATAACCCCCTGGGGGGTAATTTGAGGAAATACGGTAATATATTCTGTACAACAAGAATGACCAAAGTGCTGCACCACACACTCAAAATTAGCATTATTTTTTGAACATTTGTTTGCACTGAACATTTTTGAACAATTGAACATTTTTTGCAAAGTCTCAAAGTTGTAACTTATAAAAAATCCTATCTTTAATAATCAAACCACATGAAACTTCCAGTTTTTCTTTCTTTGCTAACTAAAATCATTTTCACTGACTTGTGAGTTGACACACATGTGTAACTCAAAAACATTTGAGTGCATATTGCCAATTTACAGTGTGTAGTGCAGTGCAATAAAATTAATCTCTGCTTATGTTTTCCATTCAGTTAAAATACATGTAAATTTTCTTTTGTACTTTTACTAGTTTAAGTACTTCTGCACCTTATGTTTTCAGTTTTTGGAACTGATGTAATAAAAATATTTCACATTGATGTGATTTCAAAAAAGTTCAGTACTTTACAAATACAGATACAGTGATAGGTACAAAACCCTGAAACCAAACAACCGCAGTTCTAAAAACCAGAACAACCAACAAATCTAACAAACGCAAAGTCGTAACCTCCAACCTCCAACGCGCGCCAGGCGCTACACACAGCACATAGGCAGTGGAGTCTCTCTCTCTCAGCGGCCAGGCAATGCAGCGGGAGAGAAACCTGCAGTGGGGGCGCGCGCGTATATACGCAGCAGCGGTGCCGGCCGCGCGTACATGTGGAAACGACTGCCTGCGTCGCGCCTTCCACCGACGCGCGATGGGGGTCGTATTCGATCGATTACGGTAATGGACAAAGTGTCGGCGGCCGCGCAACGCGCGCATGCGCTCGCTTTTCAGCTGGTCTTTGCGCGCAGACAGCTTACGCTGCGAATCGAGCCGCGCGTCATAATTAGCGATGATTTCGAGCCGAGAATTTGGCCTTTTCTTTCAACTTTATATTCTCGGAAAAATACCATACTCCGGCCCCTTCTGAACGCTGGCGAGTGCCGTTTCGGAGCGACATGTATGTACCGGGGGCGATTTTGCATGCGGTGCGGCCGGCCGGCGCTTGTGCTTACTACCGTAATAGTCCGATTGTGATTCCTCCGCAAATATATGCGGGCTGACGTTTAGATCGAAGCGGCAGGGAGACGCTTGAAAGTTGACAGTGCGTAATTCGGCCCAATCACCGCCGGTGCTGTATTCTGTGAATCGATTGCGTACAAGTGCACCCCGCAGCGGGGCCGCTCGAACGGCGAAGCCGGCCTCCAACAGATGTTCGACAATATTTATCTGCGGCTACACGTTTCAGCGACGACTGAGCACGCCCGAAAATGCCCGAACGTTTTTCCGCAGTGACGACATCGCCCCCAAATGGACAGTTGCAAGAATTGGCCGCGGTACAAAAGTGGCCGCACCCGCGCGCCGCGCATGCGCCATCTCTGCAGCTGCCGGATTTTTGAAGGGCGCCGGGCCAGTTGGGCCGCGCCGCTGCGCTGTTGCCGCTGCGGCGCCGAATAAAAAAGGTGCCATGCAGTTCTGTCGCGTCGCGGTGGAACATGGAAAACACCTTGCCGCGGCGCTTTGCGGTGGTTGTTTTTGAACGCGCGGCTGTCGCCCGAAACGAGGCGCGCGCGAGTATTTATGTAGTGTCGCGGGCCGCACGGCAGATGTATTTAGGTGTTTGATTGCGTAATTAGCTTGGCAAAGCTTTGGCGCATTCTTTACGAATGCTCACCTCACACCGGATAAGTGTACGAATTTCAAAAAGACAAAATGATATGGGTATGTGACATCTGCAGTGATGCTTTCTCTGCGCTTTTGTTTCTGTACATTTGGTTAAGCAATGCAAACGAATGTAAAAAGCAGCAAAACGAAACCAAACCTCCTATGATTGTTATTTGTTAGTCACCAAACCTCCCATGAGCTATTGAAACAATTGAAGAGGTTCAGTCTAAAAGCGCAAGGTACCGAGTCAGGGAAATCAAGTCAAGTATGGATTTTTGACATCAAAATGCAGTTAGGTATGCATAAACCACAGAAAAATCCAAATAGTTTTTTACCATTGAAAAATATAGTGTACTTCAAAATCCATGTTCTGTCCAGCGATTCTGAAGATGTTTCATTTCCGAAGTGCCCAACCACAAGTTACATTGCCAAAGTGCACAAGCCCCGGATTCATTTCCAGAGAGCACAGACACCAGTTTTATTTCAAAAGTGCACAAGCACCAGATTTAGTTCAAAAGTGCACAGGCGCAAGATTCATTCCAAAGTGCACAAGCACCAAGTTGATTTCGAAAGTGCACAAGCACCGGCTTCATTTCTAGAGTGCACAAGAGACAACTTCAACACCAGGAGGCAGTCCCAGACACTGTAAAGTGTCAATCAAAACAAAAAGAGAAGATTTTATTACTCAACTTTTGCATGACAAATAACAATTTACTTTAGTTTTGTCATGACAATTGAAACTTTGCATGACATTTGACACTACTTTACACTTTACAGGGTCTGGGATTGGCACCAGACGTGCGCACTTACGATACAAAGTTTTTCGGTGTCAACAAAAAGTAAGTAAACATACTTCGTAGATACAAAGTAGTATTTCAAAACTCATTTATAAAAAAATGTACCTAGAGAAATGTCTAAGGTATTGTGTGGGGCGAGAGCTGTCGTGTCGTTGTCGGGCAGTGCACAACTAAAAAAAGGCTTTTAGGAAATAGAAATTCATGGGGTATGAATTTTTGGAATAAAGCTCTTAAATTGCCAATGACAGCGACATTACGTAGGCAACAAAGTTAAATAATTTAACGGACGATGCAAAAGCGCCAGAACGTTTATTAACATGATTCAATCGATGTTTAGTTTGCATAATATCACAAATTAGTCACCTGTCAATTACTCTATTCAAAATAAAACAAACTGTGGCAACGGCGGCTAAAGAGATCGCGACATAGACTTTCATGCGTTGTTCCGCCTTCAGTGACGACGATTCCACCAGTTCAGCCAAATCCTGACCCACAAAAATCACTTTGGTTGCGCCAGCGACATATTCAGATTCGGAGTCAAAGCTGAAATAACGTATACCGTGTTTCCTTGAATAGCTCCCGTTTCAAAGTGGTAGATTTGTGTTATGTTTATAATTGATTTGCTTTTTTATTGATTTGCTCCAGGGAGTTGGTTGAGGTTATTCGCGGAAATACGGTGCTATAAATACTGAGGTGAAGCATTTTCACAAGTTCATGGAGCATGAATGCGAGGTGCATGAATTTTTTAACGGGCATCACGCGTTCACCAACAGAATTCTTAAAAAATCAAAGATATGTAAAATGACGCAAACATTGTTCCCATGTGGCCACACGCCACTTTGAATTCGGTTTGAATTAGGAAATTTCAAGATTACAGTAAGGAGGATTAAACAATTATAAGACACATACAAAACTCACCCCCTCCCGCCGACAGCAAGGCCAGCAATCATCGCCCTGGTATCTTCCAGTTTGGCCAGCAAAGTTTGCGTGCACACCTGAATTTCGTGCGTCGTAGCTTCATGCGCCTTGCGCCAAGCTTCACTGCTACTTGGCAGCGTGCCAACAGAAGACTGAGGCCCTGATCTGTGTTGTGCGTGACTCTCACGAACATCTGGCTCGCCGAGCAGCTGCAGCACCTTGTTGGCTGAAGCGGTCTGCTGCAGCTCTTGTAGGAAAGTGGTCGTCTGTGATGCGCGTGAAACCGTTTCCGGAATGGTCCTTTCCAAATGTCTGATGCCCAATTGAAACTTTTTGCACTTCGCTAATAGATTTTTTTACCATTATGCTTACTTCTTATACGTGAAAACCCTCGTTATTATATATTTATTTACCGTATATCCTTGAATAGCCCCCCCCCTGTTAACCGAGTGAGGAAAAACCCATGGGGTCGTATTCGAGGATATAAATACGATAGTTGGTCCAATGATTGCTTCAATGGCGTCATGGTCACGCTGCAGCGTTGCCCGTTACAAACGAATGATAGCACCGCCATGGCGCCATCCCATAGTTAAAATTTTACAGCAGATTCAATTAATATTGCATACTAAAAGAGCACCATCTCCCTGAATTCCCACCCAAAGTACGAAGTCTGGTGCCACTCCTCTGACCATGTAAAATACCCTGTAAAATGACAAATGTCATGTAAAATAACATTTTAAATGTCTAATTTTATTTTATTTTTCGACAATTTCCTGATATGACGATGCTAATTTCCTGATTTTTGAAACTGTGCATGACGTTTTACATTTTACAGGGTCTGGGAGTTACCCTAGATAGCAACGATGCAGGACATTCAAGCGGCGTGTGGAAACAATACACAAAATGATGGTGAAATCTTATTTAGTAAAACTTCTGTTGGATAAAAAACATTCTGGGGCTATTGGCCCTACACACACTAGTTGACAGCGACACCAAATGTAAACTGGTACCGATCACAATACAAAGCTAGCTTACGAGCCGACAAACGATGTTCAAATGCAAAGGTGTTGAATCATGTTGCAGATGAAGCTGTTGTGTTGGAAAAAATATAATGGCATGTGCACGTAGAACAGAAAGCCGACATGAAGTAAATATGCGTATAAAATAATGCGTAGTGATACTCGTCAAGAAGCTTTTAATTGGGATCGGAACCAGCTGACATTTGGTGTAGTTATCACTATCAGCCAGTGTGTGTAGGGCCATTCCGACACTCACAATCTACAAACCATCAGCAATTTCTGTGAAACATTCGTTCAAATGCAGTTTCGCACTGCTAATCTTCCTTACATTACATTCGTTTAGTGCTTCACCTCAGTATTGTCATCAGCGACAAACGCACAACAAACCTGTTCCTGCTGTGACCTGACAGCATCAGTGAGTTTATTGACCAAGGCGGCCACGCTGTTTGCGTTGTCCGTGGTGGAGCTGCTGACCAAGTTGCGCAGTTCACGCATCCGGTAACGGTTGTTGATAGTCGTGCCTGTGTCGGTTGAAACGATTGGTGAGGATGTATTGGAGTGGCATGCTAGAAGAATTTACACTGGATGCTAGATTTCATGGGCTATTTACCTGACATGCAGGATTCTCCACGGGTGGCTTGGGGGCTGCCCCAGACCACCAGAAATTTTTTTCAGCGTCTATCCCTCCGGAGAAGCGATTTGCTATCTACCCAACCCCAGCGAGATTCAAAATCTTGGATACATCCGCTGACTTGAATTTAAAAATTGCTTTGAAATTGAAATAGCATAGGGTCAGGTGTTGGTTTTACTTTTAAATGTCAGAATATTTTAATAATGTCGATGCCTCACCAATAACTCCAACAGTAGCGCCAATGATGGATCCAACCAAAGACCAATATTTTGTTTTCTCGCCTTGCTCCCGCTCCCGCTCGTGACTGTCGCGGAGGGCGGCGGAAAATCTACGCAGGAAAATTATAAATTTGAATCAGCGTAACCTATCCAACATGAAACTATTTGACAATTTACATTTTAGGTCAACCATCGATTCAGCTGATAAATTTCAGTAAAAACCAAATGTAAAACATCTCGAAACCAATAAATTCTTATTTCAAAATCACCACTGCGTTACTAGGTAATGATAAAAAAGTGAACAACGCTTATACTGTAACTGCAAATGCAAGGAAATATCGTTATCATTGCAAAAAATTGACGCCTCAATTACATTTTCACAACTCTGCTAAAAGCACGCATCCAACAACCACACTTTACCTCTCAAAAGCCTTCCGTTCAGCATACTCTGCCTGGGTCAATTCCACCCTGATCGACCTCTCCTTCTTGACGAGCTTGTGCTCGTGCATGAGCAGGTCCAGGTAGCTGTCGTCGCCGCGCTGCGTCTTGTCCAACTGCACGTGCACAGACTTCAACTCGTCCTGCACGTCTGACAAGCGCGACTGCGCGGACCGGCGGCTCTCCTGCCTACCGGAGAAGTCTGCCTCGGCCTGGAGACAATGGGATAGAATTGACGCGCCTACTTCTAAAAGTCTAAAAGTCCAAAATATCACAATTTCGAGTTGGGCCCGGAAACGTCATCTGGGGCTACTTCGCACATTTTTTCATTTTCCAAAAAATTTTTGACCTCACATGCCCGCCCATATGGCAAAGTGCCAAATTTGACATTTTTGGGGAAAATGCAAAAATTTCGGGCAAGAAGTCGACAAGTCCACTTAGTTTCGGGCTAAAAGTCGACAAGTCCACCCTTTGTCGTCGTTTTTGTTGAAAAAAATAGGAAGAAATGTGATAAGTCCGTCATGGACAGCTACTTCTAAAAGTCGACAAGTCCATAAATTGCCCATAAGGCAGGCGCAACGCCCGCAGGAACAAAAACGTTCTCATCTCTGATGATGTCGGGTCACTCCTGGCTAGTTCAGCTCATGATGAGGTCGGGACACTCCTGGCTAGTTCAGCTCAGATGATAGACCACGAAACCTGAACCAACACCTATTTTATTCCCCATTAAAAGCAATTATTTGCTTTTTTTTAAGCCGTGTTCAGCTTTCAATTCAATTTAACAGTTCAATAACAACAAAAACAAAGTACAAACATGCTAAAATTCGTGATCATCAACCTCCAAACGATTCAAATACACATTGTGGATACATATTAAATACCCAGAGGGGGAGTTATTCAAGTGGGGAGTTATTTTTTCCTCACCTGGCCAACAGGGGGGGGGGGGGTTATTCAAGGATATACGGTATTCACAGAAATTGGTTGAACCTGCAGAACCGTCTGCTGGGCTGTCCTCACGGCCGCAATACCTATGATCTCTTCGTACTTGTACCAGAGCTTCCAAAAGTTGTCGCTGGCGGCCCGCTTCATGTAAGCTATGGCGGTGTCATCTGTTGTCGCAGTGGCCCCGCTGTGTTTGCCTTTGCCCCCGGTGCCGCTGCACAGCCGCACTGCAGTGGCAAGGGGGTTAGGTGAACCCAACTGAATAGTGATGCAGAAACGGTTTTAGTAGCTATAAGGTGCCAATTCCTGACCCTGTAAAATGTAATGGAAGGCCATAAGTCATGTGAAATGCCCCGCAAACGTACGATTAGAGTTTTACACAGCTTTTGACATTTTAGAGTCTGGGACTAGCACCAGGCAAGCCATTGCAGATTTAGTTGTCAACAGTTCTGTCCACATTGTATACCAAAGGCGGGACCGCTCAGACCACACAGCTAAATACAACCAGCCGGGACAGAAAAAGAAGCCAGCGAAATGAAACAAACCATGATAACAGCGGCATGTGTGAGCTTGGCACAGTGCTTCCACTCTCCATCGGGCAACATGCAAACGCCACCCTACCATCAGTGTCGACCGCCTACAGTTCTCATCTGCTGTGATAGGGATTTTAGACACACACTAGTTGACAATGACAAATGTCAATTGGTTCAAGTCCCAATTCGAAACTTGCTGACGATTGACACTACCCATTTTTGTACACAGATGTTGTATCTAGCTAATGCCAGCCTAGTGCATAGCACATAAATACCAGCACAATATTGTTTTTCAACACTACAGGAACAGCTAGATATGTTACATGATTTAACACTCTTGCATGTGAACGTCTTTCGTCGGCTCGTTAACAAATTTTGAATTGGGATCGGAACCAACCAGTTGACATTTGGTTTCGTTGTCAACTAGCGTGTGTAGGGTCAATAAAGCGGCGTTTGAAAGGCACGCAAACGCAATTCTTTTGTGAAGATCAATAAATTTCCGATCTACTACACGGTGATGTTGCAAGAATGTGTTTTCCAATTTGTAAAATCACTTTATTCGGAAAAGCAGCCAGAAATACGCCGACAGCACACCGTTATTTGGTTGATGAAAATTTAGAACATTTTTCACCTGTAAAAATATTTACTAAATAAATCTAAGTAAATACAAAAATGGGATCACGGTCACTCGGATTTTAGCACTTGTCTAAACAAACCTGTAGCTAACACCAATTCCTGCATCAAACCGGAAAAAGGGATACCCAAAGTAAAAGAACACGCAAGAATAAGGATAAGATATCACTTCAATGAATAACAAATAAAAAAGTAATCTGAGCTAATAGCCTACCGTATTACCTCGAAATACCCCCAGGGGGGGTTATTATTTCGCCAGCAAAATTTGAGGGGGGATAATTCGAGGGGGGGGGGTCTATTTTTTCGCCAGAAATTATCGGAAATTCCCCATACGCAGACGTAGAAAAATCGAAAAATCACAACAATCGTACCTTCACGTTACACTCAATTTTAGGGGGGTATTTCGAGGGGGGGGGGTTTATTATTTCCTCAGCCGAAATTTAGGTGGGGTATTTCGAGGGGGGGGGGGGATAATTCGAGGTAATACGGTATCCTAAATTTTCGCAAAGAACAACCAATTTAAATAGATGGCTAAAAATTTCGCATGCAAGGCTATATTCTTTTTTAAATCATGACTTCATCAGATACCAATTAAGAAAAACACAATCTGAGAAAAAGGAACAGGCAAAATTCGCAACATATTTAGCTACGCGGTATAAAATTGCAGACATTCAGTGTCGATCGCAGTAGACAGCCGCAGGCGAATTGTGTGGCTTTGGTTCAAGTTTCCGGGCTCTCACTCAGTCGTCTTTTTTGTCGGCTTTGTCCTGTACACACGATGTTGACAACATTTTTTGCACACAAATTGATCATTTTTCCAGCACGATAGCCATGCTCTGGGGCCGGTTCCGTATGAGGGTGCACTTCTACGCACATATGCCCGGCCCGCACATACGCCCGGCCCGCACATAATGAAACCCGGCCCCCACATAACCGGTGCTATGTGCGTGCCGGGCGCATGTGCGTGCCAGGCGTATGTGCGTGCGGGGCTCGTGATAGGATACGCCACAACACCCCCCGCCCACATTTTACATTTTGTTTAACATGGCATCAATTTATGAAAATGTCATCTAAAATGTCTTGTCACTTGACTTCTCGGTCAACTGAAAAAATATCAAATTTTCGATTTTGTAAGTGGTAAAGTTGAAAACCGTTTGACAAGTGAGAAGTGAACGAGAAGTAAAAATGTAATTTCTCCACTTCCGGAATTGGCACCTAAACATTGTGCACTGCCGTTAACCGTCAATTTCACAATCCGAAATTAGTAACCAAACGCGGCACAGAACAGTTACCTGGAAACGGCCGAGCTCCTCGGCCAGCCTGTCGTACTCGTTCTGTAGATTCTCCGCCTGCGTCTTCATGGCGTCCCTGTCCTTGTTGACGCGCTGCAGCTCGTTCTCCAACTCCTCCACCTTGGACCGGAGCTGTTTGATCTCGCCGCCGCCGCTGCTGTCGTCCATGGCGCGCGTGGCCGCCGCGCTAGCGCCCGACGCCTGGCGCATGGCCGCCTCGGCGGTCGCCTGCATTGCTTAGTTTGATTCACAATTGCCAGTCGGCTTGTGAGACACAGTGAGCTTCGTGCTGTGAGCGGACCAACTGTACTGACGATGTGTTAACACATACCGTATATCCTCGAATAAAATCCCAGGCGAGTTGTTTTCGTCAGCATTTTTTTGACTGGGGGAGTTTTTCGAGGTGAGGTAAGATTTTTCGTCAGCATTTTTTCGTAAGAATTTTCAGTAGAATGCATGTAAAACGCTCGAATGGCACTCAAAGCTCACCGCCGCACAGCGACGAGCCACACCAATTCACACAAACTTCACTGGATTCACGCAAAAGCCCCCAACACCGGCAACCGACCTGCAACTGGGCCTCGCGTCCGATGAGCCCGACCAAACGGCGTATGACGAACCACAGGAACAGGGCGAAGCCGCTGATGTACAGGTTGCGCTGGGCGCGGAACAGGCGCATGTGGATCACCGTGTCGGCGTGCTGCGCGGCCACGTGCGCCTCCAGCGTCATGTCCGCCAGCGAGTACTTGCGCACCTCTCGGATGGCATCTGCGAGAGGTTGCGCGTGTAACAAACACTAGGGGTTTAGTAGGGGTTGCCCCCCCCCAAATCCGGCAGCTCTCTTCCGGAGGCCGCTCAGCTAATTATCTATCATGTCCGGAGGATAATAACCTCATCCGGAAAAAATTACTTTATCTTTATATGAGCCCCCGCGGGGGTCCAAAATCTACCAAACCCCTGGCAAAAACAACAGTGCATCTCGTAAAGCACACAACGGTCATTTTCCATCAAACAGGTTTAAATGCGACAAATCGAGCGCCAGCTAATGACAAAACTATTTTTCATCGAACGTGTTGAACTTCTCGCTGCGAGCTGGATGCGCGGACGATATGACGACTACCAACTCAAATGTCGACAGGGCGTTTGTCCACGTGGACAGATCGCCGCAGGCTAAATGGACGGGAAAGGCCAAATCGGCAGAGAACGAAGGGTTCGTAGGTTTTTGGGGGGCTTTTTTGTGGGGTTTCGACCGGAAAGTTTTTGTACCCGATACCAGAACCCGAAAATTGTGAAATACCCAACCCTGATCCCTGCCGATGAGCGGAGTAACTACAAAGTCCTTCACGATCCATTTAACACTCCGCGGTCAGGGCCAGTATGGGAAGGGACGACCAGCGACGCATGCGCGCGCCCGGCACGAGCAAGGAGGCGCAGTTGAGCGGCATCGCGCCGACGGTGATGCAACGCTCGCTAGTGGTCGGTAGGCCTGGGGCCAGTTCCGCAAGTGGAAAAGTTAAGAGTTCAAACTAAAGAGTTGAGTAAAATGACAAATGACATGTTATGAGTAAAGTTAAGAGTTGAGTAAAACGACAAATGATTTTACTCAACTCTTAACTTTACTCTTAACTTATCATTTATCAGTTTACTCAACTCTTAAGTTTTAACTCTTAACTTTTCCACTTGCGGAACCGGCACCTGGTGTTAAAGGTATTGATTTTTACTCGATAAATACGTTTACTCGAGTACTCAGTAAACGTTTCCTCTGACACTTTCCCCTATTCGCTTTTACGTATACATTTTGAAAGTACCCGAGTACGGAAAAGGTATTTCTGGCAGGCGCTCCAGGGGCCAGATTTAATACTCCCTACAGATTTGTAGGGTAGGGCGTACGCCCGATAGATTTTTCAAAGTTCAGCCGCATCGACGCACATGCACCGAGAGCAAGGCGGTTCATAAAATACACTAAACTATCCCTTAACGTCGCCGATATTGCAATCTGACGGTTATAGCTTCGATTTTGGCTCGGAAATCACGATTTCGTCATTTCGTGGCCGTCTGCCAATTCGTTTTTTATTTTTTTTTGTCGGGCAGGTTACTCACATAAAGGCGCTACGCACACTGAAGCCGAAATATTCGGCATACGCACGTTTTTGACAAATGCCGAATTAAATGCTGAATAGAAAAAAACTTGCTGAACTCAAATCGTCCGTACTCTTGAAAATTAGGCGGTTTGTCAATTCAGCATGTATTTCAGCATTCAAAAGATGCGTACACTTTTTCATGCAGAAACATTCAGCAATAGGATAAAATCTCAAATGCTGAAATGCAAAGATAAACGAGGATTGGTTTTTGAGATCTCGGGATCGGATCGGGATTGACCTTTTGGTATCGGGATCGGGATTGGTTTTTGAGATTTCGGGATCGGGATTGACCTTTCGGGATCGGGATTGGCATTTTTTGGGATCGGTAATGGCATTTTTGAAAACATTCTAATATACACGTTTTTTGCCAATGTTTTCACAAAACAGGCTCAAAAACACGTCTGGATGCCAGAAAAGAGGCATAAAGTGGACATTGGTTAAAATTTATTAATGCAAAAAGGGCATTTAATGAGGTTGACCAAATTTTCTGGGATCGGGATCGGGATTGTATAAATTTTTTCGGGATTGGGATTGTGATTTTGAAAGTTTCTGGATCGGGATCGGGATTGGCTTTTGAGATTTCGGGATCGGGATCAGGATTGAGGTTTCAGGATCGGGATCACCAAATCCCGAAATGTTTTAGGATCGGGATCGGGATTCCGTTTCGACCCTAGTGCCAACCCTATCCAATATACATAATCACTATTGTCTATTGACCGAAGTTGATGCTGTACAGAGAATGTAACTAATTATATCTTGTCATAAAGTTGACATCAAAAATTGTCATCAATTATATCTTGTCACACACACTAGTCAGGGGTAGGAAAGGGGGGGTTCCCCCCCCCCAAATCGCCCAGCTATCTATCTATTCCAGAGGCCGCTCAGCTATCTATCTATCCCGGAGGCAAAATTTTGGGCTACTATCCCCTAAACCTCTCCCCCCAATCGGCCAGCTATCTACCTATCTGGAGCGATTTTTGGGAAACTATACCCTAATTTTCGCTAAAAATCGCTATTTTCATACCTATATATAGATTTTCACCTCCAAAATCACTAGTTCGTGCATCTAACTGCCTATTTTGAGCTATTTTTAGTACTATATGTCCTTATATACCCATTTTTAGCCATTTTTCACCTACTTTCAGCAATTTTTCTCCTTTTCCTCCCTTCTATGCCTATATATTGAGCCCCCGCGAACCCCCCCCCAGAAAAATTTTCAGCTATCTATCCCTCCGGAGGAGTGATTTGCTATCTATCCAACACCCAGGAGGGCCGAAAACTAGAATACCCCTGACACTAGTTGACATCAAAAATTGTGTCAACTAAATTTTGGATAATTATTGGTTTTACTTGGCAGCAGGGTTGGCAAAATCTCAGAAAAAAAAATCAAATACAATTTTTATACAATTTTACTACAATTTTAGTAAAAAGAATTTCACAAAAACTAATCCTGGTCACAAAGAATAAAAAATAAAAATAAAATAATAATAAAATGGAAAATTGAAGAATAAAAAAAATAAAAATAAAATGGAAAATTGAAGAAAAAATAAAAATAAAATATAATTTATTTACAATTTTACTGCAGTTTCAGTAAAAATAATTTTACTAAAACCAACCCTGCTTGGCAGACGCTACAGTGTATGCACAACTTCATGTGTGCAGTGGCAAAAAGGATGAAAATTGGGGTTAAGGGTGACTTCTAGTGAAAATTATGGTCATCGTTTTCAAAAATACTTACTTTTACATTTTCCCATGGAAATAAAAGTAAAAAATTCTACTATATGTTTTCTGCACTCAGGAGTGACTAAAATGAATATTTTACATTAACTTTGAAAACATTGATTACTTTCAACAATCTGGTTTGCAGGCATGCTTAGGGTGACAAATTTCCGTTTCCGTTTTCTGCAGGCAAATTTTTTCCATTTTCCATTCCGTTTTCCGGTAATTGAATTAATTTTTCCGTTTTCCGTTCCGTTTTCCAACTACAAAATTTTTTTTCCATTTCCGTTCCTGTTTTTCTGGCTAATTATCCCTTTTCTGGCTAAATTTTCAGTTTTTCTGCCTTTTTCCGCCTGAATTTTCAGTTTTTCCGGCTGAATTTTCAGTTTTTCCGCCTTTTTCCCGTTTTCAGGCTCAATTTTCAGTTTTTCAGCCTCATATTCCCCTTTCCTGGCTCAATTGTCTGTTTTCTGTTTCAGCCAAACTGGTAAACATGCATGCAGGTTTTCAATTGTGACTTTTTCCATTTTCCATCAAAATTTCAGCAATTTTTAGCATTTCCAGGAAATTTCCACAATTTTTTTTTGTTTTCTGGCAAAATTTCATTTTTCCATTTCCAGTTTTCCGGCCTTGTTTTCCTTGTTGCTGAAATTTTATTTCCGTTTTCTGGCAAGTGCAAAAAAATTTCCGTTTCCATTTTCCATAACAAAATTTTTTTGACACCCTAGGCACGCGCTGTTCCAATGTTTATCATTACTATTCGCTCATGTATAGGGTTCAAACGGGATCCTGATCCCGGATCCCGTGAAATTCCGGGATTTACCAGTCCCGATCCCGATCCTGAAACCCCAATCCTGATCCCGATCCCGAAATCTCAAAAATACCAATCCCAATCCCGAAAGTTTTCAATTTCCGATCCCGATCCTGAGAAACTCCCAAGTTCGGGATCCTGATCCCGGAAAAATTAGTGGAAATTATAAAAAGTGAAATAATGACGTTTTTGCATGCAAAAAAGTGGATGCAAACCCCCAGCGTCAATTTTATGCCACTTTTCTGGCATCCAACAGTGTTTTGAGACCTTTATGAACAACTGTGAATGCCAGAAAAATGGCCAAAATTTCTATCCCTAGAACCCAATCCCGATCCCGGAAAAATGCCTATCCCAATCCCGATCCCGTGACCCCAATCCCGGCCAATCCCGATCCCGAAATCTCAAATTACCAATCCCGATCCCGATCCCGAAATCTCAAAAAGTGAATCCCGATCCCGATCCTGATCCCGAAAAGTCAATCCCGTTTGAACCCTACTCATGTACACACATTGCCCAAATTCCCAAAATGGTTCGTACGTTTTTTCTGTTTACACACTGTTGAACTGTGCTGAACTACAATATCTCAAGAATGAGCAGTTTTAAAAAAAAATTTATGGTCTTCATTTTTGAAGATCATGTTCATACATGTTCATAAAAAATGTTTCATGAAGATGTATGAAAAACTAGATGAGATCTGGATCATTTCACAGCAGTAGATTTTCTGCCAATTGCTGAACTGGTTTGCTGAAATGAAAGTGTCTGGATACAATTTTTTCACAAGATGCTGAAATGTTAAATTCAGCATATGACCAAAAATGCTGGAAAATCATCTAAATCCGTCCGAATTTGTCCGAATTCGTACGGTTGCTGAATGTCTGGACCCAAAAATGCTGGTCTAAAACCGTCCGAACAGCATTTTTTTAGTTCGGATTCGGCAGATGAAAACGTGCGTATGCCGAATATTTCGGCTTCAGTGTGCGTAGCGCCAAATAGTCGCGCTTTTGTACGCTCGTGCATGCATTTCTTTCTTGTCGCTGCCCTCATGGTTTCGGTTGCAGACAGTGAACACTAAAAAAGTGACCACCTGGTGCCAGTTCCAAGCCCTGTAAAGTGTCAAATGTAAAGTCAAATGCAAAGTAAACTGTCAATCAAAACAAAAAAGAAAATTTTATTACTGAACTTTGCATGACAATTGACAGTTTACTTTGCATTTGACTTTACACTTGACAGTTTACTTTGCATTTGACTTTACACTTGACAGTTTACTTTGCATTTGACTTAACATTTGACACTTTACTTTACACTTTACAGGGCTTGGGACTGCCCCCTGACTACACAAAAGCGTGACCTATGCGAGTAACCCACCCGACAAAATAAAATAAAAAACGAATTGGCAGACGGCCGAGAAATGACGAAATCTTGATTTCCGGGCCAAAATCGAAGTGATATACGTCATATTGCAATATCGGCAACCTTAAGGGATGGTTTCGTATATTTTACGAACCGCCTTGCTCTCGGTGCATGTGCGTCGATGCGGCGAAACTTTAAAAAATCTGTCGGGCGTACGCCCTACCCTACAAATCTGTAGGGAGTATTAAATCTGGCCCCAGGTATGGAGAAAACTGCGAAAAAAGCCAAAAATAGAGAAAAGTAGCCAAAAATGGGTACCATAAGATCATTTAGCCAAAAAAGCTGAAAATAGGATGATTTGAAGGTGAAAACGGACAAAAAATGCAAATTACTGATTTCAAGTGCAAAATTTCTTAAAAATACTTACTTTGTTTTATGTACTCCAGGGGTGAGTAAAAATAAATACTTTACGTTTACATACTTTCAAAAAAGTTTGGTACTTTTAACAGCTACTTTTACCAACATGTATTAGCGCAAAATCGCCACGGGTAAGACAACTTTGCCGCGCACGCAGTACATCAGCCTGATGGTGACACTGTGCCTGTTGATCGCGATGGTCGTGGGCCTGATCACGTTCACCTCGTGCGACTCCATGTACTACGGCAACCCGTTGGGCTGGGCGAGCGCCATGGCGGCCATGGCACTGGCCTGCGCCGCCGCCGCCATGGTGGCCATGTTCAAGCCGGTCAAACGACAGTTGAACCCTAAACTATGGATGCCTATCTCTGCGAAGTGGCTCATGGTGAAAAGGGGGGGAGGCTCGGCATATTTTCCTATTTTTTGATACCGTTTTCTTATTTTACCCCATTTATGAAGTAAACTGATAATAGATTTACGGAAAATTCTGATGGAAAAATACCCCCCCTCGAAAAGAACACCCTGGGGCATATTCGAGGATATACGGTACATGAAATCTGTACGCTTTTGTACATAAATTTTTGTACATGCCATCACGTGCATATTGCCACGTAACAACAGATAGGGGGTGGTAGAAAAAGTCTACCAACACTAGGGTGTCCAAAAAATTTTTTTACGGAAAACGGAAACGGAAAATTTTTTTCAGCGGCCGGAAAACGGAACGGAAAACGGGAAAAATTTTGCACTTGGCGGAAAACGGAAACGGCAAAAAAAATTCAGCGGCCGGAAAACGGAAAAAGATGCCGGAAAAACGGAAACGGAAATTTGACACCCTAACCAACACCCGCTTCAGAATTATCGGCTTTTATTGTTTTGCTCCTTCTAGATAACTTGCCAAGTGTTCAACGGGTTTCAGTTTGCCTGCGTTTCCACGAGACATGTTGGACCAAATGACATAATGCTAACAAAACACTTGTCCGTGCAGGTGGCTGCCGTGGTGCTGTCCGTGCTGGTGATAGTGGATTCGATACTTGGCATCGCATGCGAATTTGAGCACACAGAAATGAATTCATTAACGCTGCTCAAACAGGACCAGAACAAACTAGCCCGGGATGATATGACCAATTACTGCGGCGTGCTTAGGAAAACCACCCCATGCGGCAGCGGTTAGCCGGGGCTGGGGAGGGTTAATGAAATTAAGTATACTCGGCGGATCGCAAAGCAGTTATGTGTAGAATCGTACTTCGATGAATAAAACCTTGCGATAAATTTCGTAATTAATTATTCCATAGTAAAAAACGAAATATTATGGAGAAACTGTATAAGTTTGGTTCATTATTCAGATGGGTTATGGCAGGGGTTTTCCCCGCGGGGGTTCATATAGATAGCAAATGGCTCCTCCGGAGGGATAGATAGCTGAAAAAAAAATTTTTTTTTTTTGGGGGGGGGTTGGGGTGGCGGGTTCGCGGGGGTTCAATATAGAGGGTTTTCCGCGGTATAGGAGGAAGAAAAGGGGAAAAAATCGCTAAAAGTAGGTGAAAAATGGCTAAAGTATATAAGCACATATATAGCCAAAATAGGCGACAATGAACATGAACTAGCGATTTTGGAGGCGATAAACTATAAAAAGGTACGAAATTTAGCGATTTTGAGCGAAAATTGGCCAAGAATTTTCAAAAATCGCTCCAGACAGATAGATAGCTGGACGATTGGGGGGGAGGGTTTAGGGGATAGTAGCCAAAAAATTTGCCCCCGGGATAGATAGATAGCTGAGCGGGCCTCCGGGATAGATAGATAGCTGGCGGATGCGGGGGGTAACCCCCCTCCCCAACCCCCCTACTAAACCCCTGGGTTATGGTGGGTTTCGATACTAAGTGTGATGCCCGCCGAGTATAATTAATGAATGGCAATTTTTGAAACGTAGCGATTTCTCTCTATTCAATCCCTCACCATCTCCGGGCCATCGAAGACACGGCGGTTGACTGGAAGTACCACACGTCGACGTCGACGTGGCTGGCGCACTGCGGCGAACTGGTGGCCGCCGTGGTGGCCACCGCGCTGGCCGTGATCGGCGCCTTCGGCATACAGCACTTCTACGACCGGGCGAAGCAGGGACCCAGGCCGGCCATGCGACCATTTCGGTGAGGAGGATAACTGCACCAGCAAAGTGCCACACACAAGCAGCGACTCCGCTCGCAGACTGCACATTCTGTCGTCGCGCTACAAGGAGATGTGCATCCGCGAGCGCGCCCTCTACCCCGATGAGGTGGGCGACCCGCAGCCTTCCAATGAGGACAACTTGGGCGACACGGCGAGCGGCAAAAAGCTCCAACAAACGTCCAAGTCCGACAGACCCGAGCCCGACGAGCCGGGCACCGCGGGCAAAAAGAAGCGGGAGAAGCCCATGCCGGGCAAAGGTAACAGCGATATTGGTGCCATCTAGGGATGGATAAAAAGTGCTTTTTTTTCAACGGCCCCGCTTTTTTTAAAAAGAGCTCTTTTTTTAAAAAACGCGCTTTTTCCGCTTTTTTTCCAAAAATATGAGGACAGTTCCCAGAAAACTTTCCCAAATATAGTTCTGAGTCAAAATGTACAGGTAAATCATACAGGTGGCAGCACTTGTGATGATATATAGCCATAGAATGGCTGTTGAGCCATGGGATAGCAGAATAAGTGGGGTTTTATGCCAAAAATTTCACTTTTTATGTTGACTCATTATGTAAATTGCTATTTAAGTAAAGTTAGGTATGAAATAGTGCTTAAATGAGGTTATAAAAGAAGGCTAATACATTGAGACTGATGTTTCCCACTGTAGAAGTATGTGGGAGACCCATTGGCTGGATATTATATAGTACACTACATATCACGGCTTATTATTATATGATAGCATGCAGGAATAGAAGCAATGACACTAAAAATACACAAAACCAATGAAAACAACCACCAGTGGTAATGTGTATGTGAAATTGTGCACTTGCGCGCAAAAAAAAAATACCTAGTGCAAAGGTACTAAATTTTTTGCCAGCGCTTTCTTTTTTTAAAAGCGCTGGAATCCTTGCGCTTTTTTTTTGAAAAAGCGGCGTTTAAAAAAAAAAAAGCGCTTGAAAAAAAGCGCTCGCCATCCCTAGTGCCATCCACACTGGATGTCAACTGGTTTCAGAGTCAACTCGATTTTATGACACTTTAGGTCGCAGGACAATATTGAAGGGAACATGCGGCAATCTCGAAGAGGAATTTATATTGCCATGTGCATTTGAACATGGTTTCGCAGCCCATAAACTACAATATTTATGAAAAACTGGCGGCCCAGTTGAACTCCGGATATCAATTGGGCCGACTGTTTTTCATAACTATTTTAGTTTATGGGCTGCGAAACCATGTTCAAATGCAGATGGCAATATAAATTCCTTTTCAACTTTATCACAGGTGCACTTGGAAATTGTACAGTGACCTAAATTGAACTAAAATTGAGTTGACACTGAAGCAGTTGACACCTAGCGTGTGTGGAGCCAAAAACACTCAAAGGTCAAAAATGTATGTATGCTATCGGTTGGCCGTGTTGCAGCGGCACAGGCGTCGACCCCGTCGCCCCCAGAGCCGGAAGATTTGACCCGTCTGGAGGGCGGGCCGCCGCCGGGCGCGAGCGTGCTGCAGCAGCACCCGGACGCGTCGCGCCCTGAGCCCGGTGGAGCGGCCGATGGCCCGGTGGGCGACGATCAGTACCAGAATCTCGGCTTTTTCAACCCATCAAAGGAAACCGGCCGCTAGCCGCGTGCGCCGCGTTAAAGCGCAGGCAGATGGGTGATGGGTGATTATGATGAAACCTAAATTTGGGTTGACGGTAAAATACGTTTGATCTCAAGGACATATCCAAAAAATGGGGGGAGGGTGCTAAAAAGAGCCAAGAGAATGGCGCTACGCACACTGAAGCCGAAATATTCGGCATACGCACGTTTTTATCTGCCGAATCCGAATTGAAAAATTGCCGTTCGGACGTTTTAAGTTCGGCATTTAAGGGGCCGCCATATTGAATTTTGAAAACGTGCGCACGATATTCGGACGAATTTGAGCGTTAATTTTTAGACGCTAAAGTATGTCGAAAGCAACATACTTCGGCATTTTCTATGATCAGGACGATAGCTGAATGTGTGTATTTACCGTATTGGCTTGCGTACCGTACCGTACTCGCAATTTCGACAAGTGTACATTTTTCGCAGTTCAGCATTCAACATTTCATCTGATTTTGCCGAATGGTTTCCGCATGTAAAAGTGTACGCATCTTTTGAATGCTGAAATACATGCTGAATTGACAAACAGCCTAATTTTCAAGAGTACGGACGATTTAAGTTCAGCAAGTTTTTTTCTATTCAGCATTTAATTCGGCATTTGTCAAAAACGTGCGTATGCCGAATATTTCGGCTTCAGTGTGCGTAGCGCCAATCGGCCCCAAAAAATCAGATGGGCTGTGGAAATGTGTTAAAAATTAAAAATGTTCACTGATCCTCTGTATACAAAGGGACCCATGACCCATCACAATTTTTTTGGATAGATATGTCCCTGTTTGATACGTAAGAAGAGTGAGAAAGTAATACTTGATTTTCGCGTGATCCTTAAATGAAAATGTTTGGAAAGATCAAACTACGCAACATTCTGCCCGGAGAATATATCAGTTTTTCAATCTCCTATATCAAACCAGACAGACACACCAAATACACCAGCCAAATATGACGAGTTAGTGAAAACTGCGCCATCCTCCACAGTGCCTTTTAGAGTCCTAGCGCCATGCAAAAATTGCGCTATCGGCTCTGACGAGAACTTTTCAAAACGGGACAAAGTTTCAAAATCTTTTCGCTGATATTCGACTCAGACAAAACACGATAAAATACCAACCAAAGAACAGCAGGAACAGGATGCCGGACCCGGCCCATAGATATACGGCAGAGTAGGCGCTGAGCGCGGTGGCCAGTCGCGAACGGAACAGCTTGTTCCACCTGGAAATGGGACAATGGAAATTGCCGTGTCGAATGCCTCACTTTTCGTACCTACCAACGCCCCCGAACCCTCGGGATCTGTATCTATTTATCTAATCGAAGCTGTAAGCACAAACCACTGAACTTTTGTGGTAAACTCATAAGTCTGTTTTGAACACATTCGAGTTTGCCAGATTGGCCCTGCGCACAGTAGTTTTCACACGAAATTTCGAAAACTCGTAAATAAGCTTTGAACGTGTTTGAGTTTTCCACAATGAGTCATTTTTAATCTCCGTCAACTGTAATTGACGGCCACCTCATTGTAGAAAACTCAAATACGTTCTAAGCTGATTTGTGAGTTTTCGAAATTTCGTGTGAAAACTAGTGTGCGCAGGCACAATGTATTTTGATCGCCGTCAACAGTAGTTGACTCCCCCCCCCACTCTGGTTTCAATTTCCCAAATTTTGGTGGTTCAGTTACCACCGTGCGCAGCGCAAATGTTGAGAAAGCTTGCGACCTAGTTTTTGCGAAGGACCAGTTTTTCCCCAGTATAGGGCCCACACACACTAGTTGACATCGACACCAAATGTCAACTGGTTCCGTCCGATCCCAATTCAGAGCTTTAATTTGAACGTCGTTCGCCGGCTCGTCAGCAAGTTTTGATTTGGGATCGAAACCAGTTGACATTTAGTGTCGATGTCAACTAGTGCAGGGACGTATCCAGGATTTTTGAGCGGGGGGGCTGCTTGTTTACGAGAGTCGGCGAACGGGGGGGGCTCAGCCCCCCCCCTAAAATTTTTCCCTATATAGGTACGAAAAAGCGTTTTGGCGCTAGCGCCATACAAAGGCGCCACGCCATGGCGCCATTGGCGTTGGCGCCAGCGCCGGGAACCGCTTTATATGTATGTAATTATGCATACATATACAGCGAAAAGTTTTTAAAATGTGTTCATTTCTAAGGATATTGGTTTAAAGGGACCAATCCGCTGAAAATACAATGCATGGGGAAGAAATTGCGCGCTTGCGCGCAAAATTTTTAAGAAACATCACAAATTATATGGGAAAAGTTGCATTTTCCGGGACTTTTTAGGTTTCACCCCGGGAAGGGGGGGGGGGGCTGCAGCCCCCCCCCCGCCCCCCCCTGGATACGTCCTTGAACTAGTGTGTAGGGCCATAGGCACAAAACTGTCTTTATAGTGGATTTGAAATCCATCGCATAGAAACTACAAATGTCTAAATGTGCAGCCGGATTTCGAATACACAATAAGATACGGGGTCGTAACTTATACGGCCGCAGCTGTATAAAGCTCGGCAACACTCGCTCAGCACGCAAAACAGGCGTAAATGTCGGTTAGAAGTAAACATCAGTAAATACTCACAGATTAGGGCGTATCCACGGCAGCAGCAATAAGCCGATAATAAAAATCTCCAAGTAAAGAAAAGCCGCAACCACCGTCCATTGTAAAGTCATCGCGATAGAACTTCGGCAGCTAAAAGTTCAGCTATGAAACGGGCAAATTTTAGTGGTGTTTCACAACTGCGGGTCACCTAGAAACGGTTTCAACGAATGTTCTAGTGAGTCATCAGCAAAGAAACGTGTAGATATAGTTTGTATTTACGTTTGGCGCTGTGTGACGCAACTTCAGAGAAAAACAACAACGTGGCGCTACCAATTTAACGTCACTTTATTTCGTCATCACAACATTCATTAGCGCGCAACAAATTGACGATACATTGTACAGTATCGGGATGAAGTAATGCGTGCATAAACTTTTTATTCAACGTTCTGATCAGATTCGATTGTTTTTCTTCCTGCGAATGTTGATTTTCGGCCAGAGGTTCAGCAACGGGACCAAAAATTGCACCGAACATTTCGCGCAATTCGGTGAGATCAGTGACGGGATCGACCTTTGAAAAGACACGGCAGTATTAAAAGAAAGATAGCCTGACGCTTTACCTGTATGCAAGCAATCTCTATCTGCAAGTAGTAGCGGCCTGCAGGTAACTAAAAGCTCTGCTAAAGTTGCTCTGCAAGTACGCTTGCCGGTAAGTGTGCACCCCAGCTAGCATTGAATAAATGGTGATCATGAGCAAGGACGTAGCCAGGGGGGGGGCGGGGGGTGGGGGCGGCCGCCCCCCCCCCCTTCCCGGGTCGGACAAGAAAATATACCCGAAATGGTGTTTCCATAAAGCGATTTTGTTGCCAGTCCGGAAAAATTTTGCGCGCAAGCGCGCATTTCGGCGCCGCACAGTATATTTAAGTATAACCGTGGTTAGCATTGAAAAAACGACCGATTTTGAGAAAATATAATTAAATATTATCTCAGAAAATCTCTCAAGAAAAAAATATAATAAAATCTCTTGGGTCATTTTCGAAAATATAATTAAATCTCTGAGAAAATCTCTTGCAGTTCAAAAAAATCTCATAAAATCTCTCAACTCAAAGTATTATTTAATCGATATTTCAAGGTGTTTGAACCATTGAGAGTAGATATTAAGCACATTACGTGATGTTTAACCTTTTCATTCACAATTTCATATGATAACAGCATATTGTCTACTGATGGCACACTTTGTACTACCATGTATTTAGTATTTGAATAAATAACAACAAATTTTCCTCGTAGTAGAATACATGTGATGATCCCCACAGAATTTATCACATGACTTTTTCACCAAAATTTGGTAACTATATTTCCAAAGCATGCTGTCAACTCTTTAGTTGTTCAAACGTCTAGAACCCACTGCATAAGTTTACACGTTGCACAAGTAGCAACATCCAGTGCCAATGAACACCTGGTGCTTAAGTACAGCACCGTACTTGAGCACTGGGTCTTAATGGGACTGCAGGGGTTCGGTATGGTTCAGGGGTATGGTTCATTTACTCAAAAATACATATACTTGAGTACTAAGTGAATACATCTAAATTTTCTCTGAAAAAGTACCAGTACTTACTTTTATGTATTCTTCTTGAAAGTACTTCAGTACGGAAAATGTATTTCAGATAACTTTTTCATTGGCTCTTTCATGCCATAGAACAGAAAAACGGGAGCAAAAACTACAAATACGGGGGAAAATAGTTAAAAATGGGTATATAAGCAAATTTATAGTTAAAAATATATGAAAATTAGTATAAAAACACATGAACTAGTGAATTTGAAGGTGAAAATGGGCAAATATAGGGAGATTTTCTCGGGAGATTTTCTCAATCAGGAGAAAATATAATTAAATCTCTCTGGAAAATCATGGAAAAAATATAAATCTCAGAAAATCTTATATTTTCTGAGATTTTCTGAGATTTTTTAAATATAAATCTCCCAGAGATTTTTTCAATGCTAACCGTGGTTTAGGACCAAAAAAGCACTGAAAATTCGCCCCCGTCGCTGTATATGTATTTATGTAAAATACATACAAGTACAGCACTATTTGGCGCCAATGCCAACGCCAATGGCGCCATGGCGTCGCGCCTACGAATGGCGCTGGCACCAATGCGCTATTCCTTTTCCACAGGGGTCAAATTTAGGGGGGGCGCTGCCCCCCCCCCCATTCGCCGACCTCCGTATACAATCCGCCCCCCCCGCTCAAAAATCCTGGCTACGTCCCTGATCATGAGAGAAATATGATCAAAAATAATCTCAGAAAATGCAGAAGGGTCATAATTACTTGCACGCTGCTACTACTTGCAGAAAGAATTCCGGCCGATAGATCACACTGTTCTAATAGTTCACAATAGCGTCACACTGTCCAGTTTACCTAGTGAACAGATAAATTTCTGACACAATTCCAAGTTGCCCGAAACATCTTTTCCAGATAATTGGATATTTAGAAACTTGTCAGGTAAGCATTTGAAGTAAACCAACAGGCACTAAAAACGATGAACACGACTGAAACATCTCTCGCAAATGGGTCTCCCCAGCAGAAGTCTGCAGTCGCCTTCGTTTCATCATTTCCCCATCAGAGCACTGTGGGAGTTCGGAGCAGTGCTGCATGACCACCGAGACGGACTCGTGCAAGGGCAGCATGCAGTTCGTGTCGTCCGCGTCCGCGCCAGTTCGATTGACAACGTCGGATGGTTGGACGCCCATGGAATCGACCGCCATTTTTGCCTGAGTTGCAATCGGTGGAGGAATGCGGGACAAATATGTCTATCGATACACATCGGGGCGTTAAATTTTTTGTTCACGAATTTGTTCTTGAAAGAACATTTGTCTTTATCAAATTAAAAATCACTTGAAAATTGGGTTCGTGTTGGGAATTTGGCTACAATGCCATATGGGAAATACGACAAATACCACCGAAACCAACGAGCGCATCAGTTACAGCCTCATGTGCAGTTTGCTGCAGATCGGCCGGCATCGAGTGCCAATGGTTGGCCGACAGCGAAGACTCCAAGCACAAAGCAAAGTGCCACCAGTGGCGCGGCACGTAGAGAACGTCCCCTGCGCGATAAATACATTCGTGTGCATTAGGGATGGCCGGTGTTTTTTTAAACCGTTTTTTTTATTATAAAAAAACGTTTTTTTATTTTAAACAACAGAGGCATCGAAACCGTTTTTTTTTCAATAAAAAAACGGCAGCCAAATTTTTTAGTACTAAGCACTAGGTATGTTGCAATTTTTTTGCGCGCAAGCGCGCAATTTCACATGCCCATTACCATTGGTGGTTGTTTTCATTGGTTTTGAGGTATTTTTAGTGTGAAACCTTCCATTTGTTCATGCTATTGTGTCATAATAAGCCCTGATATGTTAGTGTAGTATCAAGCCAATGTGCCCCCATATAGCTGTACAGTGTGATACTTCACTGCCAATGTATTTGCCTGCTCTTATAACCTTATTTAACCACTTTTCCATGCCCAACTTCACTTGTAGTCACGAACATTTGACAAAAGGCGATATACGTAAGAAGTCGACATAAAACAGATATGTTTGACATAAATCACCAGTGATAATGCTATCCCATGGCTCCACAGCCATTCTGTGGCTATATATAACATCACAAATTACTGCCAGTTGTCTAATGTACCTGTATATGTTGACCGATAACCATATCTGGGAGCTTTTGAAAAAAAACCGTTTTATTTATATAAAAAACGTTTTTTAATGGCCCTACACACACTAGTTTTCACCGTGACTCGTGTGAAAACTGAAATGGCGCCATCCAGCCTACTTTTTCTGTATGCTATATGAGGCATCTAGTTCCGAATGTCGGTAAAGACCAAAGTGTAAAAAAAATGAGTTAAGTGCGGATATGTGATAAGTGCACTTATTTCTTCATGATAGCAAAAGAATTTTAACAATATCTTATACCGTTCCCGATATATATATATGCCGATTTTTAGAAAAAAAAAACAAAAAAAATCATCCGAAACAGGGTATCTCCACCCTCAAATTGGAAAAAATTCACTCGAAACGGGGTATCTCCAAAAAGAGCCACCAAAAATTTCACTCGAAACAGGGTATCTCCACCAACGAAAAAAATCATCCGAATTACGGTATAGATTTGAAGCAAACAGTCCAAATTCCCATACAAAACAGAAAAAATCATCCGAATTACGGTATAGACTTCCAAACCAGTTTTTGAAAAAAATCATCCGAAACAGGGTATCTCCAAAAAAATCTTTGTCGGAAACAGGGTATCTCCAAAAAGTCTTTGTCCGAAACAGGGTATCTCCACTGCTCTGGGTAAGAAATTTGCTCTCAAGTGGGGGCATGGGCCAGCAGAACGGCAGCACAACAGCGCCCGTTGATCCCATCGACTAAGTGGAGATACCCTGTTTCGAGTGATTTTTTTGAAGAAAAAAAATCACTCGAAACAGGGTATCTCCACTGAATCTGCTGACCTGCTATCAATCAAATCATCATAACTCTAGCTATATACGCCGGCCGCAGGGTTTAAAATATGGAAAATGTAGACAATTTCATAAGCTTTTCAAAAAGTCTTGGGCAAGACTTGTCACTTTAAAGTTGCACGCTCGGGCCAACTTTGAATTTTCAAATGCAATTTTGGAAAAACCTAAAATGATGGAGATACCGACATTCGGAACTAGATGCCTCATATGTGCTTTAGTTTTCAAATTTCAACTTTCATTAATTTAAATGAAATCAAATCATTCAACCGTGTTCATTAAATTACATTTGGAAAATTTTCAGTTTTCACACGAAGTCACGGTGAAAACTAGTGTGTGTAGGCACATTATAAAATTTTTTTTTAAACATGGTCGTTAAAAAAACGTTTTTTTTCCATCCCTAGTATGCATATATTTTTGTG
Source organism: Sphaerolaimus hirsutus (assembly GCA_964036195.1). NCBI lineage: Eukaryota > Metazoa > Nematoda > Chromadorea > Monhysterida > Sphaerolaimidae > Sphaerolaimus > Sphaerolaimus hirsutus. Next base: position 16,312,810 of record OZ038457.1, read on the forward strand.
TTAAACACATTTCAGCGAGCAGCATACAACAGCGAAATTCACCTGGCTGCAGTACGACCTTGAACATCGGCGCTCCGCAGTTCAGCAATAAATCCGGCAATGCCAGAACATTTATACCGCTGAAAAGATGCGTCTCTTTAATGACACGGAAATAAAACTACAATAAAAGGAAGATAACACTTTGAAATATTCTAGAATACCTCCAAACCGTAGTATCTTCATAAGGCAGCCTGGTTTGCTGCAGGTCTGCCGTCGGGGGCCAGAGTAGCCACAATTTTGTGCCGCGCAGCTGCGCGTGCACGTTGAACCCGTACGAATCGAAGTGACAATTGGTGTGGGCGCCGCGTGTGCCTGTTTGTAGGGTTCACTAAATACTAGGGTTTAAACGGGATTGACTTTTCGGGATCGGGATTTGGGGTCACGGGATTGGGATTGGTTTTTTGGGGTTGCGGGATTGGGATCGAGATTGGGCCCAGGGGATAGGGACCAAAATACCCTCGAATTTTTACGAGTTCCGGGATCATTTGAACACGTCGTATTGGCGCCACGCACGCTGGATGTCAACTGAATTCATGTCAACTAAATTTGAGTGATTATGTAATTTCAACTTTCCATCTGATAGAGCATAGTCAATTTTACATTATGACACTTAATTTTCATCGTTTCTGTTAAGTCTGATGCTTTAAAAAATTATTGTGCTTCTTAATTGACATTTGAGTTGACACGAAGTTGCGATGTCAACGAGCATGTGTGGGTCCAATACTATTAAATGTCGTTATTTAGAAATAGTACACTGACCGTACCACAGAGCGGAGTCGGAAGCATCTGCAGCGCGCAGACCAATGCTAGTCCAGTCAATTGCACTGAAGTCGTTTGCACGCTCGTTCAGTATCTGTTTTACATGCTGGTAGCTCGCATAAAGCCAATGGGTGCTGAAAGGTGTGAGATAAAGGGATAAATTATTTAATTTGTGCACACGGTTGGAAAATCGGTATTGACTATTCAGATTGACAGTCAAATTAAAGAGAAACATCAAATTCAATCTGCACGTAAGGCGCCCGACAAATATTAATTTGTCTGTAAAACGACATTCGAGAAAATGATGGATTTCGATCCAAGAAATTGAATGAATGTTCAAGGCAGTATTAGGTCGCCAAAGCGTACCCAATATACCCGCAGTGGGGGTCTCAGAAAATATGGATCGCATTATTCATCGGCCAAAATCAAAAAAAATAGAGACAACGCACCAACATTTTGTTTGCTTTTTTTCTTTCCTCAGCATTTCGTCGAATGTCAGGTGTGCCACATCAAATTCATTTTCATGCCGAAGTCTATGGGACCTGGTCAAAGGCCCTGAACGCACAGGAACCTGAAAAATCCTCTAAATTAATGAGAGACTAGAGAGAACAGCATGTGACCAAACCGACTGTAAACAATACACGAAACAGCCATCAAAATAAAAAATCACCTTTTGATCGCCAAAAAAATGTTTGAGCTCGTGATCGGGCCGCCACTTGAGCGCCTGCCAATCGCCAATTTTTCCTCGAATCACAACTGGATGCTCTTGTCCAGAACCCATGGCGCATGTCACGTTAGCCGCGACTAATAAAAGGGTCCGGGATCTGCTTTATTTTTTCTTTTTTAAATTTATTGCGAAAAGCTGATTGTGCGGCCGGTAAGGCCCATAGAAATCGCTCGAACAGCCCGATAATATTTATTCCTCGTTACGCTTGTGTTAATCGAGTTTTTACAGCACCGATGTGTTACACCGATCGAGTGAATCACCTGCGCTTACAATACTCGAAGATTGATTTTGATTTTGTTTGTCAAGACGACATTTTCCTATGTTGATCGGATACGAATTAAACGACATTTGTAGAGGTTATGTTATTTTTGGCACAATTCCAAATGAAAAAACAATACATGGCACACTGCCAAATGCATTTGTACCGTCGTCAATGGTGACTCAGCGCTGACGTCCGTTCTCGCAACTGGTCGACGTGTGCTTTCCATGTTGATCGAGGTTGAAAGGCAGTTTTAACTTCGACAGTTTACTGACAAAAAGGTAGATAGGTGGAAATTATGGCTTATTCATACTCGTCCTGCGGTATCGCTCTGCTAATCGCAGTGATATCCATCAGTTAGTCTAAATCTCACTATTTTGGCACTGTGCCATCGTTGTCCGGCGGTCACTCAACCCACCCTTACACGCTCAGATGGATGTCTAGCGGGCGACCGCGTACTGCTGTCGTCGGTGCAAACGGTGACATTGCGCAAGGGCGCCTACACTACTGGGCGACGCTCGGCGCCGCTGCCCCAGCTGAAGTGCATCGGCGGCCAGGCGTATGGCAGGTTTGAGCCGGATGTGGTTCAGTGTTACAATCGGGGCAGCGATGGCGTCGATGTGCAGGTGGGTACTTTCAGGGACGTAGCCAGGATTTTTGAGCGGGGGGGCGGATTGTATACGGAGCTTGGCGAACGGGGGGGGCGGCGCCCCCCCCCCTAAAATTTGACTGCTGTGGTAAGGGAATGGCGCCTTGGCGCCAGCGCCATTCGTGGGCGCGACGCCATGGCGCCATTGGCGTTGGCATTGGCGCCAAATGGGTCTGTACATGTATGTATTTTACATACATATACAGCGAACGGAACACATTTTGAGTGTTTTTTTGGTCCTAAACCTAAGTATGACCAGAATATACTGTGCGGTGCCGAAATGCGCGCTTGCGCGCAAATTTTTTTCGAACTGCCGACAAAATCGCTTGATGGAAGTGCCATTTTGGGCATATTTTTCGGTCCGACCCGGGAAGGGGGGGGGGGGCGGCCGCCTCCCCCGCCCCCCCCCCCTGGCTACGTCCTTGGGTACTTTGGAAATTGAAATTAATTTTTTAAGAAAAGAAGAAAAGTTGAAAAGACCGTCACGTTTATTATCAGCCAAATTCTCTCATCGCGTATCGACTGTTGTCACTCGACTAAGGGTCCATGGTCGATGCCAGCATTGTACTACTACGGTTACTGAATCGCAACGGTCGTTTTAATTTTCCAAAAAACTGGACTGAATCTTCTGAGGGCCTGCATCGGGAGTTAGAAAATGGCGTTATCGCAACCGGATTTTCTTATTTCTGGCACCGTGATCAAAAAAATTCGGGGCTAAAATTTAGACCATGGTCCCGTTTGAACCGTATCGCTACTTCACATTTCAGTCCTAATTCAAACCTAATTGCAGTGGGAGTGCAAAGCTGACATGGATGAAATTTACAAGTTTGGAGAAATAACCGTTGTGTGCGAAGGTTATGATTATCCAGATGATCCATACGTATTGAAAGGATCATGCGGAGTGAGTTGGGGACCAGAGTTCAAATACAAATCTGAAGTTTTCATTCACATTTCTTAGTGCAAAAAGTCATTTGGCAAATTTTTTCCGGGGTCGAGATCGGGATAAAGGAAATTTGAATCGTGATTTAAAAATTCGTTACTGGGGCCGCAAAATCAGGAAAGTTGTCGGGATTCGGGATCGGGATTCTGTTTAAAAATCCCATGGGACTATTTTGTTCATATGTTGCCCATCGTCAAACGCACTCTTCATTCTGCCCAGCTCGAATACACGTTGGAATACTCAAAGAAAGCCGGCTACGATAAATCAACAACGTGAGTTGAACCGATCAGTGCGCTCATCACACATTTGATCAAAGTCAACCATCACATTTTTTTGCAGCATGGGTGGAAGTTCCGCTATCAGTAATCTGATCGCAATCGGCTGCATGCTGCTGCTGGCGTTTGTTATTTTCAAAACCTGTGTGGGCGGAGCCAGTGATGATGATACAACGCGGCGGCCTGGCGGGGGTGGCGGCGGCAGCGACGATTGGCGCGGCGGCCCTCCAGGACCTGGATTCAGACCCGGCTATGATGACCCTCCACCACCGTATGAGGAGAAGCGCAGCACTGGCCAGTAGGTTTTTTGTTTTGCATTGATATTAGTTCGCAGTATCAGTTTTTTTGATTGGACATGGACATTACATCAGGGGTCTCCAGGATTTTGGCCCTCGCGGGGGCTGGATAGATAGCAAATCGCTCCTCCGGAGGGATAGATAGCTGAAAATTTTTTCTGGGGGGGGGCTGGCGGGGGCACAATATATAGGCTTTTTCAAGGTTAAGAAGGCAGAAAGGGGAAAAAATCGCTAAGAATCAGTTAAAAGTAGCCAAAAGTAGGTATAAAATGGCTAAAAATAGGTATATAACCGTGTGTATAGCCGGAAAGCACGATTTTGAAGGTGAAAAACTATGAAAAGGTGCGAAAATTGGTGATTTTGAGCGAAAATTGGGGCAAAATTTCTCAAAAACCACTCCAGATAGATAGATAGCTGAGCGATTTGGGGGGGGGTCTTTGGGGGTAGTAGCCAAAAATTTTGCCTCGGGATAGATAGATAGCTGAGCGGCCTCCGGGATAGATAGATAGCTGGCCGATTTGGGGGGGGGCAGCCCCCCCCCCCCCAGCCCCCCCCCCTAGGAGACCCCTGCATTACATTATGTCCACCGGTTTAATGGAATGCAATCGGGTTCACCTAGTACGAAAATAATATCAAATGTCGACTTTTTATATCGAATAGGGATTTTACATTGTGCATCCAGAATTCTTGCCAACGATTTTTTTTAAATTTAGATTTAATGCTGCTATTGAAAAATCGCATGCCAACACTACGCGGGTCTATTCTAAAATATGCTGAACTTTAAAATGCCTGTAAATAGAATGAGCGAAACACGATTGCAACATTTCAGCTCTACAGGCAGCTCAGCACAGCAGCAGTGGCAGCCCGGATTCTTCACTGGTGAGTTGCGTGCAGCTTAACTTTCCTTTTGACTCATTTCATACCCGATAATTTCAAATTCATAATTTCTGGCAGGCATGGGCGCCGGAGGCCTGATGGGCTATCTATTCGGCAGACAGACGGGTCCGAGTGCCTTCGACCCATATGGGTGTGTAAATATTAATCCAGCCCTTTACACAATCATTCAACTGCAATTGTCAATGCGCGTGTATCCACGCAGAAACACTTATGCCAGACCGGGCGGCTACGGGTGGGGAAACGGGCTATTTGGCGGCGGCGGCAGGGGCGCCAACACTTTCGGCCCCTCTGCGCATCGCTACGACGCGGGCGACAGGCCGAGCACTTCTGCCCATCCCGCGCCCACTGGCAATGTCAGGAGTTCTTCTGGTGCGCATTGGGGGAGAGTTATTTTTGGATTGTTTTTGTGTGCCTGAATTTTAATTTTCACGTTTTACAGGTTTTGGAGGGACGAGGAGGCGTTGATTGGCGTTGTAAATTGTGTGGTATGGTTCGATGTGAATAAATATATATATTTTGATCTATTTTTTTACGGAACTGGAACATGTGTATCTTTTATTTATCGTGTTTTCTGTGTGTCGAATATCTGATTTGTAAAGAGTGTCGAATTGTACTATTGTCCGTTTTTCATGTCATATCTTTAGAAATCGAAATCGAAAAAAAATATTTCGCAATTCAATGCCGATGTTTTGTTGGCATTCTCAGCCCAATTAATTAGCACTGTTGTAGTACAACACTATTATGCCAACGGTAAAAATGTTGATCACATCACCTGATTCTCGCACAACTGCATAAATACACAACGTTTAGTTGCCCCTCGGTCAATTGCAACACAATGCCTGTCGAGTGCCAAAGTCAGTTGCGGTATAAGGGTGCAAATCACTTGCGGCAGCGCTGCGTCCTGTCGCTGCTCAGCGGCCGGCCGCTCAAGATTACTGACATCCGGTCGATGCAAAATGAACCTGGCTTGAAAGGTCTGATTGTTTGCCAGGGTTTTTCTGGCCCTTTTGCCTGGCGCGCTCGAGTTTTCGCTGAGTTCGAAGTGCACCGAACGGCTATTCTAAAAATTGATCTGGAAGATAGGCTGGTCTATTCTCGGAGGGATTGAATGAGTTCTAGTCCTTCGTTTAATTGGCACCATTTTTACTGGCGTTTTTCCACCATTTTGACCAGCGTTTGCAACGTCTCGCAGATTACGAGGTGGACGTATTGAAGATGCTGTGCCAGGTCGTCAACGGCTGTCGGCTGGATATAAACCAAACTGGTGGGTGATCCTTTTCCGTCGCTTCGCTCACTATCCAAACTGTTTCTCCACACAGGCACGCAGTTGCACTTCACGCCGGGCATGCTGTCTGGGGGCGCGTTCAGCTGGCTGTGCAGCACCGACCGCTGCCTGTCATACTATTTGGAGCCGCTGATTTACATCGCCCCCTTTTGTAAAGTGCCCGTTAGAGCTACGTTGAAGTGAGCGGGGGGTTTTGTGATGTGCATTTGCAACGAAGCATGTGACATTTGGCACCGGGGTTTTGTAGATTTTTTTTCAACCATATAGTAAAATAGCTGGCCGATTTTTTTCGGGTGGATGGTGTTCAGAGGATAGTAGCCAAAAGTTTTGCCCCGGGATAGATACATAGCTGGATCTTTTTTTGGGGGGGGGTGGGGGGTATTTAACATCGTATTTGAATACATTCATGGTAGTTTTTTCAACAAAATTTTCTTTTCCTAAACATTCCTTTCTATGTTGTGCCACGATTTTTGCTTAGAAATTCAAATATATCCATTATGTACACATCATATTCCTACCCAGGGGTGTTACGAATGCGCCGGGTGAGCCTTCAGTGGACGCGATAATCGCTGCTTGGCTGCCCGTTCTGTCCACCTTCGTGTTGGATACCGAAGCGCTTGAATTGAAGGTACCAAGTTTAAATTATAAGTTGTTCTTTTTAGGTTAATGGCGCATTACTGCCCACTTTGCGATGCAGATAAAATGCCGCGGGTTGCAGCCGTCTGGCGGAGGGCAAGTGTTTTTCACTTGTCCCGTGCGTCGTAAGCTCCGCCCACTCACTTCCATGAAAATGGGCCAATTCAGGAAGATTAGAGGGACCGCCTTCGTGTGCAGGGTGGGTCAAGTTTAATTTCAATTTTAAATTCAAATTTAAGGGCCTGTGCCTCTGTAGGGTGGCAGACGGTACGGCCTTGCGGTAAACAGTACGGTACGGTAAATTTTCTCTTTTGCTGTAAACGGTACGGTACGGTAAATCTTCATTTTGCGGTAAACGGTACGGTACGGTAAATCTGAAAAGTGCGGTTCGCGGTACGGTAAATTTTCGCTTGTCAGAAATGTACCAATGCCAGACTACAGACAACTTTTACTTCATGAATTGACAGAAAATTGAATTATGCAATCTGTTAATGGACTTTAGAACACAATAACACTGTGATAACATAGAATTACATTAACCACAATGCAGTGGCTCAATATATAGGCTTTTTTAAGGTTTAGAAGGAAGAAATGTAGAAAAATTGCTAAAAGTGGGTGAAAAATTGCTGAGTGGGTGAAAATGGTAAAAAGTATATAAGTGCATACATATGTACCTACAACAAATAAGCTCAAAACATTGAGGATGATGTAAAACAACTACAGTGCAATTTGAAGCACATGGCTTGATTTTAAAAACACATTATACTAATGTAAATGAAGAGTTACAGCAATATTGAATGTGGAAATGGAAGGGTTTCAAATCAGTCAAAACAATGTTGTCAAAGTTGCGCACTTGCGCGCAAAAACTTTACAGAACACCACATCTTAAAGTCAATTTTAAGGTGAATGTTTAAGGTCAATCTGAGTAAAATTTACCGCATTTTCTGCGGTAAATGAGTGCGGTACGCGGTACGGTACGGTAAATTTTGGAAAATGCAGTACGCGGTACGGTACGGTAAATTTCTAAAAGTGCGGTAAACGGTACGGTATGGTACGGTAAATTTTCCAAAAATGTGGTACACGGTACGGTAAATTCTGCCACCCTATGCCTCTGTGCATGTTTACCCGCTGTGCATGTCAGGAGTATTCAAGATTTTGACCTTCCAGGGGGTTGGATAGATGGCTAATCGCTCCGCGGGAGGGATAGATCGCTGGGTAAAAAATTTGGGTTTGGGGGTTCGTGGGGGTTCATTGTATAGGCTTTTTCATAATGAGGAAAAAAGGTAGAAAAATCGCTAAAAGTAGGTTAATAATTACTAAAAATGGGTATATAAGCACATATACTACAAGAAATAGCTGGAAATAGACAATAAAACACATGAAATAGTGATTTTGAAGGTGAAAATATTAGATGGTATCAAAATGTGCGATTTTGAGTGAAAATTAGGGTCTACATGCACAGCGGGCCTCAGTCAATAAACATGCACAGAATGCCTCAGTCTTTCATTATCAGTGTCGTTCTGCTATAGGTATCGGCAACGATGGCTAGCAGGGCTATCGTAGCCGCAAAAGCGATATTGTCGGATTTTTTAAGTGACGTCTTCATTACGTTAGACCAAAGGAAGGGCCCGGCTGCTGGGTTGTGAGTCAATGGTTGATTTTTTCACAAGGAACTTTGCGTGTCATAAATCATATGCAACGTGGTTCCACAGATCTCCCGGCTTCGGGATGGTTTTGTGGGCATCATCGACGGACGAGTGCGTGCTCACAGCCGAGGCAATGTCCCACCCTTCCACCAGGCACGCTACCGTAGTTGTTGTTCAAACGTATTTACGTTTACTCTATGAATACGTATACTCGAGTACTGCGTAAATACGTTTACGTTTCCTCCTGAAAAAATACCGGCAGGGGTTTTGAAGATTTGGACCCCCTCAGAAGTTCATATACACCCGTGTTCATTTGGGTTCGGACACGTGCACATTTTTTATAAAAAGCTTTATTCTGCCAGAACTATACCACTTTGAAAATTTTGGCTGGTACCGAAACAAAGCCCTAACATTTGTCTACAAAACCCATGGGACACCCCCCAGTATAACGCCATGTGGGCCGCGTAAGCGGCCCACACATTTTTATATACAAAATTTCATTGCTTACTTGGGTTCAGACGCGTTGTTTATACAGTTAATATTCTGTCTTTCAAGGCCGGATTTTGGCTTTGAAGACAGAAATAAACTCTGGCTAGTTGCCATAGCCCAATTCCTTTAAAAATCAGATTAAGATAGACTTTTTTTGCTTCATGGTTCTTGATACTGATTGGGTGAGTTGACAATCATTTTCCCCAGTTCCCTACAAATGTGCATCACTCAAGCACAGTTCGCATGCGATTTTGGTCATTCAGCAGTGTGTAGGGCACTGGAAACAACCAGGCCAGCTAGAGAAGGTTGTGGGGAATCTTTTATACACACCCCCATTCGAGGAAACCTCCCAAACTCAAGACGCTTAAGTGCAAAAAAAATATTGTGTGTATCTTACCTTTTTACTACTAAATTTTCCATTTTTTGAATTTTGCATTTTTGCTCTTGAGCGACTCGAGTTTGGGAGGTTTCCTCGAATGGGGGTGTGTATAAAAGATTCCCCACAACCTTCTCTAGCTGGCCTGGTTGTCTCCAGTGCCCTACACACTGCTGAATGCCCAAAATTGCATGTCAACTGTGCTTGAGTGATGCACATTTGTGGGGAACTGGGGAAAATGATTGTCTACTCACCCAGTCAGTATCAAAAGGCATGAAGTGATAAAAGTCTATCCTAATCTGATTTTTAAAGGCATTGGACTCTGGCAACTAGCCAGAGTTTATTTCTGGCTTCAAAGCCAAAATTCAGCCTTGAAAGACAGAATATTAGCTGTATAACCAACGCGTCCGAACCCAAGTAAGCAATGAAATTTTGTCTAAAAAATGTATGGGCCGCTTTCGCGGCCCACATGGCGTTATACTGGGGGGTGTCCCATGGGTTTTGTAGACAAATGTTAGGGCTTTTTTGGGGTACCAGCAAAAATTTTCAAAGTGCTATAGTTCCGGCAGAATAAAGCTTTTTATAAAAAAATGTGCACGTGTCCGAACCCAAATGGACATGGGTGTAGATAGCAAATCGCTCCTCCGGAGGGATAGATAGCTGAAAAAATTTCTGGGGGGGTTCGCGGGGGTTCAATTTATAGGGTTTTCCGAGGTATAGAAAGAAGAAAAGGGGGAAAAATCGCTAAAAGTAGGTGAAAAATAGCTAAAAAAATAAGTATATAAGCACATATATAGCCAAAATAGGCGATAATGAAGGTGGTGAAAAACTATAAAAAGGTACGAAAATTAGCGATTTTGAGCGAAATTTTTTCAAAAATCGCTCCAGATAGATAGATAGCTGGACGATTGGGGGGGGGGGGGGGTTAGGGTATAGTAGCCAAACATTTTGCCTCCGGGATAGATAGATAGCTGGCGGATTTGGTGGGTGATTACCCCCCCCAACCCCCCCCCCCCCCTACTAAGCCCCTGAATACCGGTACTCGATCACTTAGTAGCATCCAGACGCCAAAATATCCTGAACAGTTTTAAAATGGGCAAATAAATGGAAATAAATTTTGTTCCGTGAATGTTTTATCATAAAAAATCGACTGAAAATTTTCTTCAATAATAATATTCTACAAAAAATACACTATAAACTGAAAGACACAACCCCCCGCCCCACCCTGTGCGACCACCTTACCGCTCATATCTGCTTGATTTGTACCGGAGCTTGGTCGTAGCTACCGCGGGGTTAAGGTCAGTACTGAGCTGTGAGTGGGTGCTAGGCTATGGAGGCGGGTAACACCCCTCACAGCAGGCAGTCAGGGTCGAGTCACGGGCGTCAACCCAACAATTGTCAACTGGAAATGTCAACTGAGTAGGTAATGTTGAAGCCAACAAATTCTCTCATCGAGTTGTGTACAAAACAGCCGCATATGGGCAGTTCACATTTCCGGGGAGACAAAGAATCAAGAAATTGTACCGGGAAATTATCATCGAAGCGTTCAAAAACCCATCAACTGATAAATTTGAGGGTGAACAAGTTTAAAAAGCTCAGAAATACCCAATTTTACGTTTTCCGGGATCAAAAATAATTTACTCACGTTTACACATGAGTAAATTTAGAAAAGGTAATACATGGCAAAAAAAGTGTCAAAAACGAAATTCAGTGAAGAGTGGGGGACCCTTGCCCCCGCTGCTACTCAGTTGTGGTTTGGCTGACCTCCAAATTTACAGTAATAAATGTTGAGCCGGTGCCTCTCACCAAGGTATAAGCGCTCTGCCCTTCAGCACGCTTATGCCACCAATTTCCAAATACAGAAAGTCGAAAAAAGTAAAATGAAATTACCCTGTATTTCTTTGAGTACTCAGCGGTGAGTAAAAAATAAACACTTTACGTTGACGTTTACTTTCAAAAAGTTCAGTACTTTTAACAACTCTGCACGCTACTCTCGTTCGCATGAAAATTTTCGCACAAAACTTCTCACGAAATTAGTTCACATGGTCTTACAGTGCGTCCGAAACAAGTGCGGCACCATCCGACAACATTTTGACGCCGGAGGAGATAGGCGCTCAGGCGGCACGCTCACTGCTCGCGGCAATTTACAGAGGCGGTTGCGTGGACGCCACCGTCGAGCCACTGTGCTGCTTGTTCGCCGCGCTCGGCGATCCAGACGTGTCCAGATTTGTGACCGGCCCGCTTAATGATTATACGTGTGTTGCGTGCTGGCTCTGAATATGAACTTTTCGTCGGGATTGGGGTTTCGGGATCGGGATTCTTGTTTTGATATTTCGGGATCGGGATTTCGTACATTGTTCTGATATTAACGATTTTTCCCTGATTTGCCAAAAAATGGTCTAAAAATACACCGAATTCCATAAAAGTGGCATAAATTGGACACGGCGGGTTTCCATTCACATTGATTAGTGGAAGAAGGCATTTTTGAAGAACCTTTATCATTTCCACTAATCTTTCCGGGATCAGGATTGGGATCGTGATTTTGATTTGAAAATTTTCGAGACCGGGATCATGATTCGTTTTTTGACATTTCGGGATCGGGATTGAGTTTTCGGGATCGGGATCGGGACTGCCAAATCCCGAAATTTTCCGGCATTCGGGATCGGGATACCGTTTGTACCCTATCGAACCCTACTGTTTCTGCTCAGCGTGCACATGCTGCGGCACATGCGCGATACGTTCAACGTGACGGCGCACCTGGAGCGGCACGATGTGCGCGCCGCCGTCCTCGGCAAGGCGGACAAGATCGCGCCCGACGACGGTGAAGATGGAGAACAATTGAATTTGGGGTGTGATGCGAAGGTGCTCGTGTCAATTGTTGGGGTGGGCTATTCGAATTTGACCAAAATGGTTTTGTGATGGTTGTTGTTTAAAAGCATTCTGTTTGCGCATGTTGGATACAATTTACATTATTTTTCTTTGACGCATAGCTGTACTTCGTTTGTACACAAGATTGTTGTGTTGAACACACTCGAAAAATCATGAAGTTAAACTGAATGCCGTTTTATTGAGAAAAACATCCGCAGTTCACAATATTCTACACGTGCATACATATATACATGCTAATCCTATCGCCTCACTCACACAATCTCAGTCATATCCGCAACCTCCCGCTTCAACCTATCCGGTATGCCATCCAGCCAAACGGACCACCCCCCATAGGTGCCCGCACAATTCTCCTTGTCTGGCAGGGTGCCAACGTGCCGCATTGCCCTGCGCAGCGCGATGCAGCACAGCGAACGCAGCGTGTGCGGTTCCGATTCCAAGTGTCGCAAGTTGCTGTAGAGCCGCAGCTGGTCGGTGTAGAGAGGTTGGTTTTCGGTGATCGTGCTGCTCGAGCTTAGGTGTTTGTAGAGCCTGGGTGGTTTGGGTGTTTGGTGTTGCTCTCGCCGTTGTGGTAGAATAGTGGTGTGCGTTGCTCTAAATAAAGTGTCGTAAAACGACCACGTTGCATGGCCATGTCCTTTGCTCTGGTTAGTACTGAACATTTCGCGATGCCGTCAATGGTAAACGGCAAACTATGGCGTTTTTCTTGTCATTAAGCACATAGTTTGTGCGCACTCTGGTACATCATCAAAACTTGGCTAAGTCATAAATCTATTTTGAACACATTTGCACCTGGTGCCAGTTAAGCAAAAGGAGAAGTGAAAAACCGTTTGAGAAGACTTCTAGACACTTGTGAGAAGGGAATTCAGAAGTAAAAATATTTGAAAAAACGAATGGCAAGACTTGCTAAAATCACTAGTGGCACTAAAATGCTTGTTTACCGTATTACCTCGAAATACCCCCAGGGGGTTTATTATTTCGCCAGCAAAATTTGAGGGGGGGATAATTCGAGGGGGGGGGTCTATTATTTCGCCAGAAATTTTTGGAAATTCCCCATACGCAGACGTAGAAAAATCAAACAATTACATAGATGTATATGTGTTTATAGGCATATATAACTGTATATACACAAAAACCCTCTCCCTAACGTCACTTAATAATCAGTTTTAACGTGTGTTCTGCATTGTACAGATCACAAACTGCGGTATCTGTCATGTATGTTCACGTTACACGCAATTTTAGGGGGGGTATTTCGAGGGGGGGGGGGTTAATTCGAGGTAATACGGTAAACTGGTGGCACATATAAATGAGAAATCAGGTACCTCATTATTCACAACAATCTCACACGGAAACGCGCAGCCCAATATGGCTGCCATTTGTTGTGGGGGTGCCCACAACATTTGTCTACATAAATGCCAAGTGGCACCCCATGGCACCCCCCTGTTCTGCTGTTACAGATTGATGAAGGTTTTTTGCCAATTTTCTCCCGGAAAATATAAATAAGAATTTTCAAAAAACCACACAAAATATAGCTGCGGTAAAGTGTGCAGCCATTTTTTGGTGTGCTGACAACATAAGTAATGAATACACTTGTGTTGGTGCTTTTTCAAAAAATGAAAGTTCCTTGTGGCTTGCCAAAAGCCATATTTTGACCCGCTGGTCATTTGTGGGTATATTTTGACCCCCATTCCACTACCCCCACATAAAAGTGGCCCCCAATATGCAGACATGTGCTATGAAGCCAGATCAACAATTATTTTGAACTTTGTGATAATCCAAATTGCAATTGTTATTGGAAAACCATGATTTTCAACTTTCTGGACATGACCTAGTTTTTTTGTCTGGCCCATTCAAACTAGATACATGGCACATTGCCCATTGGCCCCCATAGATTTTTTACAGATAATTAGTGCCCACATTAAATGGGCACAATTATTTTGTGATTTGTCTAGCGACATTGGAGGCGTCGGACACGCTGTCACCCAAGTGCTCTCTTTACACAGGGCCATTTTTATCATTTGCTATAAAAAATATTTGAGTGCAAAAACGGGGCCCAGGAGCAGTCATGTTGCCCCTGACACCGAACAAGCCAATTCTGGCCCCCATGTGCTCCATGAATAGCTTGGGATAGTGGATTATCCACTTTGTAAAACCAATGTTTTTGTCCAAAAAATTTTTTCAGTTTGATCAACAATGCCATCATTGTGTGGGGATTCTGGGGGTTCTGAGGGGGTGGAAAAGTTGTACATACTGTGAATCTACCAATGTTAAAAAAACTTTTTGGGCTCAAATGTCCAGAATAAAAATTATTAAAAATTTAAATTTCATTGGGAACAAAAATTTGTATGGAATTCTCATTTCTATTTTCCAGAAAAAAATGTGAAATTTTTTTTTTTCTGCACCAAGTGTGGCCTGAGGGGGGTGCCCCCTAGGTTATATATAGTAAATACTTGGGGGCACCCTCACACATAATGAAAGCCTAACAGCTTGCATGTGGGATTTGTAAAATACAATTAAGTGATTTTCTCATTTATATTTTCCACCAGTTTACATTAAAATAAGAAATATATAAAAAATCATTAAAAAATTTACCTTTCAAGCATTTTAATAAATAAAAAAAAGTTTAATTTAATATTTTATAATCATATCTTATTTTTATTACAGTTTTTCTATTTTTACATTTTCTTGTCACTTTCCATTTGTTTTTAATTCATTTTTACTTCTCATTTCACTACTCACTTCCCTTTTTCACTCTCACTTCTCAAACGGTATCTCAGTCCTCAATTTGCACAACTTCTCCAAGATTTCGGTGGTGTACTAGTGTGTACAGGGCCATTCTACCCCGGGTTTGTAACCATCTCACTAACAAGTCGGCGGGCGTTCTGCCCTGCCCGTCTTTGCTGGCGGCGTCGGCACCAAAAGCCAGTAGTGCCGCAGCGAAGTGCGCCATCTCTGGATGCGTCTCCAGTACTAAGTGCAACGGCGTGCGATGGAGTATTCGCGCGTTCACATTGCTACCTGATTTGAAATTGGACTGGTATTTCGGAATCGGTGTCCGGTTCCCCATTAGACCAGCAAAGTGTTGTTGCACGCATTGTGCCCCAAACCGTAGTTGTGAAAATGTATTTACGTTTACTCAAAGATACGTATACTTGAGTACTGAGAAAATACGTTTGTTTCCTCTGAAAAAACAGTACTCACTTTTTTGTAAGTTTTAAAGACAAAAATACTCGTTTCAACTTTTCGTTCTCTGGGGATAAAAGTAATTTACTCACGTTTACTCATGGAGTAAAAGTAAAAAGTTTTTACACAACATATTCTGTACCCGGCGGTGAGTAAAAAATACTTTACGCTTGCGTTTACCCTTGAAAAGTTCAGCACTTTTAACAAATCTGCCTCAAACCCACAGACCTGCCTGCATCAGTACCAGTGCGGCGGTGTAGCTGCCGTGAGCGGCGGCGGTGTGCAGCGGCGTGCCGTGCCAACAGTCGCTCGCGTCCAGTCGGCTGCCCGCGGCGATCAGTCGCTGACAAACCGTGCCGCAGGCTTAGGGTTGGAAAAAAAACGTTTTTTTTTAACTCGATGTTTTTTTTAAAAAAAACAACGTTTTTTTTAAAAAAAACAACGTTTTTTTTATATAAAAAACGTTTTTTTTTTAAAGCTCCCAGATATGACCTTGTGTCAACATGTATAGGTATATCAGACAGTGGCAATACTCTGTGATGTTATATATGACCATATAATGGCTGTGGAGCCATGGGATAGCATTATAAGTGGTGATTTGTGTCAAAAATATCCATTTTTCGTCGACATATCGTTCGTATATCGCCTTATAGTCGAATGTTCATGACTTCAGGTAAAGTTTGGCATGGAATAGTGATCAAACAAGGTTATAAAAGGAGGTTGTTACTTTGGGAGTGAAGTTACACACTGTGGAGGTACATGGAAGCACATTACCTCAATATTATATATTACAGCAACATATGTCGGCTTATTCACCCATGGTAGCACATAGAAATGGATGTTTTGATACTAAAAATGCAACAAAACCAATGAAAACAACCACCAATGTCAATTTGTGTGTGAAATTGCGCGCTTGCGCGCAAAAATTTTGCAAAATACCTAGTGCTTAGTACTAAAAATTTCGGCCGATGTTTTTTTTTAAAAAAAAAACATTTCGGACGTCATGTTTGTTTTTTTTTAAAAACGTTGTTTTTTTTTAAAAAACGTTTAAAAAAAAACATCGGCCAACCCTACGCAGGCTGACATTCGTGCGAGACAAAGTCAGTTTGTACTTGATGCAATTATCGGGATTTCAACCGGCGAAACTCTCAGCGCATCTAATTCGCTCCCCCCAGCACATTTAAACATTCAGCGCATCTATGCACCCTATGCACAATGAAAGAACAAACTAGTGTTTGAAAAATAGTTCAAACGTAATTATTTACACATGCATGAATATAATCATTGATGAAATTAAGATGAAACAATAGAAAAAAAGTTGAAATTCGAAATTTCAAACACTCGTTAAAATTCCTAATTAGCGTCTGAAAAGTGCCCCTCATCAGCACTGTCAAAATGTGCCAGTTTCATTTCTGCCATTGTGTTTGCGATGGGCATGACGCCGCCGTACGCATAGACGTGCGATGTGTCCTTTGATTTTGCCGCCGCGCATAAGGTGCACAGATGCGCTGAGAGTTTGCATGTGCTGGGACTGGGAGCAATTTTAGATGCGGAAAGAGCTTACACAACGTCATTTCAACGCACATGCAGCGGCAGCTTCATGTAACGCGGTGCACGTTTGACAGGGCAGATTGGGACTGGCGCCGGCGGCCAGCAGCCGAGCCACGACGGCGTCATGCCCCATCGCGGCCGCCTCGCACAACGGCGTCGCCCCATCCACGTTTCGGCAGTCCACCTGTAGTCGGTCGAGCGGGTGAATGCTTTAAACAAGGGTTGGTCAAAAGAGATGTTTTTAACTGTGCCATTGCGTAAAAATCCATTCTTTTAAAGTCACTTTAAACATCGCTCGATAATCCTACTTTACACTTCTTCATTCGCTTTGTATTGATTACTGAACACACGTTGACGTTGTGCTCCAGTAGATAGTTCACAACGTGCAATTTGCCGGATGCCGCAGCTACGTGCATCGGTGTTCTTCCATCCTGCGCGCAAATTTCCGTCACATATATTTGTGTACATTCGTGCCTTGTCCTCCTTTACGAAACTCACGGGGTCACTGTCAATCAGTGCGAACGTGTCTCCTTGCGTGAGCGTCTGCAGCAACTCCAGGTTACCAGCTTGGCTGGCTGCCAGCACGCGCATGGTTTTTGTGGGTCCGCCCCACATTCTTGTTCAACTTTTGCAATGCGTAATTTGCCCGGTCGTGGCCTTTTAAATACTTTTGCAGTGGTTGGATTCAATTGTGTTTATTTTTTGAGCTAAGGCCGGGCGGTCATGTGCTGTTGGCCACGGCCCATGTCACTCCCATCCGTTGAGCGGTGCAAATTTACACCTTGATATTCAGAGTTTTAGCCGACGGCTTTTGAGCGGCGGTCGCACACTCAGTAACTCTAACAAAAACTATTTTTTCGCTTTGCTTTCATTGCCATTGCATATATTTAGGTAATCAATTGGAAATTATTAAATTTACTTTCTAATCAGTGTTTGATTTCACGATTTCCTTAGGACTTTGTTGTTATTTTCATCACTTTCCGGAGGCCAAATTTGCGGGAATGAAATCGCCTGGAAACCGACCTCCCTTTGTTCCCAGTATTTTCCCGAGTATTCCCACCAGCTGAAGCTGCGAGTACGTTGCAAAACTGGTGTCTAGTCTAATTGATAAAAAACGATTTTTTACGACCCATTGTTTTAAAAGCTCCCATTTTTATTAATGAAGTACTGAAAATTCCAACTGCATTTAAAAAAGATAGCTTCGATGCTTGCGGTTTCACAACTCCAACCATCCCCAGTCTGGTTATCAAGGGGCAGTCCCAGACCCTGTAAAGTCTAAGTAAAGTGTCAAATATCATGTAAAATGTCAATCAAAACAAAAAAGAGAAGATTTTATTACTGAACTTTGCATGACAATTGACACTTTACTTTACATTTGTCATAACAATTGACACTTTAATTTACATTTTACAGGGTCTGGGATTTGCTCCAGGTTTGCACATTTACTTACCGGTGCGGAACAGACGGTCTACCGGTGGCGAGCGCGCTGACTGAGGTGCCTGCGGTGCGGCCCGCTTCTGACACTTCGCCGGGCATGGGCAACGGCTTGAACCAAAGCGGCTTCATGTTCTCCTGTGGGTTGGTGGATAAATTAAGGATGAGTTTTCTTGGATGACCTGATGCGGCAGGTAACGCACGGCAGATCTGGCCTGATAGCGTACGCGCTGGTAGTCTTCCATGCGCGTCTTCGCCGTGGCCGCCTCCACCAGTCTGCCCTGCTCCAGCAGCCGCGCGTCCGGCCTGTAGCGGCTGTCCGTCGGCGCGGCGCTGCGTTTGCCAGTCACCAGTTTTCGCATAGCGTGAAAATAGCTCACAAAGGCGTTTCAGGTACAAACTTGTCGCAAATATCCTGCGTCAGTTCGTTGGCTTGCATGCACAGCGACGTGAAGCCGTAGTAGTGATCGTTCTCTAGGCCGCTCGTATCGGCCGGCTCAAAAACTAATTTGCCGCCATAGTCACCGGTGGCGATTTTAGCGAGCGCCGCCGCGTCGCCCTTGCCGGACACAGTCAGCTTGGCCAGTTTCTTCGTGTCCACGTTCACGTGCGGCGGGAATTTGTACAGCGGCCCGTTCCACGCACCGATGCTGAATTTCAAATTGAATTCTTACAGTCTTAATCTTATAGTCAGGGGTCTTGTTGATTTGGACCCCTGCGACGGGTTTAGATAGATAGTAAATGGCGTAGGGGGATAGCTGACGAAGTTTCTGGCGGGTTCAAAATACACTACCGTGCAGAATAGTTGAAACTTTTTGCGCTGCGTGATTAACGTTGCCAGAATTTCGAAATGGTTGATATGCAAAACATTTGGATACTATACATGGGTACCCTTGGGGGTTGACCACACATGCCCAGGATGACCGCTCCTCAAGTTCAAATCTGCGTATATTCCTAGTGTACAAACATATCAACTCAGTTTGTTCATGTTTCAGAATAGTTGAGACTTTTCTTGTTTTGGGCAGTAGCCACCCAGTATCTCACTTTAAAGTCTATATCCAATTCCTACATTCATTTTTTAACAAATCTTTTACCATGGCAACTGCTTGCCTGCATCGCTGAGCTCTGTGTGCAGCAAGAAACATTCTCAGCATGAACAGCATATGGCAATGCATATATGGAAATGTGGCATTTTTCAATTTTTGCTGCAGTTTTGCATCCTTTGCCAGCAACTTTGAAATGGTGGTAGGCATACTACTGGGTGGGGCTATTTGGTGTGTAAATTTGAGGTTTTGGCCTTGCTCTATTAGGGAGAAAAGTTGGCCCTACTGTGAATGAGTAATGTGCAATTATTTTGGATGGGATGAAGATGGAAGTTTGTAAGTGCTATAACTTTTGATTGGAAAGAGATATTGAAAAAATGTTTGTCATATTAATTCTCTCTGTCTAAAGTATGTTATAGACTGTCCACTAACAAAATTTTCATGCTGCAAACCCCAGTAAAATGAGCATAAAATATTTAGACACCATTGTAAACTTTGAAGTGCCATAACTTTTGATTGGAATGAGATATTGAACTCATTTCTGTTTTAAATGAATCCTCGTTGTCTAAAGTATACGATAGCATGTTCAAAAAATTTATTTTTTCATGTTCAAAAACTGGGTCAAATTGACATACGGAATTTAGACATCACTAAACCGACCACAAAACTAGAATCTGCAGGTTGTCCCGATCATTTGAAGTGTTGAATGATTCAAATCAGCCCAGAAATGGTAGAGTTATCAAGCTTCAAAGACACTCATCCAGATTGCCCATTTGATGGATATTTATTGACCATCTTTTTATAGACCCCCCTTATCTCGGACCTGGGGGTTTATTTGAGCAAACAAAAAATTTTCATTGTAGCCCCAGCATCAAACCCCAACATACTCAAACGGCATCAAAATTGGGCAAGGGACAAGAAATTGGGAAGCAAAAAAGTGCAGTGGACCCCCAGCCCCAGCCTACTGTTTCTCTATGTGTGAAAAGTCTCAACTATTCTGCACGGTAGTGTATATTATTTTTCAAAGTGTGGAAGGCAGGTAAGAAAGAACAATCGATAAAAATTTGTGAAAAGTAGCTTTAAAATGGGCAATAGCTGAAAAATAGGCAATAATAGCCGAAAATATGCAATAAAGAAGCAATAAGGCAAATAGGCAATAAGCGATTTTGGGGGTGAAAATGGGCAGACACGAAAATTAGTCTCAAAAATTACTCCGTAGTTCGTATTACCCCTAAACCCTTCTAGACCCTTGGTTATTGTATTTTCACTTAAACAGGCGCTCATTTACTCACATCTGAGCAAACGGTTGCGGCTTTCCATCCGGCCCCTGCTTGTTCAATACGGCAGTGACCAGTCTCGACGCTTCTCTGACGTACCCCGCATTCGTGTCCTCGTGCAGCTGCACTTGAGCGCTGCAGCGAGTCGCTGGGCAGGTGATGTGTATGGCGCCGCAGTGCAGCAGGAACCGCTTGCGCGACGTCGCGTTCCGCAGTATATCCATTGCCTTGCACCAGGAATATGTCTCTGGCTGCTTGCCGCCGTTGATCGGCTTGCTGTGGCCTGCGTAAGGTGCTCACGAGACGTTCGAGATGGTGCACTCTGATTTAATGGCTATACACACGCTAGTTGACATCGACACGAAATGTCAACTGGTTCCCAGTAGGGTCGGGACGATATGATTTTTCGATATCGATATTCGATATTCAATATTTTTTTCTGAAAGTCGATATTCGATATCAATACGGTATGGACCCTCGATATCGATATTCGATAATAAAAAATGCTCGATATTCGATATCGATATTTCCGATATTTCCGATATTTCGATATTTCAATATTTTGCTTTTGGTATAGCAGGGCATATCTCATTTGGCATATTGCATTTCCATTTGATCACAAACCCAACTGATCATCTCTACTGAAAAGTAGATGATACTAATTTAAATGGCACACAATGATCAAAATGAGAAAATTATATCAAAATGTGACAGATGTGGTAAGGAAAAGGTGCCAGCCCCATTTATAGGTGCCATGCCATGGCGCCATTGATGTTTCCATGGTGTAAGTAGCTATTAAACATACATATACTCTTATGTGAACATCTGAGAGAGCATTTGCACAAGATTTGATGCTGCCGTAAGTGCTGAAACAAAAATACCTGTCATGTGAGAACAAAGTGCGCGCTTGCGCGCAAAATTTGTTAAAATTGCTTATGAAATTGCCTTAGAATAGTGCCATTCCTGGCTTATTTGAAGTCAGGCCCAGGGAGTATAGAATATCGAAAATATCGAAAAAATGGTCGATATTCGATATTTTTTCAAAATTTTCGATATCGATATTCGATATGAAAAAATAGTCGATATCCAATATTCGATATTCGATACGATATATTGTCCCAACCCTAGTTCCCAGCCCAATACAAAGCTTGCTGACGAGCCGACGAACGACGTTCAAATATAACCTTTGAATTGGGCTGGGAAGCAGTTGACATTTGGTGTCGATGTCAACTAGCGTGTTTGGTACGATTGGCGGCCCGCTCACTAGTTGTTGACACGTGTGTCAACTGGTCTGTGTCAACTCAGATTTCGACTTCACGTGTCGCTAAGCGATATCCAAATGCACATACAACAATGTTGACAAGTAAATAAGTAAATGTGAACTACCTAATGTGTGTGCCGCCATTAGGGTTGGAAAAAAAACGTTTTTTTAACTCGATGTTTTTTGTTGTTTTTTTAAAAAACGTTTTTTTTAAATAAAAAACGTTTTTTTTTAAAGCTCCCAGATATGACTTTGTGTCAACATATATAGGTATATCAGACAGTGGCAATACTCTGTGATAGGGTTGGGAATTTCAAAATTTTCGGTTCCGGTTCTCGGTTCTCGGTTCCAAAAGATTTCGGTTCGGGTATCGGTTCTCGGTTCCTGAAAATTTTCGGTTCCGGTTCTCGGTTCGGTTCTTAAACTCGGTTCCGGTTCGGTTCTTTCGGTTCTAAAATGATCAAAATTTCGGTTCCGGGTAATAAAATTACCGGGTATCGGGTAATAATCGGCTGAACAACAGAAAAACAATATACCCAAGTTTACATGTGTAAGTACATTGGTTGGATATTTCATACTACAGGAGCATATCACAGCTTATTATTTCACGGTAGAATGCAGAAATCAGAGTTGTTATAATAATACTGGTATTTAAAAAAGTGTAAAAGCAAACATATACGTTTTCTGTACTCGCGTACTTTCAAAAAGTACACGAGTAAATGAGTACTGGTATTTTTTTTCTGGAGGAAACGTAAATGTATTTATGTAGTACGCGAGTGAGTACGCGTATTATTTTGAGTACAAACATAAATAATTTTTGCCAACTACGGTTAAAACTGCTACAAAACCAATGAAAACTACTACCAGTGATAATGTGTATACTGCAGCGACATTACACCTTACAATGAAATCTACCATATCCCATCTGAATGAACGAACATACATAAAAAATTTGCTAATCAAATTGCTATGATAAATATGATGAAATTTTTTTATGTTTGTTCTTTTATTCAGGTGGGATATGGTAGATTTCATTGTAAGGTGTAATGTCACTGGACTATATGTGAAATTACACGCTCCCGCGCAATGATTTTACAAACAGATGAATTTTGCAATTCTGAACACGCACCAAGATGTTCAGCTGCTGTTTAAAGGCTTAGACGTAGGTGTTGAAAAAACGCTGTTTAAAAACTTTAAGATTCCTAGAAAATTTCGGTTCTTTCAGGTATTTGCTTCGGTTCCGGGTATAAGTGCCGGTTCTCGGTTCCGGTTCGGTTCTCAAGCTCGGTTCCGGTTCTCGGTTCTCGGTTCCAAAATAGTGCTCGGTTCTCGGTTCGGTTCGGGTCGGTTCGGTTCCCCAATCCTACTCTGTGATGTTATATATGACCATATAATGGCTGTTGAGCCATGGGATAGCATTATAAGTGGTGATTTGTGTCAAAAACTAGCAGGATTCTCTCCGACCTTCGGTCGGGTTTTGTGGTTCTCTACAATTAATACCATTGGAGAAAATATGATACTTTAGTTAAGTTTGCCCACATGCTAGGCATGTGTTTTGAAATGCAGTATGTAATGTACCAACAATAACAAGACCAATACCAAAGATGCAATGTTTTGGAATGGATTTTTGTAAACTTGGTTGGTAAAATGTAAAACTGTTAACTGTAAAATGGTTGGGCATGAAACTCGGTAGTAAAATGTGGACAGTTTGCGATTTGGTATGATGGTGTGCAGTGTGCATTCTGTGTGGTATAGGTTTTGTGATATGATAGTGTGGTTTTTGCAAGGTGTCAAACTTTGTTGTAATCTTCAATTGGTTACATTTGTGCTTTGCTGTTCTTTTTGTGTTTGTAAATCCTTGTGGTATTAATTGTAGAGAACCACAAAACCCAACTGAAGGTTGGAGAGAATCCTGCTATAGGTACCCACTACTCAGAGGCTTGCAAAAACTGACACCCCAATGGGGACCCCCCTCCAAATGGCACCCCCCGGGGAACCCCCCAAAAGTGGCACCCCCTGGGAACCGCCCAAAAATGAGACCCCCTAGGGCCCCACAAATATGGCACCCCCTAAGGACCACCGAAAAATGGCACCCCTTAGGGACCCCCCAAAAATGGCACCCCCTTGGGACCCCCCAAAATAGCACCCCCTGGGGACCCCCCAAACATGGCACCCCCTAGGAACCCCCACAAAAATGGCACCCCCTGGGGACCCCCCAAACATGGCACCCCCTAGGAACCCCCACAAAAATGGCACCCCCTGGGGACCCACCCAAAGTTGGCTCCCCCTGGGGACTCTCCAAAAATGGCACCCCCTGGGGACCACCCCAAAATGGCACCCCCTTAGGACCCCCCTGCAAAAAAAATATAGCACCCCCCTGAGGACCACCAAAAAATGGCACCCCTGGGGACCACCCAAAAAATGGCACCCTATGTGGACCCCCTTGAAATGGCACCCCCATATGTACCTCCAGAAAATGGCACCCCCTGGAGACCCCCCAAAAATGGCACCCCATGGGGACCCCCTCTAAATCCTGTAAACACAGCCCCTAGTTTGGAAACTCCTGTAAACTCAGCCCCTAACTTGCAAACTCTCGTAAACTCAGCCCCTAACTTGCAAACTCCCATAAACTAAGCCACTTATTTGTAAGCTCCCATAAACTCAGCCTCTAATTTGAAAACTCCCATAAACTCAGCCCCCAATTTTGGAAACTCCTGTAAACTCAACCCTTAATTTGGAAACTGCTGTAAACTCAGCCCTAATTTGGATACTCCAATAAACTCAGCCCCTAATTTAGAAACTCCCATAAACTCAGCCCCTAATTTGGAAACTCCCTTAAAATCAGCCCCTAATTTGGAAACTCCCATAAACTCAGCCCCTAATTTGGAAACTCCCGTAAACTCATTTTCAGGTTTATGGTAATGTAGTGTGAAAATGGTATGAATATTTCAAAAAATCACTATCATCAATCCACAAATGCATCAATTCACAATTTTCAATTTTTTAGCCCCAAGGGTTAGACTTAAAAGGTTATGGTAATGTAGAGTAGAAATGGAGTGCACATCTCAAATCACTGCAATAAAAAACCCACAAACGCATCATTTCACAAATTGAAAGTTTTTGTGCCCAGGGGTTCATTATCAGGGTTTTAGTAATGTGGTGTCAAAATGGAGTGCATATTTGAAATCGCTACAATCAGAAACCCACAAACACATCATTTTATGATTTGAAAATTTTTGGCCCTGGGGGTTCATTTTCAGGGTTATGGTAATGTAGTGTCAAAATGAAGTGCATATTTCAAATCAAGGCAATCAAAAAGCCACAAATGCATCATTTCACAATTTCTAATTTATTAGCCCCATGGGTTCAATTTAAGGCTTACAGTAATGTAGAGTTGAAATTGAGTCATTTCAAATCAGTGCAATAAGAAACCTGCAAAATGCATCATTTTACAAATAGAAATTTTTGGGTCTAAGGGTTCAATTTCAGAGTTTTAGTAATGTAGTGTCAAAATGGAGTGCATATTTGAAATCGCTACAATCAGAAACCCACAAATGCATCATTTTATGATTTGAAAGTTTTTGGCTTAGGGGGTTCATTTTTATGGTTATGGTAATGTAGTGTCAAAATGAAGTGCATATTTCAAATGAGTGCAATCAGAAACCTGAAAATGAATGATTTCACAAATTGAAAGTTTTTGGCTCCAGAGGTTCATTTTCAGGGTTATGGTTATGTAGTTTTCAGGGTTATGTAGTGTCAAAATGGATTGCATATTTCAAATCAGTGCAATTAGAAACCCACATCGAATCATTTCACAATTTCTAATTTTTTAAGCCCTGGGCATATTTGAAATAGCTACACTCTGAAACCCACAAATCCATCATTTTATGGTTTGAAAGTTTTTGGCCCAGGGGGTTCATTTTTAGGGTTATGGTAATGTAGTGTCAAAATGAAGTGCATATTTCAAATGAGTGCTATCAGAAACCCAAAAATGCATCATTTCTCAAATTGAAAGTATTTGGCCCCATGGGTTCATTTTTAGGGTTATGGTAATGTAGTGTCAAAATGGAGTGCATATATCAAATTGGTGCAATCATAGACCCAAATTTGAAATCAGTGCAATCAGAAACCCAAAAATGAATGATTTCACAAATTGAAAGTTTTTGGCTCCAGAGGTTCATTTTCAGGGTTATGGTTATGTAGTTTTCAGGGTTATGTGGTGTCAAAACGGAGTGCATATTTCAAATCAGTGCAATTAGAAACCCACATTGAATCATTTCACAATTTCTAATTTTTTAAGCCCTGGGCATATTTGAAATCACTACACTCAGAAACTCACAAATCCATCATTTTATGATTTGAAAGTTTTTGGCCCAGGGGGTTCATTTTAGGGTTATGGTAATGTAGTGTCAAAATGAAGTGCATATTTCAGATGAGTGCAATCAGAAACCCGAAAATGCATCATTTCTCAAATTGAAAGTATTTAACCCCATGGGTCCATTTTGAGGGTTATGGTAATGTAGTGTCAAAATGGAGTGCATATATCAAATCAGTGCAATCAGAAACCCAAATTTGAAATCAGTGCAATCAGAAACCCAAAAATGCATCATTTCACAAATTGAAATTTTTTGGCCCCAGTGGTTCATTTTCAGGGTTATGGTAATGTAGTGTCAAAATGAAGTGCATATTTCAAATGAGTGCAATCAGAAACCTGAAAATGCATCATTTCTCAAATTGAAAGTATTTGGCCCCATGGGTTCATTTTTCGGGTTATGGTAATGTAGTGTCAATGGAGTGCATATATCAAATCAGTGCAATCAGAAACCTAAATTTGAAATCAGTGCAACCAGAAACCCAAAAATGCATCATTTCACAAATTGAAAGTTTTTGGCCCCAGTGGTTCATTTTCAGGGTTATGGGCATGTAGTGTCAAAATGGAGTGCATTATATATCAAATCAGTGCAATTAGAAACCCACAATGCATCATTTCACAATTTGAAAATTTTGGCACCATTTTGGGTTCAATTTCAGGGTTATCGTAATGTACTGTCAGAATGGAGTGCATATTTCAAATCATTGTAATCAGTAACCCACAAATGCATTATATCACAATTTATATTTTTTAGCCCCGGGGGCCTCACTTAAGGATTATGGTAATGTTATTGTTAACTCCCATAAACTCAGCCCCTAATTTGGCAAACACCCATCAACTCAACTCCCATAAACTCAGCCTCTAATTTTTAAACTTGTGTCAACAGCCCCTTATCTTTAAACTTCTGTCAACTCAACCCTAATTTATCAACACCCATCAACTCAACCCTGAATTGTAAACTCAGCCCCTAAAAACTCAAGTCAACCCCCTATATATGTGCAATTGCATTCTTGGGAAGCAACTTTGCCATCTACTAACCCTGTTTGTCAAGATTGTGGATCGTGTTTGTAAAGGGCATTTGTACTAATAAATAGTGACTGCATTGTGTGCAAAAACACACACGAATCGGGCACAATGAGGCCTGTGATTGTGCCTCCTATCTTTTGCATTGAAGCATCCTTAGCGTGCAGTTCTCTCGAAATTGTATAGGTGGAGATATCCATTTTTTTGTCGATACGTTCGTATATCGCCTTATAGTCGAATGTTCGTGACTTCAGGTAAAGTTTGGCACGGAATAGTGATGAAACAAGGTTATAAAAGGAGGTTGTTACTTTGGGAGTGAAGTTACACACTGTGGAGGTACATGGAAGCACAATACCTCAATATTATATACTACACCGACATATAACGGCTTATTAACCCATGGTCAGGGACGTACGCAGGATTTTTGAGCGGGGGGGGCGGATTGTTTACGGAGCCCGGCGAACGGGGGGGGGCGGCGCCCCCCCCCCTAAAATTTGGCCCTTTTGTAAAGGAATGGAGCCATGGCGCTGGCGCCATTTGTAGGCGCCAGCGCCATGGCAGTATCGGCGTTGGCGCTAGCGCCAACGTATACTCTATAGGTACCGATTTAGACCTATATATAGGACTAAGACCATGTTAGACACTTTTATGATGCTTTTTAAGCTCCTGAAAATACACATAAAAAATGGGATGGGGATTTGCGCGCTTGCGCGCAAAAATTTTTGAAAGTGCCTACAAAATCGCTTTATAAAAGTGCCATTCCTGGCAAATTTTTATGTCCGGCCCGGGAACGGGGGGGGCGGCCGCCCCCCCCGCCCCCCCCCCCTGCGTACGTCCTTGCCCATGGTGTCATATATAAATGGATACTTTGATACTAAAAATGCCACAAAACCAATGAAAACAACCACCAATGTCAATTTTTGTGTGAAATTGCGCGCAAAAATTTTGCAAATTACCTAGTGCTTAGTACTAAAAATTTCAGTCGATGTTTTTTTAAAAAAAAAACATTTCGGATGTCATGTTTGTGTTTTTTTAAAACGTTTTTTTTTAAATAAAAAACGGGATAAAAAAAACATCGGCCAACCCTAGCCGCCATTGCTGTATTTTTTGTCTAACCAAGTGTAACGCGAATGCCGCTAGGTGGCGTCACGAAAACGACTGTCATTCTCTTCAGTGAGCCGAAGCTCCAGGTGGGTCTGGGCGCTTCGATGACCTGCTGCCAGTGCCAACCGGCCGTCCCAGTAGCATCGCACGCCGATATGTCCGGGTTGTGCGACACCTGCGTGTAATACATCACGTTGTCGCACGCAAACTGCCAATATGGAGATATTTGTTGAGATTTTTTACCAGTTTTTATGCCAAATTACTTGAATTATATTTATATTTTTTAAAGCTTTTTTTCACCTAGTTTTAGAATTTTTTCTCTTTTCTTGCTTTGTACGCACAGCCTTCAAATGTCAACACACTGAACCCTTGTGGACCCCCACTCCCACCTCCAAAATTGCTGGAGACACCTGTAACTACCTAGTGCACGTGAGCAACAGACCTGTTCGGCGACGTACTTCCATCCGAAGTCCGCAGTCCTGTCGTACTCGTAGGTCTCGCTGACGAGCGGGTTGAAGGGCTTGTGCGACCGCCACGCCGAGTTCGCGTATGCGGAGATGGCGAAGCACGTCACCAAGGTCATGCGCTCCAGCGGGCAGGTTGTTTGCATGGCCGTGTCCAGTAAGCGGCTGTATGCCAGCTCCTCCGTTAGACATTGAAGGTAGCCTGCGGGTGCTTGTATTGTGATCGTGCGTGGAGCCTAGGGTGTCAAAAAAATTCTTTTACGGAAAACGGAAACGGAAAAAAATTTCAGCGGCCGGAAAAACGGAACGAAAAACGGAAAAAAATTTGCACTTGGTGGAAAACGGAAACTGAAATGGAAAAAATTTCAGTGGCCGGAAAAAGGGGCCGGAAAAACGGAAAAATGAAATTTGCATGGAAACAAAAAAAATTGCCAAAATTTTGCCAGATACGGATAAAATTTGCTGAAATTTTGCTGGAAGTGGAAAAAATTTGCAGAAATTTTGCTGGAAACAGAAAAAATCTACATAATTGACAATCTGCATGAATGTTTACCAGTTTGGCTGGAACAGAAAACGAAAGTTGAGCCAGAAATAGGGTTGGAAAAAAAACGTTTTTTTTAACTCGATGTTTTTTTTATAAAAAAAACGTTTTTTTTTAACTCGATGTTTTTAAAAAAAACAACGTTTTTTTAAAAAGCTCCCAGATATGACCTAGTGTCAACATATATAGGTATATCAGACACTGGCAATACTCTGTGATGTTAAATATGACCATATAATGGCTGTGGAGCCATGGGATAGCATTATAAGTGGTGATTTGTGTCAAAAATATCCATTTTTCGTCGACATATCGTTCGTATATCGCCTTATAGTTGAATGTTCGTGACTTCAGGTAAAGTTTGGCACGGAATGGTGATCAAACAAGGTTATAAAAGGAGGTTGTCACTTTGGGAGTGAAGTTACACACTGTGGAGGTACATGGAAGCACATTACTACAATATTATATATTACAGCAACATATGTCGGCTTATTCACCCATGGTAGCACATAGAAATGGATGTTTTGATACTAAAAATGCAACAAAACCAATGAAAACAACCACCAATGTCAATTTGTGTGTGAAATTGCGCGCTTGCGCGCAAAAATTTTGCAAAATACCTAGTGCTTAGTACTAAAAATTTCGGCCGATGTTTTTTAAATAAAAAAAAACATTTCGGACGTCATGTTTAAAAAAAAAAAAAACGTTTAAAAAAAAACATCGGCCAACCCTAGCCAGAAAAAAAGTTAAATGAGGCGGAAAAAAAACAGAACATGTAGGCGGAAAACGGAAAAAAGCGGAAAACTGGAAATTGAGCCGGAAAACGGAAAAAAAGACAGAAAAACTGAAAATTGAGCCGGAAAACGAAAAATGAGCCGGAAAAACGGAAACGGAAAAAAAAGTGACCGGAAAACGGAACGGAAAATGGGAAAAAAAATTCAGCAGCCGGAAAACGGAACTGAAAACGAAAAAAATTTGCCTGCGGAAAACGGAAGTTTGACACCCTAAGTGGAGCCCCCCCCCCCTGCATTGCGGTCACACACACTAGTACACCATCGAAAGTTGGGAAACTCATGAATCTGTTTTGAACAGATTTTAGTTTGCCACAATGAATTATTTTTGATCGCCATCAACAGTAGTTGACAGATTCCTCATTGTGGTAAACTCAAATGTGTGCAAAACAGCTCTATGAGCCGCCCACTTCCAATTTCGGTGGTGTACTAGTTCGCGCAGCGCCAATATCACAGCTTCGTTGCTTTCATAACGTACTGAGCGGCTCGTGGCCAGTGATAGGTAGTTTTGAAGTCCTCAGGACTGCCTGCGCAGTGCGCCATCCATCTGGTGGACTGGCCGCTTTTGCTGGCAAATTCGTTCGGCGCGCCATGGCGCCCATGGTGACGACGCGCTTTGGCGCACTGACCGAAATTTCTGACGGCCGCCTCGCCGCTGTCGCGCTCGTCGCAGCGGCAACTTTCGGCTGCGCCACCAGTTGGCCATCCGATGTGGCGTGGGTCTTTGTGCCGGGTTTTAATTAACACGCTGTGTGCTTATTTGCTATTTGCTAATAGTGACTGACTGCGGCGAAGCGCACCAGCTGGCCACCCTGGTCGCGTTGCGCACCGACCGGCGACTGCGTGGTGGGCACGCTGTGCGCGTGCGCCTGGCTCAGGTTGCGTGGCAGGCACTGCGTCGCCTCTTCGCTCAGGTAGGACGAGCTCGAGCTGGAGCTCGACGAGCTGCTCGTGCTCGCCACTGCCAGGTTTACGCGAGTTTATATGCTGCTGATGCAGAAATCGCTCAAAGCATAACCGACGCTGCGTGACGCTTTGCAAGCTGCCGCTCGTCTGCAGTGTTTTCTCAGTGGCGATAGTGCGCGACAGCTGCAGCGGGGTGGCGTCTTCGATGAACTGGGTGCCTGGAGTGATTGCCAATGCAGTTTCGTCCGAGTCCTGTGAGTCGAGATTGGTGTGCAGGCGGAGATAAAAGCATTGATGACTCAAAATTGACTAAAAACGGGGCCATTAAAACATATCTCAACACCCTCCATGTTCGAATTGAGCGCGATTGTGATCATGTGTCAACAAATCTTACTAGGCATTCAAATAAAGCCAATACAGTATACACATAAAACGCCTATTAAAATGTTAACCACGTTCGCTTTGGTCTCCTCGCGGAGCAGCGGCGCCATCTTGTTCATGACCTCAGCCATTGTCCGGTGTATTTTGTGCAGCTGCTTCTGCGCCTGCACCGCGTCGTCCACGTAGGACACAAACTGCACCATGCCCTGGCGCACGCGGTTGCTGCCCATCGCCGCTGCCACCTGTATTTACAAGCTGTCCTTTATTTATTCTGCGCAATGGTGCAATGGCGGTCCACACACTAGTTGACACATGTGTGTCGTCAACTGGTCTGTGTCAACTCAGATTTCGGCTTAACGTGTCGCTGAGCGATCTTCCAATGCACATGCAGCAATGTTGAATGAAATATAAATATTACGGCAAGCATATTGGAAAATCGCTCTGCGACACGTGAAGTCGAAATCTAAGCTGACCAGTTGACACACGTGTGTCAACTAGTGTGTGGGTCGCCAATGGTACAGTTGAATGTGGACCTGCTGCACAAGCTGTTTGCTGTCGGCCAGTTCACGAATGCTGCGTCGCATCGAGTGCAGTAGTCGACGATTCTCTATCACCTGCTCATTCAAATCCTTCCAATGCGACTGCACCGTCTGCGTGGGAATCGCATATAAACGGTGTATCGGCATTAGCCTTCAAAAATTTCGGGAGATTTATATTTTTTAAATGTAAGAAAATATAAAAAATATTTTTTTTCTAAAAAAGCCCACTTTTGGAACGCAAATATCGACTTGACGAGTTTTTCAAATTTTTAAAGTACCAAAATATTGACCTCTCCCGATGTGGTTTCCACCGGTGTCGGTTCTGGTGGCAACATGGATATGGAACTGGTGTTGTCGACCTGCTCGCTGATCAGCAGCCCTCCCGCACGCATCTCGTACTCTCTGTGGAGTAGGGTTCAAACGATATGACTTTTCGATATCGATATTCGATATTTTTTCAAAATTTTCGATATCGATATTCGATAATCGATATTTTTTTTCTGAAACTCGATATTCGATATCGATACGATATGGAACCTCGATATCGATATTCGATATTCTATATTGAAAAATGGTCGATATTCGATATTTCGATATTTTCGATATTCGATATTGCGATATGCTTTTGGTATAGCAAGGCATATTTCAAGTGGCATATTGTATTTTCATGTGGTTGCACACATGTTTAATCATCTCTTTACTGAAATGTGAATGGTACAAGTGATTTTAACAAGCTTTACATCACTCAATGGTAGAAAATAGAAGAAAAACATGATGAATCAAAGTGTATCAGACAAATAACAATTGGTAGATATTACAGTTCATCCTTATAACCTAATTGCTTAAGGGCATGTTGCAAAAAAAAGTATATCAGCGTTTTCTGGCTTCAAATTTATCACTCCAACAACAATGACATTATAAATACTGTACTTTTACTCATCAAATACAATACTATACCGTATTACCTCGAATTAACCCCCCCCCCTTGAATTAACCCCCCCCCTCGAAATACCCCCCCTAAAATTCGGCTGAGGAAATAATAAACCCCCCCTCGAAATACCCCCCTAAAGTTGAGTGTAAAGATAACGTGCATGACAAATACCGCAGTTTGTGATCTGTACAATGCAGAACACACGTTAAAACTGATGATAAAGTGACGTTAGAGAAGGGTTACTGTGTATATACAGTTATAAATGCCTATAAACACATATATATCCATGTAATTGTGTGTTTTTTCTACGTCTGAGTGTGGGGAATTTCCGAAATTTTCTGGCGAAATAATAGACCCCCCCCCCTCGAATAAACCCCCCCCCCCCTCGAATTATCCCCCCCTAAAATTTTGCTGGCGAAATAATAAACCCCCTGGGGGTATTTCGAGGTAATACGGTAAGCACATCAGATCAACCATAAACATCTCAAAATGAAAATGAAAAGTAAATTTGGGGACACAATACAGGTTCGATATATTGAAAAAATGGTCGATATTCGATATTTTTTCAAAATTTTCGATATCGATATTCGATATTCGACTTTAAAAAATGGTCGATATCCGATATTCGATATTCGATACGATATATCGTTTGAACCCTACTGTGGAGTGTGTATCGTGTTCAGATTTAGAATCGGTGCAATTCTGAGTTTTTGTCGCAAAACAACCCGCGCACCTATAAGCCGTGTGTTTCAGGAAACTGTCGAGCCACTTCTCAAGTTTCTTTATCGCGGCCTTCTTATTCAAACTTGTGGCAAGTTGTCGTGCGTCCTCGCTCGACACCACTGCGTCGAAAGCAACGGCGTGATCGGACCATGATCATATTTTTATCCTTCCTTGGCTCGAATCAAAATGTCAAACACACCGTCAAAAGTCTTGTCAATGGTGAACTTGAACTCGTACTCAATGTCCTCCTGGACGATCTTGAGTCTGTTCTTGCGCCAGTGCCGCAGCAGGGCCGCGTTGGCGGTGTCGATGCTGGCCCACAGCGGGCTGGTGGTCTGGTGCATGGAGCTGGTCGACTCGCTGCCCATGGTGCCCGACTCGGCGGACGTGGTCGACTGCGGCGGCTGCTGTTTGCTCGTGCCCGCCACGGTGCTCGCGCTCGGTCCAGCTGATGTTTGCGATTTGAATGTTGATTGAGTGTGGTAGGTAAAGTATGGTGGTGACTAGTTAGAATTCTTCGCGAAAGTGTCATGTCGGGAGTGAATGTCCGCCTAGGTTATACATGTTTTAAATGTAGTTTATTGAGCGGGATAGCTTGCCTGTCGGAATGATGTATTCGTTTTCCGGTAGATTAATTTTCTGATAGTTGCCAGCGCCCGCTTGTTGTGCTGTCGGTTCAGTTGAGCCGAATTTCGACGCGCCTGAGCCTCGCTGCGATGGCATATGATAGCTGGTTGTAGACAACGCCCTCTGGTTAGGGTTGGCCGATGTTTTTTTAAAAACGTTTTTTATTAAAGAAAACGTTGTTTTTTTAAAAAAACATGACGTCCGAAATGTTTTTTTTTTTTTAAACATCGACCGAAATTTTTAGTACTAAGCACTAGGTATTTTGCAAAATTTTTGCGCGCAAGCGCGCAATTTCACACACAAATTGACATTGGTGGTTGTTTTCATTGGTTTTGTGGCATTTTTAGTATCAATGTATTCATTTATATATGCTACCATGGATTAATAAGCCGTCATATGTCGGTGTAGTATATAATATTGAGGTAATGTGCTTCTATGTACCTCCACAGTGTGTAACTTCACTCCCAAAGTAACAACCTCCTTTTATAACCTTGTTTCATCACTATTCCGTGCCAAACTTTACCTGAAGTCACGAACATTCGACTATAAGGCGATATACGAACGTATTGACAAAAAAATGGATATTTTTGACACAAATCACCACTTATAATGCTATCCCATGGCTCAACAGCCATTATATGGTCATATATTACAATGTACAATAGGGTTGGGGAACCGAACCGAACCGACCCGAACCGAACCGAGAACCGAGCACTATTTTGGAACCGAGAACCGAGAACCGGAACCGAGCTTGAGAACCGAACCGGAACCGAGAACCGGCACTTATACCCGGAACCGAAGTAAATACCCAAAAGAACCGAAATTTTCTAGGAATCTTAAAGTTTTTAAACAGCGTTTTTTCAACACCTACATCTAAGCCTTTAAACAGCAGCTGAACATCTTGGTGCGTGTTCAGAATTGCAAAATTCATCTGTTTGCAAAATGATTGCGCGTGAGCGTGTAATTTCACATATACTCCAGCGACATTACACCTTACAATGAAATCTACCATATCCCACCTGAATGAAAGAACAGACATAAAAAAATTTCATCATATTTATCAAATTGCTTTGATAAATATGATGAAATTTTTTATGTATGTTCGTTTATTCAGATGGGATATGGTAGATTTCATTTAAGGTGTAATGTCGCTGCAGTATACACATTACCACTGGTAGTTGTTTTCATTGATTTTGTGGCAGTTTTAACCGTAGTTGGCAAAAGTTATTTATTTTTGTACTCAAAATAATACGTGTACTCACTCGCGTACTACATAAATACATTTACGTTTCCTCCAGTAAAAATACCATTACTCATGTACTCATGTACTTTTTGAAAGTACGCGAGTACAGAAAACGTATATGTTTGCTTTTACACTTAAAAACATATATTTTACGCTTGCTTGCTTAAATATCAGTATTATTATAACAACTCTGATTTCTGCATTCTACCATGAAATAATAAGCTGTCTGTGATATGCTCCTGTAGTATGAAATATCCAACCAATGTACTTACACATGTAAACTTGGGTATATTGTTTTTCTGTTGTTCAGCCGATTATTACCCGATACCCGGTTATTTTATTACCCGGAACCGAAATTTTGATCATTTTAGAACCGAAAGAACCGAACCGGAACCGAGTTTAAGAACCGAACCGAGAACCGGAACCGAAAATTTTCAGGAACCGAGAACCGATACCCGAACCGAAATCTTTTGGAACCGAGAACCGGAACCGAAACTTTTGAAATTCCCAACCCTATATTACATCACAGAGTATTGCCACTGTCTGATATACCTATATATGTTGACACAAGGTCATATCTGGGAGCTTTTAAAAACAAACGTTTTTTATTTAAAAAAACGTTTTAAAAACAACAACATCGAGTTAAAAAAAAACGTTTTTTTTTCCAACCCTACCTCTGGTTGACATATCACAATGGCTCACCTTTCTGTGGGTGCTGGCCGGCTTCAAGTCGTAGATATTCAGCACTCCCATTCGTAGCACGAGTAGGCGCGGCGCGAAGTGGCGCTGCTTTAACGAGCGCCGCTGTTTCGGCAGGCCCTGTCGCTGCACGCGTTTGAAGCGGCACGGCACCAGCGCCTGAGCGGGCGCGTGCATGGCTAGGCGGCATTAAAGCTACCGCATTTGACCCACACACACACACTAGTTGACATCGAGACCAAATGTCAACTGGTTCCGAGCCAATCTAAAGCTTGCTGACGGGCCAACGAACGACGGTCAAATGCAAGCATGGAATTGGGATCGGAACCAGTTTACATTTGGTGTCGATGTCAACTAGTGTGTGGGGCCATTGGCAACTCACTTCCACCGGCGGCGGTCGCGCCACCCTGGCCGTGACCTGCTGGTCGGTGGTCTGCGGCGTCTCACCCGAGTGGGGACTTTCCCTGTCCACTTCGGAGCTGTAGTCGTCGCCGCTGCTGTAGGCCGTGGAGCACATGAGGTTCCAGCCGCGCGTCTGCTTGCCGCCTGCCGACCGCGACCGCTGCTTCTGTGCTTTCTTCGCCTGGTAGGCCGCTTTGATGCGTTTGAACAGGCGCGGCTGTCGGTGCCGTCCACCTGCGTCGCCGGCTTCACGTTTGAGCTGCGCATACATGCTCTACCCCAGGGCCGTATCCAGGGGGGGGGCGGTCGCCTCTCCTCTTGCCGGGCTATACATAAAATATGCCGGATATTGGTACTTTTATATAGCGTTTTTATAGGTAGGTCAAAATTTTTTAAAACTTTTTCGCTATAAATAGGTGGCAAATAAATTGCCTGTGGCACTGACGCCCTTTAATGGTGCCAGCGCCATGACGCCATGGCGTTATCCCATTATCGCAGGGGCAGAATTTTACTGGGGGAGGGGGCGTTCGGCGGGCTCCGCATAAAACCCACTCCCCGGTCGAAAATCCTGGATTTCCCAATGTCACCTATTTAACCTGCTGCATTATGAGGACTTCGGTACGGCCCGCTAGATCTCGACTTTCTGCCCTCCCTTTGACCTTTGGGCATTTCGGTATACTCGCAATGTGGCTGGGAATTGTGCGTGGTGAATTTAGTAGACGCGTCCAGCCGCCAGCGCTGGCGCCCGGGGGGGTTGGCTTTTGGAAGTTTTGGGAGATGTAATTCGAAGATGTAATGTAGAATGGGCTGGTCTGCGTCCGTTGTCGCTGATTTATAGCGGGCATTTTTGATGGCATGTATGCGAAGTTGATGTGTGTTCAGTGTCTTATTTGGCGTGAATGTTAATGTGAGCTTTCCGGTTGCTGTATTTCCTCTCGTTTTACCGTTGAATGGCCAGATCATATTTTGATTATCATGCCAACGTCCATCAGAATAAATTCAATTTTGGACAGATGGCTTTTTTACATCCTTAAAAATTTTACACACACAGTGATCGCAAACCGAGCTGAGGGCAGGCCGACAGTTCACCCAGTCCGACTGCACCCGCCAGCGTCTGTATGGCTGGAGCTACCGACATCCGTCACGTGGCCAGCCATGCCGCGGCAAAACTCTTCGGAGTGCCAAGCGATTTATATGATGTTGGTTTGATGATGTGGCTATCAAGTGACAGATTTCACTATACGTGATGTTTTTAGAGCATGATAATTGGGGCAATGGAGTTTTCACTATTTCATAAAAAAATTTATTTGCCAGAGCGAGGTAGAGGAGGGTCACACACCAGATGTAAAGTGTCCGGTAATTTTCTGCATTTAACTGGCCATTTTTCAACTTTATCTGACATTTTATACTTAACATGATCCGAGACTGGCCACAAGGAAAAAAATCCTTGGGCTAGCGCCAGAGCAAAAAGTGCCATGACGCTTGGCGCCATTTTACTCTCGCGCCATTGGCGCTTGGCGCTGGGGGTCGGAAAACCGACATGGCGGCATGGCGCTTGGCGCCAAAGTTCTGGCGCTTTTCACATCACTAGCCACAAGCATCAGCCTTGTCATAATCAAGGTTTATTTACCCTAAATACCTACCGGCGACGCTTCCCATTGCAGGAAGAAGGGGGCAGTGCGACTGCCTCAATGTGCGACTACAGCGACTGCACCCACTGCTGTCACAACGTCATGTCCATGGTGGACGATTTTGCGCTGCGGTCAGTGTCCAACAAAATTATTAGCGTATAACTACACTATAAGGACTTTCAACCTTGCACGCGTGTTTCACGCTGGAAGCGTGCCAACGTTATATAACGAATGATTTTTTCATAATACGTTGAAAAATTGATTGCTGTTATAACGTCATACGTTAAAAATTCACGACAATGAACTTTTTTATCTTTTGACAAATAGCGCACGTTCTAATTGTCATTGGCACGCTTCTAACGGGAGACATAAATCAGTGTAAGTGCAGAGTATCAAGTCCACCGAGTACTTTCTTGCACACATCGACCCCTTTCATCCAGGGTCAACGAGCTAAAAATGACTGTGGCCGCTTTGCAAAGACTGAACCGTTCCAGTCGCGAATACAGCGGCATAATCAGTGGAATGCAGGCTGCTGCGAGAAAGTTGGAACGTGATGTTGTGGTGTCACTGGACGCTTCTTGTGACGTCTTCGATCTTTTGGATAGGTTGAAAGACGGAGAGAATGATTTCGGGTAGGTTTAATTTTTCAGCTTTCCGAAGTGGGTATGAGGACAAATTGACCGCGACAAATTTGCCGCGCTATACTGTCCGCGCGCCATATTGGCCGTGGACAAATTGGCCGGCCAGATGTTGGTTACCTGTCGAAGACAGACGCATGCAACGAAAAACTGCCAATTTGTTGCCGCCAATATGGGTGTCAACCGATGAGTTATTTTACTTGTTGACCTGTGAAGGTGTTAATCACTCGTCAAAAAAGAGTGGCGCGGCCAATTTGTCGCGGCCAATGTGGGTGTCAACCTCCGAAGTGGTACCGCCTTCTCTGCACATTATCATTCTTATTTGCATGCAGCGTGCTGTTTGATTTGGCGGCAGCGCTGCACAAGAAAATTCGTGCTCGTAGCCCCTCCAAAAGTGGTGAAAGCCCATCTAAATCAAGGGGGCCACCTTCCATTGTGAATATGTTGAACATTTGCTTTGACGTCTACAATGAAGGTTGCTACGGGATAAGTGATCTGTCATCTGAGTTTGTGGGTGAACGTCGAAAAATGATACCGATTGCGTTGGTCTGCAGCCATGGATTTGACGTCTTCATCAGGTGCAGATTTTTATTGAGTATTTTTTACCGGACTCAAATAAAGTTTTCCCTCCGATTATTGCAGACAAATGTTATTCACTGTAAATAGCATGGATTTGGTTGAGAACAGATATTTCGATCAACTGCGGTCATCTCTACATTCCGGTTGGTTGCTTGAAAATAAAAAAATTATTTAAAGTGTTTCTCAAATAAAGTGTTATCACCGCAGAAGGCATGGTTGTCGACGTGCCACAGTTCATCAGATCAGACGTGTGGGCAGATTTCATATCACTGCTCAAGCAGTCACACGTGTATCACCAAATCAGCAAGGATGTCGACTACACACTTGTAAGCTATTGTGTCTGTTGCTAGTAATCGATGACAATGGCTATGAATTTCACATTGTGCCACTGTCATTACGCAGCTTTGTGAGAAGACACCTGTAGAGTCACTCGGCTGCTTCACAGATCTTTACACTGAGTTGTCTACTGCTACTGATTTTGATACTGTTAGGCTGAATGAAAATTTGGACATGGCCCAGGATTCCGTGAGAGGGTATGTTGTGACGTTATAACTTTATACCTACTTACATCTGCACACGTGGACATAAGTGGGCTCCATGTTCAAACATAGGATCCGGAAAAAATTTATCTAACCCAAGCTTTCACATTTTCCATGAAAAAGTACACACTTTCACATATTCTATGAAAAAAGTATTCTCACTGTAACGTGTTTCCCACAGGCACATCGCCAGCATCACGTCATACCGGACCAAGCTGCTGCGGCACTCGTTGCAGGGCCTGCCCATCGTGTTGTCGTGCCTGTACGAGTTCGTGCTGCTGGAAAACGGCACGTTCAGCGCCAGATTCATCGACGAACTGGCGTCGCGCGCTGTGGCATGCTATGCGGATCGCACTGGCGACAAACTTTGGGAGCCCATTTTGATTGATGATTTTGTGGCTCCCGGCTGCGCTGCGGCCGCGTTCGAGAACGCGCTCAAGGATCATGGCTCTCTGGTAAGGAGCGTGTTTGTCGTAGATGTCGCCGTCTTTTATCAGCATTATCGGTCATTATTTGCAGAGCGGCTATCTGAATCAAGCAGCCAAGGACAATTTAGATATCGTTATTGATACTGCAAATGCGAATGATGAGCGAATCAATGTGAGGAACTGTCAATGCTTCTCCTCACTGATCAGGTAATGCGGCACGTACACGCGGTTCACTTTTGTTCTGCAACTCTTATCATTTTTACTTCATGCATTTAGTTTGATGCCGACGCGCATTCCGAGAGCGATCGAACTTGTAATGCTTCCTGAGCATGTCATCACGCAGTACAAAAGTCTACAGAAGTTTATCATGCGGATACATTTCACGAAATGGTGCGTTCTGATTCCGCCTTTTGTCGAGCTGTTTCAATACACCAAAAACGAGACAGTTTTTATACTCAAAGAACTTGGCACAATTAAGTTTGGGTACTCCATAAACGGCCATGTGCCTGTAGTCATGTAAACCCGTTAGTCATGTAGATTTGCTAGTTATGTATACCCGTTAGTCATGTATGTATACCCGTTAGTCATGCATGTACACCCGCTAGTCATCTATGCCCCTAATTCAGGGTGTTTATGACTGATGGGCAGATTAGTGGCAGCAGGTTTACATGATTGATTGCATGATGTGAACTCTGCATCAACAAACAGTATACATAGGGTGTCAACGAAAACTTTTTGGTGGAAAATGGAAAAGGAAACGGTAAAAAATGTGCACTTGCCGGAAAACGGAAACGGAAAAAATTTTGCACTTGCCGGAAAATGGAAAAATGAAAGGCTGGAAAACGGAAAAATTTGCTGAAATTATGCCGGAAACTGAAAAAATTTGCTGAAATTTTGGAAATGGAAATGGAATGGAAAAAAAATTGCAGAAATTTATCCAGAAATAAAAAACTTTGCAGAAATCTTGATAGAAATAGAAAAAATTCACAAAATGCAGAACCTGAATGCATATTTACCAGTTTGCCTGAAACAGGAAACAGAAAATCTGAGCTGAAAAATGATTTTTTTTGGAAAGGCAGACAATTTAGCTGGAAAACAGAAAAAGGTGGAAAAACTGAAAATTTAGCCGGAAAACGGAAAATGAGCCAGAAAAACGGAAACAGAAACAGAAAACAAATTTAGCAGCCGGGAAACGGAAACAGAAAAAAATTTGCCTGCGGAAACAGAAATTGGAAAGTTGACACCCTAAGTATACATCAGAAACACATGTGTGAATGGTGGCCGCTGTCAGGTACTTGCCAATGGTGGCCAGTCAGCATATATTTACATAAAATAAGTTACATCTTGATGTATGCTGCTTTTCAGTGCAGTGCACATCACACACATTGTGTAATCTCTGTCAGCTGTGGGGGTTGTGTAAACCCACTACCACTAATCTGACCTCTGCTCATCTATGCCTCAATTAAGGACATAGATGACTAACAAGTATAATTACATGACTAGCGAGTTTACATGACTAATGAGTAGAATTACATGACTAGCGGTTTAAATGACTAGCAGACCTATGCCATACAAACGAGCCAAGTTACAAGTTTAAACCATGAAGTCTACATTGGGGTATTATCCTTGGGGAGAGGTATAATCGTTGATCAATGGTAACTTGTCTCTCGTGCAGCCTCCTTTCCAATCTGTATGAGTCGCAGGTGCCTGAACGACATCTACAAGCGCACTAGGGGACGCACGCTGGAACTGGAGTCAATCAACGTGAGCGACAGTCGGCGCGTGCACGCGTTCATCAGTCACGCGTCTGCGTTTATCAACGCCCTGCTGCACTACGTGCTGCTCGATGTGGTGCAGGTTATTTCTTTTGGTTACTCTGTTTGACTTTGCTATGGTAATGATTGTATTTTTACTTTGAAGGCTGAATGGGCTGCCATGGTCGCCGACATTGGCGTCATAAGAGACAACAAGATCGATTTCGCTGTCAGGCCCGAATTAGACATCTTTCACAGCTGTCAGAACGCGCAGAATAAATTCTTCCAAAACGTCAACCAAAGGCTGCTTTTTGGCTCGCAATACCAAGCCATGCAGTCAGTTCTCACGTCCATTCTTGATCAATGCGTGCAATATGCGAGGGGACTGCAAAAAGCGTGGCCTTACGGTTCCATGACAAATATTCACAAAATCGCCACCAGGTTTGAGAGAAGAGTCAGTTATGTGTGTCAAGGTGAGATCGGCATATTTTGACATTTTCACTGCCCAATCTTTTGTGTTATACTTTTCTGTCGCGCCGCAGTTCTGACAAACCTGCGTCAAATGGATCACGGGTTCTACAGTAGCGCCGCTGGCGGTTTGCTGGGCAGAATTGATCCCAGCGCATATTATGTCCGTCGTGATTCATCTAATTTGGCACTCAGCCAATCATGGCTTTCCCAAAGTGAGTTGGATCAAAATGATGGGTTTTACTGATT
The DNA here is from genome assembly GCA_964036195.1 of Sphaerolaimus hirsutus. Classification (NCBI taxonomy): domain Eukaryota; kingdom Metazoa; phylum Nematoda; class Chromadorea; order Monhysterida; family Sphaerolaimidae; genus Sphaerolaimus; species Sphaerolaimus hirsutus. The sequence goes on from OZ038457.1 coordinate 16,355,747, forward strand.
ATATTTATTTACAAGTGCATTCAAGCTGTAAAGCACTGATGATATGCGTGTTTCGGAATATTTCAATGCTAAATAAATATCATACGCGAAAATTATTTGGACTGCGAATCTAAATGACAACAATACTTTTTTACAAACTACAAATAGGTCTACAGAGTGCGTGCACCAAGTTCTCTGTGCTAAGTATGAATTCTCTATAACAATGTACCGTGTTACCTCGGGGTATTTTCCAGAACTTTTTACAAGCTGTTATTCGAGGGGGTGTGCCATCTGAATTTTCGCCATTATCTGTGACACTATACAATATTCACTGGGAGGATTATTCCGGCGGTAGTTTTTTTCTACCGCATTGTCTGTAACCGGGATTATTGCCACTGCACAAACTAGTTTTCTACCGAAATTTGGAAAACTCAAAAATCAGCTTTGAACAAATTTGAGTTTACTAGAATAAGATGTCCGTCAACATGTGTTGATGGGGATTTAAAGTAACTCATTTCGGTAAACTCAAATGCTTTCAAGTCTGATTTATGAGTTATCAAAAAAAAATTTGTAATCTCGGTTGAAAGCTAGAGTGCATAGATATGGACTTGTTCACATTCAAGACTGCGCTATTTAGGAGGTCATTCGATTCGAGGTTATGCGGTATTTGAATAGTAGTGAATTTTCTGCGACAAATTTCTATACAAAATTGACAATATTCACAAGATTCTTCTGTATAGCTGCAATTTTCAAGATGCTAAAATACGAGTGGAAAAAGTGCAGCAGCCGAAGTAGACACCATTATGTACACTGTGTAAATATTTATGTAAATATATATATTCATGTCGATACTTTCTCCTTCTCTGCTTTTTGGTATCCTTCCAAATCCTTAGCCAATGTTTCAAGGTTCTGGAATAAAAAACGTAAATTGGTACTGCCTACAAATATGGTTCAAATATAATGGTAAGAAATAAAATCGTACACACCCTTTCCAATGCCATATTTTTCATCAATGCTTCTTCCAACATCAGCTGTAGTTGCCGATTCATTTGATGTATGTCAGCAGCTGACAAATCAACTTTCATCAAATTCACAACCTTGTCCTTCAGTGAAACCTCTGTGGTTTGTTCTGCGTGATGATATGTAAAAATATTAGGTGCTTACCTAAATTTATATTGGTCACAGTGTGTCCTACTCATTGACCCGAACTGTGACTCGGGTTGGTAAAATCAATTTTTTTACCAGGATTTTTTAATAAACGAGAAAGCAATAGTGGTGTTGACCACTGTAGAAGTACGTGGGAGCACATTGCCTGGATATTTTATGCTGCATTAACATATCACAGCTTATTACTACGCAAGAATAAATGGAAGCTTTTACACTAAAAATGTCTCAAAACCAGTGAAAACAACAAGCAATGGTAATAATGATAAGTGCATGTCTACCAGAACTATTGGCTTTTGATTTTTTAAAAATCTGTTACCACCCTGTGATTTGAAAAAATCAAATTTTTATGTAAAAATATCAGTTGATAAAATCAAGTGACATCCAAAACTGTGACCAACTTTCTTTGATGTACTGCTCAATGATTTTGGACTTGGTGTTCAGCTCCTTGCCCATCAATGCAAAGCTGCGCTCCATGGCATGAAGCTATAATGTAGTTCAATCCAGTTGAGATTTTTTGTGTACTCAAACCAAATGTGGCCATAGTTGTTTAAGTGTATTTACTTTTACTTAGAATCTGTGTATACTCAGATACTCGGTAACTCTGTTTTTCTCACAAAAAGTAAATACTTGTACTCAGTTCCAGCGTACGAAACACTTTTAACATACCGTATTTCCTCGAAATACCCCCCCCCCCTCAAAATGGACACTATGATACTCGGTAAATCTGTTTTTCTCACAAAAAGTGAATACTTGTACTCAGTTCCAGCGTACGAAACACTTTTAACATAACGTATTTTCTCGAAATACCCCCCCCCCCTCGAAATACCCCCCCCCCCAAATTTAGTGTATAGAGAACGTAAATGACAAAGGCTGCGGTTTGTCATCTGGGTAATGCAAAACACACGTTAAAAACGATGACTCTGTTATGTGAGAACAGTGATTATACATCTACACAATTATACAAGTCTTTAGAGTCTTATAAATGGCGATTTTTGTTGCATTTTCGACGTCTGCGTACTTTTCAGACGACAATTTAGTACTTGGTTTTCAAAAAATTTCTGGCGAAAAAATAACCCCCCCTCGTTTAACCCCCCTCAAAATTCTCACTCTGAAAAAAAAAAACCCCCGGGGGTATTTCGAGGTAATACGGTACACCTGAATTACTGTCGCAATCACTTTTGCATTTTCCTGGGTGAACTATCATCTCTTCACTTTTCAATATTTCAGTAGTGAGTAAATTCCAAATAACTTATGTTTATGCATACGTTTGAGAAGTGCAGTACTTTAAACAACCTTGCAGTGCACCTACCTTCTCCATCATTTCATATCTTTCTCTCTGCAGTTGTGTGACTTTCATTATGAGCTCAGTGGTGTCTGTGTCCAGGTGTGAATTCGAGCAGATGCTCTCAGCACCATCGTTGTTATTGATCATTGTGGCTGTTTTTACTGAGCCAAAACTGTTGTTCCTGCCATTGTCTGTGACCATTTGCCATGAGCACACACTTCTGTGACATGAGAAATAATTCTTTAAATGTGTGATGTTTCATGTGGTGTATACTTCTTTTGGATTTACCCTGTATAGCATTCAAAAATGGATCTTACTCAGAAAATATAATCTAGAAAGTCTCTCAAAAAAATTAAGTCTCATAAAACGCAGAGAAAATATAAATCCGAGATTTTTATATTTTCTTCTCATAAAATAGATATAATTTAATCCCTTTGGAAAAAAACTTGGAGAAAAGAAAGATACTGTATATCCTTGAATACGTCCTCCCCCTTGAAAAACACCCCCTCGAATAACTCCCCCTGTCGGCCAGGCGAGGAAAAAATAACTCCTCCCCTTGAATAAGTCCCCCTCTTGAATAACTCCCCCTCTGGGCATTTGGTATGTGTACCAGGGGTCTCCTAGGGGGGTGGCTGTGGGGGGGCTGCCCCCCCCAAATCCGCCAGCTATCTATCTATCCCGGAGGCCGGTCAGCTATCTATGTATCCCGAGGCAAATTTTTTGGCTACTACCCCCAAAGACCCCCCCAAATCGCTCAGCTATCTATCTATCTGGAGTGGTTTTTGAGATATTATGCCCCAATTTTCACTCAAAATCGCCAATTTTCGCACCTTTTTATAGTTTTTCACCTTCAAAATCGTGCTCTCCAGCTATATGCATGGTTATATGCCTGTTTTTAGCCATTTTAAACCTACTTTTATCCAATTTTAACCAATTACTAGCGATTTTTTCCCCTTTCGGCTTTCTATGCACTGAAAAAGCCTATATATTTTGCCCCCGCAAGCCTCCCCCAAGCCCCCCCCCCAGCCCCCCACAGAAATTTTTTTCAGCTATCTATCCCTCCGGAGTAACGATGGCAAACCCTCCGAAAAAAAGTATTTAAATTTTTAAGTGTTTTTTCCAAAATGAATTTTCGAATTTTTCCTCAAATGAATTTTCGAATTTCGAATTTAATTTTCGAATTTTCGAATCTTTTTGGGCAATTTTAAAATTTTTTGGGGTAATTTTCAAATTTTTTTACATACTTTTCAAATTTTTTGGAAAAATATTGAATTAGGAGCTTTTTGAAGCTGTTAAGTAGTTATGTTGAAATAGTTATGGGTGCTCGGTGCATTACTGTGCATTCTTCAATGTAACCGGGTCTACCGATAGCTGGAATTGTGGGTGGGTGTTATGGGGGGTCCACCAGACTTTTGTGTCATTCCATTCTGTTGTACATTTGCTGATTATGTAATTGCAAAAATTTTATGCAATTTGACCCTGTATTTATGTGATTTTTATCTATATATTTACCATTTATCCTTGAATAAGTCCCCCTCGAATAAGTCCCCTCAAAAATCACTGACAAAAAATACCCCCCAGAAAAATTTATTTTACATGTTGAAATACTGGGTCAACTTGGCATAATGAATTTTTACATCACTAATCCAACCTCAAAAATGGAATCTACAGGTTGTGCAGATCATTTTAAGTATTTCACAGTCCAAATCGGCCAAGAAATGGCCGAGTTATCAAGCTTTAACCTCAACTAGCCAGATCGGTCATGTAAAGTCAACACCTTTTTATCGACCCCCCTTCTTGGGATTGGGGAACGATTCAAGGAAACAAAACAATTTGGTTCATGTGTAACAGAATGGGGTGACAGAAAGTCTGGTGGACACACCCTCTAAAATGCCTTCCCCGATTTCAGCCATGGGTCTGCCACAGATGCCATTTCAATGTTCATTGACGTTTTTTTTTGTTTCGATAGACTTTTTCTGATGCACCGCGTATCAATTATCGATCGATTTAGCACATCAAATCTAAGAATGTGTTTGATATCCTTGAATTCCCTGAAAAATTCGAAAACTATTTTCGAATTTATGAATTTTCGAATTTTTTCAAAAAAAAATCGATTTTTAAGTGTTTTTTCCAGTGGTGGAATAAAAATTTGAAAATTCTGAAAAAATTCGAAAATTCGAAAATATTTTCGAATTTTCGAATCTTTTTTTGCCATCGTTACTCCGGAGGAGCGATTTGCTATCTATCCAGCCCCCGCGAAGGCCAATATCTTGGAGACCCCTGATGTGTACCCACAATATGTATTTGAATAATTCAAATGCTGATGTTCACAAATTTTTGCATGAATACCTTGTTTTGGTTGTTGTTCAACTGTTAAATATCCGGGTTTACATGAGTTGATGCAATGCATTCATACAATGGCGAAAGTGAAAGTTCCAAGGAAAAAATAACTCCCCTGGGGTCTTATTCGAGGACAGGGTTGGCAAAATCTCAGAAATAAATAAAAATAAAATAAAAATAAAATGGAATATTCAAGAATAAAATAAAATAAAATAAAATGGAAAATTTAAGAATAAAAATAAAAATTGTATAAAAATTCGAATTTTTGTAAAATTTTTGTAAAATTGTATAAAAATTCGTATTTTTGTAAAATTGTATAAAAATTCATTTTTTTTTGTAAAATTTTATCTCGTTGCTTGAGTTTCTACCTGTTTATTCATGGATATGGGAGCAGTCCCAAGTGTAAAGTGTCAAATGTCATGTAAAATGTCATGCAAAGTGTCAATTGTCATGACAAATGTAAGGTAAAGTGTAAATTGTCATGACATGTAACTAAAATAAAGTATCAATTGTCAAGCAAATTGTGTCCAAATCTTATGTTTGATATCTATATCTTATGTTTTGTATCCAAATTATGTTGTTGTTGAATCCAAATCTTATGTGAACATTTGGATACAAAAACATAAGATTTGGATACAATACATACTATGGATACAAAAACACAAGATTTGGATACACAATTTACACTTTGCATGACATTTGACATGACACTTGACATTTTGCATGACAATTGACACTTTACTTTACATTTGTCATGACAATTGACAAATTGCATCACATTTTTTAAATGTGCCCAGCACACTCCACTAGTCCTTCTACTGAAAATGCAAACCATTCTTATCAATAATTGTAACTTTACACTTGCAGCTAGCTAACAATACATACTGCATGCAACTTTTGAAAAGTAAGGGAAAAATTTGTCACAGGTTTTTCATGTATAGGTCTAATTATAACATTTTTCTGGCCTTGCATGCATGATTCTTATGTTTTGTAAAATTTTTGTACAATTTTTGTATAATTTTTGTAAAGTGTGTCATTTTATTTTATTAATGACTTTTGGGAATAAAATAAAATAAAATAAAATGACACAAGAATAAAATAAAAATAAAATAAAATTTTTATACAATTTTTATACAATTTTACTAAAATGAATTTTTATAAAACCAACCCTGTTCGAGGATATATGGTAAATATAAGTTTGTTTTTGTTTTATAAGTTCTTGTATCTCCCGACATTTTTAAAATGCTAACCCTGTATCATTTGCCCTCTTGAAGTCACAGTCCACAGTCTTCACTTCTTCAAAGGATCCTTGTGCTGGTGATGCAGAATGTGTATTGCGTACATGCAAATAGTCAGTGTTTGATAGTTCCCTCAATTTTTCCTCCAGTTTCTCATTTCTCTTCTTCTCTGATGTAATCTGTCTTGACAATTCCTTCATCATTCCTTTAAACTTTTTCTCCACTACTGTGATTGCCTCACCTTTGTCCACAGCTTCCTGTGTGAGTTTTTTCTGATGCATATGGTTGTCAGAGGCTGGCTATATGCACATTGGTATCAATATAAATAGCGAACACACCTGATTCAAAATATCACACCTTTCTTTCAATTGTGCATTTTCTGACCTCAGGTAATCAATGTCTGATTGTAACTCCTGAACAAGAAGGCGAAATGTTTTATGTGTGTTTTGAACTAGAAAAATCAAACTCACAGAAATTTTTTCATCATGAGCAAATTTCAGTTGCTGTAGTTCTTCCCCATGCCCTGTCATTGCATTTTCATATGCTAGCTTCAACTCATCCATTTTCTGCTTGTTCATTGTCTGTGGGTCAAATGAAGAAATAACATTTTGGTGGATCTTTTAAACATTTGTTACTTTCTAGTTCACGTTCACATCTTTCTAGTTCACGTTCACATCTTTCTAGTTCACATTCAGGATGAAGATGACCCTGCCCCCTTGTGTTCCATGGACATTTCAAGTTCAACATTTGTCAAAAAATATCATGGTTAGCATTTATTATATTTACACTAGAAATGTACCTTTTCCATCGCAATTTCCTGGTGTGCCTCATCTAATTTTGTCTTCAGCTGATCAAGTTCTATCTGTGCACTGCTTTGCAGTTTAGCCATTTCTTCTAGTTCTACACTCTGCATCTGGGCAAAAACAATCAACATTAGCACCGTAGAGTTGGATAAAAATTGTTTGTCAATTTCTTGTCAAAATGAAAAATTACCAATATCACATATTTGACATAATTATATATCATGTGGATACTTTATATTTTTCCAAAATAATCAATATTGATTTTTGATAACTGATATTTTGTGAAAAATGCTTGCTAAAATCCACATAAATATCATTCGAATACAAAATGAAGTGAAGGGAATGGGGCAAGCAACCTTGATAGCTGCTGTGGCAGATTCAGCTTCTGTCAATTTATGGTCAAACTCATCTTGTTTGCACTTCAGTTCAGCTTGACACTCATCCTTCACTTTCTCCACATGTTTTGCCATCTGATCAACCAGTTGCTTCCGCTCTTCTGCAATCTGAAATTTTAAAATTTCAGGGTGGGTGTGCTTGTAACAAAAATTGTCCATGTTTCTAGAGCATTGAAGAACTGGCCTTCTGTGTCTCATCCAAAATCTTCTCAGTACTGACACATTTTTCCTGTGCTTCTGCCAACTCTCCCTTCACTCTGTCAAATTCAGTGTTTGTTTCCTGTCAAGGAGGAAATTTCAGTCATTTATGAAGATGACTTAATGCAGGGGTATCTTGAATTTCAACCCTCTGGGCGGTTGGATAGAATGCAAGTCGCTCCTCCGGAGAGATAGATGACTGAAAATTTTTCTGGGGGGGGGGGGTTCGCAGGGGTTCAATATATAGGCTTTTTCAGGGTGTAGAAGGAAGAAAAGGGGGAAAAATCGCTAAAAGTAGGTGAAAAATGACTAAAAATAGGTATATAAATACATATGTAGCCAGAATAAGCAAAAATGAACATGAACTAGCAATTTTGGATGTCAAAATCTATAAAAATGCATGAAAAGTAGCGATTTTGAGCCACAATTTGGGTAACATTTCTCAAAAAATCGCTCCGGACAGGTAGATAGCTGGTCTATTTGGGGGGTGTTTAGGGGGTACTAGCCCAAAATTTTGCCTCTGGGATAGATAGACAGCTGAGCGGCCTCTGGGAAAGATAGATAGCTGGGCGGTTACCCCCCTCCCAACCCCCCACTCAATCAGAACCCCTGACTTAATGCATATAAAGAGTGTTTGTGCAGTTCACCAACCTCCAATTTGTGTTTCATTGTTGTCAACTCTGTTGATATCTTGTTGATCTCAGTGACATATGCTTCACTCTCAGATGTCAATCTTCCCACCTGTAGCTTGTGTCCCTCATTTTCATCATTTCTTTGTTTCAATAAAACATTGTAGCTGAGTGGGGTATTAATAATACATTGTAGCTTAGTGGGGTAATCATAATACATTGGCAACACACATAATACTTGGAAATGCATCAGTAATCAACTGATAAATCATTTTAACATGTATTTTGATACAACTGGTGATTGAACACTAATCAATTGATGATTTTGTTATTTTTGACATGTATTTTGATATGTAGTAAATGCATGAATTTTTGCCTCTGTCAACTCACTTGACAGACAACCAACATTGATCTATTATAATCAACTTGATACTGTGAACAATGAAGTTTCAATTGACCACTGAATGATGGTCAAGTAGTGTGTGTAGCTATGTACATTTCTACAGAGAAATCTATCAATTTCAGCTGTGCAGATTTTAAGCTTTTACCTTTCTTGCATTAGGTGGTATTGGTCAACCACAGTTTTGTGATTGTTAATCAATGATTCCTTTTCATGCTTCACAGTTTCATTTTCTTTTGACAACAAATCAATCTGAGCATTCTTCTGTGCAACCTCCACTGCAAATTTATGATTGGGTTTCACATATTTTTGGATCAATGTAGCATTTGATGCAAATCTAACATTTCACTGCCTCTATCTCCTCATGAAGTGTTTTTATTTGCTCCTTTGCTTGAAGTGCACATTCTTCTGGGCATACTGCATCATTTTCACTTTCATCTGTTCCATTGAACTGTGTTTCTTTGATCTCCACTGGGCAAGGTGCATTTGATACCTTGTCTTTCAGCTCACCATTCTGTTGTTGAAGCTGGAAATAATGAAGAGTGTATATGTATTCACTGTGACAAGTGTGTGCACAATATTGTCTTGACCTTTACTTTCAGACATTTTCTTCACTTTCAGCTCTTTGCCTACAGTTTCAAGCCAGCATTAGTGTTACCTGTTCCAATTCATGCTTCATAGTCATCTGCTGCAAGTGAAATTGTTCTTCCTGTGTAGCCAATGCCTGCCGCAATGTGTCAACTTCCTTGTGCAGTGCTGCACATTCATCCTGCTGTGATGTCTCTTTGTGTTGGCCATTTGCCAATTCAGCCGGCTGTACTTGGTGGTTGCTTTTCAGACCGCCAGTAGCACGCGATAGAAACTGCAGTGTTGTGTTTTACATAAATATTGAATAGTTTATTCACTGACAGTGTAAGCATTTCAGATATCCAAACCTTATTCGCCGCAGCAAATGGGTCATCCAGCTTATGCTTTGGCTTTGTGGGAGTTGAGCCTGTTGACTTTGCAATACCATTTTCATGACCTGTAAAGTAAATGTTGTTTATGGTGAGAGCATTTGTATGTAGTGAACTGTTTTTAGTTGACAAATAACCTCGTTGCAGGCGATGATTTTCCTCTTGGAGATGATAATTCAATGTGCGGAGTTCTAGCAGCTGTTCCTGTGTAGCACGTTTTATTTGCAGAGAAATTTGGGTTAACTTGGCCAAGAAACTGATGAAACCGACCTGTAACCGTTGGAATTCAGTATCAGATAGCGCCATTATTGTATTTAGCGTCTGTGTCGATGTTCGGTCATTTGACTTTATTTAGTTGACCACCGTTGAATCTGTAAAAGTACACGCATAAACTGCACTTTACGTTCTAGTGATGGGCATAATTTTTTGTCACAGTCTGCTTCAGTGCTGCGCGATGCGGTGAATATGTTAATCACAAGCAATGCTGAGCGCTTCCATGTGATCGCTTCTGTTTACGCCATATAACATGCGTCGTTATGTGTTCTACGCGTCTCGCAGTTCGGAGCGGGTGTGATTCACAAAAATTACACCAGTTGGTTGGCATTTCCCATACAAACTGTACTATTGTTCCTTTACGTTCAGGAAGGGTTATTATTGCAGGTTTACTCCTTTAGGTACTTGGTCCCTCTTTGTCCGAGAATGTGCCCATTCCTCACATTTTTCGTGTGAAGAAAGGGACACTATTTTATGCTGCCTTTCTATAGCACTGTGCTTCATGTATCGCATTGTTGCTATTCCAGTGGTCTGTGATTGTTTGTCAAGTTTCAGAGTAATTGCGCCGACAGCGCGGCACCTGTATTTTCATTTTCATTTTTTGATTTCGATTTGTGTAGTTTCATTCGCTGGCGTCACGCGTATCAATTTTTATGCCGAGTGGACTGCATGCTTTTCACAGAATGTTACTTAAATTTTTTTGCTAAATACCATGGTGAAACCAATTCATTATTGCGAAAAAAGTTGCTAAATGTGTGTTATTCAGATAACTGTGAAGGGCAAAGACAAGAGACACGACAAATGTGTGCTGCCGGTTGTAGCGATGGAACTGCACCGCCATCGGTGCGCCATACAGAAACGTGTGCGGTGCCTTGCAATTTTTAGAGGTGCCCACGCGGTGCCAGTGCCATTTTTCAATACAACACTGGTGTTAATACCCGTTGCTTTTAAGTGCTAGCAGCAGTAGGCATTGGAAAGTCACTGCGCAGGTCTTTATGGGCTGCAAAAATGTAGTACCCCCAGCATGCGCTCACTTATTTCTCGTTATTCTTATAATTGTTTGTGCTCAACCGTCAAAACAGGTTGAGAATACCTTTTTTAGAATTGTGGAGTAGTGATGTTAAAGCGCCATGGCGCTTTTGGCACTTGACGCTACCATGCTGTAGCGCCATTGGCGCTTGGCGCCATGTCCTTGAAAAGCGCCATGGCACTTCCAGCGCTTGGCGCTATTTTCTTGAACATAATTCCTGGCGCTGGCGCTTGGCGCTACCATGCTGTAGCGCCATTGGCGCTTGGCGCTACCATGCTGTAGCGCCATTGGCGCTTGGCGCCATGTCCTTGAAAAGCGCCATGGCACTTCCAGCGCCATGGCGCTATTTTCTTGAACATAATTCCTGGCGCTGGCGCTTGGCGCTTGCGTCATTGGCGCTGGTGGTCGGAAAATCGCCATGGCGCTTGGCGCTTGCGTCATTGGCGCTTTTCACATCCCTACACGGGTGCCCTTCTTCGCCGGAACCCCAAAGCGCCATGTGCCATTTTTTATGGATTGGTACCGTTGTTTGTGCGGTGCGGTGCCACGCTTCCCGGTGCCTTTTCCATCACTAGTCCATTGGCTATAAATAAATATCAGCTGCTTTGCTTCACTTCCAATGAGTCTAGGACACCGCCCAAAGCTACATGGTCTTTAAATAAGATAATGTTATCACCATATAAACTCCCATGTTTGAGCGAGCTGGTTAAAGGTTACTGCCTTTCGAACCACTCCCCCCACCTGAATGAGTATAATGCACCTGAAAGTTCAGGGGAAAAAATTTGTCGTGGGGACCATATGAGATTAAATTTCAATCCTAATTTTTCCCATTCATGGGGAACAATATTCCGCATAGGGTTGGCAAGCGATTTTTTTTTAAATTCCGATTTTTTTGTACTCATGGACTAGGTAAAATGCAAAATTTTTGCGCGCAAGCGCACATTTTCATCCAAGCAATCCATCATTTGGTTTTTTCATTACTTTTACAACTAATTTCGTGGTGTAGAACCCACTTCGGCATGTTTTTAAGCGTGTAAGGTAGGCTGTTAATCATTTCGGGAAGTATGCATAGTTATGCTATGTGTTTTCACATAAAACATTAATGCAAATGCACCCATGTTCACTCCCAAGATGATTTAATTTTGTTCTCAGCAAGAACGTGCAATTTCTGCAAGCAAAATTGCAAATGGTCGATGAAATGTTATTCACGCTGTAAATATAAATATTTAATCACTTTTAGACTTAAAAATAACTGACTTTCAAGCTTCTGTAAAGCTTTACGGTACTTGTATTACCACAAAAAGCATAAGTGTGCACTGCCTATCAATTTATATGGCTTTTATTACCTCTAGAGGCGATTTTAGAGAGAATTGGGGCTAATTTTAACCCCAGCGATTTTTATTTAAAAAATCGATTTTTTTCCAACCCTAATTCCGCATCTGCTTTTTTGGCGAACTGAAATATTTGGCCACAATAGGCCCATACACTCTATTTGACTATGCAAATTCAACTGAATGTCAAAAAAATTCAAAGCATCACTTACAGAAACAACGAAAATTAAGTGTCACGATATGAAATTAACTATGCTCTATCAAAAAGCAAAGTTGAAATCAGATAATTAACCAAAATGTAGTTGACATGAATTTTGATGTCAACTAGTGTTTGTGGGCCTAATGTTTTGTTGGAATTTTCATTTGTGTCATTTTGAACTTTCAATTATGCTACGATTACAGCTCGGGCGTAAAATTCCAGCGTAAAATTCCATCGCAAAATTGATTACATAAAAGTGGATGATGATACAGGTCTGCAATTTTTCATGGAGAATATGTTTATCAATACCTTCATTGTGGCCGAGAGTCATCATCCACAGTCACTGCAATTTGATTGTGGAAATTCAAAAATTTCTATTTTACGCTGGAATTTTACGCCAGCTGAAGAAAAGTCAATTCTACGCCAGGTGATTGCATGCAATGACATAGCGTAGAATTGATTTTTCTTCAGCTGGCGTAAAATTCCAGCGTAAAATAGAAATTTTTGAATTTCCACAATCAAATTGCAGTAACTGTGGATGATGACTCTCGGACACAATGAAGGTATTGATAAACATATTCTCCATGAAACCTTTATCATAGACATAGACCTTTATCATCATCCACTTTTATCTAATCAATTTTGCGATGGAATTTTACGCTGGAATTTTACGCCCGAGCTGTAATCGCTCCATAATGCTGCCGTAAGTGTCCTTTGCTGCAATGCTTTTTTGTTGACGTTAGGACCAAAAATTTGAAAGATGAAAAACTTTCACCAGTGTAATATTCAATGTGTTTGAACAGACTTTGTTAATTTGAATGTAAATATTTAGGTGTAATGTAAATGTAAATGCAAAATGTACATGTAAATTCAGTATGAGCGTACGCAACTCTTCTACGAAGGGTTCTTTAGAAGATATTCGTTTCGTTGTGCAAATCAACTACCGTATTACCTCGAATTATCACCCCCCTTGAATTAACCCCCCTCGAATTAATCCCCCCCCTCGAAATACCCCCCTCCAGAATGATGTACATCATGTATGCAACGTACATGATGTATTTATTACTACTAATTTGCATTGCAGCTACACTTGTACGCTCATTTGTGTACAGATGTACATCTATAGCCCCAAAATTACCTATTTTCTCATGTTTATTACCGTTTTGTGTATGAAAACGCGTATTCTTTACTATGATTTTCACGAAAAATTTTATGACGAAATAAACAAACCCCTCGAATTAACCCCCCCCCCCCCCCTCAAATTTTGCTGGCGAAAAACTAAACCCCCATGGGGGTATTTCGAGGTAATACGGTACCTAGGTAAATTACAAGCGGAGTTTGATTGAACCTGCAATAATTGTGGTTTTAAGCATAATTTCAATTTCTTCGTTCAATTCTTTTCTGATTCTGTACTTCTTAAATACATTAAAGTTGCTTGGCATTAACAGCGATAGATGGATATCATTTATCTATTCACAACTTGATCTCTTTACTTTTATTCTAAATCACAATGGTGTGCAATGCTTCGGTTCCAACATCCAACCTATTCAACTAGTCAAGTATAATTAAGTTGAGGGCGTGTAAATCTATCAAGTTATAAACCTACATACCTATTTAGTTACTCCATGTCTGCAAAACATAATCATTTCCACTCAATACATGATATTGGAGTGTTCACTGTTGTGTGTGTGCCTTGCATCGCAAGGTAAAATATTGGATTTTACATTGCTGACGTGTTCGGGAATGTGACCTCTAGGTATACGAGCGTCACACGCGAACCGGTGTAAATACCTACCTGGTGTTAGATTTATTTAGAATATGGCGCCACTGCACCTCCTTTTCTGGCGTGACTAAGAAACGTGAAAAGTTTCTGTCTGTGTTAGCATTGATGTTTGTGTGAGATCCAATACCGTATCTGAATTATCCCGTGACTACGTCGTTTGAATCCCTGGCACCGTTCTCCGTGCAGTATAGTTTCAAATTTGTCGCTCTACACGACCATATTGGATGGCGCCTTTTTCGGCGCTTTTCAATCACTAATTGGGAGCCCACGGCCCAAGTTTGCCACTTTTTACGAGTAGGCTACACCAGACGCACGTCGCCAATAGTGATAATATTTACAATCGAGTTTTCAACATGAATATTGCATACAAAACTCGAAAAATGAAGGAAAAAAAATTTCGATCAAATTTTTTAAAGTTTCACCTTATCAATTTTATTCGTCAAGCGTTAAACGTAGCTTAACTGGATTGTGTCATTTGTGTGTGAAGTGCCGTTAAAAAACTAATGCTGAAAACTGGTGCGAAGCGCGCAGCAATGTTGACAGGTTTTTTCAAACAGCAGCTGCACTTGATGCAAGACCCATCCTTCCTAAGTTCGGCGAAATGAACTTTGCTGGCGCGACTGATAAGCAGTATGATAAAAAGCATTTATCGTGTCACTTTTTTGCAAGTTGCGCCAGTTTTCGCTTCAGAAAAAAATATCAACATGTGGCTAGGGTTATTATGCTTTGCGTGTGCAGCTACCTTTTATGATAGTTTGGTAAATATAATCTGCCTCACGTGTAGTAATGTAAAAGGGAGGGTACTGATGAACATCTCCGCAATGAACATCTCCATCTAGGTATGAATGATCATCCTACAGTGTGAGATGTTCATTACCTCTGGTGAATTGATGAACATCTTCAGTGTACTGATGAACATCCCACTCGCGTGTATTCAGTGCATGTGGTTGGATCTAAGCAGACAATGGGGATGTTGTAGTGCAAATATATAAGTGAGTGCAAGCTGGATTTTACTGTCAATCATAAAACAATTTCGCTTTTGCTTTGATGTCACTGCATGCTTGAAATTGACGCCTGTTGCATCTGCTGTGCATTCCAAAAGAACGCCACAGATGGAGGATTAATTGAGCTTTGAACTTTGACCATTGCTGACATTTTTAGGTTACAAAAGACGCACAAGTGACGTGAGATGTTCATTGGTACATTAGCTTTTGTATGATCATCAGGTGTTCAGAATTATTTACTGATGATCATCCACTATGTATGAATGATCATCTCAATTGGATGTTCATCGGTAAAGATGTTCATTGCGGAGATGTTCATCGAGAATCTACCATGTAAAAAGTGTCAACGCCCTAGCATCAAGTTCCAAAAGCGCCGTGGCGCGATGGGCCGAGTGGAGGCATGTCAGTGTTTGTTCAGTTTCTGGAAAATTTGTAATTTGACGTTGAATTCCAACAACCCCCTTAATTTATGTAGCTCGTGTAATTTTGTAATTCGCCATTCATTGATACGCAATTGATGGATTTTTATTTTTATATGCTTAATGCCAATGGCGCCACGACATTTGTACCGGGTGCCATTGCAAAATGATCCTAAGGCGTTGGCGCCATGGCGCCTTTACATCACTACTCATGTTTGCTGTACCCATTTACGTTGTTACTCCACACGACAGACTTTCTGCAGATATCTCCGCTACTGCTGTGATAACTGATTGTCTAATCATTTGTAACACTAATACTGGTACATTTCTAAGTTATTAGCCCCTATTTTAACCAAACAAGTTTTTGTTGCAAAATGGTCAAAATTCAGTGCGGTCCAGTTGTAGAATTGCATGGAGATGAAATGACAAGGTTCGTTCGGACAAGAGTTTCCTTCCTATCATATCACATCACTACATTTCAATATTGATCTACGCTTGCAGAATTATTTGGGACCTGATAAAAGAGAAGCTGATCTTCCCATTTTTAGAGATTGAGCTACACACTTATGATTTGAGTATTCAGAACCGTGATGCCACTGACGACCAAGGCATGGTGCCGCGGCCTTTTTGTTTGTAAAATAATTTGCCAGATCTAGAACCCCCCCCCCTCACATTTCAGTCACCGTTGATGCGGCACATGCGATTCAAAAATATAATGTTGGTGTTAAATGTGCCACGATTACTCCAGATGAGGAACGAGTCAAAGGTTGGAAGTCCTGTGCTATTTCAGCTTTTTACTTTGAAAACACACAACCAAACCTCCATTTTTCAATTCAGAATTCGGCCTCAAACGGATGTACAGGTCGCCGAATGGCACCATTCGGAACATTTTGGGAGGCACCATTTTCCGCGAGCCCATCATTTGCACCAACATTCCGAGACTGGTAAATTCGTGGACAAAACCGATTATCATTGGCAGGCACGCCTACGGGGACCAGGTGAGCGGCTGCAGCGCACTGCTTTGGTGGATAATGCGTTGCACTGCACGCGATCGTGTTGTGCTTGGTTTGCCACTCAGGGCCTAGTTACAGCTGGAGATAAACTCAACTGACATGTTCTAAAAGAGACTAATTATTAATATGTATTTAAATATAAGACGTTCCCTCCCCAGTGACATGTTTTTAATATTTATTTTGTTTTGAAAGTTTTCTTGTGAACGCGTGGTAGTTATCACGCAATTGTGTTGGTTTTAGATTGGAACTACGTCATGTTTGGGCTGGAAAATGTCCGCGTTAAATAAACTTGTGTGGAGAAGATAGGCAGTTAAAGCTTGACAAAAATTGAAGCATTCTCATGGCTGTCGTGTAATATCCACTTGCACTGTGCCCTCACTTTCAGTACAAAGCGACAGATTTCGTCGTGCCGGGTGCGGGAACTTTAACGGTCAGCTTCCAGCCAGCAGCCGGCTCAAACCAGCAGCCCATTACGCATGTCGTGCATGAGTTCGATGGGCCCGGCGTCGCATTGGCCATGTTCAACGTGAAAAAGGTTTGGAAGGGGCTATTTTATAGGCACGTGTGCTAGTTGCATATTTTGTTACAAGGTGACCTTTCTGTTTGCAGTCAATCGAGGATTTTGCGCACTGTTCTATGCAGTACGCGCTACAACGAAACATGCCACTGTACATGAGGTGGGTGACAAAATTCCTTTTCACATCGCATTTTTGCACAAATGCTTAACCCAAGCACTTAATTTTCAGCACGAAAAATACGATTCTGAAGCAATACGATGGCATGTTCAAAGACGTCTTTCAAGAGATCTATGACAGGTCGGTCCCCGTTACAAAATCTAACCTATGATCCTCTCATCACATTTTAACTCAAATATTCCAGCCAATACAAGTCAAAATTCGAGGCAGCCGGCCTGTGGTATGAGCACCGTTTGATCGATGATTTAGTTGCACAAGCGATGAAATCCGCCGGGGGTTTCGTTTGGGCTTGCAAAAATTATGATGGCGACGTGCAGTCTGATTCCGTTGCGCAAGGTGCCACTTTTTTAAATTATCACCTACCTCCTCGAAATACCCCACCCCCTCGAAATAGCCCTCGAATAACCTTCCCCTCGAAGTAGCCCCCTCGAAATACCCCCCTCAAAATGGACACTGAATTTATAAACCCCTCTTCGAAGTACACCCCAAACGTAAATGACAAAAGCTGCGGTTCGTGATCCGGGCAACGCAGAACACACGTTAAAAACAATGACTTTGTTACGTTAGAACATGGTTTATATACTCCGGTTACTTTACACCTTGCACGTGTGGTTCCCGCTGGAAGTGTGCCAACAATGGTTAACTCGTGCAAGTTTCATAAAAAGATGACAAAATTGATTGTTGTTATAATGTTGTTCATTAACACATTCACATCGATAAATTTTAACACCTTTTTATGGAAATCGCATGATTAAATAATCATTGGCACGCTTCCAACACGAGACATAAAATCAGTGCGAGGGCAGAGTATCATGTCCGCCGAGTATACCCATTACATACTTATATACGTCTATAAACCCTTATAGATGGTGCTTATTGTTGCGTTTTTCAACGTCTGCGTACGTTACAAACAACAAATTAGTACTGGGAGTTCAAAAAATTTCTGGCGAAATAATAACCCACCATCTAAATCCCCCCTCGTTCAACCGCCCTCAAAATTCTCACTCTGGAAAACTAAACCCCCTGGGGGTATTTCGAGGAAATACTGTAGTTTGGTTGTGCATCGCGTCACTTTTTATTTGCAAAAATTCCAGGTTATGGCTCGCTGGGTTTGATGACATCGGTGCTCATCTGTCCCGATGGAAAAACGATGGAGGCAGAAGCGGCGCACGGCACGGTCACGCGGCACTACCGCGTACACATGGAAGGCAAGCCGACCTCGACCAACCCAATCGGTTCGTAAATACTTTGTGCACATCAATGATTCCGTCAAAAATCTTCAAAAATATCCTATCACAACAAGAAATGGGTTCGTGAGGCGTGTGGAAGCAGGCTGGGTTCACGTGGAGCAGCCTCTGTGAAGACACTTCCACACGCTTCACGAGATTTTCGGTGAAGTGTCTTCTGCACACTTCACCTATCATCACGACACCCTAAATTTTGTGAAGCGCACTTCCCCAATACATCAAACCGATGCACTGACAACATTGTGAAGCACTTCTGCGATGGGAAGCGTCTTCACAAGAAATTTCGTGAAGCGCCGGGAAGCGCCAACTACCTTTGTGAAGCGTCGGCAAGTGTCACCATGAAGTCTCTTCCCGACGCATCACACACCCATTTTTTGCAGTGTATCGTCAAAAATTTGGTACCGATCTCTTTGGCTGCCCCAAAATATCACACTTTTCTATCATTTCAATCATAATTAGCATGCACAACTAATTTATGCGCAACTGACTATTTACGATCTACCCACGCAGCGTCAATATTCGCTTGGAGCCGCGGCTTTGCGCACCGCGCAAAGTTAGACAACAATGCGCCACTGGCGACTTTCGCGAAACACTTGGAATCCGTGTGCGTTGAGTGCATAGAGGCCGGCTTCATGACCAAGGACTTGGCCCTGTGCGTCAAGGGATCCATGGATAAGTGAGTTTGGTTGTGATGAAATGGATTTCGTGATATTCTCACGCTTCTGGAAGCGTTGGGATTTACTAAGCGGGTGGTGGCACCGCGGCGGCAAGTCAAGAGAAATTCTGTTTGAAACATTATCCTATTTTCTTTCGAAAAAGTAGCATTTTCAGGTTTTTCTAGTCCCCGGTTGTAAAAAAACGTTGTGTTGGTTCCAGCGGTGTTGGAGATCGCATTTTCTTTGTCACTATGGAATTTTCTGTATATACGCTTTGAAAAAAGTCCTGGATTGTATTTAAAGACAAACATCGTAGGCTGAATAAAAAATGCATGCCTACATGGTGCATTAGTGCATGCTCTTCCTTCACTAATCACACAGTGACATCGCATGCGTAGAAATACAATCCTTGTGTACGATAAAAGCGGCACAGCTTTAGTGTTAGAATTAGCCCGACACGTTTTTTTCGGGCAACCTCTGCCTGATCAAATATAAATATGGTTAGAGTATTCTTATTAGAAAATGGGAAACCGCGTACCATTCCATGTACAATCGGGCTGCCCGACAAAACGATTCTGGTTAATCAAATCCCGCCCCTCGTGCGCTTTTCTGCCATTCTTCACCTCGGTATGAACATTTATTATGTATGCACACGCAGAATAAAGCCGGAGGATTACATGAACACATTCGAGTTTATGGACAAGCTGGCTGAATGCTTGACTGCCAAGATAACAAAAAGCAGCTGACTAATGCGCGCCAGCATGTAGACTGGGCGCACTGCCAGACACTGTCAAATGTCAAGTGTCATGCAAAGTGTCAACAGTCTGAAGAAGTTTTCCATTTTACAGGGCATCTCACATGACTTTTGACACTGCGTGAAATTTCACATTTTACAGGGTCTGGGAGTGGCACCTGGCTGAGCGTGTCTTTGCACTGGCCCATTTCCACCTGTCATGTTGCTAATGTGTGTCTGTAGGTACTGATTGAAAGTTAATTTTGTGCCAGCCACATATACTGCGTTCATGACACATTTTGTCGTAATCGTCGGTAATTCAGTAAAGTGATTACCTAGTGATATTTTGCTGACATTGTGAATTTTGTTGTAGTCTTTCTATACCTATTGTATTTATGTATGCATTCCAGTAGCCTGTGTTGGTTTTGAACCACGTCGAAGTTGATCAATTTTTAAGTCCGTAGCTAGGGCTCGAATGGAGGCTCGAGATTTTCCCCCGACTAGAGATTCGATTGACTTGTTTCGCCAACTCGATCTGAAAATTATTTGAAGCTGTGACTCGACGCGATTTAAAAAATTTTTTTTTTAAAGTTGGAAAAATAGATTTTCGTGTCCGATCTCTAGCCGTTACTGTTCCACCATTACATTTATTTTCAACTGAACAGTGCTCGAAAATCTCCTGCATCGTCGTTTATCATATTTTGCAGCCCTATGTAATTTACGCACGCCAAGTTAGCTACCGTTGTCAAATATGCTTGCCCATAATGTGGAAAAATGATTTCCCTTTCCCTAAATCTTTGACATGAATTATCCCATATAAATAAATTTTAGTACTAAATTGCTGTGTACAGTTGCGACTTCCCACTCCCAGTACCAGAAGAAATTTTCTGGACGTAACCGAATGGTTTTCAGACCCGTGTGAAACTCATCTATTTTGCGCGGCCCTGTGCCGCCGGCCATGTAGCCATAACTTTTTTCCTCACTTTTCACTTTTTAAAGTGCTGAACACATTTGAATAGAGTCAAATATGATAAGTAATAACATTTCTTATCGTATTTGATTTTACTCAAGTGTCACTTGTTAAAGTGAAGATATTCCTTGAATAAAGTCGAAATATGATGAGAAATGTCCGTACTCTCATATTTTGACTTTATTCAACGAATATCTTTACTTTATCAGGTGAAAAGTGACCAAAACGTCATGGCTACATGGCCAGTGGATAAAATTACATGGCAGCCGGGTCTACATGGCCAGCGAACCCACGTCTTTTTCGCGCCGTCTAGAATAACCGTTTGCCATACTAGGTGTCTTAGATATTTAGTTTTTCATGTGCATTTAAATCGCAAAGCACTAAATCTTCGTCTATCTCGCAACGGGAGCTGGCCGCACTGAACCAGATAGCGTTCCGCGGTAACGTTCAGATGCACATATTTACATACATAAATGTACAAACGCATGGTACCTCAAGCAGATATATGATCGCTTCAATAGCAATTAGGCAGCGTGAGATACAACTGCCTGTAGCCCGGCTCAATTTGTGTTATAGGTAAAATAGGCCAGCTACTGATGGCCGATGCCCCATCTGTGGATTTGACGCTAAAAGGATGCCAGGCGTCGCCGCTGCACCCTGAAGAGTTTGCACCGCGTCGCGAAATTTCGCATCTCGCCTGAGGTAAGAACAAAATCGCGAATTCGACATGTAAATAGGTATGTTTATTTTATGATAAACTCATTAAAATACCATCAAGCTTTCTACTTTTTTCTTTCCATGAAAAAGTAACAAAAATGGAACATGGCGTTGCCTCCGCTAGCATATCGACACGGCCGTCCGGGGCCAGTTCCGCACCCTGTCAAGCGAGAATTATCAGACAAAAATTTGAAAAAAAGTAACTTAATTATCTTGTAAGAACTTTCAAATGACTTGTGAAGTGCAACGTAGAGTTTCCGAAGTATTGTAAATATTTTGTCAGGAATACAAAACTTGATCTCGACAGTGTATTTTGCATGATGGTGAGTCGGTCATCGGCCCACCGACCACCAAGGGCCCCCTTGGCA
The DNA here is from genome assembly GCA_964036195.1 of Sphaerolaimus hirsutus. Taxonomy (NCBI): domain Eukaryota; kingdom Metazoa; phylum Nematoda; class Chromadorea; order Monhysterida; family Sphaerolaimidae; genus Sphaerolaimus; species Sphaerolaimus hirsutus. The sequence goes on from OZ038457.1 coordinate 16,377,575, forward strand.
TTGTCAATCAAATCGGTGCAAATACAAATCCATTAAGCCTGTAGTATTGTTGCGTCCTTCATACCGTATTTGATCGAATAGTTCCCTCGTTTTGAAAAATTCCCCTGTTAGACCAGTGTGGAAAAACTAATTCCCTCCCACTTTTGGGAAAATGACAAATTTGGTGTGTCTACCTAATTTGAACAAAAATCACATGTTGCCTTGTTATTAATAAGCTGTTTCATGTTTTTGGAAAGTCTATAGAAGAATAATTGACAAATTTTATGAAATAATGAATTCCCACTTGAATAGTTCCCCCTCAAAACCGTCTGACGAAATAATAATTCCTTATGGGAATTAGTCTAGCAAATACGGTACTCTAGCGCTGGACCACACCGCTGAAATGGCACTATGAATTCTACGCGAATCACTTTGGACAAATTCAGTGGTTACCTTACTAAGGTAATGCGATTTCAAAGCAGTATTCGCGCAGGTTTCTCTTGTTTGTGGCTTGTGTTGTGTTGTGTGGCATGCACACACAAGTGATGTAATACATATTTACCGTCTCATTTACTTGATTGGCGGCGCCGTGTCTGACGGATGTGTGCATAAGATGGAACATCCTGTAACAGTGGCGCTGTTCGGCTTCTGCGTTGACCGCAGATCCTCGATAAAGACCCCCTTTGAATAACTCCCCGTTTTTAGTACTTTTTCCACTCGTTTTCCTACAGTGGAACAATTTCCATTGTCTATACAATCAATTGATAGGTATACTCGGCATACATGATACTCTACAATGAGTTGCATGATGTCATATCATGCACGCTGTATCCAACCCGTAGAACTCTGTTTTTTTTGGTGACTCGTGCTTACGCATATACGGAATGAAACTATTCAATTGTGCCCGCACAATACAAACCCCCCGTCAAAGTGTACTTGAGTTTTTTGGCATGATGCCATCCAAGCGTCGTCTGGATGGACAGCATCTGAATAAATACAAAGCGGGAACGTTTTCTGAATTCAAAATTTTCAAAACGTAACAAGTTTTCTTCAAAATGAATCGATAGCATGTAACTTTTCTAAATATGAATCAGATTAAACGTAGGTAAACGTATAATCAAAAATTTGCAGCACCTATCGGCACAAAAATTGGAGTAACCGAGTGCGTAAACAACCGCACATTTTTTTTTTCCTTTTTATTATCTTTCCATTTTCTTTTTTAATATTTTCATTTCTCGTTCGCTCCGTACAAGAACAAAATATAACTTTCCAACTTTGTAGAATGATATGTCTGTCGACTATACATATTGACACATTTACGACCCACTGTGCACCGTTTTTCTACCGTATTTAAGATGTATCGCACTTCGCTGTTCAGTAAGATGTTGAATTTCATTGATGCTCAGTGAAGCGAAACATAAGTGGACCAAACCTGTAGAGTATCATGTATGCCGAGTTTTGTGTGTTTTTGTATATTTTTTCGATTACCATATTTCCTCGAAATACCCCCCCCCCTCGAAATACCCCCATGTGTTTATGAGCTGGGGAAAAAGTACCCCCCCCCCCCTCCCTCGAAATACCCCTGTCTGGAATGATGTACATCATGTATACAATGTACATGATGTACTTATTGCTGCTAGTTTGCATATATACACTATATATACACCACATATACACAGTTTGTATAGCGATGTACGTTTACAGTTCCAATATATCTTATTTTGTCATGTTGATTACCGGTTTTAGGTATGAAAAAGCGTGTTCCTTACTATGAAGTTCACGAAAATTTATGACGAAATGATAATCCCCCCTCGAATAAGCCCCCCTCGAAATACCCCCCTCAAAATTTCCACTGAAAAAAAACCCTGGGGGTATTTCGACGAAATACGGTAGTTTAGATTTAGAATTGCTTAGATTATATTTCACTACATAAATTTCATTGTTTTATTTTAGCGTACCATCTGACGAAAAAGAACTTATCCAATCGAAGAACCCCCCCCCCCCCTATATAAAACATCTTGTCAAAACGTAAATCCACAATCGAGTCAGTAAATATTACTATAATTATTCATGTGTTTCCGTTACTCCTTTCAGAGCCGTAGAACGTACGATTTCACGGGAGCCGTGACAATTCTCGTTTTCCATTTATCTTTGCTCACTGAGAACATCCAGATCGTACAACTCTATCACTTTCAAATAGTTTGCGCACTGTCTATCTGCGATGGGAAAATGGAATGGATTACTAGAGAATATTCACCAAAAGGAAAAAAACTTGCACTGAATTTCCATGCAACCAACATCCATGGTGTTGGTAAACTACCTTCTGCGTGAGATCCCTTGCTGCTTAATTACAGCTGTTTTTCCTAATTATAGGATCAAACATATCGGCTGTATACTCGTGCACATCTAAGCAGAGACGCACGTCGGTAAGCTGGAATTTCGCGGGTTCAATTGTGCTAATGGTACCTTCGATTGCTTGAGTAAATTTTACATAGGTACCGTATGCCCCCGATCATAATTCCCCCTTATTGTCCGGGACATTATATTTACATTGCAAAAAGCTCCATGCATAGTGGAACGAACTCGGGTATATACAAGGTCTTTGTAGTCGCCAGTAAACAAATCCAAATTCTAGGTTGGGGGTGGGTGGAAGCGTCACGCCAAAATTTACAAGTTTGTAAATAGTTTAGAAACGCGACAACAATTACGCTAGGTCAGTTAGCGTAAGGCCTCACTCTTCGCTTCCACACGCAAACAGCAAACCACATTTATTGCGTGCATTTACCATGTCATGTGTCTGTTTGGGTATAACGAGTGATTACCATATTTCGAATAGGGTTCAAACGGGAACAGTTTTTCGAGCCGCGTATCGGGACTGGGACTGGGGTGTTGGGACTGGGACCATAGGGGATTTTGGGGTTAGCATTTTGGGGGGGGGGTTCACCTGCCGGCGCGTGCTAATAACTCGGGAACCGCTCGGCGAAAAATGTTGAAATTTGGATATGATATAGTTATAGGTTGGGGCTACGCACAATTTTGACGATGTTTTTCTACGACCCCCCAGACCGGAGATAGGGGGGGGGCAAAAAAACACTGTCATTTGCGTTTTTTTGGGTTTCGCCGAGAACATGCAAACTTTGAACATCAATATCTCGGTCATTTGTGAACCGATTTTAGTCATTAAAATGTTAAAATGATTACAAATGTTCGGAGAGTTCATTTCTGAGGTCAAATCGGAGATACACATTTGGTTATATATCGATTTAGCCCGATTTCGAAATGCAAAATTTCCGCTAAAGTTTGCTTTTTGAACATGCTATCCTATTCTCCTGATCGAGAGAAACTCAATGAAACAGAAATGAGATCGATATCTCGTTCCGATCAAAAGTTATGGCGCTTCAAACTTTTCCCTCCCATCCACATAAATCACCACATACATGCAACTTCAAAACTCCATATCTCGGCCATTTCTCAGCCAATTTTCACTGATGAACACTTAAAATGATCAGAATAACATGGAGATTTCATTTTTGGGACCAGATTATCCGTATTTTGCAGCAGATTTCCCATACAAGCAAATAATGCGAACTCTTGAATTAAATTGTCATAATGAAAATGCATACAAATAAACTGTGGATAAAAATGATATCTACATGTTGTTCTGATCATTTTAAGTGTTCATCAGTGAAAATCGGCTGAGAAATGGCCGAGATATGTAGTTTTGAAGTTGCATGCATGTGGTTAATTATGTGGATGGGAGGGAAAAGTTTGAAGCGCCATAACTTTTGATCGGAAAGAGATATCGATCTCATTTTTGTTTCATTGAGTTTCTCTCGATTAGGAGAATAGGATGGCATGTTCAAAAAGCACACTTTTGCGGAAATTTTGCATTTCGAAATCGGGCTAAATCGATATATAAACAAATGTGTAGCTCCGATTTGACATCAGAAATGAACTCTCCGAACATTTGTGATCATTTTAACATTTTAATGACTAAAATCGGTTCACAAATGACCGAGATATTGATGTTCAAAGTTTGCATGTTCTCGGCGACACCCAAAAAAACGCAAATGACAGTGTTTTTATAGACCCCCCCTATCTCCGGTCTGGGGGGTCGTAGAACAAAATCGTCAAAATTGTGCGTAGCCCCAACCTATAACTATATCATATCCAAATTTCAACAATTTTCGCCAAGCGGTTCCCGAGTTATTAGCACGCGCCGGCAGGTGAACCCCCCCCCCCCCAAAATGCTAACCCCAAAATCCCCTATGACTGGGACTCTGGGACTGGGGTGTTAGGACCGGGACTGGGGCGGCCTGTTCCTAGGGCTACTATTTACCATATAATAATACGCCGTGATATAATCCTAGGGCTATCATGATATAATAATAGGGATAGCGCTACCATGTAATAATAAGCTGGGATATGTATGTGTAGCATATAATATGCAGCCAAGGTGCTTTCACATGCTTACATTGTGTGAAACACCACTCTCAATGTGTTAGTCTTTTCTTTTAACCTTATTCAAGACCTATTCCATCCTCCACTTCACTTGAAGTCACGAACATTCAACAAAAGGCGATATACGTAACGGGTCAACATAAAATGGATTTTTTGGCAGAAATCGCCACTTTTAATGAAATGAATGAAGCTCCACAACCATTATATTACTATATAATCAGTTATAACATCATAACGTATCGCTTCGATCCTGGGGGCAGTCCCAAGCCCTGTAAACTGTAAAGTAAAGTGTCAAATGTAAAGTCAAATGCAAAGTCAAATGTAACGTAAAGTATCAAATGTAAAGTCAAATGCAAAGTCAAATGTCAAATGTAAAGTAAAGTGTCAATTGTGTATCCAAATCTTATTTGTTTCATATCCAAATCTTATGTTTTTGTATCCAAATCTTATTTTTCGACATAAGATTTGTTTACAAACACGTAAGATTTAGATACACAATTGACACTTTACTTTACATTTGACACTTTACATTACATTTGACATTTGACTTTGCATTTGACTTTACATTTGACACTTTACTTTACACTTTACAGGGCTTGGGATTGCCACCAGGTTTACCTGTATAAACCTGTGTATGGCATACCTGTGTATGTTCACTGATAACCGTATTTGGCAGCTTTAAAAAACGATTTTATTGATATAAAAACGACCACAGCAAAATTCCGGGGCCGGGACCGCGACCAATTTTTTTACTCGGTACGGGGAACGATACCAGGACCGCCACAGTCCCGGAATTTTGCCGAACCATCTACCGGGACCGTGGACCCAACCCTAGTTTCAAATACATTGACACTGTCACGGAGTTGAATGTTCCGTTATTGCATTATATTTAGGTAGTTTATCTACTGCACACCTCCCACTGAAATATAAATACCTAAATGCTATTTATATGTCATCTGAAAATTGAACCAAAGGTTATTTATATTTTGTTGACAACGCATTGCTTTCACTGTGGGCTGTTTTGGCGCAGAATTGACAACATAGCATTATTAATCAAAGTATTGTAACATTCCGAGCGGAGCATACAGTGTGACATCGTGATTAATCGTTTTTTTGCCCAATACTCTGTGAACCCAACCCAAACAAAGTAAATAACCGGAAAGTGAATATGTAAGCATGCATTGAATGAAGCTACAATATTCTTATAACGCAATCGTCATCTTCTACATTTAATAAATACATCAGGAAGCCAAACACCCGTTTAATGGCCCACATACACAGGTTGACATCGCAAATTCGTGTCAACTTAATGTCAACTAAATGACGCAAATTTTTTTTCCAAAGTATCTTATGAAAACACGTAACAGTGAAAATTAAGTGTCACAATATAAAATCAACAAAACACTCGCTATCACATAGGTAATTACCGTATTTCCTCGAAATACCCCCCCTCAAAATACCCCCCCCTCGAAATACCCCCCCTCGTTTGACCCCCCCCCCCCTCTCGAGACCACTATGCAACAATCACCCCCCCTCGAAATACCCCCCCTAAATTGAGTGTAAAGAGAACGTACATGACAAATACTGCAGTTTGTGTTCTGCGTAGTGCAGAACACACGTTAAAACAATGTCGGAATCACGTTAGAACAGTGTTTATACCATCTAGTCTATACATGTCAGTTATTGATGGATTTTTCTACCCCAGCGCACATCACAAAGAACGATTTTGTACTAGGATTTCAAAAAAGTTCTTGTGAAATAATAACCCCCCTCGAAATACCCCCCCCTCGTTTAACCCCCCCCCCCTCTCGGGAGCACTATGAAACAATCACCCCCCGGGGGGTATTTCGAGGAAATACGGTAACCAAAATTTCGTTGACACAAATTTTGATGTAAACTATTTAGTGTGTGTGAGCCAAATGGCTATTTTTTATTTGTGCGAATATGTTTTTATTTGGAGCACAGTTCGATGTGGCTGCTGGGGCTAGTTCCGCAAAATAGTTGTTAAAAGGTGTTCACGTTTACTTAAAAAATATGTATACTCGAGTACTGCATAAATGCGTTTACGTTTCCTTGTAAAACGTATTTTGGACAGGCTTTTTGGGGCATAGAAGGGAAGAGGGGAGAAAAAAGCTAAAAATAGGGGAAAATAGCCAGAATTTGATAAGTATGTGGGTACATATATTGTCAGGAGTACCTGAAAAGCTGAAAAATTGGCAAATGACCATAAGTTGTAATAAAAAAATTGACGCACTCTGGTCACATGATTGTCATTGGAACGAAGCTTTCCTGTTGTTTTAATAACTGAACTTTTTCCCAACTATATAGAAAGAGTGCAAAATTGCACTCGCATCAGGCGGGAATTCAACCTCTCCTATAGAACACGGGCCCCCTAACCACTAGTCCACAGTGGTGGCTGGGCTCTAGTCACTATTAGGGGCTGACATGCTGTGACGGCAATGCCCTTAACAATATTTATGTATAGGTATGTAAAATACTTTTTACTCACCACTTTTACCTGTACTCGTGAGTACTTTATGATGTAAAAGTATGGAAAATATAAAAGTGGGTACTTTTCCCCAAAAAATGTAAAAGCAAGTACTTCACTTTATAAAATACCTGTGTAAACGAGGATACTTTTTCATGAAAAATGTAAAAGCTACTTTTTACATGTTAATGCAGTTTTTACACTGGAAGACATAACAGATGATTTTTAATTCAATGATCTTGTTGCTATTTAATGAATTTTTAGTAATTTCTATGATGTGATTTCTTCAAGTTTTCTTTCTTTTAGCAACAAAAAAGAGCAATTTTAGATTTCCGAAATACATGTCCTGTACACATGTAGTTTTCTAATGTCATGTACAGGGGAGTACAGGGACTGAAAAAGTGTATGTGAATGTAATTACTCAGTACTCGAGTATTTGTATTTTACGAGAGAAGGTAAATACATTTTAACAACTGTGACCGGCACCTGGGACCAACTTTATTAGAAAGGCAGACATGCCCGACGCGCCCGGCAGGACAGGTTCCATTTGTTTTACATTTTATTCAATTAAATTTACTTGTCTCAGGTTTTGTGAAGTGAATGGCAAGTATTCATTTACCTATTTAATGCCATTTACCCATTGAAGCTTTGAGACATTTTTTACTGGTGAGATTCACATTTTAAAATGACATGTGACTTGACACCGCTGCAAGTGCTATTACTTATGCCGCACGTTGGAATCGTGCCAATGATGATTAAAGCATGCCATTATGTGAAAAAAGAAAAGATTTATTATCATTTCAGTACTGTTTGTTTACGTTGACAGCTGGATTGCTTACTTGGCTTTGGCAGATAAAACGCTTAGGTACAGCTGGCAGGTGCCGCTAATCACTTGTTTTGTTGCTGTGCTAGACCTAACGATGGCAAAAAAAAAATTCGAAAATTCGAAAACGTTTTCGAATTTTCGAATTTTTTTGGACTTTCGAATTTTTGAGCACGTGGTGAAAAAAATACATAAAAATCGATTTTTTTCAAAAGATTCGAAAATACTTTTGGAATTTTTTTTAGGTAATTCGAGGCATTGATATGTATTCCAAGTTCAACTTTCTAAATCAATTGACAATTGACTTGCGGTGTGTCTGAGCTGTAATAGAGACGTTAAACGTTGAGTTGCGAGTTCAATTAAGTTTTGAATAAAAATTTTTTTCAAAAAATTCGAAAACTACCCAAAAAAAATTCAAAAACTACCGAAAAATTCGAAAACTATCAAAACAATTCGAAAATTCGAAAACCCAATTCGAAAATTCGAAAATTCGAAAAGTCATTTCAGAAAAATACTTAAAAATTTAAATACTTTTTTCTGGAGGGTTTGCCATCGTTAGCTAGACCCAGTAAGTCACTCAATTTTTTTATGCGTTGTGGCGAAAGGCGTCACACTTGCCGAAAACTTCCGTAATCTAGACATTTACGTAAACGCAAATCCTTATAACCGCAATTAATTTTTTCATATTTTTATGCGTTTTTATTTTTCGTTATGTACTGTTGGCACACTTCCAGCGTGAACCACGCATGCAAGGTGTAAAGTCACTGTAGTGTATAACATTTTGTTGGAAAAGTGCCAACATTCCAAAAATCATTTGACACGCGGTCGTTAGAATGTGCGCTTATTGTGTTGACTGCTTTCGCGTGCACTTCCGGAGAAATGCATAACGTGAGTAGGTAAATAAGTTTTGACTACTTAATTACATACACCGAGGAACAACACTATGTTTAAACGACAAATTTTGCGAACATTGTCAAAAATGAATGAAAATCCACGTGAAATCTCGCGTATTTAAAAATTTTTTTGCCGAAACTTATCATGTGCCGTTGATAGTGAAAACGGCGTATTCCAGTTATTTACCATCTCAAGCGCACACCCAAGCGCACACGCCCACTTAGAGACTGGGATACACATTTGTTTTTGCCCCGCCTTGGGTAATGACATTTGCAGTTGAGGGGCGAGCAGCGGCATGAGTCAGGGCCACTCCCCAATGGGATTAACTTGTATTAATTATTGGCAACGTTGGCATTGTATTTACCGTATTTCCTCGAAATACCCCCAGGGGGGTGATTGTTTCAGAGTGAGAATTTTGAGGGGGGGGGTTAAACGGGGGGGGGGGGGTAATTCTAGGGGTGGGCTTATTATTTCGGCAAATTTTTTTTGAAATTCAGTACTAAATTGTCGTCTGTAATGTACGCAGACGTAGAAAAATGCAACAATAACCGCTATATATAAGAGACTATTGACTTATTTTACCTATATAAGTGTGTAACACTGTTCTAACGTAACAATTCATTGTTTTTAACGTGTGTTTTGCATTGCCAGAATCACAAACCGCATTTTTGTCATGTACCTACGTTCTCTGTACACTCAATTTTGGGGGTACTTCGAGGGGGGCTAATAAATTCATAGTGGCCATTTTGAGGGGGGGGGTATTTCGAGGGGGGTGTATTTCGAGGAAATACGGTACTTTGTCAGCGTTTTGTATATACCTAATACATTTTAATATTGATGTAAAAATCCCACCAAACCAGTTTCCATTTGAAACTTCCAAAATGTTTACTAAAAACAGATTTATCGGTCTTGTAAATATAGTGTAGGTATACTCGGATGACTTTACGCCGTACATTTTTCCGGAGGAAACATACATCATGAAGTCATAACCGCAGTCCGCGGGGAAACAATAAATAAGATCTCTTTGTATCATGTCTGCCGAGTGTAATCTCATAAACAATAAACAATTAAGTGGTTCGCCAATTAGGATAAATGGCACTGCCAACCCCACGTCCCCTTGAGTACCACATTCTTGTTAATCACAAGAGGATCACTCCATAGATAGTATAATACAGACTGTTTCAGCAAGTTATACTCCAGTCACTTTACACCCTGCACGCGTGGTTCCCGCTGGGAGCGTGCCAACGATGTTTTACCCATGCGATTTTCAAAGTTGAAAAGTTGAAAAAAGTCATCTCTCTAACGATACTCATTTACTCTAACGATACTTATTCACACAATGATTTCTCTCATCTTTTATACAAAAATCGCATGCTTTATCATTGTTGGCACGCTTCCAACGTGAGACATAAATGAGTGCGAGGGCAGAGTATCATATCCGCTGAGTATACACAGGTGCACAGAGCGGCAGTCAATTTCTTGCTATAATTGATACGCACCTGCATTTACATGTACATCAAGCCGTGAATTTGGTATTATAACTGTACTCAATCGTGAAAACATATTGGATGACTATAACCGATTGATTTGTTTACTGGGTTCGCACTTATACATATTTTATGATTTGAATAATGAATGTCAACCAAAATCTCGAACATCGTGATTAGTGATAGAAAAGGTACCGGGGCCATGCGTCAGAAAGGGCACCTGGCACCATAGGCACCAGCAAAAAAATGGCACCGCACCGCACAGGCACTGGTGCTATTACGAGAGAAATGGCACCGGCACCGGCAGAGCACCCTCGAAAAAGGCACCGCACCGACCCGCACCTGTGCTGGTGTCCTTCGGTGCCCAGCACCGGGGCACCTGTGCCCCGGTGCCTTTCCATCACTAATCGTGATATTTAATCTAGGTAGTCGGGTCGGGTCGGGTCATACTTAAATTATTAGTGGATTCTCTTTCCCCCAGCTACATAGCTCAGAGTTCGGACTCGAAGATTGCGTGGGTTTAATTCGTGGTAATACGGTATTAGCAGCGAATTATGTATCCAGTACCAGTTTACTTTTATCAGGGTGACAGCAGCCGTGAGCTAGCAGCGCCGCACTGAAGCAGAGTGATTTATTCTCACATAGATCACGTCCCGCCTATGTATGGCTCCAAACTAGATTTTTCAAACTCTAGCTCGAGTCACAACTTCGAGTCGGAATATTTTTGATCGAATCGACGAGTCTATATATGCAAAAATCAAATCTGGACTCGGGAACATACGGTCTCACGGCAAAAAAAATAGCGTGTGGAGGGAAGTGCCTTCAAGCAGACAGGTGGCGTGGGCGTGATGCCTTCACGGTCCTTTCAGACGCTTCACAAAACAATGCAGAGTATGTCAACACAAGTTGCGAAGCGATACTTGAGTGGTGATGTGTGGAACACACACCGAAAATTTTGTGAAGAGTGTTTTTAAAGTTTCGTTTCGAAAGCGTGTGTTCAAAAACGCGCATCCACCCGCTTCCAACTGCATTTTTTTAAGTGTCCGCAGTCCATACTGTCTAGTCAGATGCCATAGTTTCTGGGACAGCTGTCAAATAAAATGTGTTTTTTTGAGCCTTCACAGCCTCTCAAATTTGCGCAGAAGCTGAAATTGACATGGAAAACGTGAACCCTGACTAAAAATACATTTACAACGGGGCCCGAGTAATGAAAAAATCTTGAGTCTCGACTCTCGAGTCGAGTCGAGTTCAAGCCCCATATGCTACATGCAGAAGCGTTTCATTGTGTACTATTTATCTGATTGCATATCCCTTCCCAATGGGCCCTTAGAGGCAAAGCAGTAAAGTGTACGATGAAATCCATATAACTATTGCACAGTTAACATACCTAGTTATAAAAATTCCAATTGCCTTTGAATTATGTGTTGTTTTTATTCAGCTCTGTTATGGTATTTGGATACTGCAAATTTATCACCCATTTCGCTGTAAATTCATAAAAGATACACAATCTATAAATCCATGCAAATGGGCACCTGAAGGGTGGATGCACCTGAAGCAGTGTCAGTGAAGACATATCCGCATCCTTCTTCCACGTGCTTCACAAGTTTTAGGTGAAGTGTCTTGCATACACCACACATCATGACGCATCCACATTTAAAAAAAAGTTCAATTTGAAAAATGCATCAGTATCATACCGCGCATTTGCACAATACCTGATATACATTGCTGCTCTGCCCCGCTGCATCGCAATATAGCACGTCACCCTTTGTTGATTTGGGGTAATATTTGCCGCCATTCATTTCATAGATATCGTCCAGTCTTGTAAATATATTGCATACCATATTTCCTTGAAATGCCCAGAGAGGGTTTATCATTTCGCAAGCAAAATTAGAGGGGGTTTATTAGGGGGGCTTATTCGAGGGAGGGGGTATTATTCGGTCAGAACGTTTCATGCAGCATTGTAGTAGATAACAGGCTTTGGTGGCTGTTGATAAATGTAACCTGGTGATAATGTGACCAAACATAATATATATTTTTGGACTGATATATTTATTTATTGACCTATAGCTGCGACGCAAATTGGCAGCAATTTTTTACATCATGTACATCGCATACATGATGTACCAAACGGCGGTATTTCTAGGGGTGCGGGTTAATTTCACCAAAAGCCGCATTAAAGTGCATCAACAGACGTTAGACACATGCACGGATATTAACAACGGCGTCGACTCTCCTTTCCGTTAATAACTGTTCATTTCAATTGAAACAAATCATTTACACACTGACGTTGCATTCATAAGTTTTCGTAGTTATGTTTTTGGCCACCGACATACAGTTGAGCAGCTCAATGTAGTGATGGAAAAGTGTCAGAAAAGGGCGCCACGCAAAACAGGCGCCATGGAACAATCCAAGAAATATGGCGCCGCGTGACACAGAAAAAGTTACATACTTTTATATTTTATTATTTCCAATGAATGTTCATTCACTTGCTTCATTGGTAGATTCCTGATGGTAATCTGCTCATTGGTACCCCATACTGTTGGCAATCCAATTGTGATTAGCATCTGTAAACAATGGATTACTATCAGTAATTACATAATGGTGAAGACCTCGATGATTCATTTTAAATAAGGCTTTTTTTAAATTTAATTAAGGGCTTTAAATTTTAATATGTTCAAATGTGTGAAAAGATTGATGAACAGAATAGAATGGCAGCCTCCATGGAATTGCACCTAAATAGAACGGCAGGTAAAAAAGTTGATTAAAATAGAACAACCCCCTTCGATTAGAAGAAATATAGTACTCCAGTACTGGGTAAATTCTTTTACATATACTTTTAAAAAGTACCTGTACTCACCTTACATGCATACTTTTAAAAGGCGCACATTTCAAATTGCAACTATTTGTTGCTAAATTAAAGAAACCTTGATAAAATGATATCATTTTCCTACAGAAATACAAAATAATTAGGTATTAAAAAACAACATTTGTTGTCTTCCAGCATAAAAATAAAAACTGCATGTCAAAAAGCAGTCACATGTAAAAAGTTGTAGCTTTTACATTTTCAATAAAAAGTACCCATTTTTACATATTCCATGAAGTAAAGTACTTACTTTTATATTTTCTGGGGAAAAAGTATCCACTTCTACATTTTTCTGACAAAATTATCTTATCTTGGCGAAAATCACATTTAGTATGGAAACCTACCATAATTTAATGAATAAAAATTTGTGATAAATTTCGTAATTAACTTTTCCATAGTAAAAACCGAATATTATGATGAAAAACTGTATACTTTTTAGTTCATTATTCAGATGGATTATGGTAGGTTTTCATACTAAATGCGAAATCCACCTAGTAAAGAAAAACAATATTTTACATTTTATGTACTCAGGATGAGCAGAACCAAGTGTTTTACATATACATATACTTTGAAAAAAGTTCAGTAATTTTAACAACACCGCTGCGCGCCAGGCGCCAGTGGCCCTCTAATGGCGCTAGCGCCGTGGCGCTACTCCATCGCTATTCCATGGTGAATAGGTATACTCGGCGTCGGCGGACCGCAAAGTATGTGCAGAATCCTGCAATAATTCAATGAATAAAATCTTGTGATAAATTTCGTGATTGAATATTCCATAGCGCAAACAAAATATTATGATGAAAAACGGAAAAAATTTTAGTTCCTTATTCAGATGGGTTATGGTAGGCATGCATACTAAGTGTGATTTTCGCCAAGTATACGCTGTTTTGCTAATCAGCGCAAGTGCATTTACATAAATGACATAATGCCAGTCAACATGCCGCCAAGAGTGTGCAGCTTATTGCAGTCTGTGTTGTGGCCCTGTCGCAATGTTGTGCGACGGCTTTGTGCAAGTTGGTTGTAAAATGCCAGTTGCAAGCATGATGTGTTGACATTACATAAAAATTAATCACATCATGTAATGCATATATTCAGTTAGTTCCGTGTGTATAACAAGTTGGCAATCTGTTCAATATTGGCTGCTGTCGTAATGTCTGTGTTGAAATGTGCCAATTATAATGGAGGTTCATTTTGCTTTTGTTTTGATTAAATAATCATTTATCCTAAAGACAGTTTTTTATCATTATCATTCTACGTGAAAATGTCACCGACCTAAAATTGTTGTCCTTTTACTGATTTGAAGTAGTCGCGAAAGGACGATCCTTTTTAGTTTAGAGAGGTTTTCTCAGTTATTTATAGGTATATATTTTCTGAAAAGCTAGAGAGATTTATAGATATTTATATTTTTCCATGTTCTGGGAGATAATTTGGTTTTGCTTGCTTTTGCTTGAATAATTGCCCCACGAATAAATACCCCCTTGAATAATTCCCCCCTCGAATAATCCCCCCCCCCTGTTAGACGTGTGGAGAAAAAAATAATCCCCCTTGAAGAATCCCCTCACGAATGGACTAAAAAATTATGTACATTTTTAGAAAAACAATCTATGAAGCCAGACCAAACAAAATCGCTCCGTCTGGTTTGATTCATTGAATGGAAATGCTGTACATACATCCGGTGTGCAACAACGCAATGGAATGTTATTTTTACCATCGGAGACAGAAAATAATTACATGTGTATGTTCTGTGTACACATTGTACACAATGAATGTACGCCAGAGTTGTTAAAATACTGGTATTTTTGGAAAGTGTAAGTGTAAGCGTAAATACACTTTCCAAATTTTGAGTATGGATACTGTAAGCGTAAGGTATTTTTAAAATACCTAGGAAAGTGTAAAAAAAGTGTAAGCGTAATTTTTTTTAAAGAGAGTGCTCTTGCTGTTGAGCATTGGACAACACCTTTCACTTTTAGATGAATTTACTGATCATTTCATTCATTTTTCACATTATTATCATCAAACACAATCATCACACAATAACACAACAAATACACACTGTTCAACACCAGGGGTCTAGTAGGTGGATTGGGGGCCCCCTCAAAATGCTCCAACTATCTATCTATCTCAGAGGTTGGTCTTCTATCGATCCTGAGTCTCAGCTATCTATTATCTCCTCCAACCCCCCAGAAAATGTCCGGACATTATCCGACCCAAAATTCCCAATCTGACGCCACGATAATATCCGAGAGACCATTTTTTACGACACACTCATATTTCAACACAATTTCTATTTCTATTGGTATTTTCAGTGAGCTATCGCACACGTGCATTTTTTTGACACATGTTCTTGTTCAATTTCTTTTTTGTAGCTTTACACTTTCAAAAGCGTAAAACTGGCCCATGTGAATTTTTTTACACCTTTATCACCCGGTAATTTGGCTGGGAAAGTGTAAAAAAAGTGAACGGGTATTTTATAAAAGTGCGAGCGTAAGCGTAAATATAAATACCCATTTACTCGGGTATTTTGGGTAAGTGTAAATACACTTTCGCAACTCGGATGTACGCTGACGCTGATGCCGTTGAGTATGTATTTTAGGCATTTGATAAATTTGTTGTGTGCAATTTGAACAAAAATATCACGGTATCTCATCAATATCATTGCTTAAGCCGGAATTAGAGCTCAGCGTCGATTCGACGTGAAATGACGACGTAAAATGACGTCGTAAAATTAATTACACGAGTGTGGATCATGCTACGGGTCTACAATTTTCTAAGGATAATATATGAATCAATATAATACCTTAATCGTGTCCAATACTGAGTGTTATCAGCCACAACTAGAGCGAATTGAAAAATTCAATTTTTATCATTTCACGTCATCATTTTACGTCAGGGATCAAATTTGACATTTCACGTCAACGATTGCAAGCAACCGTTGACGTGAAATGTAAAGTTAGTTCCCTGACGTAAAATGATGACGTGAAATGATAAAAATTGAATTTTTCAATTCGCTCTAGTTGTGGCTGACAACACTCAGTATTGGACACGATTAAGGTATTATATTGATTCATATATTATCCTTAGAAAATTGTAGACCCGTAGCATGATCCACACTTGTGTAATTGATTTTACGACGTCATTTTACGTCGTCATTTCACGTCGAATCGACGCTGAGCTCTAATTCCGGCTTAATATAGAATATTTTGCAAAATGGATTGATAGAAACGTGCTTGAAAACTTTGACGAAATGATAATTCCCCTCTCGTCCCCCCCAGGGGGATTATTCAAGCAAATACGGTAGATGTACATTTTTCGGATAATTTTCATTTTTTCGAATGCCATGCATAGCTGTCATGAAACATAATATAGCCGGTAAAACAAATATCGAACAACGGTAGCAACGCTCTATTTTCACTGCGTTTTTTTCTGAATGAATGTAAATAAAGAGATGAGGAATCGAAAGCACGTTCGTCCGTTAAAATACAGGTAAAATTGTCTAAATTCTTGGATTAGTTCCCGCTTGAATAACTCCCACGGTTGATTGACTGTGGAAAAAACAGCGGAAAAACACGCTGGAGCACACTGGCCGCTGGACTCTACTTATCATACAATAAGCATCATGTATGAGGGTCTATAGACTTATATATTGTAGGTGAGTATGTAGTTGGGTATACCATGTTCTAACGTAACAATGTCATTGTTTTTATATGTGTTCTGCATTGCCCGGATCACAAACAGCAGCTTTTGTCATTTACGTTCTCTTTACACTCAACTTGGGGGGTGTAAAATAATACGGAACTTGTTGAAGTGACTTGTGAACCAGCTCCTATTCCTAACCGAGGAAGAGGACAAATGTGAACAAGTGTAAGTTGACGTGAAGCGTCGTCTCTAGTTGACGTTCCGTTATTTTATCAAATGTGATTAGTTGAGTTGAAGTGAATTGACGTGAGTTAGTGTGAAGCAAATTTAGATTGTTTTCCAAAGGTTTTGACAAACGTTTTTATTTAGGCGACTAAATACAAAGAATTAAATGTAAATAAAATATATATAAAAATATACGTAAACAAAGGAATTAATTTACAACTAAATTAATTACTTAAATAAAATGTAAAAGAAGCTCTAATTACCGGAGAAATAAGGTAATTTAAAGAAGGCACTTAATTACGACAAAAGGCGAGAATTAAGTGGCGCGGTTGTGAATAAAGCACCTCAAACAGCGCTGGTGTGAAATAAAGCACTGAGGTGACTTAAAGCACCAAGCGTTAAACTTAGCACCAAAAACAAGCGACTTAATAAAGTGACTACGGCGCTTATTTAGATCCTAGGAAGAGATTCGTGTGAAGTTGACGAGGTTGCAAACACTCCCGATTTTAGCTGTGAAATCGGCTTTTAAGGGCCAGACCGATGGCGATTGGTTTGGCGCCAATCGGTCGGCTCTAATCTCCGATTTTTACCCAACATTTCCAATTGTGAAAGTTCAATCCTTGCCCGCTCGCTTCTCCGATGAAAAGCGAGCTAAACTGGCAAGATAGTGAAAATGTGAGACAAGCCAGACAACATTTGAAATGGCGCGCGGGCCCGGCCCCCCACTCGGGGCGGGCCCGCCGCTTAACATAAACATGACGGCGTATTTGCGTGCTGCTTGTCAAGGAAATGTGGCGGAATGTGAGCAATGACTAAGATCTAAATATGTGAGCGATGTGAAGCGCACGTTGTAAACAACATCGCTTGAGATATTAAATGGTGAATGTGAAGATGTTAAGTAAAGGAATGTGAATAAAAATGGAATCGTAATAGATTGAATTAATTAAATATAAAAGCGAACATAAGAACGTCAACTTAAATATTAAAGATTTTTACATTTTACGATAATGTTACACACTCCCGAAACTAGAATAAAAATTAAATTTAATTTAATTTTATCTCAGCCAATCTCGGCAAATTGATGTGAATCAAAATCAAACGCCTGTGATACTCTCATCACTCCTGTGGTAGCAGATCGTCGGCGTCTTCGACGCCGGCATTTTCCCGGCCCTCCTCATGATGCTCGTCCATGGGTTCGACGGCATCCTCCTCAGGTTGGCTGCCTTCCCCGTGTCCTGGCGCCTGGTCTTCTGGGGCCCCCGCTGGTCGTCCCGGCCAGTTGGGGAGCTTCTCAGATTCCTCGGCGAGCCTCTCGAAGGCTTGTCGGAGCGCGTCGGTCTCGTCGACGATCGCCCTCGACGGCTCGGTGGGCTGCCATTGCTCCGATGCTGCAAGCGGTTGGCTTGATAGCAAGGGGACATGGGAGGTTGTGAATGAGGTCGTACACTGTGAAGTGATTGAGTTGAATTGGTCAAATGGTACGGTGGGGGATCTAGTTCTTGATCGTGACTTTCTTCCATCTCTCCGAGCTCTATGTCGGACTGTGAAGGTGTTTGTCTGAGGAAGGTCACAGATCTTTTTAGATCGTTTAACTTTTGATTTGACCAGTTTTTGATTGATGTTATTGAATTTGTGAAAAGTTTGGGGTATAAAGGAAAATGTTTGGTGTGACAATTTCTGCTCACCTGGGAGCCCTGCGACTCCAGCGAATCTCTTGAGTCGCTTTTGCAAGGGCTCGCGGTCAGGGATCGCGTCTTCCATTGTGACTTCCGTTGTGACAGGCTCGGTGACTGTGAGTCTGGCGTTTGGTGACGAGCTCTGCGTTTGTGACTCGCAGGAGGGTGCAGGTTTTGTGACCCGGCGCGCCCCCGTCTCCATTTCGATTTCCTCGGCACGTTCGGTACTATAACCGACCGGGGGATCCGATCTAGGCTGTACCGTGCGTCCTGAAAGCCGTTTGAATGGAGAAACTCGTTTGAGGGGTGTGACAAACTTTGAAGGTAACTGTGACGAACTTGACGATTGTGACGATTGTGTGATGATTTGGTTTGACAAAGCGGGTTTGTTGAAACCGCTTTTCGGCTTCTTCTGGCGGTTACATCGCCGTCGCTTACCGATTTTTCCTTGTTGAACGGGCGGGGCTCCCATTTGTTTGGGTTTCTGTCCTTTCTGCCCTTTCTTCGGAAAAAGCCCTTGATGTCTGGCAGCATACCCCTGCCGGTTACGAGCCGCCACTGCATGTAAACATAACCAATATACCCAATACAGGCGATTGTGAGAATAATGAGTATAATGTTCACAGCTGTTTGAAGTGGCCCAGTAAGTAACGTATCTAATGCAGACGCACCACCTGTGACACTACCGTGAATGATGTGACCCAATTCTTTTCCTACACCTTCAAAATATGCACCAACCCCTTGGCCGATGCCAGCAATATATGCTTGCACTGCTTTAGGATCGTTGGATTTTGTTGCAATATAATCGACTGAACGTGTGACTTGTTGTTCGAGTCGTTGCAAATTTTGAAAGTGATGATGTGCAGCCATGATACTGAATGCAATGTCAGTCATGCTTACACCTGGTGACCCGGAAACATTTAGTGTGAATGGTTTCCACGAGCCAGCCCAAATTAATTCGATTGGGAGTTTTGTGACGTGTAAATTCGTTGGTCCATTTTCGTTGGCCCATGAATTATCATTTAATTGATAATATTTGTGATCTTTCATGAGACAATGATCTATTGGTGAATGTGTGATCAGATCATTGGTGCCAGGGGCTACGAACATAATATGTGGGTGATTTGTGACTTTGACTGGCAGAAATTTATAACATGTATTGTTATATTCATGTTGAAAATAAATAATTTCTGCTGTGACTGGTTTACAATCCCAGAACATTAATATATCTCCATGCCATTCAGCATAGAGATTTTGACGTCCTAACAATGCTCGCAAGCCAAGTGTGGGATTGAATGTGACAATTGCATGAATTATATCTAGTTGGGTCTGACGGATGTGACATAATTGTTGCCAGATAGATCCAAATTGTTTTTGTTCTAGATGTGCAATTTTGTCAACTTCGTATTGTTGACGGGCTGTGAGCAAGTGAAACACACCAACATCAAGATTTGGTGCGAGTTTGAAATGAAGAGGAGCTTTTTCGGTTGGAGGTTTTTTTTAATTTCTTAAGTTGATATCGAAGAAATTGAATGAATGCCGAGCCCTGGTCAATATATTTTGCGTCTTTTGGCACGCATTCTGCATTATTTGGGAATTGTTGTGATCTCCATGTGACAGAAAATGCAGCTTGCAATTTTTCCACTATGTAATGATTTTGTGAATATTGCGCATCGAATTGACCAATCTCTTGGAATGCACACTGTTTGTTAAAGGCAGTAGCATTCCATAAAGAGACGCCATTGTCGCTGTCATAACAATAGCCGGCTTGTGGGTTGCAATGTGACAAATCTTGAATTTCGGAAACTATTTTCTTTCCGTCAAGACTTGCAACCACACCTTCCTCTATGTGAAAGTTCATTACTGTGTTACTCAGATTGTGACAAAAGTAACAATAATCGATGTGAAGTGATTTGTTAGTGCTCCACAATGCATGACCGATTTTTATTAAGGGTTCGCCTTTCCAAGTTTTATTTTGGTAGGCGATCATGCAATCGTAGGTTGTGACTCTGTGATTTTTAATGATTTCTGGTGGTAGCATAGCTTTTCCGCCCACCAGGCTCATATACGTGACTATAGTATGCTCTTGTTGAAAGCATCTATAAATTGGTGTCGTTTGCGGCTGAACACGCAACGTCCATATGGATACCACGATATCCTCTATGGCTGTAACTTGAGGAAAGTGACATGTTACTTTTTCCGGAAGTTGAATTGCGTGACCAGTGCGTGTTTTATGGCACAGATTGAAAGTTTTGTGATATTGATCTGTCCATGTGAGTGCGTTGGCTAATTTTGATTGTATTAGCAACGAAAGTGCCATTAAATGCGACACGTTTCCCCAGAACGAATATGTGCCAGTGTAGCGACATGTTCGACGTGGGTTTGCGCGTCTTGCATCTTGCTGTGAAGATTGTGATTGTTGATGTGATTGATCTGTTTGTGAATCATCACCCTTATCAGGTGAAGGTTGTGACTTATCATCATCTTTTACTTCAGTGTCGATTTTATATTCAACACCGTCCTCTGTGTCGATTTCAAGAGGCACTAAGTTAGATGGAGATCTACGTGTGCGACGACCGTTGCTTGACAATACTGTGACTGCACGTATTTTGCCATCGCTTGACACGTGTATTTCGTGAACGCAGCCCATTTGCCACATGCCGCGTGGTTGTTTATCATCTGTGATTAACACCACTTGGCGACGTTTGGGAGCTTCGTTGATTGTGCCTCTTTTCAAGCGTTGATTTTTTGCTCGATCTTTGAGTAGGTCAATGTATTGACGTGACCACTCATACCAAAGCACTTCCCGATTGTGACGAATTTGGTCCCAAAGTAATGTGATGTCATCTCTGTCCTTTTCAGGCACAGAATTGAGTGCAATTTCGTCGATGCAGTTGACGTCATTGACACGTGGGGGTGTGAGTGTGTAAGTTTTTTCGATTTGTGAGGGTGTGAGGTTGAAAGATCCATCCGTCATTCTTTCCCATTCCTCTTTTGGAATTTTTCGCATGGGTTCAATCGTGGTGGAATCGAGTTCCAACTCACGTTTTTCATCCATGTAACATGGTGGTGGGGTGCCCCAAAGAAAATGTATTGGGCGCAGTATCGCTGCACCAATGTCTGTGTTTGACAAGTATGACAATGGTCGCGTATTGACGGAGAATTCGACGTCAAGCATGACTGTGAGAAATTCATGCCATGTGAGACAACGTCGTCCGCATGCTTTTTTGAGTAAGCGTTTGACTAAGCCTACCATGTGTTCGTACACGCCGCCCTGCCATGGACTATTGGCTGTGATAAAATGCCATTTTACGTCCGGTAGCATTTTTACGCAATTTTTGAATGCTGGGGCATTGTCGGACCAAATGGTGTCCGGCATGCCTCGACGTGAAATAAAACGATTTAGAGCCATAATTGTGTCGGCTGTCGAGACACTATTGGTTGACTCTAAATGAATGGCGCGTGTACTGAAGCATGTTAGCAACAAAATGTGTTGACTGTGACGGGTTCCGTTCTGTGAATAAACTAACGGTCCCATATAATCAATGCCAATATGTTGAAATGGCTTGATTTGTGATTGAGTTCGAGTGACAGGTAATGTGTGAAAATCGGGTAATGTGAATGGACCTCCTTCCGCTTTGCGGCATGTGACACATTTTCGCAAAATTTTTGCAACTACCTGCTTAGCGCTTGACAACCAGCAGTGTTCGCGTAAATCTGCTAAAGTGTGAAGCATGCCACTGTGACCAGCAAGCTCATGAAAATGAGTAACCACTAGCGTTGTTAACCACCCGGTCTTTGGCAGGTAGTAAAACAACGAAGGGTTTCTGTGTTCTTTGTGAGATACACGCGTGACACAATATAATAAATTATTCCACGCGTCCCATTTGAGCATGTGGTGTTTGCCAAGTTGCGCTTGTGAAATGCAACTGGCACATTCCTCTGCCTGTGAAATGCGCAACACATGTCTAAATGCTTCGTTTAAATCAGCTTGTGTGATGGGTTTTGATAAATATTCGCTTTCGCGCTTTGCAGCTTTGTGCATGGAGCGATTTAGCCAATATGTTTTGACACGAAGCAGGTATACGACAGTACGCAACAATTTTGACAGTGTTGAAAATCGTCGAATGTTGATTTCGAATGGATTTGAAGGGATGTGACGTTGTCGACTTTCGACAAACGGATTTTGAGGAGTGACATTTTGTGACAAATTGGGGTCCAAGTTGACAGGTACTTGCTGTGCAAGAGCATTAGCTGGTTGTGAATCAGGCTGTGAAACAGGCTGTGAAGTTACTGCTCCAGCATATAAAGGTCGACTGATGTGAATGTCGCCTTTCGCAAGTTCTTCGGTGACAGGTTGCGCTTGATATTGCGAAATGTCAAGCATGGTTGAAGTGAGAGGTTCAGCTAAAAATGTGGGTCCGGTGAACCACATTGTTTCGATCATTAGTTGATCAAAAGTACAACCCCGCGACGCGATGTCGGCTGGGTTGTCTTTTGTAGCAACCTTGCAAATTTGAATGCAATGTTTTGACATTAGTGAATGGATTTTTGTGACCCGATTGTTGACAAAAGTAGCCAGCGGCTTTGCTGTATACAGCCAGCCGATGACAACTGTACTATCAGTCCAGAGGAAATTACTGTGAATTTTCCATCCACCCAGCTCAACGAGTTCGTGATGTAAATAATCGATGAGCTGTGCACCAATTGTAACACCTAGCAATTCCAAGCGTGTGATTGTGAGGGGTTGACCTTGTTTTGACGGAAGTGGGGCTAGTTTTGTGCGAGCTGTGAGAAAACCACTAAAATATCGGTCATCTTCATAACCATATTCGTCAGGTGAAATCACTTGTTGACGCAAATAAGCGCAAACGGCGTATCCATCTTTTGAGGCATCACAAAACACATGTAATTCTAATGGTCGTGTGACAGCTTTGACGTCGATGCCAAAAGAATGAAATGAGCGCGGGAATTTGATTTGACTTATGGACGAGAGATGTCGTTTTAAATCGTCCAGTAAGTCATCCGCCTCTGGGTCTTCGATGAGTTCATCCCAGGTTGTGATATTGCACCTTTGAATTATTTGTGACACGCGAAATTTCAACCGAAATAACGCGGGTGCTGTGACGCCAATAGGATCGTATGTTGAAGCCAGCAATTTGTTTAAATTGCGGCGTGTGGCTGTGACAATGAGCGTGAAATCTTTCTTGGGAGCTGGCACCGCAATGGTGTCTTCAATGTGATCGTAAACGAGACCCATTACTTTGATGTATTGTGACTTTTTCGGGTTGAGGTCATCGGGTTTGATTTTTTCCGAGACTATAGGCGAATTTGTCATCCATTCGCGCATGTTGAAATTTGCTCTGGCAAAAACAGCTTTAATTAAACGATAGAGCTGTATTGCATATTTGTCATCATCTACGCTGATAACTAAATTATCAACGTAAATGCTGTTGAGCAACAGCTCCAGTTTCATTTGTTCATTGGTCTCAGCGGGATGCATGTGAGCTAATTCCTCTTCTAGGTGATATTTGATGACAGTTGACAAAATGGATGGACTGCATGTGAGACCAAACAGCACCCTTGTGAATTGCATCATTTGAATATTGTCTTCATGAGATGGAATGGTGTCATCACGCAGCCAGTAAAATTTTGTGAAAGCGCGTGATTTTGGGTGAAGAGCAATTTGTAAAAATGCTTTTTCAATATCTGCTAATAACACCACTTTTCCGGCTCTGAAGCGAAGCATTAATCCGAGCGCCAGGGGTGTGAGAACTGGGCCTCGAAATAAGCAATTATTGAGACTTGGCTTGCCTGCAGAACCATCATACACTATTCGACATGTTGTCGATCTGCCAGGTGTGAGGACAGGTTGGTGAGGTAAGATGTGTTCTTGCAAACCATCTTGTGAACCATAGACGGGTTCTATGACCCCCTTGTGAAGTTGATCTGAGATGACTTTCGCGTATGTAGCGAATAAATCGGGATCTTTTCGAAACCGTTTCAACAGTGACAGAAAGCGACGAAATGCTTCTGCATTGTTAGTTGGCAATTCTTGAATGGTTGATTTGAATGGCCAATCCACGCTATAGCGACCAGTTTCTGGATCAAGAGTAATTGATTCCAGAATTAACTGTTCAGCTATGTCGTCATCATGTGATAAGGGATCATCTGTGATACCTATTGACTCGAGACTGTGAAATTGAAATAATGTCTCTTGGCCAACAGCAACAGCTGATGAAGCATGTGAACTGCATGAAACCATGAATTGATGTGGGGAAATGTCGGGTGTTGTGACAAATGATTGTGAGGATGCATTTCCGCCTAGCATCAACCCAAGTATTGATTCGACTATGATCAATCCAGATGGGAGTTCGATTTCTGTTGGTCGAATATCGAACTTCCAATAATAGTCTTGACCAATGACTACATCTGGTTGACATAGTTTGTGACAAAACTCATCAGTCATTTCGGTCAATTCAAGCGGTTCCGCGAATTGTTCTTGTGCATGTTCACCGTACACAATATAAATGACTGTTTTGTCGTCTTGTGACAAAGGAGGTGGGCATGCATATGTTGCCAAATTATCCACTGCACGTAAGGTGAGCGGAATTTGTAACATATTGCCCTTATTGTCGACGTGTTTGTAAATAGGCATGACAGCCTCGACCAAAAACGTATTGACTGTGACGGGCGTTTTTGTCGCAAACACGTTCATTTGAAGAACAACATATTTGTTTTCAAAGTTATACTCATTTGCCACGGATGCTTTAATGTATGAATATTCGCATCCAGTGTCAAAGAATATTAACAAAGGGTCTGTGACTCGATTTAATTCAGCGTCTTTATTAATTAATGAAGCCTGGGCCACTTGCAAACGAACAATAGGTGCAAAATCGAACTCACATTCTTGTTCGGCCTGCTGCCTGGTAGTGGTGTTGGGATTACCGTAACCCGCCTGTGCGCTCAGCACCTCCACCGTGGGCCTGTGACTAGGTTGAAGTGGCACCGACGATGACATTTGGTTCGGGTTGAGGTGTGGGTACACCTCGTACCGTTTTTGCTGGAAGCCGCGGATTTTGGCCTCGACAGTCTCCATATCTGTGCCTTCCTGGATGAGGTTGGCACGGAGCGTCGTCCACAGCTCGTTTTCGCTGTGATATTTGCGGGCTTCCTCCTGTGCTTTCGCCTGTTGTGCGTTAGCGGGCCTCGGCCATTCGCCCATGTCGAGCGGGCCGTCCATGTCCAACTGGTACAGCGTGTTCTGTCTCCATCGGAAATCATTTTCGTCCGGTGGGATGACACACACGCTCATTGGTTCCGTATGTGAAGGCGGATACGATGGCGGTGCATGTGACGACGCCGCGCCCGTTGTGATTACCTGAGCGTTGACAAAATTAGCGCTCGTTGCTTTGACAAAGGCTTTATTTTGTGAATTGTTTACCTGACGCCTTGCGGGTGCCTGTCTGGTAGGACAGAACGCCCCGTGATGCTGACCAATCTGGCGACAGTAGTAGCAACTCAGTTGTTGAGTGCACTGTGCCGCTTGATGGCCTCTGCGCGTGCAACGCGTGCATACGTCGCCCAAAGCTCGCAACCGTTCCGTGCGCTCTCTCGGTGTGACGTATTGAGGGCAGTCGGTTGTGTAGTGCTCTTTGATGCCGCAGAACAAGCACTCGAATTTCGGCTTGCGATAGTCAGCAGCAGGTTGTGAGGGCTGCTTTTGACTAATCGCTCCGATCGCCGGAGTTCTGGGAGGTTGAGTGGAATTTTTATTTTTTCCTTGTGATTTACCAACGTTAGCATTGGTACCAGCAAAAGCAACCGTATTGTGAATAGGTTTTTGTTTTGAAAAGGTATTTTGTGATTTATTTCCTTTTTTCTTTTGCTGTTGCCAACCACCTCCATTTTGTGGCTTTTTGACCGATGAATTTTGTGATTTCTGAACAACAGTTGATTGTGAGCTTTGTTGTTCAGTTTTCATCGCATCTAACCGAGCACGAGCGATGGTAGTTAATGCATCAACAAACCTGACGACTGTGAGTTCGGTGTCGCCGGTTACAGAGGTGCGCATCGAATTCCGGTGTTCTTCTGTGACGGCAAGAACAATATTATCGGGAAGATAACCACGAATTATTCTTAACACTGCACCAGAATCGACACTTTCACCCCTTTCTTTAAGTTGATTGAGAGTTGACAAAAGGGTTCGTGTGAAATTTGTGAGAGAGTCTCCTCTTGACGAAGGTTTTTCAAGTGAATACAATTTATCCCAAAGGGCTGCTTGTACCCGATGCGTTTCACCAAAGTTTGATTGTAACATGGTGACCGCTGTGATGTAATCTCGACCATCACCTTTTAATCCGGCCAGCAGTTCTGCTGCTGGACCGGTAAGGCTGAGCTTGAGGTATGTATATTTCATACCCATTGACAAATTAGCTCGGTCGTGAATTTGAGCTCGAAAAATCTCCCACCAAGCTGCCCATTCTAACGGATCACCGCTATATTTAGCAAGCTCGATTTTTGGTAACTTTAACAAAGTTTCCGGTTGTGAAGGTTGAGAACTACTTCCCATATTGACATTGTTGTAAGGGGGTTGTGAAAGGGGTTGAGTAGTTAAATCAACAGTGGACTGACCTTTCAAGGAAAGTATCAACCTTTCCGCGGATTTGATGTACGCTTGGGCGGACGCAATCCTCGATTCCAGCTCATCCATGAGCATCATCGCGTTGTTCGAGCCAGAGTAGAGCGCGCGCTCCAATTTTGCGTTAGCGCTCTTTATCTCCTCGGCCACTCCGTCTTCGTCTCTGTCTAGGCTTGTGATGTAATCTTGGACAGTGGTTGTGAATTTGTCCATAGCCGTAGACAGGTCCGAGCGTTTCATCTCGGCTTGGTAGCCGTAGGCCTGAAGTAGTTCTAATACTTCCTCCGCCGCGCGTATGTTGACGGCGGCGGGTTGTGACTCGTCTTTGACGATTTTAGGAATCAGTTTGGATGTGAAACGCAGCACTCCGTTGCGCACTCCAGTCAGCGCCCGGCTATGCTGAGTCAATGGATGAGCTGTGTCGAACTCCTCAACGTTGCTCGCAGGCATAGCTGCGGCGGCGGCGGCGGCGCGCTGAGCGCGTATGCGTTCGTCGGCCATAGCAAAGTTTGATCAATTTATTGCTTATTAGCAAAGTGGTAGCTAGCTGTGAACGAAATAAAATAATAAAAATAAATATTTCGAATCTTGTGACTTGTACTTGTAAAATCGTAAGTATTTATGCACGCGCTACTAACGATTTTGCGTCCAAAACCGTATTACCGTAACCTCGTGCGTGTGACTCAGGCTGTGAAAAGCAATTTCCAATGAAATTTCGCGCGAGACGACTTAATTAGAGTGACCAATTAGTTTTAATTAGTTACCCTGCTCGCTGCGCCATGTAAAATAATACGGAACTTGTTGAAGTGACTTGTGAACCAGCTCCTATTCCTAACCGAGGAAGAGGACAAATGTGAACAAGTGTAAGTTGACGTGAAGCGTCGTCTCTAGTTGACGTTCCGTTATTTTATCAAATGTGATTAGTTGAGTTGAAGTGAATTGACGTGAGTTAGTGTGAAGCAAATTTAGATTGTTTTCCAAAGGTTTTGACGAACGTTTTTATTTAGGCGACTAAATACAAAGAATTAAATGTAAATAAAATATATATAAAAATATACGTAAACAAAGGAATTAATTTACAACTAAATTAATTACTTAAATAAAACGTAAAAGAAGCTCTAATTACCGGAGAAATAAGGTAATTTAAAGAAGGCACTTAATTACGACAAAAGGCGAGAATTAAGTGGCGCGGTTGTGAATAAAGCACCTCAAACAGCGCTGGTGTGAAATAAAGCACTGAGGTGACTTAAAGCACCAAGCGTTAAACTTAGCACCAAAAACAAGCGACTTAATAAAGTGACTACGGCGCTTATTTAGATCCTAGGAAGAGATTCGTGTGAAGTTGACGAGGTTGCAAACACTCCCGATTTTAGCTGTGAAATCGGCTTTTAAGGGCCAGACCGATGGCGATTGGTTTGGCGCCAATCGGTCGGCTCTAATCTCCGATTTTTACCCAACATTTCCAATTGTGAAGGTTCAATCCTTGCCCGCTCGCTTCTCCGATGAAAAGCGAGCTAAACTGGCAAGATAGTGAAAATGTGAGACAAGCCAGACAACATTTGAAATGGCGCGCGGGCCCGGCCCCCCACTCGGGGCGGGCCCGCCGCTTAACATAAACATGACGGCGTATTTGCGTGCTGCTTGTCAAGGAAATGTGGCGGAATGTGAGCAATGACTAAGATCTAAATATGTGAGCGATGTGAAGCGCACGTTGTAAACAACATCGCTTGAGATATTAAATGGTGAATGTGAAGATGTTAAGTAAAGGAATGTGAATAAAAATGGAATCGTAATAGATTGAATTAATTAAATATAAAAGCGAACATAAGAACGTCAACTTAAATATTAAAGATTTTTACATTTTACGATAATGTTACACAGGGGGTATTTCGAGGATAGCAGGTATGCACGGATTTTCATAAAAAAAGCAAGAAAAAAGTTTTAAGAGGAAAACGCAGAGCAAGTTTAGCAAGTAGTGTACAAGCAAGTCCACAGAGTTATAATCAGCTGAATATTTAGTGGTTAATGGCATGGCTTGGGTCAGTGAAGTGTCTCAAAGCCTGAAAAGACACCATTCGCATGAATAACATGGCCTGTCACATGTGCACATAAAATACCCCTAGATTTTTTTGTAGTAATTTAAATCCCCAATTTTCATCTGTAGTGGTATACTCCGGTTACTTTACACCCTGCACGCGTGGTTCCCGCTGGAAGAGTGCCAACGATGGTTAGCGCATGCGAATTACATAAAAAGATGACAAAATTGATTGTTGTTGTAATTTTATTCATTAACATATTCACATCGATGAATTTTTTCATCTTTTTACGGAAATCGCATGACTTAACAATCATTGGCACGCTTCCAACACGAGACATAAATCAGTGCGACGGCAGAGTATCATGTACGCCGAGTATAATGCAGTGTGGTGTTGTGAGGTTTCATTAACTTCTTGGCTGCAAATGAGGATACCGTATTACCTCGAATTATCCCCCCCTTGAATTAACCCCCCCTCGAATTAACCCCCCCTCAAAATGGGCTGGGGAAATAATAAACCCCCCCTCGAAATACCCCCCCCCCTTCGGAATGATGTACGTCATGTACATAATAAATCCGTCATGTACGCAATGTACATGATGTATATTACTGTTAACTTGCATTGCAGCTACACATAGAGTAGTTTGTGTAGCTATCTACGTTTTTATGTCCAAATATGTCCTGTTTGGACACATTTATTACCTATTTTGGGTACGCAAATGCCTACTATTTACTACGATCCTTACGAAAATTTCTGACGAAATAATAAACCCCCCCCCCCTCGAATAAACCCCCCTCGAATTAACCCCCCCTCAAATTTTGCTGGCGAAATAATAAACCCCCATGGGGGTATTTCGAGGTAATACGGTAGATTGTGGGTGGGTGCTAATTCAAAATGCAGTGGGGATTAAGTAAATATTTCTAGGTATATTCCTTGTTTGTCAAATAGAACTTACACAATGGACCAAACAACAAAAGGGAGACACCATGCATATCTGACCATCACTTGCACTTGCAAACTGTGTCACTTGTCGTCACTAAAAAATGAAGATGCAACCATGATTTCTACAAAATGGCTATTTGCTATGTTATGTACTTGGTCTGGCTGAAAAGCCCCCGGGCAGTGCTTGCCATTTGCGCTAGGGGTAAGCTATGGTCATAAACTTTTGACAGGTTAAGATATCAGGTGTTTTGAGTTTTCACCCAAAATTTCACCCCTCTAGTTCCACCCACTGCGGAACTGTGGGGGTTACTATTTTGGTCATTTTGTACTGATGTACACATGGTGCTCTAGCTCAATGCTGCTTTAAGTTGTGATCATGAAACTTTGGCTAACGTAAGCCACCAGTGTTGGCAATGGGCCAGCACTAACCAACATTAGCTATGATATCATAAGTCTAGTGCATATTGTCATATCTGTCACTACTCTCACTACCAAATTCATCATTCTGCTTCTCCTTCTCAAAATAGCCCCCCTTGGAGTCTGCTCACTGCTGTTGAACACAGGTAATGTGTCCACTACAGATTAGTAATGAAACATAGGTAAATTTTATTCACATAATTCATTTACTGCACATTTCAAAACAACAATCAAATCACTGCAATACAACATGATCTCAGATAATCACCAAAAGCATCCATCACAGTTCCCACGTTTCTTTCATATCACCTGATCTGCATATTCATTTTACCTTAATAGAAATGATGTTGATGAAAGTGTTGAATACTATCAGCACATTGCCAACACTGGTGGCTTACACTAGCCAAAGTTTCATGATCACAACTTAAAGCAGCGTTGAGCTAGAGCACCATTTGTACATCAGTACAAAATGACTGAAATTGTAACCCCCACAGTTCCTCTGTGGGTGGAGCTAGAGGGGTAAAATTTTGGGTGAAAACTCAAAACACCTGATATCTTAACCTGTGAAAATTTGATGACCGTAGCTTACCCCTAGCGCGAATGCTGAGCACTATCCAGGGTCTTTTCAGCCGGACTATGTAAACACCTTCCCGGACACGTCGGGCAGCCATTTTTTGATTTTACTTCTTATATCCTATCCCCAGTTCTAGGGCGCCCCAGAAGCTGAAACTTGGGGGAGATATTGGCGCAACCCCCCTCTACTTCGCATGAATTGAAGGGGTCGCGGCAACCCCTCTCAGGGGTGGTCGCCCTAGGTGCAAAATTTTTTTTGGCTTTTTTGGTGTCCCACAGCAGGTCCGGCACCTGCTGATTTTTGAGCTGTGGGAGGGGTATAAATATAAAATTTTGGGGATGTGTTACCAACACCCCTCCCCTACTATACACAATTCAATAATGTGAGATGAATGTGAAAAATTTCTCAAAAATTCACTTATTCTCTAAAAAACACCACTCCCCAATAGATGGATGACAAAAAATCCACTTTTTGGAACTTTTTTATTAGACACTTGAAGAGCTGGTTTACAATACTTTAAAGGGAAGGGTTTGATGTTTAAAGTTATGTAAAGAACCATACCTCTAAAATGCCTGCATTGGAAAATTTACTTAGGGCGAATTTTATGACGTCATAGTGACATCATTGCAGGAACAAAAATTTACAAAATTTACACTTTGAAATTCCCCCCAAGTAAATTTTGCGATGCATGCATTTTAGAGGTATGGTTCTTTACATAACTTTAAACATCAAACTGTTACCTTTAAAGTATCGTAAACCAGCTCTTCAAGTGTCTAATAAAACACTTACAAAAAGTGAATTTTTTGTCATCCATCTATTGGGGAGTGGTGTTTTTTAGAGAATAAGCGAATTTTTTAGAAATTTTTCACATTAATCTCACATTATTGAATAGTGTATAGTAGGGGAGTGGTGTTGGTAACACATACCCAAAATTTTAGATTTATACCCCTCCCACAGCTCAGAAATCAGCGGGTGCCGGACCTGCTGTGGGACACCAAAAAAGCCACACAAAAATTTGCACTTAGGGCGACCCATCCTGAGTGGGGTCGCCGCGACCCCCCCCCCAATTCATGCGAAGTAGAGGGGGGTTGCGCCAATATCTCCCCCAAGTTTCAGCCTCTGGGGCGCCCTAGAACTGGGGATAGGATGTACGAAGTAAAACCAAAAAATGGCTGCCGGACGTGACCGGGAAGGTGTTTACATAGGTATACTCAGCAGACATGATACTCTACAAATAGAGATATGATTTATGTCTTCGGCTAGCAGACGGCCAACTGGAAACTTATGAAACAACATTTTGAAAAAAGAAAAATAAGAAAATAAAAGAAATGCTACATGCCAGAATTGACTAAAATGATGACGTCATGTTGGATTGTTTCCTCCGGAAAAATTTACAATATAAAGTGGATTCACATACCTTATGGCATAAGCCACCACCAGATGTACAGACTACAGATGGTGTATCTCAGGGCAGCTAAATAACTCTTTGATGGATCCCACTTGCAACCATCCAAATGTGCATAATATGTGAATTGGTCAATAGTTGTGTGCACAATCTCTAAATTAGAGATTAGTTAGAGGTTAGAGACTCTAAGCTAAGGCGAGTTGGTGGCTCACAATAACAACGGGGTGTTTAATTCAGAAAAATGCATAGCATCAAGCATGCGGCCAGCGGAGTATAAATAAGTAGTAGGCAATGTCCTACTGTAATTAGAAATGTACGTTGTTAACAACAAGCGCAGTAACGCGATTCAAAAGCAATTTGTCCGCAACCATATTTAAGCGCAAGCATTTGAAAGTATGTATATTTGTTACATTCACGTCCGAGATGTCTCAAGTTTCGTATAATAGCCACGT
Organism: Sphaerolaimus hirsutus; assembly: GCA_964036195.1. NCBI lineage: Eukaryota > Metazoa > Nematoda > Chromadorea > Monhysterida > Sphaerolaimidae > Sphaerolaimus > Sphaerolaimus hirsutus. The sequence continues at coordinate 16,410,571 of OZ038457.1, forward strand.
CACAGCAGGATGGTGAACGAATCGACCGGAAGCGATCTTACCATATGCGTCGCGTGCAACGAGACGGGCATTCGGGACGGGCCGCATTCAAACCCGCCGCCGACGGTCGTCCCGGCCGACTACATTTACATGGGCATGCTGGCGGTCATCTGCTGCATCGGCTCGCCCGCCAATCTGCTCGCCGTCGCCTCCTCTATCAAGGCCTACAGGACGGCGAAGCGGGTCGGTTCTCGTTCATATTTATGTGGGCACTGCAAATCATAGGCACTACACACATTGGATGTCAACTGTTTCGGTGTCTACTCGATTTTGGTTGAATTTAGGTAGCAGGACAATTTTGAATCCGGATGTCAACTGGGCCGACAGTTTTTCATAAATTTTTAGTTTATGGGCCGCGAAACCGTGTGCAAATGCACATAGCAATATAAATTCCACTTCGACATTGCCGCATGTGCCCTTAAAAGCTGTCCTGCAAGCTGTTGACACTGAAACAGTTGACATCAGTGTGTGTGGCACCATAGTGGTTGATGGGATAGGGTTGATCAACACACAATCGTATGTCAACCTAGTCACTGTTTCTGTGTCTACTCAGATTTCCGATTCACGTGTCGCAGAGCAATCGCCAAATGCACATGCTCATGTTGAACAATAAATATTGGACGATGGAGTGTATTGGGCGATAATCGCGACGATCTCTCTGCGACACGTGAGGCCCAAATCTGAGTTGACGCAGATCAGTTGACACACGTGTCAACTAGTGTGCGGGCCGACGGGAAACCCATTATTTAACCACAGCGACTCGTAACCCATCGACTCGTAAGCCAAAGTGCCTCGTCTCTAAAGCCCCAGTAGAGCATTCCACTAGTCACCAAAATTGAGTCATTATTTAACCCCATTGTGTCATTATTAAAGCCATGCGTACATAGTGCATTTTTGTGTCATTATTTAAGCCAAGTGTACGTATGTATTTAGTTCATATTAGCGGTACGCGGATGGCAGGTGGGTGAGAAAATTGTGTAGACATGTGCCTTTTTGGTATTGTCGGAAAGAGGGTTGGTTTTTGTAAATAGATTTTTACAATGACTATTTGGTAGAATGATGTTTGATGTTGCCTTTTTGCGAAATCAAAATTAAAAATGAGATCAATTTTAGAAAAAATGACATGCGTATTGGAATCCGACGAAAAAGAGCTTTCAGAAAAACTCTTTTGAAATCACATCCGTCTCCAAATAAAAAAGTTGTTGAGTGGATTACCCAAAAATGGCTGTAATCTTACTGCCACATGTATTTATGTACTATAGATCCATTTTGTATGTTTCTGTATTTGGTAAGGTTAAGAATTTACCTGTATTGCGGCTTACGAGTCGACATATTGGCTTAAATAATGACACACCATGGCTTTAATAATGACACATTTTTTGAAGATCATTCTGGCTTAAATGTCGCCATACTTTGGCTTTACAGTCGATGGGTTAAATCTCGGGTAGCTTAAATCTCGCTATACTCTCCGACATAAAGTGTCAAATTTTCCCACGCAGCGGCTGACCGTGCGCACCACGTTCCTCTTCTACAAAATCCACCTGTGCTGCACGAACCTAGTAATTCTGCTGATCTACGTGCCGACGATCTTCGGCTGGCTGGTCACCTACAGATGGCTGGCGGGCGACGTGGCCTGCCGCCTGCTCAACTACATCTTCATGCTGTCGTTCAACAGCTCCAGCAACATGGTGGCCGTGATCGCGCTCGACAGGGCCAGCGTGGTGCAGAAGTTGATGCGGGCGGATAGGGCTTATAGGAGTTACGATACGGAGGCCACTGAGAATGGCCAGCCGGCGCACGATGAACACAGTCACACTGTGTGTTACTAAATACTTATTTTGTCTTGGTTTCTTGTTGACCACAGTTGAGATAATGTATTTGAGGTGTCTATTTCTAAAAGTTGATGACTTGATAAAACCTCTTTTTTTGTGAAAATTTTCAAGTTTCATTTCCAATTCTCTACCAGTGGTGTATGTCCTCACCAACTATCGTAAAGTTTCAAATGTTCGTTGGAAAAATGCCTTTCTACAAAATGCATTTGGACAGGAGCAAAAAAGCAGTTCCAGCAAAGAAAAAAACATGTAGGTAAACAGTTCCAGTAAACAAGTGTATTTACCGATTCTTGCCTGCGGCAAAATTTTTGACCTCAGCCTTGATAAACTTGCAATTAATGTACTTATCGACATTTAGAAGTCATGGACTTAACACATTTCCTACTGTTTATCCCACAAAAAGTGGACTTATCAACTTTTAGCTGAATACAGGATGGAGTTTACTGACTATCAGACGCTAGCAAGTTTCCTCAGTTCGATGAAACAGTCGTTGGCACAACACAGACACGGAAAGAACGGAAGAACACGCTGAGCTCGCTGCAAACCTTGTCCGACTACTCGACAGCAGCGGCGTCAGGCGCGTGGCTTTTAGCGGCCGTGTGCGCCCTGCCGCAGCTGACCGTGTGGAGGACGTACCAGGTGGAGGAAGACTGGGCGCAGTGCACCACCGTGTACATCGTGCAGGTCACCAGGATGCAGCTCAACGAGACCGTGCAAGGTGACACAACGGCACAGTTCCGCAAGTGGAGAAGTGAGAAGTCAAATGGCGAAAGCGAAGTGAAATTACTTATTAATTTACTTCGCTTTTGCCAATTTACCTACTTGCCATTTCATCTTCGCTTTTGCCATTTTACTTCGCACTTCTCCACTTGCGGAACTGGCACCAGTAACTTCATGTAAATTAGAGTTGACATCCACGCTTACCATTTACGCAGAGCCGCCAGTGAGCATGAACACGTACGAGTTCACGCATCTGTTAGCCGTCTTCTGGCTGCCGTTCGGCGTGATCGTAGTGTGCTACACGTACATGGCGGTGATGCTGCTCAGCTACAACTGCCGGCCGTACACGCTGGTAACGTCGGCCGCGCAGCAGCACTTGTTCAACGAGAGCAGCTGCCGCGTCGAGATGAAATCGGTCGCGCCGCCGTATCGCTCTGACGGCGATTCGAGGTTGGTGGACGAGCCGACTTTTTGGTGTTCACCTGGTGCCAATCCCAGACTCTGTAAAAGGCCCTGTAAAATGTAAAATGTCATGCAAAGTGTCAAAAGTCGTGGGAAATGCTCTGCAAGATGGCAACCGAGTTGCCATTTTGCAGGGCATTCTCCATGACTTTTGACACTTTGCATGACATTTGACATTTGACAGGGACTGGGAGTGCACCCTGGATTCATCTTGAGAAACACAGGCAACCCGCGCATCTGCTGAATCATAATGGCGTCGCAACTACACCGCTTGCGACGATTGGCGACCAAGCACCATCCATTTCTGTGCAACAAATTAGGTGGGTCAATGCGCCTGTTCTTGTTACATTTGAGTTCTCAGGCGCCTCATTCGCTGGATGTCAACTGAATTTGTGTTAACTAGCTTGGTGAATTATGTGATTTCAACTTTCCTATCTAATAGAGCATCGTTCATTTCACACCATGACAGTGAATGTTCATCTTTCCAGTTAAATGTGATGCTTTAATTTTTTTTGTTTTTTAGTTGACATCGAGTTGACACGAATTTGCGATGTCAACTAACGTGTGTGGGCCTAACGTTCTATATCCACCTACCGAACCGTTATCAACGCATCAGATCGTCAACTCGCGGCCGCCCATCCGCGTGCGTCACTTCGCCAGTGCGCATGCCTCGCTGGCGGCGGCACCTAAGAAGCAAAATATTTCGAACGACTCTTTATGTGATATCGAGCTTCTGCTTGACATGGATGCCATACAATTTCATCGTCACCGCGGGTGTTTTGAACACTACTTTGGGTGAATATTTCGCCGACACTATTGAGTTTGTGAAGTCGTTGGTTTTGGTGAACGCGGTGGTCAACCCGTTTTTGTATGGGTTCGGCAGTGGCGACACTTGAAGTGCACTTGTGATATTATGAAAAGTATTGATGATATTTTAAATGTCAGTGCAGTAGTTGAATGAAGTCAACAAGAATGAAATATACTACTAGAATATGAATACGATTCAGTGCAAACACTATTCTACTCAGAGCCGTGGTGAGTAACGATGCCAAATAAAAATTCGAAAACGTTTGAGAATTTTTTTTTATTTTGGGGGTTCGATTTTTTGTATCGCCATGAGGAAAACGCAAAAAATCTTTTTTCAAAACCTATTTAAAGAATAAACTACCGTATTACCTCGAAATACCCCCATGGGGTTTATTATTACGCCGGCAAAATTTTAGGGGGGGTTAATTCGAGGGGAGGGGGTTAATTCGAGGGTTTTTATTATTATTTCGTCAGAAATTTTCGTAAGTATTGTACTAAAGAGTAAGCATTTTCGTACCCAAAACAGGTAATAAATGCGTTCAAACAGGACATATTAGGAAGTATCAATGTGCATCGCTACACACACTAGTCTCTATGTGTAGTTCCGATGCACTTTGTCGCAATAAATACATCATGTACATTGCATACATGATGTACTTCATTCCAGGGGGGTATTTCGAGGGGGGGTAATTATTTCCCCAGCCCAGTTTGAGGGGGGGTTATTCGAGGGGGGGGGGTTAATTCAAGGGGGTTAATTCGAGGTAATACGGTAAATATATTTTCGATTTGTTTTGGCATTTTTGTTTGAAAATGTATGTAAAATGCAAAAACATAATATCGGTAAGCTTTAATTTCACATGGATAAAAGATAAAAATCTGGAAATGTGTTTACAGCAACATCCACAAAACATTACGATGTTTTCCAATCGACAGGAAGAACTCGAAAAAGCAAAAATCTGGTGGAAAAATTGATTAAAAAATTTATTCCAGCAAAATTATTAGTCGAGAAGACTATTGTTGGAAGAAACTTGAAATACAAAAGGTTACGCACTTTAGAAAAACACTTCAAAATTTAAAAGCTTTTTTCCAGAAGCCTTACCATCATTAGTCATGAGCAGTCCTATCCTTCTGAGAGATTTTTGAACCTCCCTAGAATTAATCCTTCGAGGTAATACGGTAAATAGCATGTAACAGAACAAAACTTATTGAATAAAAAATGATGATTTTTTGCATTTGATTCTCACTAACATTGGTTCCAGTGCTTGAATTATTGGATTCTTACTCAGATTCAGGGGTCTGGTAGGGGGGGGGGGTGGGTGGGTTGGTGGTTACTCCCCCAAACGCTCCAGCTTTCTATCTATCCCGGAGGCCGCTCAGCTATCTATCTATCCCGAGGCGAAATTTTTGGCTACTATCCCCTGAACCCCCCCCCCAAAAAAAAAAATCGCCAGCTATCTATCTATCCTGGAGCGATTTTTGAGAACGTTACCCTAATTTTCACTCAAAATCGCTACTTTTCATACCTATTTATATATTTTCACCATCAAAATCATCAATGTGTATGTCTTATCGCACATTTTCAGCTTTTTTGGGCTATTTATGTGCTTATGTACCTATTTGTACCTACTCTTAACCTATTTGTACCTACTCTTAACCTATTTTTAGCTATGTTTCACCTATTTTTAGCGATTTTTCCCCCTTTTTTAGCTTCTAAACCTCAAAATAGCCTATATATTGAACCCCCCCAAACCCCCCCCCCCCATTTTTTTCAGCTATCTATCCCTCCGGAGGAGCGATTTACTATCTATCTGAACCCCCGCGGGGGTTCAAATCTACAAGACCACTGCTCAGATTCATATTAATGGAACGACGTTGACAAAAAGAAAACTGATTTCAAAGTTTCCTCAAAATAAACCTCTTTGAACAGCTCCCCCTTGGATAATCGAAATTACCCAGTCAAAATGTCTTATTTACGAAATAATCACTGTCCCGGTTTTTCCGAGGATTTGCGGTAAATATTCTTCCACAAAATTGTCATTATTTTGCACGCTAGGCATGAGTCACACCGACGCAATTTCCCCCAGCATACTGCCCACACAATGCGACATTACAGGTACACGCTACCAATACATGCAGCATATACTTAGATTCACAAGCTATTATTTATGTACTCTTTTGTAGCGATATTCAATGGTATTTTCAAAGCGTAACCAAGGTGACCAATGACTTTCCACAAACAAAACAATGCTGGAACTCAGTATAAAAAAGGAGGGCAGTGCTGAGCAATGCAGCCAGTTCGGATTCACTTTACCCAAGACAAACGAAAATCCCCTCGTGAAAAACGTTTGATTTGAAACATTTGAAAGGCGTTTGACTGACCATGGCACGCAGATTCTCACCTACCTTGGTAAGCGATCAACTTAAACCGACAAGAGCTGTGTCACACATAGCGTTCCAAAAATATCTGACAGAGGTACCGTATTTCCTCGAAATACCCCCGGGGGGTTTATTGTTTCAGAGTGAGAATTTTGAGGGGGGGTTAAACGAGGGTGGGGGTATTTCGAGGGGGGGTTTATTGTTTCGCCAGAAATTTTTTGAAATCCCAGTACTAAAATGTAGTCTGAAACGTACGCAGACGTCGAAAAATGCAACAAAAATCGCCATTTATAAGACTCTAAAGACATTTATAAGTGTGTAGACGTACAAACACTGTTCTCACATAACAGAGTCATCGTTTTTAACGTGTATTCTGCATTGTCGGGATGACAAACCACAGCCTTTGTCATTTACGTTCTGTATACACTAAATTTGGGGGGGGGGGGTATTTCGAGGGGGGGGGGGTTTATAAGTTCATAGTGTCCATTTTGAGGGGGGGGGGGTATTTCGAGGGGGGGTATTTCGAGGAAATACGGTATACCTATTTTAAAACTCACCAAAAATATTATATTTATTTTCCCTGTTGTTTTCGGAGATATTTCACTATACATTTTTGTGGAAAAAAATCCCTCAATTATATTTTTTATATTTTCGCGGCGTTTTCGTTTTTCAGAGAGGTTTAATTATATTATATATTTTTAAAGATTTTCTGAAATTATATTCAATTATATTTTCTAAACAACATCTCTTTTTGGAAGGTCAGTCACACTAAGAAGACCCATACCCCGCAGACTTGCCAGTCCATAACTACAACGTTCTTGCTCATCTGCCCCCTGCTGTATCTACCCCAGTCGACAGACGCGGCGCCCGCAGTCGCGCCTGTCAAGTTGGACGGCAGCGATAAAAATAAAACGCAATTAGAGATCACACCAGAGCTTATCCAGAAGGTTCGATCCAAGAGCGAGAAAATGGCTGGGATGACGGATGAGGAAATTGTCAGTTTTTTTAAAGATTTGTTGGATTTGTTGATCTTTCATTTCAAAGTTTGTTTTTAAAATAGATAATATTCATCGAGTTAGTACTAGTAGTTACATTTGACATTGTTAGAAATTCCGTCAACCAGACGCAACGATGCAGAGCAGAGAAAATTCCCACTCACTATTCAATATACTCAAGTGTAAAATGCAGCGGCACCTACCAATCCGAAAACATCTCAACACACCACAGTATAATAAATAATAAGACGCGACGCCCCGCCCTTCAGAAAACCCAAAACACCAGTCAAATTCCTCCAAAACCACGCAGAAAGTACAGCTAGAAAAGGTGCAGCAGGCGGGCTTCCTGAGTGACATCATCGAGGACGGCGAGGCCATCGGCAGACTCGTTAACCATCTCCTCAGTCTGCTCAAGCAGATGGGCATCACCCCCGAGCAAGTGTGGGACAAGATCAAGTTCTGGGAGTGATCTCTGTTTATTACCGTATTTCTTCTAATATAACGGCAGGTAAAAGAACTACGAAAAGACGAAAAATACAACGGCAATTTTTTATTAGAAGAAATATGGTACGCTTGTTTTGTTACACATGTCTCTCAATGGCCAGTGTAGATATTTGTGTGTAGATCTTCCGAGCAGTATTGCCTTTCATTGTGTTTAATTGTATGTATTTACCTTTCTTTTGTTTGTTTGTTCATTAATCACTCTAACGGAATGTCAATTAAAGTAAATGCTGAAACTATATGAATGAGAAAGTCGAGTGGAAAATCAAACGACAGAAAAAAAGGAAACAAAAAATTTATGCATTCAAATACCCATTTGATGATAGAAATAGCGCGGTCATAGAAATTCCATTATTCTTTGTGAAACTGTGTACAAGAACTGGGAGATTTTTTCGGGGTACCTGCACATCGCACAAAACCCCGAGGCAAAAAACGAGTCAATAGAAAAATGATGGTCGAACGACTAGGAAAGACGAAAAGACTATGCTACAACGTTTCCAAAAGATGGATGAATGTCTACAGAAACAAATCTGTCCTGTAAAAATTAAGTAAAACGACCGCCGTTCAGAACGCACAAATGCGATAGAACGATGCCAGATAAGTAACAGTCAAAACGTTGGTATTATACGAAATGTGAGTAACGTAATGACGGTATCTGATATACACCTCAAGTGGTTGATTTTTAAACTCTGATGAGCGTGAAATGGCAAGTGAGTTTTAAGAAGGCGCTTACATAAAATCAAATCAACCAGGTCGACCAAAAAACACGTGCCCTTTCACTTGCTCAACAACACATAAACATGAGCCCACAAATTATCACATCACAGTGCATCTGCATAGAACACATAGACACAGAACTAGGTCCATTCTCCCCACGAGCAGCACCATGGCAGTTTGCCAGCTCACTTGCTGCCGGCGGGGGCGGACGCGTTGCTGTGCTTAGCGCGGGGCGTGGTCGGCTCGGTCGACTGTTGCGACGTCTTCGGGGAAGTGTCGCGGCTGGCCACGCTCGCCGTGGATGACTGCGAGGTGGCGTTTGTGGTAGATTATTGAGTTTTAGTGATGGAAAGGTACCCTTCCCTTGGAACCCAACAGGGTCACCATGAAGTAATTATTTGCTAAATACTGCTGGCGCGGCCCCAACTATCGAACAAACAGTTGACGGCACTCACCATGCCACTATCAAACGAGTTAACGCTGGCCCTGCGCTCGCCGCCAGCCTCGGCGCCGCCACCCGCGTGCCCATTGGCCCGCTGCTGTTGCCCTGCGGCGTGCGCGGTCGCGCGCGCGCTGTAGCTGGGCGCCGCCGAGTCGACCACCTCCACGACGGACTTGCCGCACAGCTCGAGCATCGAGTTGGATAGGGCCCTCGCAGAGTGCCGCAGCGTGGACGATTGCGATTGGAGCTGTGTAAAGTGTGAAAGTTGGCCGTGGGATAAGCAAAATCGAACGAAGTCAAATGGAAAACAATTATTGCTTTTAAGTTTCCCCCGAGTAAGAATACTGATATTTACGTTTACTCACCTTTTATGCAGCGTAAAATTAGAAAAATTTACTTCTGTACTCGGGGATCACAAAAAATAAAATACTTTACGTGACGTTTACTTTGAAAAAAGTTCAGTACTATACAACTATGTGCTCAGCGCCATAGCAAGCGAAAGTGAATTTCCTGTAACAAACCTCACGTTCGTTGCGTCTAGTTAGCGTGGCATCATCGACTTCATCGCCGCGCACACCGGTGCCTGGTGTAGCCGCGTCCAAGTCAGGTAAACCAGAGTCCCTCTGGGCGGGCAGGGGCGCCGTGCCGTCGGTCGAGCTGCCCGCGGTGTGCTCGTGCACGGTGATCGGCGGCATCAAAGGCACCGTGCCAATGGTGCGCATCGCCGCGCCGCCCGCCTGCCGCTCCAGCTCCAGGTTGATGCGTAGCGACTCCATTTCGTCAGATTCGAGAATCGACTCGCGCAGGTCGTCCAGGAACTTGCGCTGGTCGTCGCCGTTCTTCGCGTTGAACAGGATCATCTTGTCGTCGAGGGTTGAGTGCAGCCGCAGGCCGTGCTCATAATCTGCGGACGCGATTAAGTAATATTTGAGCGTACATGTATCGGACATCAGGGGGCAGTCCCACGCCCTGTAAAGTGTAAAGTCAAGTGTCAAATGTCAATTAAAACGAAAAATAAAAGATTTTATTACTGAACTTTGCATGACAATTGACATTTCACCTTGCATTTGTTATGACAATTGACAGTTCGCATGACCTTACATTTTACCTAACATTTGACACCTTACACTTTACAGGTTCTGGGATTGGCATCAGGGCGCACTTTGTTTGAGACCGCAATAGGACTAACACTGTGACTTGAACGCGTCCGCCTGCATGCCGACCAAGCTGTGCGACTGTCTGAAAGTGTACGTGGCGCCGGACGACTTGCCGCCGGACATGCCGCCGCCGGACGTGCACTTCGTGATCACGATCAGGTCGTTGAACAGGAAAACGTCTCTGAAAATGTGACGTCGGTCGGTGTGCGTGTGCGCAGAGGAAGGAAAGACGGAACAGTTGAAGTACCTGTTATGGACACTCGCAGCCTGTCTCTTTCTGGCGTCGTTGACTTCCTGCAGTCGGCAGTAGCACACGAGTCGCCGGTGCGGCAGGGAAAGGCACTGCGACGACATCAATTCGGTGAGAAAGGCATCACGCAAACAATAAATGGAGCGGTGGTGAGAAAGCGCCCTGTACCTGTAGACATCTAAACCCGCCGACATGTAGGTAAAATATAGCTAAAAAGGAATATAGGTAACCATGTATTTATCACAAAATAGATATTTTAATTTAAACATGTCAAAATCGAACAAGAATGAATTATTTTGAGTAACAATTTTGCCTGAAAAAATTGCCTAGGGATAGATAGTCGGGTAAATGGCCGATTTGGGGGTGGGGCAACCCCCCACATCGGATACCTCCGTAACGGGTCTACATATCGAGCGGGTTTACATGTCTAGGGAGCCTACGTCGTGAGAAAACAACCGACCGGCTTCTTGCCCACTATGCTCCTGTCCACTTTGGCCACCTGCGTGGCGTGGTCGGCGGCCAGTCGGAACTGGTGCGCCTTGACGCGACTGTAGATGCCCGCCAGCAGGTCCGGGTCGATGTCGCCACCGTTGTCGATGCCACGCAGGTTTTTGATGAAGTCGGCTGCGCGTAGGTGATCCATTTTTTGCATTTAAAAATCAGTGACCAACTTCAACGATAGTGTACAATATTGATAGCAGGATTTACAAAAGATTGGATCGTATTTCCCCGAATTATCCCCCTTAAATTGACACGCCCTCCTCTATACCCACAGGTCTGAGCCAGCGGAGGAAAAAAACAACCCGCTCGAAATACCCCCCGTAATAGCCTATTCTTTACTACACCCGTCCACGATAATCTCTGCCGAAATAATACTCCCTCCCTCGAATAAACCCCCCTCAAAATTTGCTGGCGAAATAATAAACATCCTGCGGGTATTTCGAGGAAATACGGTAATACATACTATACAAACCCAATCGAGTAAATACCTCAACTAGCCTACTACCAAATCAACATCCCTATATACCCACCTTGCTTCATCCTCTTATCCGGCTTGATATTGGGCGAGTGCAAGTCCGTATTCAACATGACGATCGCGAACGCGAGCACAAAGCCCGTGTCTGGATCGGAAAACGATATCTGCGCGCCCAGGCCGCGGACGCAGTTCTGCCAGCGGCGGGCAAAAGCTTGCATGATGCGCTCAATCTTCTGCGCCTCGCCCGGCAGCCGGAAGTGCGACAGGAAGTGCCGCAGCGCCTCGTCGATGGGCCACATCTGCCGCGGCGACGACTGGTTCGACGGCTGCGACAGGCCCGACACGTCGATCTCGTCCGCGAAGCACCTGAGAGCGGTTTGGACGCGGTCATTGGCCAATTTAGCGGTGTTGAAGTCATCGGTTGCGTGGTGTAGCGGTTATCACGCTCGCCTCACACGCGAGAGGTCCCCGGTTCGATCCCGGGCGCAATCAGATCCTAACTTTTTGCACTTTTTCTAAGTTGAATTTGAATTTTTTGAAATTTTTTGTCACTCTCAGACCGAAATTTTTGCACCAAACGTAAATACCCAAGCACCACCGACTCGAGCACGGCTCTGTTGAACTGGGCATTGGCGCCCAAGTATTCGCCGATCATGTGCTTGCTGACGCCGCGTCGCGACAGCAGAAACTTCGCCACCGCGTGCGCCGTCGCTTCAACGAAGCCGTGCTGCATTAGCAGCTCCATCCCCCGCTCCGGCTTCCTATGTGTTAAATTGCGTCAATAAAAAGATGTTGGTATATAAAATAAAACGTAAAAATGAGGCGTCACTTTTAAAAGTCGAGTTTAAAGTTTTAAAAGTCCCAAATTTCTAAATTTGAGCAAGCACGGAAACTGCAACGTTCATGGTTCAACGCCAAGTGGATAAAACCACTTTTTTGAAAAATACCACCCAATAATCTTTATCAAGTCCACGTGACGACTTATTTTAACAGCTTTTAAAAGTAAAAACTACGAATAGTACTTTCTACAAAACCAACTTATTAAAAAAGTTAAGCGCTACTCTATACTGCCGCCTTCGCTTATCCGAACACTCAATATGCCTCCTAGCAGTCTCCTTAGCCTGAACATGGCGGGCGGGCGCTCTGTGCCCCGAGGCGCCACTGGCGTGCCACGTGTCGCCGTGCTGCAACTGCTCGTTGCGGCCGGGCGCGGCGCTGTGCTGCGGCAGCCAGACCACCGCCGGCGAGGGGGTCGCGCCCGCGGTCATCAGCGAATTCGTGCTCGCGCTCGAGCCGCTAGAACCCGCCGGGGACCGGTGCTGCACGCACACGTCCGACATGGGGGACACCTGGAAACGTCGTGGAAGCACGTGAGTTGCAGTTGCGGACACAATGCGGCCACGCACACTAGTATACCATCGAAAGTTGGGAAACTCATAAATCTGTATTTAACGCATTTGAGTTTACCAGAATGAATCATTTTTTATCGCCGTCAACAGTAGTTGACAAATTCCTCATTGTAGTAAACTCAAATGTGTGCAAAACAGATTTACGAGTTTCCCAACTTTCAGCGGTGTACTAGTAGTGTGCGCAGCACCTACGAAAACTTACCACGATGTTGTGTCGCTGGGCGGGCGCGAGCAAGGGCGTCTTGGCTTCATAATTATCCGTATCAGCATACTTTCTGTAGCACGACTCGGCCATGGACGCGTTACTGCTGCACGCCGACTCGTTGTTGCTGCCGACGGTCGTGTCGAAGGCGGTCGAATTGAGGGAAGCGTCGTTGGCCAACACCAATGGACGGCGAATGGCACCGGGCGATTCTGAAGGGGCGAGCGGCAGTTACAGAACGTGCGTCAAGACAATTCACGAACGTTTTTGGCCAAAAACGCTCTGTTTTTGGCCAAAACGCGGTTAACGTGTCATATGATAACGAACTTTTCAGCTTGTCTTATCAGACAACACGACTGTAAATATGACATAACTATTATACCTGTTATAAAAAAGGTTTAGAAACATGGAAGTGATTGTTGAAACAATTTCACAAACTTATTTTGTCACCAACAACCACCAAAATGTAAAATAATGCCGTTGTGCAACGGATCTGACAATGTTTGTAAAACATCACCGACATAATCTGCTATCGATCGGTTCGGTACTAAACACAGAACATGGCGCAAACCACAGGTAGATTATGCTATGAAAATACGCACATAGGTATTATACATGTAGATCGAGTGGATTGAAAGCCTCTTACAGAAACGCAGCACAGTGCATTATACCGAGGGGCACTCCCGCACATCCCGACAGCGATCACAACTCAAAAATAAACCCTATAAGCTTCAGTCATCTGACAAAACCCCCCAGAAAACACACAAACCTTTAAAATTGGCCGGCCGATAAACCTGTAGCACATCTGCCTTCTCAGACAATATCTTGGGCGCGGGCTTGGCCAAGATGTTCTGCTGCTGGTGGCGCACCCTGAGGTGGTAGTTGCGCTCGTGCGACATGGACCTGTGCCGCTGGGCGTTCATGTCCACCGTGCGCGCGTGCCGACTGGTCGATGAGGGGGCCGGCTGCGGCACCGCCGCGACGGCTGAGGGCGGCCAGAAGTGCTCGCGCATAGCGGCGGAGATGGCAATTGACTCGCTGAAAGTGGACGGAGTTACTGTGTTGTGGTAGATAAGTGTATGCTACTTTCTACTCAAGATAAGTAAATTTTCCAGATTACCGCTCACTGATAATGAAAAAACGACAGGAAAAACAGGGCCATGTTAAATACCAGCCCACATTCGACATATTTATATTCAAAATCCCAATGTCACTTACGCGGTCGTTTCCGTCTTATTCTTGTGCACGTCGGGCGCGCTCGCCTTCCTGTACTGCATGTCCTTAACAGCCGGGTGCGGCGCCCTGTGCACCTGGTTGGCGGCGAGCTGCGGGTTGGGCGCGTATCTGTGCAGCCGCAGCGGCCCCATGGAGGGCGGCACGCAGCCGGACGTGGGCGACCCGGCGGCGGGCGACTCGGTCCCGTTTGTGAGCCGGCCCGTGGCCGTGGCGCAGCGAGTTGAAGCGAGTCCGCGTTGTTGTTGTTGATAATGTTGAGAGTGTCGGTGATTGTGCACCGCGCGCACTTCGCACCATCTGAGTGTTGTTTGGAAGATAAGAATATTGCATTCATTGCGGTATGGAATTTGTCACAGTCAAATGTTGATTTCTACTGGTCAGACAGACAAATTATGTAAACGGATTCCAAAACGGTTTTTTTTTATTTAGCGAGACGATCGTGTTACAGGTAATATCCGTTTCCCACCCTAGCATAACGAAAAGGACACATGACAACCGCAGAAAAATAAGATCGGCGACACTCATTGCGTGGCACCGACAACGCGAGCACAACCAATTTTACCTACATATTTATATCTACACATATAAATATAAAAATATAGGGCGAACCTTTTATTCATCCTATACTGTCTGTAAGCTCTCTGTATCACAATGGCGGCTCTGTGCGCTCGCATATAGCCGCCGTACTTCCTGCCCAGCGCGTCCGCCTGTCTCTGTCTGAAGTCGTCCGACAGCTCGTACTGCACGCCGGAGCCGTACACCCCGGGCGCCACGTTGTGCACCGACTTCGAGTTGGCCGTCACGTGCTTGGCTGAGATCGCGGGCGGCGGCTGCGGCACGCGCACGCAATTCGGCCTGCCGCCGCTCGATATCGGCTGCCAGACCGGTCCATCGGAACGTTTCTGCATTCGCTCACATGTAATATTGATCGCGATTACTTAGTTCTGCTCCAGTTGCGGCGTCAAAAAATCGATTACGTTGAGCCGGGGGCTGACGCTGAACGCAGGATTCGATTAAAAATTCCATGCGCTGACATATTTCGATACATCCGAGGAGATGAATACAAATAAATATTTAGGTATACGTAAATATTTACACATTGACAAACATACAAATACCTACTCATGTATAGATGTAAAATATGTAGATAAAGGAAGGACAAGAAAGGGTACAAAATGAACCCACCTCATTCGCTCTGCTCATATCGGCTGATAAAAAACAGCTGCTCATTTCTTCCTCTATCGTGTCCGACTCGTTGTTGGCCGATGAGGAGGGCTGCGGCGCGTCCGACGAGCCGCCGGCGGCGATGTCGGTGGACGCAGATTCCGATCGGCGCGCGTTTAATGTGCCTGATTTCAGTGCAGAACTGCTCTTGCTGCCGGTGTTCGTGCCGCCGCTGAAAGTGGGAAAAAGGGTTGTCGTGTGAAAGAAATATACCTATACTGCATTCGAAAAACGCCTTGGAAAATTCTTAGGTATACCAAACTTGCCACAGAAATTCATATTGTTTTCACCTTAAAACTAAGTTTACCTATTTTCAATATATGCAGTCCCATAATGACAAAAAACTGTATGGCAAGAAGAAGCGAAATGAACAATGCGCACAGCTGTTTTGCATTGTGGCTGCAGCTTCGGTGCCGCCGCGCGGCAGAAAAAATCTTAATACCTACATGAAATTCAATTCGAGTGGGAATGAAATTATTATTCAAATACGTTTGCAAAACCTATTCAATCCATACAATGAGAAATGTTTCAGGTAAATCAATAAGCGCCAGCGCCGTAAAACTCAGACAAATTGTTATTGCGCATAGAACATGTATTACCAAATGACATGTTCAGTGTTTGAAAACAGGCCCTGTTTGCAGACCAGATGGATGAATTATTTATAACCTCCTGCAAAGTGTATATAAACATAGGTATTTACATGCATCGTCGCAGAGTGCATTTAGTCTCCAATGGCCTTAGAAGGAAGGTAAATACTACTGGTACTAAATACTACTATGTATTATTTGTATATTTGATTACACAACAGAAAACGTGCACTTAAATAGCAGCGCCCTGCCAATTGTCCGGCACATATTGTAATCTTATCCGCAAACATAATCCTATCCAAACTTGGACATATCCATTATATAGTATTTATATTTCAGGTAAAAGTAATCTACATAGGTAGCTTACGTGCATACCGTTCATTAGACAGTTTTGAGAAAGCTGAGTATGCTACTTGAACAAGTTTCCACTGGATAATGACTAGGTGAAGAAAAGTGCATTTTAATAAGCACGCTGGTTTATTCTGAAGAATTATGTACTTTAGAAGCGGAACTTACAAAGGCGGAACTTGCGAGATCTAAATACAGAATGAATGATGAGTTGTAAAATGATTCACCACCAATTTTTTTAAATTAGTTAGAAAAAATCGATTCTATCTCTACGAAAAATACTCTCACTAGAAGTGCAACTTTTTAACTTGAGAAAAGTATACTCAGGCTCAAAGATTTCTGTCAGTACTGGTAAAAGCTGTAAAATACAGGCACTCAACCTACGTATTTATGTAAAGGTTAAGGTAAACGTGTATTGCACACATAAATACTTAAATACCTCTTATGATACAAAGTAATTCTTATTATGCGTCGTTTAAGTGATTAAATGACGCTATCCGAGAAAAAATTATATTACATTTATATATTACACTGGTCATGATTGAACAAGACACGTGAAACAAACGTTATGACTCAGATAACATTAATCAACTGTTTTCGAGCACCCCAAAGCACCTACTAGAACTGAACCTCTCAGTAATTTAAGAGCAGTGAAACAAATATAACTATGACAAATACAAGAATACGCAGATCTACAACGGTCAGAGTGGTAAACGAAATGCATTCCATGTGACGAGTGACGGACGAACGCCTCAGCGCAATACAAGGACAAGATTTGGCAGGACATTCCTCAAGGGTTAACGGCCGTAAATAGAGGCGTGTTGCACGCAAACAACCCAAAATTACACGCTGAACGATTAGGTAATTAGACGTTTTTCGAGGGCACAGCCAAGAGTCGCGGCTCTGATCATGTGACGCATAGAGCAGCGTCACAAAAAGGTCCATTCTCGCCAAACGGCGCAGTGGACATCACAAAATCAGCGATTGCGCAGCGAGGCTGCGTCGGGTCGCGCAATGCACCTGGCACGGTGATCAATTGCCGGTGCTTTCAGTCCATGGTCACGCAAACTTGAAGCGTGTGCAGCCGCCGCGCTGCCAGCAGCCGCCGCACGGCTCATCAGCCACGAGGGCGGCGCGGCACTAATCCATCCATCCAGCGGCGGCTGCGCGCGCATCAACTTGGAAGAACAAGATGAAACGAAGTGCCAGCATCATTTGACTGGAATCATTTTCTAGTCACGCCAAAATGCGAATTTTTGCATCCACGACGAGCATCCAGACTCGCCGAAGGACCTAATTAGACCGAGCGGCCGCATCGCCGTCGTTCGATTGACACAGACGCGCCACATCGCGCACAGTTCCGCCCTATTGACAGACAGGCGGGCATTTCGCCGCGACAGGGCGACACGCCTGGGGCATGAATAAAGAAAGCGGTGAACTTGCGGTCGGGCTAACTTGAGCAGTTTGCACATGCACACACACTCACGTGTACAATGAGCAACCCGTTGAAAGTTCCATTTCAACTGAATTCAATTCGCGCTGAAATGTGTGTATGTGCATGTAATGGACGACCGAGTGCTTGAGTTTCGGATGCAGTTGGCACGGCTCGAATAGAAGGCACACTGTCACTTCCATGACCGCTGCGTTGTGTGGTTACAGCGCATACAAAATGAAGGCAAAATAGCTGAGCTGAAGTCGACGCGACAAGCTGACGGAATTATTTAGTTCAGCCAGACAGTCGGACAAAGTGTGCCATTTGAACAATGGAAAGTAAAAGCGTCAAATGTGCAATTTCCATCAAAAATACCTAAGGTATATCTGCGCTGAAAATATGACCCGTACGTCTGGATAGGAATCAGTTTTTCTATTTATCTTAGGCGCCGAGTTTGCAGTCCCCTATCTGCCATCTGTCAAAAACTTGTTTCCGAATTTCAGCACATCAACAACAAGTTTGTTGTGGCATCCGAATGACCAAAACGCAAACGCAAAACTGAGCTATCCATCAACTCAGCATTGGAAAAGCGCACACACAACATTTCATAAGCCGAGCAAAATGGGATGGAATGCAAAATTAATACAAGGCATAGATTGCGCATTGCGCTTCATAAATAGAACATAAATCTCGCTAACATTTGCGGCTTGCCGCAGTTCGACGAGCGCAATTGCGTTCGTTCGCTCGTTCACAAATAAAATAGGATATTGTAAGCAGTCATTATTATTGCGGGCACGCCGAGCCTTCGCCGAAACAAATTATATTTAGAAACAAATTACTCAAGGGGGGGGTATAAATAAAAGGTATAAATAAAATTGTATAAAGTTGCTTTTCATAAAAAACACCTTATCAAGGCATAGCCACGTCATGGAGACAAAAGATACAAAGTAAAACCCCGAGCGAAACAGTATGGCATCAGTCCCAACGGTCAGAAACATTTGAATCAACAAACAGGAGATAAATAAAAATAAATCATTCTGAAACACTACTAGGGATGGAAAAAGACCACAAATCTGTCCTTTTTCAACAACCCTGTCGTTTTTAAATGATGCTTTTTGGCAAAGAATGGTGTTTTTTTTTAAATGAATCTTTTTCAAAATGTCCAAAATGTTGGGTAATCGTGAAAAAATGTTTATGGCTTGGACACCTAATGTGTGTGGAACCATGGGATATCATTTTAGAAGTAGTGATTTTCACCCCAAAAAAAATCGATTCTATGTTGACTCATCACATGTCTTTTCACTGACAATTTGACACTTAACACATTGAAGTTTTACATGGAACCATGTGAACAGAAGCAGGGCCGTATCCAGGGGGGGGGGCGGGGGGGGGCTGCAGCCCCCCCCCTCCCGGGACGAGACCAAAAAGTGACCGGAAAATGCGACTTTTTCAACGTCAGGGTAAAAAATTTTGCGCGCAAGCGCGCATTCTTCACCAGACATAAGGTATTATCATCAGATTTGCTCCATGTGGCCACAAATCATTATAAATACACTCAATGTTGTGTTTTTTTGCTGTTTTGTATGTATATTTACATACATATACAGCATTCCATGGCGCTGACGCCAACGCCAATGGCGCCATGGCGTGGCGCTCACTAATGGCGCCAGCGCCATGGCGCCATTCCGCCACTATGTAGCTAAAATTTTAGGGGGGGGGGGGGGGCTGAGCCCCCCCCCCCCTCGCCGGCCTCCGTAAACAAGCAGCCCCCCCCCGCTCAAAAATCCTGGATACGTCCCTGAACAGAAGCTAAGAATGCAGCATAAACGAAAAAAATTTATACAGCATGCACTGCAAAAACAAACATAATTTCGACGGTAAAAGCACATCAGGCAGCTACATTTTTGCACAGAGAAATGTATAATTGCGAACTGACACGTGCCGTTGTCGACAAAATGAACAAAGTCTGTACCTCAACACTGAAAACAATCACTGTTGTTAACGCGAATGAACCGCGTACGAAGTACGCTGATCTGTTAGGATAAAGTCTCAGCTGAAAGCCAAATTACTGATTATGTTTCCAGCCGCGAAAATCCCACATTGACGGGATACTTAAGACACATAACACAACACAGTCCTAAAACCATTTAAGTCGTAAATCGCATCTTTAATGGTCACTAATTGCCGCAACCAAAGTGCATTTTGCACAGTAGAAAATTGCTGACAATTTGCGTCTGGCTGGATCGTAAGTGACAGACCGCGGCGGCTGTGCCTTGGGAAGTGTTCAAAAGTAAATACATTTACTTTTAGCAAATGTGTACACGTGTAATTTATGTACTTAGATATATGACACACATATTGTATGCAGAGTTGTTAAAAGTACTAAAGTTTTTTCAAAGTATGCGTATGCCTAAAGTAATTTGCTTTTACTCACCCCCGAGTACAGAAAGGGTAAGTAGATTTTAACTTTTCCTCAAAAGAAACTAGATAAAATACTTTTTTTCCCAGAAAGCGTAAATGTGAGTTTTTTTTTCGCAACAAAGCATAAAAGTGAGTAAATTTACCTTTTCTTATTGGAAAATGTAGAAGGGAACATTATGAATGTTTATCCTGGACAAGAAAAAGGTCTTTTCTTTTTAAGTTTCTAAGTCTTGATAAGTTTTCTTCGTGAAAAGCAGGGGTCTAGAATGGCAAGATTACTCTTTCTGTACTCGCAAAAAGTACTGTATTGTACTCCAGTACTCTCAAAAAGTAAGCGTACAGGCGAGTGTAGATACTTTTACAAAGTATGCGTATGCGTATGTACTCTGTACTCGAGTATGCGTACTTTTGAGTAAAAGTAAATACGCAGTAACAACTGTGATTGTATGTAAGTTCGGAGCTTTACATTTCGCATTTTGAATGGCAGTTACAGCCCGTTAGCAGCAAGACAACCGATGCAATGTTTTTGTCATGTGACGCTTTTTCATCATAGGAGTGGCGTGAAAACAGAAACTACACAACAAATAAATTTTACACAATTTCACAGTTCCCATGCTTCGGCGGCGGCACTAAACAAAGGAATCTCACGGTAAAAATGATTGTTATCATCCAGACAGTGCACACAGGTTTAGCTACAGTCACTGGCACTGCACTTGTGTAAATTTGTGTAAACAAGCTAAAAACCCGTGAATCGACATGTCAGTAAATACGATATTATATAAATATGATCTAGTGAACAATACACTCGCTTTAGATAGACTATTACGCAATTTGTGGCAGATTCCTGATGGGAATCTGCGCATAGGGAATCTGTACAGTAGGGAACCCAATTAGGATTCCCATCTGTACATGAGAGATTCCTTACACGTAAAGTATTAATTACTGTTAAAAAGCTTGCCACGTTAGGTATCCCGGAACACACACCCAAAACTTGATTGATTGATTCATTGATCTCTATTTACTTACACACGCGTGCATGTAAGTAAATAGAGATCAATTACATGTCTATTTCACTACGTAACTGCGTCTGTTGTACTGCACCAAAAAAAACGTCAATCAATGGCAAATTACTAGTGCACAGATGGAATGCACACGTAACAGGCGCTGGATTAAAGCATACACTGTGATCAAAGCCATGAAGTTTTGTCAAAGGTGAGCATCAGTCACTTTAGGGAATTGATTTTTTATGATTTGTGTTTTACGAGTAATAAATATGTTTTTTTATCCAACCAGATCATATTGAAAATGGTGGATTTCCGCCCAGCCACTGAAGGGCTGTCTAAAATGGGGTGGAATCCGATCTATGGATACCAGTCGCAGCTGCACCCAGGCCACATTTTTAAAATTTCATGCAAAGTGTTAATTGTCATGACAAAGATCATGCAAAGTTTAAATTGTGTATCCAAATATTATGTTTAGGTATCCAAACCTTACGTTTTTGTATCCAAATGTTCATGTCAGATTTGGATACAAAAACGACAACAAGATTTGGATACAACAAATAAGATAAGGATACAATTTGCCTGACAGTTGCTGTTGAGATTTGTGAATGAAATGATTTCCCGTGAAACTTGATACTTTGACAGATCCCTTTGTGATCTTTAAAATGATAGTAATGACGTATTTAGAGCAGCGTTTGGGAGTAAAGCTACAAAGCAACAAATAAATAGTCATCAAGAAAGCACATAACAGTTGCCACTTTCATTTATATTTGTCAGGACAATTGACAGCTTACTTAACATTTGTCATGATAATTGACACTTTGCATGACAATTCATATGATATTTGACACTTTACAGGGCTTGGGACTACCCCAGCTCCGCGAATAAACAGGTTGAACCATAAGCAACAAGATAAAGATTTTACAAAAAATGTGAATTTTTATGCAATTTTTACAAAAATATGAATTTGTATAGAATTTTATAAAAATTCTAAATTTTTATAAAATTTTTATTTTTTTTATTATATTTTTTTCCATTTTATTTTATTCTTAAATTTTCCATTTTATTTTTTCTCTCTCAGATTTTGCCAACCCTGGTTCTGACATCTGGAATATTTATATGAATGAATGGCTAGTATCAATTAGACCTAAACAGCTGCGTGAACTTTAGCCCCCTATAATTTGATCTACCTAACCTGCGTGCAAGCTCCTATTTCCGGTTGTTTACACATTGGGGTAGGATACCCACCCGTACATTGAAGATTCCCATAGGTACATTGAAAGTTTTGGGTATCCTGCATAGTGGGATGCCCATAGGTACATAGATGAGGATGCCCATTGCGGGGATACCCAACAGTATCCTCCCCAATTTGTAAGGAGTTTTTGCGTTTGTTTGTCAAGCGGATGATTTTAATAAAAACATTAATTATTTTACTGATGATGGTTATGATTGGGTGCTTGCATAGTGCCGGGTATCCCCACATAAATATCATCTGTCACTGTTATTTAAACCGTTAAAAGTTTGTTGAAAAGTGTTGTACAAATGTAAAACAATAACAAATTTTTCAGTCCATAATTTTTGAATGAATTCCACAAGAGAGAAATATTTGATGGCAAAAAATTTTCCTCAAAAGAATGGTATTAATAAGTAGAGTACACACAAAACACGGAATAAACAAACACATCATTCTCAAAAGATTCGACGATTCACATCAATCGCACTTCAGCTATAAAATTTCCAGATCAAAAAGCAAATGAAATCGACGGGCCAGAGTTCGATGAAAAGGCAAACAAAGTAGAACAACCCCGCGCGCCACACACAAAGAATGCAAATAGAGCAAATCGACGAAAAACGCCCGTTGAAAAGACGGACATAAATTGAAATAGCGCATTCTGGCAACAAAAAAAATAAAAATAGAATTTTATAGAGGAAACTGGCAGTGCAAGGTGGCTGCACATCCGGCCACCATAAAATCCAAACAGAACATAAACATCTTTGCCAACTCGCTTGACATTCATGCAAATCAAAGAGTGCCCTAAGCTGACGTCCACGTGAAGCCATGCATCACTTCAGTGGGCAGATCAGATTAAAACACTGATTATCTAGATTGGAAATCGGCGCGACCTAGACAAGCCGTGCGTGCAACCGCTATATAAGATAGAAGCTTCTGGTGATTGCATGCGAGCACTCAAGCCTATCAAGAGATGGCCATTATAATTGAGAGATAAGGCAGTCGGGCACGTCACGGCCATAAACAAGGACCTCTGATATGCTATCTTCCTTATAAGAACCCCGCATCTGGAGTGGGACCACTTGAAATTTGAAACGAACGATGTGTGTGTGCATGCTTCTAGTTGGTAGACGTGATTCATAGTGAAACCATTTATCTACGGTTAGCTTCAGTGACTAGATTGCAAAAAAGTGAAAGCGATTGAATATTATTCACAAAAACTACAGATTTTGAACACAAAGTCAGAACACAATGTTTACAATGTAAAGGCACTAGAGTTTTGTTTTGTCACTGCAAAACACAGTATTTATATTCAGCGGGGTCTTTCACTACAAGTTTCCACTACACACTACACTCTATGTACACACACACAGCAGTAAATTTGCGTCAATTCAAACACTTGAGAATCAAGTGCAGGTGAAAATTCAATTGTCAAAGAAAATTCACTGTGTGCTGGCAAGGCAACGTGCAGTCGTTAGCCAAACCTCTCAACTTTAATTGCATTAGAAACGTTTAAAAGCACTCTGACTGATCTAGAATTTTCTCGAATGTTTTGCAAATGGACAATTTATGTAAAGTTTATTCATCAATATCAAGTGTAAGATTGATTCAAGTTTTCAAGTATACGATTGATTTATTTAAACTTGTGAAACAAAAATAATTAAAAAATTTCACGCGCGCCCTCGTGGTGAATTTGATTGAATTACTAAACTGTGATAGAAAATAAAATTAAGCCTTAAAATATGCCATACAAAACCTGACACAGGCACACGAATCGACTGGGTATGCTCAAAACGACACTGCAGCCAAACACCCACGTAAAAAGTAACAATACGAGGTATATAACAAAGACCCTCAATTGTACCAGGAAAAATTTCAAAGAAATTTTCAGATAAATGCTGACACGGGTCAGCGTGACAAATTGGCATGGTTCCCAGGCATTGTGATGGGTGAATGCTGGTCGCATTCTATCGAAAAAAAGTTTCTCGTAACCAAGCATGCAGTTTAAGCATAGTTAAGCATTAAGTTAAGCCTACACATAAATACAAAAGGTGGTTACGTGCTCAGCGTGAGCGACATCTAAAATCTTCAAACACTGTACTAAAGACGTTTACAGGGAGAAGGGGGCGTAAATATCACATGGAATCTGTATTAACAGTAGCAAATGCCATAAAATTACTCATTAAAAATACACACGTAACACCGCGAGAAGGTCAGTTCAGCCTCAGCGCAGTCAAGATAACGCAATAGCCACAAAAAGCTCCGCAGACATCCTCAGTCGCTGACAAGAACGTTGACAAATCCACCTCAGCTTATCTCGCCGAATTCGATCTAGATTGAGCGACTTTCCCATGGGCGCTGACACGCGAGAGAGCCGAGACAAATGGGCGGAACGGAATGCGCACACGCGCTGACACAACAAACGTGATAGAGTCATAGGAGGGGGCTGGCCGCCGGCCCACCATGCAGCCGCGAGGCGTCAAGTTAGACATGAGGGCGGTGGACATAATGGGGGTAAAACTTTAGGATAAGTTTATGTGTGTTGCGGGCACTGTTTGGATGCCTAAGCCTAGATCGGCATGGAGTTAATGATGTCTGCGACGCGCTCCCAAGTTTCCAAACCAACACCACAATATTTTTCCAACAGTTGTCTAAAACATGAATGTCCAACGCACAGTTGGTCCAACGCGCTGCAGCTGCAGACCGAGTGGGTCAGCCCAGAGACAGCGCACAAGCTGCCGCATGATCCAAGGAACCCTATGCTTGCCCGTTCAGCTAGCGCCCTGGTTCCGAGCTCATGCACTGCACTATTTACCGAACTAGCGTCGCTCGGCGCAAATTTACGATCGATATTTTTCAAGGCGTCGCAAAGTGGGTGTAGTATTTAAATGGGTAGTAAGCCCGATGGGATAGTGACAGACTGGACGGGTGATATGCATGCAGCCCCCCCCCCCGGGCGTGGGGGCGGCCGCGGCCCGCGGGTGATCATTTTCAAGTTTCAACGTATATTTAAATACTGGCTGGGCGTTGAAGCAAATCACGCAAAAATTTGCGGCACATTGTCGGATAGATAATATAAAATAGTTTACTTTGGAGGACTGATTACACTGTCGCTTTTTGTGTTCAGTTATGCAAGAATAGGAAACGAAAACGTATCAAGTGATAAGATTTTTATCTTAGGATTATTTCCGCCTCATAATTTGGAATTTTGGACTTAAAAACTGCGGAATTAAACACTGGAAAGAAGTCTGATTAGAATTGTTACACTAGCAGCCCAAAAGTAAAAAATGCTAACCTGCAGATAACAAATATGAGTGAAATGACATAGGTCATTAACGTATATAGAATAATGAATGGTAACATATTTGTGAAGCCATGAATAATGCAGTGAATAATATTGTAAATGGACAAGCAAAACGTTGAAATCATTTTTTTTTCTAGGGCATCAAGTCCATTGAAAATTGTGTTTCAATATGATTGAAGAAGTTCATCGTATTTTGGTTCAAAAACATATTGAATCACATAGGATAGATCTGAGCAGGGAGGTAAATATAAAAGCCATTAGGGCAATAACACAATGGGACAACAGAAACTTTTTTAACAAGACCAAACCTAAGCAGAAGAGTTGCACTGTGTGATAAACAAATGATCCACTCATCACACTTTGATACTTTTCTTTGTCAGTTATAGTAGGGGGTTACTAGGGGGCTGGTATAGGGTCGCGTAGTTGGGGAAGGGTCAACCGCCCCTACCATAAATTTCATTGGCCCTGCGCACACTAGTTTCCACACGAAATTTGGAAAACTCGGGAAGTAAATCAGCTTTGAATGCATTTGAGTTTTCTAGAATGAGTCACTTATAATCTCCGTCAACTGTAGTTGGCGGACACCTCATTGTAGAAACCTCAAATGTGTTTAAAGCTGATTAATGGGTTTTCCAAGCTTCGTGTGAAAACTAATGTTAACAGGCACAATGTATCAATGTGCACTTAACTGTATTCTGCAAAATTGTCATTTTTGAATAATTCAAAATGTAAATTTTTCACCAGCATAGCCATAGCCCAGTGTACATGTATAAATACAAGTGGAGCTGTGGATCCATAAAATTATCATTTTAGAATAATTCAATATGCCAATTTTACACAGGCAGAGCTTAGTTTACACCTATACAAGTCGATCTCTGCTTCCACAAAATACTGCAAATTTTTTAACCTTGCAAGATTTCTTAGAAGGGGAATGTGTCAGTGGGATAACCTCATCTTGTCAAACATTAAGCTGCATGTAAATTTAAACGCATTCACATTAACTTTCAGAAAGATTAAGCCTTGTGTACTCAGCCGGAACATGCCAATTCAGCGGGAAATTATTACCGTTAATATATCCTCGGACAAGACCCCCGGGGAGTTATTTTTCGCCAGAGTTTTTTGAGGGGGAGTTATTCAAGGGGGAGTTATTTTTCCTCAGAATTACATCATGTTTCTGATGGACGTAGCCAGGATTTGGGGTGAGTGAAGAACCCCATTGCATGAAGGCTGAAGCATAATGCGCGCTTGAGCGCAAAATTCTACAGAATAACCCTTAAAATTAGTACCATAAATTACAATTTGGGCCAACTTACTCTCACTCGGGAAGGGGAGGGGGTGGCGGCCGCTCCCCCGCCCACCTGACTACGTCGAGTCTGCAGCATAATCCAAGTGCGCATAATCCAATCAGGCATAATCCAAGCACAAAATGGGGCATAATCCAAGCAAAAGTGAAGCATAATCCAAACAAAATGCCGCATAATCCAAGCAAAACACCCCTACCAAAAATCGAGCATAATCCAAGCAAAAACCATGCAAAATCCATGCAAAAATGTAGCATAATCCAAGCACCATTCATCCAATCCACTACATATGCCCCATATTTATGTACTCTATGATCCGCAAATGCAGTGGCAATTACTGAGTCTATGGAGATGCTAGGGAAAATTTGTATCCTTACTTTTCTTACTTTCCTTATTGTCAATAATATACACTGCATGCAAAGCTACACAACTGCAATGCACACTAATTTATGTTGTTGACCTGCACATGAACTTTGCTGATACCCAATAATGCTGCACAGACATTTACACTGTATTGTAAACACCTTCCCGATCAAGTCTGGCCCCCTATTTTTACTTTCACTTCGCATGCCCTATCTCCGGTTGTGGGAGGGGTGGAAAGCAATTACTTGTCGGGTATATAGGTGCAACCCCCCAGTACCCCCATGAATAAATGGGGCAGCGCCGACTCATTATAGATTTGCGGCATTTTCACTGTCCCGCACAGGTCCAGCCCACAGTTTATTACTTACGCTACAGCTTGAAAAAGGGGCGTCAGATGCCAATCACGCCACAAAAAAATGGCGCTATGTGCTAATGACCTTCTCAAATGGCGCCATTCCATCACTAATCCCCAATATGCCTCAATATTTATTCCCTATCCCAAACCTTAAATTTTAAAAGGCTTTTTTTGCTTTTATTTTGTGACAAACTTGACCCACTGGTATAGAGGAAGGTTAAAGGTTCCAAGTTGTGTAAAGAACTATACCCCAAAAATGCCTCCATTAGAAAATTTACTTGGGGTTAATTCAAAATAGAAAATTTTGACAATTTTTGTTCCTGTGATGGCGTAATTTTGACATCATAAATTTCACCCCAAGTAAATTTTCTAATGGAGGCATTTTGGAGGTAAAGTTTTTTATGCAGTTTGAAACCTTAAACCCCCCTCTTAAAAACATCCTAAACCAGCGTGTGAAGTGTGTAAAAAAATAAAGGCAAAAAGTGCATTTTTAAATTTGAAAAGTTCTTTTTCTTGTCTGTCGCTGAGGCAGTGGGTGTTTGTGGAATGTTTGTGGCTTAGGGCCATCGGTTATTTGAGGTGGCCAAGCAGTGCCATGCTATGGCACCTATTTCCTGTGGCGTTATTGGCGCCTGAGACCACTTTTTCAAGCCGTAGCATGAGTAATAAACTGGGGGCTGGACCTGTGCGGGACAGTGAAAACGCCACAAATTTTCTTCACATATATGGCGACCCCCTCTATAGTGAGTTGCCGCTGCCCATTTATTCATGAGGGGTAGTGGGGGTAGCACCTATATACCCCACAAGTATTAGCTTTCCACCCCTCCCACAACCAGAGATAGGGCATGCAAAGTGAAAATGAAAATAGGGGGCCGGACTTGATTGGGAAGGTGTTTATTTACAAATACATAAAAGAAGAGTGATTGGATTATACTTGGATTATGCTGCAGTTGCCAGCACAAAAAATGCATGAAACTTGACACCGGAAGTGCTTGGATTATGCGCAAAATTTGCTTGGATTATGCCTGATTGGATTATGCGCACTTGGATTATGGTTTTTCACCGACTACGTCCTATCTGTTGTCGCTGAGGGACTTGTCTTTTGTATTTTTCGTTTCCCACACTGCACTGCATTTGCAGCCCAGGCGTAGCTTTATTTGGTCTCTCTGATTTCACTGATTGTTTTTTAAATTGACCCAACATATTTTCCACCTATCGCAGAGGGGGAAGTTATTCAAGGGGGGGGGGGTTATTTTTCTCCATTCGGCCAACAGGGGGGGCAGTTATTCAAGGGGGTCTTATTCGAGGACCGAGGATATACAGTAAATTTAATTATAGATTTGAAAATTTCTAATCTGCGCTCCCGAAATCCTGTTTATTTCTACACACAGCAATTTTGTACGATTACGCCGTTGTACTAATAGGATTCGCCCCTTTAAAGCACATGCACATAAAAGGATATAAAGAAGCGCACAAACAGGCTGTAACAAGGTGCTTAAAAATTGCTAACCTATCAGTCATGATTTACCACCATTATGCAGTGGGCAGTCTGCGTTCCTGGAGCCATGCGTAACCGCTTTTCAACAAAACAATAAAGATTTTGAATCATGTCCTCAGTTTCTATACAAATGAAACATGGGAAAATATCTGAATGTTTTTGGTTGACTTTCAGGCTGTTTTTCATCAGCTTTTTTGTATACGCTCCAGTTTTTGCTTTTGTATTATACTCGGCGGACCGCAACGTATGAGTCCAACATTATTTATGTCTTGGTCGATAACGCGCGAGCTGGATACTTATGTATGCACTTTCACAAAATCAAAAATTATTTTCAAAAAGAAAAAGGCGGAGTCGCGTACAAACAAACAGGGAATGTTCTTCCCGGCATGTTTTTTCTTTTTTTGCTGGAATCATTTTTATTTTATTAATGATGACGTCATGATGGAGTGTTTCCTTCAGAAAAATGCCTAGCATGCGGTCCGTCGAGTATATCTCAAACTAGATTAACCATTTTGAAAAAAAAACAAGAAAAAAGGTCGACAAACATATCTCCAGTAAAATGAAAGCTAGGGATATCCAGAAAAAATATATAACATAAAAAGGGAAACAAATAGCAGGCGTAAAATTTGTTCTTGTTGTCTGCTGAACAATAGCAAGTGCGCCAAACTCCCAAGTCGATCAAATCAAATACATGGCTCTCTTCCCAAAATACACATGGAACAATGCTCTATTTAATAAACCAATTTCAAACAACATTAATAAAGAATGCATCTAGAATGCCATGGCAGTTAGAAATTCCCGGTACAAAATAAATGACAGATAAATATGTAGAAGCGTATGCTCGAGCGCAGCAATCGATCAAATGAATGATAGACCTGACAGGTTTTTGTTCCACCATCCAATTTAATGAGCCCGACGTTTTGCGCAACCCGATTGTATGTACCTATCAAAAATTTGGGGTATCCCATTAAGACAAGAGCGCTTTCAGACAACAGTAGCTTTAAGACAACAAAAACGCTCATTAAGACAAAAGCTACTTTAATACAACAATGTGTGCATTAGTACAACGCTTGTCGCTTTAATACAACATAAATAATTGTTTATACAGGGGTGGGCATCTTCAGTTACCGCTGGGAAAATGCGATAGATTGAGCTACGGTTGAGCTATCAGAATGAAATTTTAACACAATGGAGTAGACTCCATAGGACACCTATTCTGAAGTTTGCAACCCAAACGGCCACATTTTGGGTGAGTTGTGGAACACACGGTTTTTAGTGTAATTTTGTGACTTGGCGTCACCCATAGGATAAATCGAGGGTGGCATTTGAGGGGGGGGGGGCATCGGTCGTTGGTGTCATCCCATTCTGTCGTACATCGGCCGATTTTGATGCCCTTTGAGTATGTTGTGGTCGCGCCTACTACCAAATTCTTTTTTTACTCAAATAGTCCCCCAGTCCCGAGATAAGGGGGGTGAAGTCACAAAATTACACTAAAAACTGTGTGTTCCACAACTCCTCCAAACTGTGGCCGTTTGGGTTGCAAACTTCAGCATAGGTGTCCTATGGAGTGTGCTCTATTGTGTTAAAATTTCATTGTGATAGCTCAACTGTAGCTCAAGCTATCGCGTTTTTCCAGCGGTAACTGAAGATGCCCACCCCTGTACATGTACACACATATAATTATAATTACAGTTTAGTAGTGTATAGGAAGTAATTTGTAGACAAATAAGTTCAAGTGAAAGTTGGTTGCGTCAATTCTACTTTGAGTACTATACTTCCAGCCTAGGTAATTGCATCACCAAAAAGTTAACAAAATCTATTTATATGTTTTTAGCAAAGTTATGCAAGTATGTATATATATTTTGACAAGGGTTCAAATGGGATTGACTTTTCGGGATCGGGATTGGTTTTTTGAGATTTCGGGATCGGGATCGGATTGGCCGGGATTGGGGTCACAGGATCAGGATTGGCATTTTTTTTGGATCGGGATTGGGGTCTTGGGATAGAGGTTTTGGCCAATGTTCTGGCATCCACAGTTATTCAAAAAGGTCTCAAAACACTGTTGGATGCCAGAAAATTGTCATAAAATGGATGCTGGGGGTTTGCGTTCACATTTTTGCATGCAAAACCGTTATTTTTTTACTTATTATAATTTCCATTAATTTTACCGGGATTGGGATCCCAGACTTTGGAGTTTCTTGGGATTGGGATTTGAATATTTTCGGGATCAGGATCGGGATTGGGACTGCTAAATCCCGGAATTTCACGGGATCCAGGATCGGGATCCCGTTTGAACCCTAATTTTGATTTGGAACATGACCTGGAACTAGGGTTGGAAAAAAAACGTTTTTTTAAATAAAAAACGTTTTTTTTTTAAAAGCTCCCAGATATGACCTTGTGTCAACATATATCGGTATATCAGACAGTGGCAATACCCTGTGATGTTATATATGACCATATAATGTATGTGGAGCCATGGGATAGCATTATAAGTGGTGATTTGTGTCAAAAATATCCATTTTTCATCGACATATCGTTTGTATATCGCCTTATAGTCAAATGTTCGTGACTTCAGGTAAAGTTTGGCACAGAATAGTGATCAAACAAGGTTATAAAACGAGGTTGTTACTTTGGGAGTGAAGTTACACACTGTGGAGGTACATGGAAGCACATTACCTCAATATTATATACTACAGCAACATATGACGGCTTATTAACCCATGGTAGCATATATCAATGGATACTTTGATACTAAAAATGCCACAAAACCAATGAAAACAACCACCAATGTCAATTTGTGTGTGAAATTGCGCGCTTGCGCGCAAAATTTTTGCAAAATACCTAGTGCCTAGTACTAAAAATTTCGGTCGATGTTTTTTTTTTTAAAAACATTACGGACGTCATGTTTTTTTATTTAAAAAAAAACGTTTTAAAAAAAACATCGGCCAACCCTACCTGGAACTGGACCTGGAATCAAAATTGATAATTCCAGAAAGTGTTCTGTGAACTAATTTAGGGAATAAGCATTCAAAATGATTCAATGTTTAATTGATCTGGAATTTGAATCAGTAATTTGTGCAGCATCTAGCCACTTCAAATTCCTTGGGAATTCCGAACACTTTTATGTTCTGCCTCTTTTATGCTTTGCAAACAGGTGTGGGAAACTCAATTACATCTAAACACCTTCCCGATCAAGTCCGGCCCCCCATTTTTTATTTTACTTCTGACGTCCTATCTCCTGTTCTAGGACGCGCCAGAAGCTGAAACTTGGGGTAGATATTGGCGCAACCCCCCTCTACTTCGCATGAATTGAAGGGGTCGCGGTGACCCCCTACAGGGTGGGTTGCCGACTGCAAAAAAAATTTGCATCTTTTTTAGTGTCCCACACAGGTCCGGCCCCCACTGATTTCTTTCACTGCGGGTGCCGTACCTCCACCTGTGGGAGGGGTATAAATCTAAAATTTTGGGGACGCGTCGCCAACACCCCTCCCCTACTATACACTGGCCAGGCGGTCTTTGGCAACTCACCACAGTGTGGGGTGCAAAGTTTAAAATTTATTAAAATGTTACTGTCCCACACAAGTACAGCATCCAATTGAATTTCAAAAAATGGACACTTTTGTGTTGTTTTAACACTAATGTGGTTGACAATGTGAAATAAGCATGAAATATCCTCACCTCAAATACAATGATTTACAGAGGAGGGTTAAATGTTTCAAATTGTGTAAAAAACCTTACCTCAAAAACGCCTTCATAAGAAAATTTGCTGGGGGTGAATTTCAAATTGTTAATTTTGCCTATTTTTGTTCCCGCAATGATGTCATTTTTACAATTTGAAATTCACCCCCAGCAAATTTTCTTATGAAGGCATTTTTGAGGTAATATTTTTTACACAACTTGAGACCTTTAACCCTCCCCTATAAATTATTGTAAACCAGCAGTTCAAGTGTCTAATAAAAAAGTTGTAAAAAGTGATTTTTTTGTCACCCACTTGGGGGAAGGGGTTCATGTGGTGGCCAGTTTTAGGTCGGATAAGATATTTTTAGAGGATATTTCATGCTTATTTCACATTGTCAACCACATTAGTGTTTAAACAACACAAAAGTGTCCATTTTTTGAAATTCAATTGGATGCTGGACTTGTGTGGGACAGTAACATTTTAATAAATTTTAAACTTTGCACCCCACACTGTGGTGAGTTGCCAAAAACCGCCTGGCCAGTGTATAGTAGGGGAGGGGTGTTGGCAACACATCCCCAAAAATTTTAGATCTATACCCCTCCCACAGCTGGAGATACGGGACCCGCAGTGTAAGAAATCAACCGGGGGCCGGACCTGTGTGGGACAGTGAAAACGCTGCAAATTTTTTTCACATTTATGGCAACCCCCTCTATAGTGAGTCGCCGCTGCCCCATTTATTCATGTGGGGTAGTGGGGGGTTGCGCCTATATAACACCCAAGTTTTAGTTTTCCACCCCTCCCGCAACCAGAGATATGGCCTGCGAAGTGAAAAAAAAATAGGCGGCCGGACTTGATCGGGAAGGTGTTTACATCTCAATATTGCATTTCATGTATAAATAGCTCTGAAATTGTGTTGTGCAAAAAACATGTGCTGTATTATAGTGACAAGTGTTGTATGAAAGTGACATGTGTTGTACTAATGCACAAATTGTTGTATCAAAGTAGCTGTTGTCTTAATGGGCGTTCTTCTTGTATTAATGCATCATTTACACAGATTTTTTGTGACGACTCCGACAACAGATGAAAAGTTCAATAAGTCAAGTAAAAAGTTCAATATTCATGAGAAAAAGTGGTCATGTATATGTGCAGCCTTTGTGTATATGCATGTCAAAGTACAGATAAATCACGCTTGTCGCTACAGAGTTATAGATGTTTGAAAACAATTTCCCATTGTCGGAGCCCAACAGGTGGCAACAACAGTAAATTTTTTGCAAATGTCTAACTCTAGAGCAACAAATACGATTTATCTGCAATTTGACATGCCTATATGTTAAGGTGGAATGTATACTTGACCACTTTTTCTCATTAACATTGAACTTTTTACTTGACTCATTGAACTTTTCATGTGTTGTCAGAGTCGTCACAAAAAATCTGTGTAAACGGTGCCTAAGGTTACTGTTGCCTTAAGCGCTTTTGTCCTAATGACGCACACTCTCCAAAATTATATAGCACACGACTATATCGTTATTCGTTGTTACCCCCACTAGCGAGTTATTTGTTTCGTAGTTCTCTTGATGGGGTGTTATTCAAGGGGTTACCTTTATATTTATTTTCACCATGTATGTAACGAGGATAAGTGATGTGATGTATATCTCCGTTTGCACCATCATTCCAATTTTTTCTTATTCGAGACAACCAGCTTGTTGTAAACGAGATTTTCGCTCTGTGTATGCCACATTTATGTTTGACGAGGGCGTTTTTTTTTCTCACGTCGCTGACAAGGGGGAGTTATTCAAATGTAAAGTGATTTTGGGGGATATTTCAAAAATACACTGTACCCGAATTTTACGCCGCGCTATTCAATGTGGTTCTGATTGGCATTTTAATAACACTCCGACAAAAACCCATCGGGCTAAACAAAAATCGTCTCTGGTATCATGAACAACGCAAACTGTCACTGCGATCGATCACGACTATATCAACCCAGCCGCCGCACGAAAAATAATCAAGGCCATCGATTTTTTTGAAAACGCACCGAAAAATATGATGCCTCATGGTGTCCATTCGACAGGAAAATCCGCGTCGAAGCATCGGAGTGTGTTCTTTCCCGTTAGACATCTTTAGAAAACGTAACAATCCGTCCATAACGCCGGAACTATTCGCA
This sequence comes from Sphaerolaimus hirsutus, assembly GCA_964036195.1. Taxonomy (NCBI): domain Eukaryota; kingdom Metazoa; phylum Nematoda; class Chromadorea; order Monhysterida; family Sphaerolaimidae; genus Sphaerolaimus; species Sphaerolaimus hirsutus. The sequence continues at coordinate 16,445,600 of OZ038457.1, forward strand.
CTTTCAACGCGAGTAGATACAAAATCAAATGCTAGGAATGTTTCCCAGGTGCTCAGATAGTCTGGAACGCGGCGATAAATGTGATGTGAATAAATGTGTCCATATTGCAGACAAAACAAAAATAAGCAATAAAAACGCACAGAGGAAATTATGGGAGGGGAATGCATATGAGCAGGTGCGATAGACAGTGAAAATAAGCCACCGGAATTTATCAAAATTTAAAAGACATTGCCAGCGCAGCGGTTAATCGCAGGGGCACAATAAAAAAAACGGAATGCAGAAAAAATACTCTGGTCATGATAATATGAGACGTAAAACACTACCTGAATACCTAACTATGTCGTGAGAAGCAGTGCGGATACACAAAAATGGCCGCAACGTGCGTCAGAATGTCAGCCAGGGGCCAAACACCCACAGATAAGCTGAATCATGTGCAAACACTGCACCTGCCCATGCGGTTTTTCACCACTGCCATTGCTATTCGTGTTCCTGTCAAATAGTGCTTAACGGCACGCGCGAAAATCGCTCAAATTTAAACACTCTTTCAGAGCGACAAATTCAACCAGAAACAAAAAAACGCGCTGCATTGCACTGTTCGCTTATCAAAATGCACCGCCACGTCGGAAAACGCAGGAAATGACAAAAAGGGAAGCCATCACGTGATGCAGCCACTTCCTGTCATTCGCGCTATAAGCGCCACTATTTTGTGGTTTTCAATCGAAGGGGAGTGCAGTTTGATTTTGTGAAGGGTTGCATTTGAATTGAATTGCGGCGACAGGCGCCAAGATTTCAAACTGGAGAATTGGTAGCCATTGGGAAATTGAACGTGAAATTTGCTCAATGGATTGAGGAACATTACGCATAAACGCACTAAGGGACGGCGCCAGAATGGATCTTAAATAACGGAACCTCGAGTGTGAATGAATGGAACGCCATCGCTGTGATTGAGTGCATCCATGCAGCTGCAAGTGCCACTCAAAATCATCGAATTTACATCTAAAACCGATCGAAAATTTCACAGAAGACGGCAAATGCAGTGGCACATTGGCACATTATACGCAGACACAAATAAATAGCAGAACTCAACGGTCCACGAAACCAAGCAGATGTCACTGTGCGCACATGGCTGGATCCACGCATAACGCACTGTACACCGCCGAATATAATTGCTCACCTCAGCTCGGACGCACTGTGCGCCAGGAATGCGGCACATGCAGCGTCTGCATGCGCAAACACCGATGCAATTCGATTGCATGCATCATGAAATAATTCGACATGGGGGAATGGAAAGGTCAACGCTGCACAATGGTTTGGCAAATGTCCAATGCGATCGCTAGTGCAGGAGCTAAAAGGGCTTCTTGTAATTTGTCGCTTGTAAACCACGCAAAATTGTCGAAAAAAGGAAGCTGTTCAGCGCGAAAACGTCGCAAAATTGGATAGTACTCATCCGTCAGTTGAATGACAGAGTGCGACACCCGCTGACTTATGATGTATTTGCATGCGCAAATTTTCTGGCTGGCTTACGGCCGCGGATTGACATGACGTGATTTGGAACGCAAGTGTCACCGCAGTTGCATTAGCTAAAAAGGGGGAAAATGTCAAACGGCGCAAATGAAGACAACAAAACAAGCTTAGAGAAATACGCCGGCTGTTACTGCCAAGGCGGCAAAACAAAGCAAACCAAATAAAGAGCGCGTTTGCCGCGCGAACATTGCTCACGGCCCAAAGTCGGGTAAACAAAATGATCAAATGCAGAGAAAAAGCACATTGAATGAATGAATGGGGCGAAGGCTGCTAGCCCACGGACTGGTCGCATAATGGAGGGAAACAGACGTTGAACACACGTGGAGAACCGCTGCGGCCATATGGCGCGCCCAATGCCCGCCGCCGCGGCCGCACGTGAACAAGGAAACCGCACCGCATGTTTGGAACAGACCGCGCCGTATCACCGGGTGGCCCACGCGTGAAAATGAGCCACCGTGTAGATAAAAAATTGTGATGTGCGAATGTATGTTTCATCCAGAAACGCAGAGTTCACAGTTGTATTTACCACGAAAATGCGCGGTGAATGTGCACAGAAAATATTTTAAATATGGGATTGGAAACCTGCTCATGAATACCACTGATCACAGGCGGACAGTGATCGATGGCATGAAAACAGGCGACAAACCGCACTCTGTCAATTAATAAAATACGACGCCGCCTGCGCACACCCTCGTGCATGTGGTAGCCTTACCTGTAAATATATTTACATGTGTATTAGTATTTCAAAACTAGAAATTCATGCGCATCCGCCGTTCGTTCGCATCAATACCTCAACATGTATTTAGGTACATACACTGCGACAACAAACAATATACGCACCGCATGTAGGTAAAAATATTGACATGTTGGTGCAGTTCAGCCCCGAGCAGTTGTGCATGCGACTTGGCAATGGCATGCCGCAATGGGGGAATAAAAACACACGGGAAATGGAAAATGATTGGCTAGTGTGACGCACGGGAATTCAATTTGAAATGAGTTTGTTTGGGTCGAGGAACTTCTTTCGGCGTTGGAAGCAGACACCAGGGGTGGGCCAGGGGAAGAGTATGGGGGTGGAGACTTACCCCCCAAACGCTCCAGCTATCTATCAACCCCCGGGGTCGCTCAGCTATCGTTCTATTCGAAGCCAAAACATTTGGCTAAACTCGGCGGACAGCACACCTAGTATGAAAACCTACCATCATTTAATGAATAAAATCTTGTGAGATTTCGTTATTACTTATTCCATAGTAAAAACGAGATATTATGATGAAAAACTGTCAAATTTTTGCTTCATTATTCAGATGGGTGATGGTAGGTTTTCACACTAAGTGTGATGTCCGCTGCATATACTATCCCGCGAACCCCCCGCCTAGCAGGGGTTTTGTAGGGGGTTGGTGGGTTCAATATATAGGCTTTTTCAAGGTGTAGAAGGAAGAAAAACGGAAAAAAATCGCTAAACGTAGTTCAAAATAGGTACAAAAGAACATACAGTACCAAAAATAGCTGAAAATAGGCAGTTAGACACATGAACTAGTGATACCGGAGGTGAAAATAAAACAAAGTAGGAGAATAACCGATTTGAGCAACTATAGGGGTAATTTCTCAAAAATCGTTCCGGATAGGTAGACAGCTAGGCGATTTGGAGGGGGGGGCGTTTGGGGGATAGTAGTCAAAAAATTGCCTATATATAGATTGATAGCTGAGTGGCCTCTGAGATAGACACCTAGTATTTGTTTGAATAATCCACCTGGGGAATTATTTTTCGTCAGACATTTCGAGGGAGAACTATTCGAAGGGGGAATTATTCGAGGGGGGGGGGGATTATTCGAGGGAGGGGGAATTATTATTTCGTCAAAATTTTCAAGCATGTTTCTATCAACTCATTTCATGAAATGTGCCTTATAAATACAATGTGTTATTTTTTGTTAAAATACGGCACAACAAATTGATCAAATCACTTTAGGGGGAATTATTCTCGGGGGTCTCCTAGGGGGGCTGGGGGGGCTGCCCCCCCCCAAATCGGCCAGCTTCTATCTATACTGGAGGCCGCTCAGCTATCTATCTATCCCGAGGCAAAATTTAGGGCTACTACCCCAAACCCCCCCCCCCCCCCCAAATCGCTCAGCTATCTATCTATCTGGAGTGGTTTTTGAGAAATTTTTCCCCAATTTTCGCTCAAAATCACTAATTTTCGCACCTTTTTATAGTTTTTCACCATCAAAATCGTGCTTTCCGGCTATATGCATGGTTATATACCTATTTTTAGCCATTTTAAACCTACTTTTGGCTACTTTTAAATGATTATTAGCGATTTGTTTCCCTTTCTGCCTTCCTAACCTTGAAAAAGCCATTATATTGTGCCCCCGCCAGTCCCCCCAAGCCCCATCCAGAAAAATTTTCAGCCATCTATCCCTCCGGAGGAGCAATTTGCTATCTATCCAGCCCCCGCGAGGGCCAAAATCTTGGAGACCCCTGCCCGGAGGCAATTTTTTCGGCTACCATTCCCTAAACCCCCCCCCCCCGAAGTAGCCAGCTATTTATCTGGTGCGATTTTTGAGAAATTTTTACCTCAAATGTCTGCTAAACATCGCTTATTTTCATACCTTTTTATAGATGTTCACCTTCAAAATCACTATTACGTTCCTTTTTGCCTATTTTCAGCTATTTTTCACCTATTTTTAGCGATTAGTCCCCTTTCTACATTTTTTTGCAGCTTGAAAAAGCCTATATAAGACACCACGAACCCCCGCCATCCCCCCCCCGTCCCGCCCCGATTTTGTTCTTCATCTAATTAACCCCCAAAGAGGAGTGAAGTGCTATATATCCAACTCCCCAGAGGGTCGAAAACTAGAACACCCCTGGGGACACGCAACTAGTAATTTAAGATGGAATAGAAAAACAGCCAAGTTTTTCCTGCTTCAATATTTACCCAATGGGTCCCGTCCGTTTTCATGTATACGTGGTGAAGGCTTAACCACGAGGGGGAGGTGATAAAGTAGGTTTGAGGTGATAAAATTTCCCGCAAAAACAGAATTTTTTACCAAATTTTACCAATGACATTCTTGCACTGAAATGTGAATGGAAACCTCCAGCCTGAATTTTACGCCACTTCTCAGGCATCAAGTGTTTTTAGACATTTTTCTTTTAACCAGAAACTTGAAGAAAACCCTGAATACCATATTTTGGCCCAAAATCCAGACCTCGAAAGTTCAAAAACTATTCCCGGTCACGTCTGAAACCCTACACGCAAATACACACAATTCAAAATTAAACCGGTAACACAACCGCCAAAAAAATTACAAAAAACAAACAAACAAAAAGTAAATGCATGTGTACAAACCATGTGTCAGCATCATCGATGTAAGGAATGCTGTCAATCTCTAGGAACATGCTACGGTGCATGGCCAGCGTTCCCATTGAATACTTCCAATCTCGTATGTGGACTCGTAGAGCACTATTGTAGACCGTTGATAATTAATTAATTGATTGATGCGTAGTAGCAAGTTCTGGTCATCACATCTGAATAAATACTTTTGTTTGAATCAAGAAAGTGCCAGGAAATGCTCATGAAAATTAAGATGGTGCGCCACACATGAAATTCACGCATAAGCTGGATGAAAATGATCCGGACCCAACAGCAAAAGGAGAGAAAAAGCATTTGCATAACCATAATTACGACCATAATTCATGGCTTGATACCAGTGGCTTGAGGCGCGGCTAATGATATTCAGAAGCTGCTGCGAGCATGAAGCCGTATCATTTCCCAGGCGATTTCCCAAAACACTCATCTATTATCCAGCTGGCCGATCACCAGCATCGAAAATGTTGCACGGTCGCCAGCAGCTAAATATAATCTAAATACCTAACAGTCGTGATGAGGTGCCGCACTCTACCAACGGCGTATCCAGGCGGGGCGGGGGGGGGGGGCAGCCCTCCCCCGTTCCCGGGGTGGGACAGCTAATAGATAGCTGAGCGATTCAGGTGGGTGGGCTCAGGAGATAATACACTCCAGTCAAAAAGAAAGTTCGCCAAGCAATTTCTCTCTCATTTTAATTGCGATTCCTGATCATGATGTGCTAGGGGGCTGACATGGGTATCAAAGAATACCCCATACATTTGTCTACCTACGTGTAAAATTTCAGCCCCCTAGCTTCTACATACCCCCGTTGCGAGTTGCCTACACACAAAAAAAACACGCTGAAAAGTTTGTTCGCTGGGAACAAATGTTTACTTCCTGGGAGCTTTGTTGATAGTCATAGCAGTTTAGCCACTCAGATTCAGCCATCAAGGATACGGAGTTTTTGATAGAGTATGCCTAGATGAAAAAGTTGCTGTAGGGGATAAAGGTCTGCCCCCCTCATGTGGTGCCATTGGTGTGAATTTGCAAAACATCTAAAATCTGGAAAAAAATGTACTTTTTCATTTCAGTAAAACTATATGTTCCAGTCAATTTCACACCAGTCCTTGGTGACTGTTGCATGCTCCCTGACGTGGCAAAGCTTATGAGGGGGCCTGCGGACTAGCTCAGATGCAATTTTGCATATTTTAAGTGTGATGTAAACACCTTCCCGGTCAAGTAAGCCACCCATTTTTTTTTCATTTCGGAAGCTATATCTCGGGGTATGGTGGGGTTATAGAGCTGAAACTTTGTGAATATATACTTGTAACATCCCTCTACTCTGCAACAATGGGGGGAGGCATGGCGACCAACTACAGGGTGGGTCGCCCGTTATGCAACAATTTTTTGCCAGGTTTTCAGTGTCCCAAACAAGTACACCACCCCCTTGATTAGCTACACTAAAGGGGCTGTATCTCCAGTCATGGGGGTGGTAGAAAGCTAAAATTTTAGGGGTATTTTGGCAACACCCACCCCTACTATACGCCAGTGGGGCAGCTCCCGATGACCCACTACAGTTTGTGCCGCACTGTACAAATTTGTTGTTTTTTAAAAAACGACCCAAGTGTCCCAAGTAAGTTCACCACCTAAAGGAATTGAAATTTTTTTTTGAGAACATACCTTATATAAAAACTGAATCAGGTTTTCACACTAGTTCTGCTAATAAAATTTTTTATATGATGGGGGTGGCTAAACAAAGGAAAATAATTTAATTAGCAGAACTAGGGTGAAAACCTGATTCAGTTTTTATAAGGTATGATCTCAAAAAATTTTTTTATTCCTTTAGGTGGTGAACTTACTTGGGACACTTGGGTCGCTTTTTAAAAAAACAACAACTTTTTACAGTGTGGCACAAACTGTACTGGGTTGTCGGGAGCTGCCCCACTGGCGTATAGTAGGGGTGGGTGTTGCCATGATACCCCTAAAATTTTAGCTTTCTACCACCCCCACAACTGGAGATACAGCCCCTTTAGTGTAGCTAATCAAGTGGGTGGTGTACTTGTTTGGGACACTGAAAACCTGGCAAAAAATTGTTGCATATAGGGCGACCCACCCTGTAGTTGGTGGCCATGCCTCCCCCCATTGATGCAGAGTAGAGGGATGTTACAAGTATATATTCACAAAGTTTCAGCTCTATAACCGCACCATAGCCCGAAATATCGCTTCCGAAATGAAATAAAAAAATGGGTGGTGTACTTGTCTGGGAAGGTGTTTATAACTACAATTTTCTTAAAGATTTTAGATGTTCTGCAAATTCACATCGACAGCACCACATGAGGGGGGCAGACCTTTATCCCCTACAGCAACTTTTTCACATATGCATACTCTATCAAAAACTCCCTATCCTTGAAGGCTGAATCTGAAAGCTGAACAGCTATGGCTATCAACAAAGCTCCCAGGAAGTAAACGTTTGTTCCCGGCAAACAAACTTTTCAGCGCGGTTTTTTAATGTTTGGGCAACTCGCAACAGTGGATGTAGAAGCTAGGGGGCTGAAATTTTAGGGAGAATGCGGTTTTACCTTTGTGGTGTATTTACCTTGCTAATTAGTTTACCGTGTAGGGTTGTCCATTTACTTTATGTATCAATGTACCCTACAGAAGTAAGATTTACCCTACACAACAAACATTCACCCACAATGAGGGTATGAATTTACCCTAACACAAAGTATGCACGCCTGTTCATGGTAAATACGGGGTTTGGATTTACCATTCACCATACATAGAAATTGATGCCATCAATTTTTAAATCCTCATAATACAGATTATCAGCTGTACTAACACATGCATGCCTATCTTACGTTTGCACAAAGCTTTACACCTGATCTAATCTTTGATTGTTGTCTGCATGCCGATTTAGTTATGTAAGCGAATGTCATCGTAATCACTGTTTTGTGTCCACTGTCATCTGTCATGACTGTCAAAAAATTAGTTGTTGTGAAATGGAAAATTGTGGCAAAAACTGTCCTAAATAATACTGTAAATAATGAATGTCTCTGTCGACATAATGAGTATTTGCACTAATCTGCACACACCAAAATGCACCAAACAGACATAGATACTTATGAATCCCGCTTTGAGTTCACCGCGCTATACTTTACATGGGGGTGAATCAACTCATGCAAGGGTAAATCTTTGCCACTTGAAACTTATCTCCAGGGTAAATGCCTACCCTGCCAAGGTAAATCTACAACATGTAAGGTAAATATTTGTTTTAATAAATGTGCAGGGGATCAAGGTAAATACCTTCAAAAAGTAAATGCGCGACAGGGTAAAAACACAGGGTCTCAAATTTTACACGTAGGTAGACAAATGTATGGGGTATTTTTTGATACCCAGTTCAGCCCACTAGCACACCATAATCAGGAATCGCAATCAAAATGAGACAGAAATTGCTTGGCGAACTTTCTTTTTGACTGGAGTGTAGCAAATTTTTTGCCTCGGGATAGGTATTTAAATAGCTAAGCGGCTGGCCGATTATGGGCTGCCCCCCATTGAAGACCCCTAGTTTGAAAACAACGCCATATTCAAAATTTGGATATGACTGCAGTTGTATAACAGAGCTGAGACACAAGGGACTGTTTATATTCTGAACACCGTAAGTACCTAATCAGTACATAAATAAATAGTTATATGGCCTAACTATTTACATGAATATTCGTTTTCTATGTGGCGTGAATGCATGAGACAATTTGCAAGCGGTGAAAGTACTTGTATATAATTTGATCGGACATCGCGTTACATTTGAATAGCTCCCAAGTTTTACTTATGTATTCAATGAAATAAATTTGGCGGCAATAACGTGCGAAACGGGGCAGAAATTTGTGTACCAACTTAAATATCAATGTGTCGAAGACACACTAAGTTATTACGTTTTTAGTGTCACACGCTGTCAACTTTGCAGCAAAAGCGCATAAATTAAACTGTTTAGCACCAATTCACTTAATTTGTATCAGATATTATAATAAAATACACATCCGAAACGGTACGAATTGGCAAAAATTCATCCACTGTGCATACAGCGTGAATGACTTTACTAATTGGAACATCTGGTCTCAAATCAAATTAGTAGATCAGACAAACATGTGCGATGAAAAAAACCAGCGAAGTAATTGCGAAAATAGGACATAACTACCGTATTTCAAAGAATATTGCACCCGGTTCAATACCGTTGATCATTGGATTGGAAAATGACGTAGCCAGGGGGCGGGGGCGCTTCCTGAAGGTAAGTTTGCTTGTCCGATCACCACATTGCCTCCGGCGCATCATTCAATCAGATACGGTAGTTCTTTTCTGGGGTTGATACAGTGACAGAGTTTCGTAGTACGTCAGTGGTTGAACGAATAGGATAGATGTGCATCGATAAATATTTATAAATCAAAAAGTATGTCAACGCGACAGACAGGAATACCTGTGATCTTCATCATGTGCCGCAATGAAATCGACAAAAAAGCGCTAAATGTAGTCAAATAATGAGAAACGTAGAGCAAATAAAATACTTGACGCGGGTTAATAAATGTAGAAAATAGTTCAACAATTCCTACTTCAAATCTGTATTCTACGTCCATCGAAGAAAAATACACGCACTGAATTTTTGCGAAACTAGTCGATTTCGGTCACATCAGAAATGACACAACACTTTCACTGATTTGAGCACATCCGACTTACGACACAAATCAGCCATCGCAGCGGGGTGACCGATAACACGGGTGGCAGAAATAGCGTAATGCGAGAATGCACTGATCGGATCGACTTTGTAAAGTGCGGCAGTGCACAAACACATGTGTGCGCGTAAATTTAGTCAAAGACTGGACTGCCGCCAAAGATAGTGACCACAACATACCGTATTTCTTCTAATAGAACGGCACACCTCCAATAGAACGGCACCTCCAGAAGAACGGCAGGTAAAAAAGTTGACGAAAAAATAGAACGGCGCCTTTCTATTAGAATAAATACGGTAATTATGTACGCGCACGCATACATAACACCTTGGCTGATAGCGGCCGGTTACATTTCCCTCAGTGTAAACTACATCAGTGTATTTAGATTCCGGAACGAGATAAGAAAAATTGTGGCAGTTTGGTGGGAGGGAAATAATGATTGAATGCAAAAAAAGTGTGAGAAAAATTCCGACATGAACCGGTAAATAGTGCGAAAACTGGCAGTTTGCCACCCGCGGCGTTTAAATGGGCATCAGGCAGCAACCGGCAAACAAATAAACACACACTTGGCACAGAATTCAAAAAGTGCCGACTGCCGATGCCCTCAAGACCGACACTGGAATGTGTTCAAATTTTCCCGATACTAGACCCGCTCCCGAATCCTGAGAAGTGTTGGTATTTTCGGGCCGTAATATTGAGCCCACCAACCAAATGCCAATTCAAATCCTAATCGAGATCTTGAATACCAGATGCCGTTTAACTACATTCTTCGAGTCACGGCTTCCAAAAATATGGATTCTTTTATCAAAGGTGTCTACCGTATTTCCTCGAATTACCCCCCAAGGGTTTATTTTTTCAGAGTGAAAATTTTGAGAGAAAAACGTGAAAAATGCAACAATAACCACCATTTATAAGTTTTTACAGCCTTATATAAGGATGTAGATGGTATAAATGATATTCTAACATAACACAGTAAGTGTTTTGAACGTCTGTTATGCATTTCCCGGACCACGAATTCATAGTGCCCATTTTGAGGGGGGTATTTCGTGGGGGGGGGGGGGTATTTCGAGGAAATACGGTAATTAAATCTACCTAATATCCTCCACCCCCATAATTTCAAATCAATCGGTCTATCACCCAAGTCGAGTTGACAGGGTTCCCACGCACCTGCCGTAATTCCCTTTGAACAGTTCCGCCACCGAGTGGAGCGCGCCCTGCAGCGTGCGCCGGCGGCCGGTGCGCTCGAAAACTTTCTTCCGACGTAAAATCCTGTCGACGGCGTTGCGACTGCCGCAGCGCGGCGACTCGAAAACATCCACGTGTAGGAAAGTGTCGTTGTTTCCGCTGTTGTCGCGCGCGCGCGGCAGCGTTTCACGCTTCTCACTGGCCATGAATGATGATTATTTTAAAGTGCTGGGCAAAACTTTGATATAAGTGAGAGATCGACTCGAATAGAGTTGTTAAAAGTACTTTACGTTTTTCAACTTAAAAATAAAGTTGTTTTACTTTACTCACCGCTGAGTACAGAAAACGTATTTTTTAGGAGGGCAAAAAAGGAGGGCAAATTACATTTCTTTCAAGGAAAACGTTAAAGTGAGTATTCTTCAATTTTTTTACTGAAATACGGTTTTTGTACTCGCGTACTTTCAAAAAGTACGCGAAAACTTGAGTACAGGTATTTTTTCAGAGAAAACGTAAACGTATTTACTCAATACGCGAGTATTTTTAGAGTAAACGTAAATACGTTATACCAACTACGAACTCAAACTCCAACTCGCCTCAAAGGAGAGCCACACTGGCTCCTCTGAGCGTGAGCCTCGGCGGTGCCCTCGCTCAAGCTGGACAGCGGGCCGGCGGCGGCGTGCCTGCGCTTGACCACCGGCGCCGCCGTCCACACGTCCGACTGGGTGCGCCGCGCCACCAGGCGCCCGCCCGCCGGCCGCACCGACGGCGAGTCGAAACCGGTACCTGCGGACGTGATCGAACATGCGTGGTCTGGTTTGAAAGACTTGGATGTAGAGGGAACTACTGATGAATATTGCCCGAAACTAATGATCAATATGGCAAGTTTCTTATACTCAGAGCTGTGTGAAAGTTTTTTTCGGTTTCATATCATATTTACATATTTAAAACCTTGAGAAACTTTGTGTAACCACCCATATCAAGCCATTCCACGGTCCAAGAAAACAGCGTATCCGTGACGCAACACAGCTAAGGCAAGGGTATTGAGGGTGTATGGTAATTCGGCAAAACATACCCGTAAGAAGGCGCCGCAGGTGTTCGGCATTGAAGTTTGGACTGCTCGTGAAGTCTTCCATTCGACACAACGAAGTCGTAGAAGGCATCGCGCCGTCTAAATCACACAATTATAAAGTGAATTCAGCTTGTATTCCGCATACGTAAGTCCACGGCAATCTAAAAATTTGGTCGACATAATTGAAGCTAAATGTCAGGGAGAGAACAGTGTAATTTTCGTTTACTCAGTACTGCGTCTCCGAGTCACGAAAAACCGCTGAATCAGGCCAACACGCAAAATGTAAAAGATTGGCACCCTGTCATCCTACTGGCGAGCCCGTGTACAGGATTACAGTCGAAACACGGCACTCCTTTTTATAAAAGCAAAAATGGCAAGGATTTCAAAACATTTTCTTTTTGATCAGAAGTTCGAAACGAATCCCGACATTATGTGAACTTGGCATCTGTCCAGAAGCCCGTATGGATATCCCGTTTGTATACTGCCGTTGACGATGGGGAACCGGCGCCGCATGCCAGTGTGTCGGCGGCCATTGGCGACCATATCCGGTGGCTTTGTCACATTCCACCGAAATTATCAGTGACTCGGACGGCAATCTTGTGTCTTTTACTCACGTTCGTACAATATGTAATCGTATCCAAATACAAAATTAGACTTTATTGGAAAAATGCCAAGATCACATAATGTCGGCGATCCGTTCGAAAACTCCGACGGACACACTTGTTCTTTCCGGCAAAAGTTCCGGCAATACGAAGTGCAAGAATTTTTTGTGGCATCTCTAAACGGCCAATTTGAGGGCACCATCCATTATGAACACGTTGCTTCATTGTCCGATTTACCTTCATCTAGTCGGTGATTAGCCATTTTTGTGTGGATGAAATCCAATCTGTTTCGGGTGTATCCTAAATAAAAACAATTGGCATTGAGCCAAGCGCTCTCTTCATCTTACTAATGGAGTAGCTGAAACGCTGTTACAAGTGCAATTATTACTGTGTGTGTTACACAAATGTTTTGCTGGTTTTTCTGTATAAGCGCGTTCATTTCTCGTCCGAAAGCCCTTCCCAAAGTGTTTCCATAACTCTATGGTGAGGTAATTTTTTTTTGGCTCAGTGCCAGTAATGTTTAAGGCCGCATGGAAAGTGCGCCTGAACAGCGGGTGAATGTACAGGTTTATTTTTCCGAATCTCTAAATAAATGTATGTAAATGTACGTTTCTGTCTGCAGGGGTCTCATCGGCGTGGTGCTGGGGTTTTCACTCGAAACAAAATCGTCAATTTTGCACATTTCTACCTTTTGCACACATTTTACATTTATACATTCACACCTTCAAAATCACTTAACCATATTATGTTTATAATTTTTAGAGCTATTTTCACCTAGTTATATAGAATTTTCCGTTTCCCTTCTACAGATTGAAAATATGACTATAGTGCAGTCATGCTAATTCCCCCCCCCCCTCCAATCACTAGTACAAAAACAGCTAGTTATAGATTTATACCCATTGCTTTTACTTATTACTATTTACTTTGTATTTATAAGTGAACCGTCACATCGCGAAAGTGAAAATCCTGGCGAACGCAGTGTTTATGTTTACAGAGTTGTAGACAATACTACCGCGCGTCCAAGACTGTTTTTAAGATCCCCTTCGCTGCCGGCACATCAAAATCGATGCCGCTCCATGTTATATCTTTGCGCGACAAAACATCTAGTACCAGTCGCAGTTTTCTTGTATTTGACCCAGACTGCTTCACATCGCGTTTGAGTATGGGCTGTTGTTTGTTTACGGTCGCCGTGCCACGTTCTTTCAACAGTTAAATTATACACATCGTCCAACGGCCTTTTTTGCTGCATTTTTCATGCACACTATTTATATTCAATTGTCGTTCATTCAGCAATTCCTAATTATGTTGGCGCTTTCACTTGTATGTTTGTAAAAAGTACCCCCCGATTTCACTGAAGTATTTTTTGCTAGCATTTTGTGTGGTGCACCATAAAACAACTTGACACAGCGCATTGTTATTGTCCCTCTGTATGGAAAAACGAAGTACCGGTAGCCAAGCACTTGCGTTTCACAATTCAGGGTTTAGCTTTGCTTAAAACGACACAAAAGTAGCTTCGCAAATATTCAATCCAATGGTGTTGATTCAGTGAAAACAAACAATATCTGGCATCGATAATCCTCTATTTTTTGTGTGCAAATTTTTTCAGTCGCCATAAAACCGTCACTATATGCACAAATGCATTTAACTCATGCATGCATCTACAATATGAAACAAATCATGCACCGAACTCAGGCTGCAGCTACTGGGCCCCTATCAAATTGCTTCGAGCCCGTGCATGTGCCATTGGCGAAAGCTGATCACTTACGTTCGGCCGATAGCCAATTTTCCAAATTGCTGCCCAGATGGAAGCGGACGAAGAAGGCGTGCATTCTGGTTCGGAAATGCTGCCGCTGGAGCAGCGAGTTGTCGGCTTCGCTGATGATGGTCTGTTTCTTTGGTTGCCGTTTTGTCGGTTTGTTTGTACTCTGTTCGCGGCGATTATGTGTTAGCTTGTGCTGTGCTACTGCCAGCGGATGATCCAACTCAATGTACACGGGTTACAGAAAGTATCGCGCGCGTGTGTTTTCGTGCCGCGTAGCAGATGTGCATGCGCAGTGTATGAAGTGGGTTGCCCATTGTTACTAGAACAATGTGCTACTGAGCTAGGGATGGAAATATGTTTTTTTTATTGAGCCGACAAAACCAAAGAAAACAAACCCCTATCTTGATTTCTATGTGAAATTGAAGTAGCATTTCTGCACACACGAACGTTCTCAACACCCTACTAATATAATATACCGTATTGAAGATGCAGGTCGCATTCAATAGTATGTAAATCATGTAGACTGTGACCTGTCACATCAGGGATAGTGTCACATCAGGGATAGTGTCACATCTAAACAACATGAGGCAGAATAGGGTAGCATGTCAACCAGACGTCTCCAATAGAGGGTGGTTAGGGTTTTTTACTCACCGTATTTCCTCGAAATACCCCCCTTGAATTAACACCCCTCGAAATACCCCCAGGTTTTTTTGAGCTGGGGAAAAAATAAACCCCCCTCGAAATACCCCCCGTCTGAAATGATGTGCATCATGTCTGCAATCTACATGATGTATATATTGGTCGCAGTTTGCATCGCAGCTACACATATACTAGTTTGTGTAGTGATGCACGTTGACATGTCCAAATATACCCTTCTTGGACACGTTGATTACCGGTTTTGGGTACATAAAAGCGTACTCTTTACTATGAATTTTGTGAAAATTTCCAACGAAAGAATAAACCCCCCTCGAAATACCCCCTCAAAATTTCCACTCCACCAAAAAATTTCCATGAAAAAATAAACCCCCTGGGGGTATTTCGAGGAAATACCTTAACTATTTTTAGCTACTTTTCACCTACATTTGGCTATTTTTCTCATTTTCTTCCTTCTACACCTTGAAAAAGCCTATATATTTAACTCCGTGGGCGGCTGTGAACCCCCCCCCCCCTGGCCGACAGAAACTCTCAGCGCAAGTAAACTCTCAGCACAAGTAAGCTCTCAGTGCAAGAAATCTCTCAGCGCGAGTGTGTACCGTATGCGCTGCTGTGCGGCGCGGCTGCGCAATTAATAAATATATGCTGTTTTATTTGTAAATTTTTGAATAAATACACATTTATTGATTGCGCAGCCACCCTCCAAAATCACTGATTCATGTTCCTCATAGGGTTGGCCGATGTTTTTTTTTAAACGTTTTTTATTAAAAAAAAACGTTTTTTTTTAAAAAAAAACATGACGTCCGAAATGTTTTTTTTTAAAAAAAAACATCGACCGAAATTTTTAGTACTAAGCACTAGGTATTTTGCAAAATTTTTGCGCGCAAGCGCGCAATTTCACACACAAATTGACATTGGTGGTTGTTTTCATTGGTTTTGTGGCATTTTTAGTATCAAAGTATCCAATTCTATGTGCTACCATGGGTTAATAAGCCGTCATATGTTGCTGTAGTTATATAATATTGAGGTAATGTGCTTCCATGTACCTCCACAGTGTGTAACATCACTCCCAAAGTAACAACCTCCTTTTTTAACCTTGTTTCATCACTATTCCGTGCGAAACTTTACCTGAAGTCACAAACATTCGACTATAAGGCGATATACGAACGATATGTCGACGAAAAATGGATATTTTTGACACAAATCACCACTTATAATGCTATCCCATGGCTCAACAGCCATTATATGGTCATATATAACATCACAGAGTATTGCAACTGTCTGATATACCTATATATGTTGACACAAGGTCATATCTGGGAGCTTTTAAAAAAAAACGTTTTTTATTAAAAAAAAACGTTTTTTTTTAAAAAAAAACGTTTTTTTTTAAAAAAAAACATCGAGTTAAAAAAAAACGTTTTTTTTCCAACCCTAGTTCCTCATCGCTTATTCTCAGCTATTTTAGTACTATATGTTCTTGTATACCTATTTTGAGCTATTTTACACCATTTAGTGATTTTTCTCTCTTTTCTTCCTTCTACACCCTGTAAAAGCGTATACATCGAACCCCCGCAAGCCCCCCTACCCCCCAACTTTTTCCAGCTATCTATCTATCCCGGAGGCTGCTCAGCTATCCATCCGACCGCCGGAGGGTCAAAATCTAGGAGACCCCTGCTTTGGGGATTCCTTTTTTGTAACTGCCTGCACAAAACCACACCAAGTACGGCATGTGACTAGGGATAGCCAAAAAAATTTTTAACGACCCTGTTTTAAAAAAACAACGTTTTTTAAATGTATTTTATTATAAAATGTTTTTCTAAAGCTCCCAGATATGGTTATGGGTCAACATATATAGGTATATCAGTACTTTATGATGTCAAATATAGTAATATGATAACTGTGGAGCCATGGGAAAGCATTATAAGTGGTAATATCTGTCAAAAATACCCATTTTTTGTCAACTTGTTATGGATATCACCTTTTGTCGAATGTTTGTGACTTCAACTCAAGTTTTGCATGGAATAGTGCTCAAAAAATGTTATAAGAAAAGGCTAATACATTCACAGTGATTTTTCACACTGTACAAGTATGTGGGAGTACATTGGCTGGATATTATATACTACAGTATCATATCACGGCTTATTATTACACAATAGCATGAACAAATGAAAGCTTTCACACTAAAAATGCTTCAAAACCAATGAAAACAACCACAAATGGTAATGTGTATGTGAAATTGTGCGCTCGCGCGCAAAAAATTGCAAAATACCTGGTGAAAACGTACAAAAAAATTTGGCTGCTGTTTAAAAAAATGGATTTGATGCCTCTGTTAAAAAAATTTTTTTTATAAAAGATGGTTTACAAAAACACATGCCATCCCTACATGTGATTCCATTTGTTTACAGGATGTAAACTGGAGTAGTGAAGCTAGTACTGTGGAATTAAACTGCAAAAACGAAGGATGTAAAATAACTAAAATGTAAAGTGATGTTACCTCATAGGTTACCACATCTTTTACTAACACCTTGTGCCCTGTGGTAGAAATGGCACCAAAAACTCAATGGTATTGTTTCCTTTGGCGGTAGCGGTGTAACTTTTTTCCAATCACTAACACTTTCTTAATATATTTTGCTGTAACTACAGACAATGGCTGTGTGTGAAATCAATTCATCCAAAGAAAAAATCTATTAGGCTTGTGTAGGGTTGGAAAAAAAAACGTTTTTTTTAACTCGATGTTTTTTTTATATAAAAAAAACGTTTTTTTTATAATAAAAAAACGTTTTTTTTTAAAGCCCCCAGATATGACCTAGTGTCAACATATATAGGTATATCAGACACTGGCAATACTCTGTGATGTTAAATATGACCATATAATGGCTGTGGAGCCATGGGATAGCATTATAAGTGGTGATTTGTGTCAAAAATATCCATTTTTCGTCGACATATCGTTCGTATATCGCCTTATAGTCGAATGTTTGTGACTTCAGGTAAAGTTTGGCACGGAATGGTGATCAAACAAGGTTATAAAAGGAGGTTGTTACTTTGGGAGTGAAGTTACACACTGTGGAGGTACATGGAAGCACATTACCTCAATATTATATATTACAGCAACATATGTCGGCTTATTCACCCATGGTAGAACATAGAAATGGATGTTTTGATACTAAAAATGCAACAAAACCAATGAAAACAACCACCAATGTCAATTTGTGTGTGAAATTGCGCGCTTGCGCGCAAAAATTTTGCAAAATACCTAGTGCTTAGTACTAAAAGTTTTGGCCGATGTTTTTTTAAAAAAAAAACATTTCGGACGTCATGTTTTGAAAAAAAAAACGTTAAAAAAAAACATCGGCCAACCCTAGGCTTGTGCAGAAACGACTCGTTACACATACATTTACTTACAAACCACGCCCGCCTACTGCCACTTCGCGCAATTACTCTGCGGATCGCATGCTATGCATTTTTCTGAACGAACCCTCCATCATGACGTCATCGTTTATTAAGTAAAAATTGTTCCAAAAAATACTTTTCCGGTAAAAAAAGTGGACACGCTTTTCTCTAACGCTCTAACGTTACGCTCCGCTTTTTTCTTGTTTAAATATTTATCTTTTTGTGAAAGTGCGTGTATTTATACCTATAACTATCCTGCTCGCGCGTGATCGACGAAGACAAAAAATTTTGGACGCATACTTGTACGGTCCGCCGCAGGGCCGTATCCAGGGTGGGCGGGGGGGCTGCAGCCCCCCCCCCCCCTCCCGGAACGATACCAAAAAGTGACTGGAAAATGCGACTTTTTCAACGTCAGCTTAAAAAATTTTGCGCGCAAGCGCGCATTCTTCACCAGACATAAGGTATTATCATCGGATTTGCTCCATGTGGCCACAAATCATTATAAATACACTCAATGTTGTGTTTTTTTGCTGTTTTGTATGTATATTTACATGCATATACAGCATTCCATGGCGCTGACGCCAACGCCAATGGCGCCATGGCGTGGCGCCTACTAATGGCGCCAGCGCCATGGCGCCATTGCGCCACTATGTAGCTAAAATTTTAAGGGGGGGGGGGCTGAGCCCCCCCCCCCTCGCCGGCCTCCGTAAACAAGCAGCCCCCCCCCCGCTCAAAAATCCTGGATACGTTCCCGGTCCGCCGAGCATATTTACTTCAAACGGATTGGCCCTACGCACACTAGTTGACAATGACACCAAATGTCAACTGATTCCGATCCCAATTGAAAGCTTGCTTGCCAATATCACGAATTTTAGCATTATGTACTTCATGCATGCCCATAAAATGCTTCATTTGCAATATGATTCAACACTTTTCCACTTTAACGTCATTCGTTGGCTTTAAACTGGCATCGGAACCAGTTATCATTTGGTGTCGTTGTCTTAAGTGAATATGTGTAGGGTCGTTGTTACTTGGATACCTCACGTGACAGAAAGATTTCATAAACCTCACTAGGGATAGCAAACAAGAAAAATTTTCACTTGCTGTATTTTTATCGATGTTTTTCAAAATCACTTTCAAGAATCAAATCAAATTTTTCTCAAAATGGCTTACAGAGTAGATTCTTTTCTTTATTTTGCACATTGTAGACATGAAATGGCTGAAGCATGAGAAAGTGGAGATCCTGTTTCTCAAGAATCTACTTTTATTTTAATTCTTCATGTATAAAACCTTTCATTTAACCTTTTGGGATATGTTCAAAAACAACGTTTGAAGAGAAGGTGATTACATTGGCAGCGATTTTAGAGTTCAAAGCATCTACCTATATGTGCAGTAAAAATGCTCAATTATCGCAGCTCCTTATGTGCTAGTGTGCAGAACTCCAGAAAAAAGCTGTAACAAAAATTCTACATAACCGACGAACACTATCTGCAAGTGATCTTGAGCACACCTGTAAGGCGCTCCACACGGTGGTTGACGCTACTTTTTAGAAGTCGATTGAGTCAACTCAGAGTCAACTGTTTTCTTTTGAGTTGACCCCAGCACCTATTTAGTTGAAAACGTGCGCACTTTTTTTGTGTCAACTGAAAATTTTGGACAGTTGACAATTTTGAGAAAGTGACAAGTCAACTAAAATGACACGCGTGCACTAAAAAGTGTACGTTTTTCATTCAGTTGACATTTCTTGATGATTACCTTTGTCAATTGGGTGATTTTATTAGGCAAAAATCAACTTTAGTTGACATTTTTGCTGCACTCAAATAACTGATTTTTATAGTGAAAATGTCAACTAGTGAAAAATGTGTATGTAGTGCATGCAAGTGTACGTTTTTAGTTGACATTTTCATTTTACAGAAATTCAATTGACACAAGTAGTCGCTCTTTATTGTCAACTGCCCAAAATAGTGCAAAAAAGTATGAAAAAGTATTTTTTTTTGCTAGTTGACACACTCCCCGACTTTCTAAAAGTACCTTTATTAATTCATTTTTTATTGAAAATGTATGAAATTTGAGACTCTGATAGAGAAAAATTTACTCCATCTTTCATAGAAGAACTTTTTACATGAAAAATTATAATAAAGTTTAGAAAAACATTTTTGTCCAAATTTTTTGCTTGAGTTGACATCAGGTTTTTGTACTGATCGTACGCGCACGCTCACTTGACAACCATGAATTTTTAACTTTGTCAACTTCAAAAAAAATTTTTATCACAAAACTAACTAAAAATGTAATTTGATGCTGGAGTAGTGAGGGAAAAGGTGAAAAAGTGGATAAAGACTGGTAAATGCAGACTGTCATGGATAAAATGGCCAAATTGCTCAATTGACATATCATTATGATTGTATTTGTCAAATTCATGAATTCATACTCAACTCAGCAATTTTTCACTCATTTTCAAAAATCATTTTTGAAAGTCAAATACGTTTCCATTCTTAACAATTAAAAAATATATGTTTGAATATTTTTCCTCTATCAAATGACATGTATTACATAATTTAAATTGCAGTAAAAACATAACTTTGAAATATTTATACATAGAATTTTCTAAAAATCATATATTTTGTTTCCTGTATGCATTTCTTTTTGTTCAGTGATCACTATGTGCCAAATTTTCTTATCTTTCTGCTGGTACTGTTTGCAATATGATATACATTTGTTGTGTTCAATAAAAAATAAATTTTGGTTTGATGCAAAATAATTTTTTCATCTATCATTAAGGCATCATTTAAACATGTTGTTATATCAAAAAATTGCCCTATATTAATACTACATGAATCACCAAAACAATATTCACACAATTACACATGTCACAAATTAAAAATTTTTCAATGTGTAACAAGAAAATAAATTTTAAAATTATCATACTTTACTTTAACATGAATAATTGAGTGTCACAATATCAAATGGATTTTGCTTAACAACATAGGAACATTTAAATCACACAAATAGCATTAAAGAAGGCTGGGTCAACTCATTTCTGAAAATGTATTTTTCGCAGTTGACAATATCGTTTAACAAACAGACCTAACTACCCAAAAAATAACAAAAAACAGGTTAACACATACGCAGTTGCGTAAATGTCTACTAAGAAATAGGTTGTGTCAACTAAATGGAGTTGACTCTGAGTTGACGCTGGAATCGATGTCAACTAGCGTGTGCAGCGCCTAAGCAACAAAATTGCCACCCCTAGAGGTTATAATAGGTGGATGCTTATGTATGAATTTTTTTCTCTAATATTTTGACTGGCTTAATTGCGTCATTTTACACCGACAATTATTGCCTATCGCTGACGTACTTTTAGATTAATAGGATGGGTTCAGATATTTAAATAGATAGCGTTGATTAAGATGTGAAGTGTTTTAAAGGGTTTTCATGTTTTTAGTCAGCTACTTCAGAAACATATCGCATTCATTAATTGCATTTTTTGCATTTCTTCAGCCGAAAATGATAATTACTTTTTTTGAGTTGTGTACTAACAGATAATCATGGATTTTCGGGAGTTGCACTGATTTAGGATATGATATCATCACATATCTGAAATTTACAGAAAGAAAACCGCATTGTAGTGTTCCACTAGTGTGCTGAACCCGCGAAGGTTAGGTTTCAGGGTTCATATAAAAGGCTGCAGTAAGTAAGTATAATTAGTCACTCTCTGACTCAACCCCAGGTCTATTTTATCATTCTACAGTTATTCAGATCTCAACTCCATATCTTTACCACATGAATTTGTGGTTATTTAGAAGTGTGGAAATGTTGATTTGAGGCTGCTTCCATCCAAATAGAGTAGAATCAAGATCACTTTCCTTCACATGCTGAGAAGAGCACCATTGGCAGAGCTCAACACTTGCTCGTTGAGGCTCTGAATGTGCCAGGCAGTTCACTTGTGGTGCACAAGCTGAATAGTGAAGTTTTGAGTGCCGTGGGCACAACAGCATACACCATACAGTTTGCAGTACTACAAGAGTCATGTATCGAATCTGATGAACAATAAAATAAAATTTTCCAAATGATGAAATTGGTCCGGTCACCCTGCTTGTCCTACATAAATACTTATCATATCGCATAAACAAATTTTTTTACTACATTCATCTGTATATTCAGAAAAAATTTTCTGAATCGCCGATAAAGAATGAGCTTACCTATCATAATTTATAAACATGAACTGATCATTGTTCAATATGGAAGAATGAGCGTCATGGTACCCAATGCACATGAATTTGTCATGCTTTTCAATCCACCAGCGTAGCGTATATGATTGCCATGGAAATGACATGACTCGAAATTTGTCCTTCCAATAGCTCTTTACCAGTTAATATTTTTGTAAGCATGTGCTTGAATAATAAATACCATTAGCAAACTCCAGTGTTAAACAGTTTGCCTCGCGCAAACAGCAGTTCTTTGAGCTATTCGCGTTGAACAATTGGGCTGTAAAGGGATGTAAATACAAAATCTGTTGTCCCTGTCTGTCTGCTCATATTTATGCACCGAGCCCCACGGTAAAATTTACAGTATAAAAATACCTATATTTTCATTTGCCTACGGTTGCATCTAAACCAGCGTTTTGAACCAATATTTGAAACATTGTTTATTTCATGCTCTGATCGTATTTTTTGAAGTTTAAGTTTTAACAATCCGACATTTATAGGATAAATTCGTATAGCATGAGCCACAATAATACATGCTTTGATATTCTATTGGGTGACTGCTAATCATTGTCATTAATCATGGGGCGGGGATTGTGCTGTCTTAGGTATATGGTTATACTGGACCCACACCCAAAGAGTTGACATCAAAATTCATGTCTCAATCTTTGTTAATTATGTGATTTCTACTATCCTATTCGATAGAGCATCATTAATTTTATTCTGTGACAATTTTTAATTTCATTATTTTTGTAAAGTGTGATAGTTAAAAAATATTTGAGTTTTTGTGTTGACATTCAGTTGACTCGAATTTGCGATGTCAACTAGTGTATGTGGGCCTATTACACGATAACAAGATTTTGCGATTATAGTTTTTTAGTTGACATTCTTCTGTTACTCGATATAAAATGCGCGACTTTTTTCTTTTTTTTTGTGAAGCACAGCGTGTGGAATCACTGAAAAATGAGACAAATTGAATTTTGTCTCGAGAGAAAAGGTCTGAAAAAGCGTTACTTTTTTACGTCCCGATTTCTCCAACCACCTTACACCAAACCGTTTTGCATACCGTATGTGAGCGCGCCTGCGGATTTCTGTTTCAACATTTGAACAGTTTTCTCATTTGTTTGTCTAATTAACGTTTAAATAAATAACATAGATGTCTTTTTATGAGCAGAAAGGATTTTGTGCATGCCCCATGCATAAGCGCACATACTTGCAGTACCTGATATTGTATTCATATAAATATGATATTCCAAAGTTTAATTAGCATAGGTAGTGGCATGCAATTTTGATTACTAGGCTTTGACTGCGATGGCATTTCCCATATTTATTCAACTTGCATCTGGCTACCAATTTTGATCGATGTTTTACGTGTGTGTTTTTTGTAGAAATCATGATCAATTGACCACCGAGAGTTTCTTAACGCAGAAGATACACCGCCGCCTGAGGAATTGCCGCCGAACCCGAAATTCTTGGATGGGTGTGAATCTTACAACTTGACAGA
Organism: Sphaerolaimus hirsutus; assembly: GCA_964036195.1. Classification (NCBI taxonomy): domain Eukaryota; kingdom Metazoa; phylum Nematoda; class Chromadorea; order Monhysterida; family Sphaerolaimidae; genus Sphaerolaimus; species Sphaerolaimus hirsutus. Next base: position 16,469,547 of record OZ038457.1, read on the forward strand.
ATGGCGCACATTCTTGCATCGACACGAGGTCACTAAGATGTCCATACACCAGGTGCGTGTCTTCAAACAATTCTCATCTTCAAACTCTTGTATTTTCAGACATTGAGCGTTGCTTTTTTTAATGGTTTGTTCTTCATTTCCTCGAAGACACGGTTATTGACCTTGACAGGAGTTTCATTCCCAGTGACAATTTCCCTCTGAACCCTTAAGATCCCTCTGAACCCTGTCCCAGACACTAAATTGTTAAATGTCATGCAATGTGTCAAAAGTCGTGTAAACTCCTGCAAAATGGCACGCTAGTTACATGTGCATTTTACATGACTTTTGACACTTTGCATGACATTTTACAGGCTATGGGACTGGCATTAGAATGATTTCAGAATTCACGTCTCGCAATTCTCTTTTACCTCTACCTAATTGGCCATAAAAAAATTCGAAATTGATTAAAATCAAAATTCGAAAAGCACTTGTTTTTTGGACCCGAACCTGGACGAACACAACGCTGTAAGTGATTACGCAGTTGGCCCGCGACGGCGACTGGTCGCGCCTGTCCGAGGTGCTGTCGCGCTACGGGCCTACGGCGAGCGAGTCGGTCCGGAACAAGGTGAACGCGCAGGACGAGGACGGCCTCACGCCCCTGCACTACGCTGCCCGTTACAACCACTACGCCGTGGTGCGCCTACTCGTAGCCAACGGCGCCGATGTCAATGCGCTAGGTCCGTGCTTTCGGCCTCTCTGCGACATGTATTTTTACCCGGCCGACATCAAGGACGTATCCAGGGGGGGGGGGGCGGGGGGGGCTGCAGCCCCCCCCCCCCTTCCCGGGGTGAGACCTAAAAAGTACCGGAAAATGCAACTTTTCCGATATAGTTTTCGATATTTCTTAAAAATTTTGCGCGCAAGCGCGCAATTTCTTCCCCGTGCTGTGTATTTTCAGCAAATCGGCCCCTTTAAACCAAAATCCTTGGACATGAATACATTTTTCCGAATTTCGCTGTATATGTATGCATATTTACATACATATAAAGCGGTTCCAGGCGCTGGCGCCAACGTCAATAGCGCCATGGCGTGGCGCTTTTGTATGGCGCTAGCGCCAAAACGCTTTTCCGTCCCTATATAGGGAAAAATTTTAGGGGGGGGGGCTGAGCCCCCCCCCCCGTTCGCCGGCCCCCGTAAACAAGCAGCCCCCCCCCGCTCAAAAATCCTGGATACGTCCCTGGCCGACATGTAGACCCGCTCGACACGTGTCGGGGTCGTACACGTCCAGCGGGCAGGAATTAAAAAGTAATTACGTTTCACTTTTTGACATTTTGTAACTTCTATTCACTAAGGTGATGTACAATAATGTAAAATAAACGTCAAAAAGTGAAAAGTAATCACTTTTTACTGCCATGCCCGCTGGACATGTACGGACCCCGATACATGTCAAGCGGGTCTAGATGTCGACTGGGTCTACACGTCGAGCAGCGTTACATGTCCACAGACACTCTGTGCACTTCCTCTCTTCCGCGTGGTTGATCACGTGATGTTCACGCTGATGCACATGCCCGTCGCTGCACAGGCGAGGACGACGTGGCGCCGCTGCACTTCGCAGCCCGCTACACGCGCACCGATCGTTCCACGCGGGTGGCCGCGCAGCCGGTAGCCGACCGCCACGGCGACTCGCAGAAGAAACGCAAACGCAAACAGGGCAACTTGAGGAGGTCGAACAGCTTGGTTTGTGGAAACGTCTACTGTGGCCGGTTCTGGAAAAGGAGAAGTGAACAACTTTTGGGAAGTGAAATGGAAGTGAGAAATGTATTGAGAACTGAATTGAGAAGTAAATAATGGCAAGTGACGAGGAAATCCAAAAAAAATGAGGGAAAATTATCAAAAATATATGATTTTATCAAAAATAATAATAAAATAATACAAAATAAGTTTTAATTTATATTTTTTATTATTTTTATTTTTTTGTATTTTTAGTGTTTTCTTGTCATCTCCCATCTGTTTTTTTGTTCTTACTTCTCAATTCACTTATCATTTCTATTTCACTTCCCATTTCACTTCTCACTTCTCAAAAAAGGTTTTCACTTCCCCTTTTGCGGTACTGGCCCCAGATCTTCTTAAAAAGTGCTCGATGGAAAAAATATTTGTCTTCTTCAGGATGAAGGACTCCAAGAAGAGGATGAAAGAATGACGCTGGCCCAAAGGGTTCGTCGCAAATTCACTCACCAAGCAGATGAAATTCCCGGTTAGCGTTGTACACGGTGACATTTATAACTTGATGTGATAAATATTTGCACTGATTAGGACTCCTTCGGATCCATTTTGCAGGTAGGGTTATTCTGACGTTGTATTTTTGTGCCGTATTAGTTGTATCTTTTGTAAATGGTAAATTGAAAAACTGAGTGTGTTTGCCAAGTGAAACGGAGGCTAGCGGTACAAATTAGCGTTTATGTGTGTGATAAGGTGGTCGCGAAAGGGTGGGACGGGGGTTGTGGTTTTAGTTTTAGTTGACAATTTCAGTTCGCCTTTATCATTCACCTTGGAAATACAATTTGAGTTAACAAATTTACACGCAAATTGACAACCTGTTTCATTATCATTATTTGCCCATAGCCTGCAAGCATGCTCCTTATGCAGGCGCGATCGCTGCAGACGGCACCGGGTCCACCTACCTCAGCGACAAGCCGCACTTCGCCGACGACTCGCGATTGAGCGAGCACAACGCGCTAGATTTTCCCAACTGGCCGAACGATTTGGAAACGGGCAGCATCATCAGCTACCTGATCAAGAACGGCGCCAACCCCAATGCGCAGGTGAGCGTTGCTACGGGTCGGCACACACTAGTTGACATCGCAAATGAATGTCAATTAAATAACGAAAAAAACCTTTTTTAAAGCATCCCACTCATAAACAATAAATATTAAGTACCACGATATTAAGTCAACCAGGTATGCCTGGATGCCCTATCACTGAAGGTTAAATTAACCCATAATTAACAATGAACAATTAATTCACATAATTAACCAAAATTTAGTTGACACTGATTTTGATGTCAACTAGTTATGTGGTTCCATGCGGCATGTCAACCTGTTTTACATTCACTCAGTTAGAGAAATTCACATAAACCCATCGCAGGACATCTACGGCCAAACGCCGCTGCACTACGCGGCGATGCGCGGCAACGTGGTCGTGGCGCGGGAGCTGCTCAAGTCTGCCAAGAGCAAAGTGTGCGTGCAGACGGCCGACAAGTCGGGCGTGCTGCCGCTGCATGCCGCCTGCGCACACGGATGGGCAGGTCGGTGCTCACGAGAACATGTTGTCTAACTTTGAAGTGATCTTGGTATCTCCAAGATCTTGATCCTCGTGGTGGCTGGACTGATGGCAAAGCCCCTAGATAGCTGAAAAGTTTTCTGGGGCGGGGGCTCGCAGGGGCAGAATATATAGATAGTCTTTTCAGGGTATAGAAAGCAGAAAGGGCAAAAATCGCAGAAATAGCTTAGAATTAGGTTAAAAATAGCTACCTAAAATAGGGTAGCCATGTATATAATCTTAAATAGATATGTATTTTGAAGTTGAAAATCTCCAAAATTGAGCATGATTTAGATATTTCACGCCCCAGCCCCCCCCCCCACCTTGGAGACCCCTACAAGTGACTGGTTCCCTTCTGTGCGCAGATGTGGTGTCGCTGCTGCTGCAATACGGCGCCGACATGGAAGCGACCGACGACCAGAGCAACTTGCCGCTGCACGCGGCCGCCGAGGAAGGCCACATGCACATTGTCAAGATGCTCTTCGCGCACGGCTACGCGCAGAATAACATGTTAGCTGTGTGGCAGTATTTTTGCTGTCCTGTCATTATTTTACCCAAATTAGGACTACTTACTTGTAAAATGTTCCACATTCACAGAGCTATATCGGAACGCATGCTGCACCACCGCGATTATGAAGGGAATACCGCGCTGCATCTGGCAGTGGAGAATGGCCACTATAATGTGGTGAAATACCTCATCAAGCAAGGTTCGTTTCGGTACGGTAATACCTGCCTTTTGTCTTTTGTCCATTTTCAAGAAGCCTAGAAACTTGGTTTTGTGCTGCGCTCGTGTGCCTTTTCTTTCTTTTTTATTTAGTTTTCCTTACGCGATCTAGGAAAACTGATTACCCTGAAGAGTCGCAAGAGTTTCAGGGAAAAGCGGCGTGAGTTTCCTTATTTTTATGCATATTTTTAAACAGATATGGCCGAGTGATGTGTGTATAATTCCCTACTATCCGCCTAACCAGAATAACATTGAAGTCTACCGTATCTAAGCCAGGATTTGTAGATTTGGAACCCTGCGTGTGTCCAGATATTTAAATAATAAATCACTCCGGGGGATGAGCCTGAGCCTGGGCGCCTGAGATATTTATATTTATAAGTTAGATAGCTGGCGCGTTTTGGGGGAATCCACCCCAAACCTAGGGTGTCAAATTTCCGTTTCCGTTTTCCGTTTCCGCCTTTCCGCAGGAAAATTTTTTACCTTTCCGTTTTCCGTTTTCCAGCAGCCAAAAAATTTTTACCTTTCCGTTTTCCGTTTTCCGGCAGCCTAAAAATTTTTACCTTTCCGTTTTCCGTTTTCCGGCAGCTGAAAATTTTTTACCTTTCCGTTTCCGTTTTTCCGGCCCATTTTTCCGTTTTCCGGCTGAAAAATTTTTACCTTTCCGTTTCCGTTTTACCAGGCCATTTTTCCATTTTCTGGCTCGATTTTCAGTTTTCTGGCATTTTTCCATTGTTTTTCCAATCTGTATTTATCTTCAATTGGCTCATCCCATTGTGTTGTTTTTGTCTCTTGGAGCAGCATTGACAACTGGGATTTCAGGGTCAGTGAAACAGGTGCTGTGAATCCAATTGGGTCATATGCTGACACCAATAATTTATTCAAGTTTCTTCTGGTTGGTGTTGTGATGCTGTCAATTTGCAATTTTGGTGTTGATATTGCCAGCATTGCCAGCTGTTCGGTGATTTTATTTCATGCCCATTACTGCGACAATTTTATTCACCTTTGGACTCCTGTTGTTTTCTGCTATTTCATTCATGACTGATCTGGAGTTTGACAGCCATTCCCTCATGTTCATAGAACATTGGTTAAATAAAGCTTTGACTTTGTAATATAGTTCTAAAGCTTCAACTTTATTCGTGACAATCATGATGAAGTTATCGACGTAAATGTTGTTTATTATCATCGCCAACTGGTTTTGTTCCCCTTCATTTTATTCATATTCATTCATGTTGTTTATTGTCACATTTAAATGGTATTTTATGCCTGCTCCCAAAATTGTTGGGCTGCAGACAAGTCCAAACAGTACACATTTAAAACGAAGTACTATTAAGTTATTTTCAGTTACTGGTTTTGAGGCATCTTTCAGCCAGAAAAATTGTGTGTAGTCTCTAGCTTGGTCATGCAATCCTATTTGCAAAAATGCCTTTTCAATATCGGCAATAAATGCTAGATTGCCTGCCCTGAACCTCAGGAGTAAGCCCAGTGCTAATGGTGTTGTAATTGGTCCTCTAAAAAGGCACTCGTTGAAACTGGGCTTACCTGCCGACCCATCGTACACAATTCTGCATGATGTCGATTTGCCCGGCGTGATTACTGGCTGGTGTGGCAGGTAATGAATCCCCTTGTTGTCTGTTTTGTCATCACAGATCTCAATTATTCCCTTTTCTAGTTGGTTGTCCAAAACTTTCCGGTATTGTAAATATGAATAAGTTTGGATCTTTGTTGAATCTTCTTATCAGTGATTTAAACTGCACCAAGGCTTCTGCTTTTCCCGTGGGCAGGTCACTGATACTCTCTTTATATGGCCAGTCAATATAGTATTGTTTGTTGTTGTTGTTGAATTTTATGCTATTTTTTATCATCTCCTCTGCAATGTCATCATCAATTGCATAGGGGTCATCAGTGATTCCCACTGCTTCTAGACTGTGAAATTGTCATAGTGTTTCCTTTCCTATGGCCACTATGGCTACTTTTTGATGATTTTTTGTTGGTTCAGTTAAGCTTGAACTACAAGTGAAGTTACAGGCATGATCCATAGTTGCAGAATCTACAGTTACCACAATCAAAGCCAAACATGCAAACCTGCATGCTGGTTTTCCTTCTGCAAATTTGTCTATTACCGTGCTAATTTCACTTTATTTTTTTCCGTTTCCGTGAAAATTTTGCTTTCCGTTTTCCGTTTTCCGGCATTTCATTTTTCCGTTTTCCGTTTTCCGGCTGACAATTTTGTTTTACCTTTCCGTTTTCCGTTTTCCGCAGAGTGAAATTTTTTTACCTTTCCGTTTTCCGTTTTCCGGCAGAAATTTTTTTTTTACCTTTCCGTTTTCCGTTTTCCGTAAAGTGAAAAAATTTTACCTTTCCGTTTTCCGTTTTCCGTAAAAAAAATTTTTTGACACCCTACCCAAACCCCAACCCCCAAACCCCAACCCCTAATCCCCCTACTACACCCCTGCTGTAAGCTTTATGATACGCTGGGAACTACTGAGTGCTTTGTCGTTCTCAACACTAGCGGCGATGTTTAGAATGCGTTAATTACATCACATCACACTAACTGTTATAATCGCAATAATGGCGGCCCACACACACGCTAGTTGACACACGTGTGTCAACTGCTCTGTGTCAACTCAGATTTCGGCTTCACCTGTCGCAGAGCGATCTTCCAGTACACTTGCCGTAATATTTATGCTGCATTTCGAGATCGCTCATTCGAAGCCAAAATCTGAGTTGACGCAGACCAGTTGACACACACGTGTCAACTAGTGTGCAGGCCGCCAATGCGGGAATCAATCATCGTGTGCGGCGACCGCGCAGGTGGCGACGTGAACACGCACCGCCTCCTCTACAGCACCCCGTTGCACGCGGCGGCCGCGCGCGGCAACGTGGCCATCGTGGCGCTGTTGGTGCAGAACGGCGCCAAGATCGAGGCCATCAACGCCGAACAGCAGACACCGCTGCATCGCGCCGCCGCCAAGAATAATACGCCGGTGCGTGCGGGGATCTTTTGTGGCCTGTTTTCCTGTGGCCACCACTTTCATGCCCTGTAAAATGTCAAGTGTCATGCAATGTGTCAAACGTCATATACAATGTCAAACGACTAATAAAAAATATAAATATGAGAAATTGACATTTTACGGGTATTTTACATGACTTTGACATGTTGCATGACCTCAGTACCGTTATATCACACATTTCAAAATATTCCCCTTTAATAAATATTACCTTGACAAAGAGAATATTAATGCAATTCAGAAATTTACGAGAGTCGTGTTTCAGGCAATCGAGTACTTGCGCGAACACGGTGCAAATTTGGAACCCAAGGACAACGACGGCTACACACCACTGTTGCTCGCAGCCGCCGAAGGTAGGTCGACCTTTGTCAAGTTACAAGATAAGTGATCAATAATCTTGTCGCCGCTGTTTTGTTATTTGTAGTTGGACCAGATTTTAAATATTTACTATGCAATACCTGTAAAACTCCACGGGTTTTGCGCAGTCGTATTTTTGCGCATATAGTCGGCGGACCGCAAAGTATGTGTAGAATCCTACCATAATTAAATGAATAAAACGTTGTGATATATTTGCTAATTAATAACTAATTCTATAGTAAAAACAAAAAATTATGATGGAAAAACTGTATATTTTTGGTTCATTATTCAGATAGGTTATGGTAGGTTTCCATACTAAGTGTGATGTCCGCCGAGTATAACACTCAATATAACCCCCTCAGGCCACGCCGAAGCGGTGCGCATGTTGGTGGGCCTGGGCGCCGACCTGAGCGCGACGGAGAAGCGCGACCGGACGGCGGCGCACCTGTCTGCCGAGTTCAACAACAAGCAGGTGCTCGACGTGGTGCTCAACCACAGCAGCCGCTTCGGCAAGGAGCTCGTGTCCAAGCCCGACAGGTACGGCAGCACGCCGCTGCACCTGGCCGCCCACCACGGGTTCATCGAGGTGCTCAGAGTGAGTTTTTCGATTTCGGAGGAAGTTATATCGATATCTCCAAAGGGTATCGGTTTAATTGGCTGATCGTATTTACTCGAATAGTCCCCCGGGGAATAGTGTTTTCGTCAGATGTTTTTTTTTTGGGGGGGGGGGCTATTCGAGGTGGGAATTATTTGTTTTGTTTTAAATTTTGAACCATGTCTCTATCAACTCATTTCACGAAATATGCTGTATTAAGAACATAACATGCCATTTTTGTTCAAATTACACCCAAAAAATTCATCATTATCCGAGGGAGGAATTATTTTTTCCTCACACGTCTAACAGGGGGGAATTATTCAATGGGGGATTGTTCAAGAGGGGGAATTTTTCGAGTAAATGACGTTATTCGCGTGTTTAGTTGCTGCTCGACTGCGGCGCACGTATCGACGCTAAAAACGAGGAAGAAAAAACTCCGCTGCATCTAGCTGCCGCCAAGGTTAGCTAAAAACTGAGTGGGAGATCGAATACTTCGATATTTTGCTCTGCACAGTGCCCAGTGCATACCATTTGATGTCCTTCGAACCCTCAGGGCTGGACGCGAATTGCGCGCGAGCTGGTCAAGCGTAACAAGAAGATCGTGGCTGATGAAGATGAAGATTCGAATCAAGCGTTGCACATTGCCGCCACCGAGGGTATTTTTTTATCTTTATGTCATTCATAACAACGGGTGATTTTGAGTTTGAAAGTCGCGGGTGATTTTTTAAAAGCTACCTGTGATTCCCAGTGAACCAAGACACTCTCGTACATTCAACTGTCATATTTCAGGACACGAAATGGTCGCCCAGGTGCTGCTGGACGCGGGCGCTCTGGTGGACGCGCGCAACGCAGTTTTGTGGACGCCTCTCGACTGTGCCGCTTCAGCTGGCAGGGAGAACTGCGTTGATTTGCTGCTCAAAGTGCGTTCGCATGTACTCGACGGACCGCGTGCCATGCATTGATCTGGTGGAAACACTCTGTTATGACGTTATCGTTGATAAAATAGAAGCTTATAAAAAAGTTCCAAAAAGGAAGAAAAAAATATTTTTCAACGGAAATAAACATTCTCGTCTTAAATTTTTTGTGCATGTGCATGCGTAACTATCCTTCTTGCGCTTTATTGCCCATGACATGAGTAATTTTGGACCCATACTTTGCGGTCAGCCGAGTATACGATCAAAACACGACCAGCCAAGGCACTACCTTCCCCCACCAACCTCAGAATGACGCCCCAGTCGATCCAGCGGACAAAACGAAAACCACGCCGTTGCACCTGGCGGCGCGCAACGGCCACTCGGGCTGCGTCAAGTTGTTGCTATCCAGGAACGCGTCCGTCAGCATACTGGACTGGCGCGGCTGGAATTGCCTCGATAATGCGGTCGAAGAAGGACACAGGTAGTTCTTGTCGGCACAGTTGTGTAATTTCTACAGCATACGGCATGTAAATGTAAATGGCTGTGGTTAACGCTGTGGTGGTGAACGGGTCGGTAATGTTCGCAATTTGCGGTACACGGTATGGTACGGTAAACTTTCACATTTTGCGGTACGGTACGGTAAATTCTGCTGTGCAAACAATACAGAACAAAGTGTGCTTCTGGCCGATGCCACTCACTGGCCATGCTGACAAAGATCCCACAATCAGAACCATTTGTTTTTTCGTTTGCAAATGTAAACTCACCCATTCAACAACATCTCCAGAGAGGCTGCAATCGCCATAATCCAGCACCAAACATGGAAAGACGCGCTGCGCAACAGCCATTGGAACGACGCGGGCATGTTGGACACCCCGCTCAGGAAATTGATACGGAAACTGCCCGATGTGGCTGAAACTGTCTTTGATAGGTGTATGAAAATGGAAGGCAATATTGAGAAGAAAGAATTCTGGTGTGTTTTGGGCCTTTGGGTGTTTTGTGGGAGTTGTGATTGGCTCTTGAAAAACGTGTTTCCCTTTTCTCAGCGTGACATTTGACTATGAATTTTTGGACGATGCCTATTTCTATACGCGTGAAACTGAGCTTCCCGGAGAAGTCGTGCAGATGGCACATCGTCCCAGCAAAGCGACTTTAGAAGATACTCTTCATGGTTAGCAGACTATTATAATTACCTAATTACCGTATTTACTCGAATAACCCACCGGGAAATTATTCTTCCGTCAAGACGTTTTTTTGACGGAGGCTATTCGAGGGGGTATTATTATTACGTCTAAATATTCGAGCGTTTTTCTATCAACTCATTTAATGAAATATGGTTTATTAGCGAATTATACACAACTAATTTTTTGAGTGAGGAATATTTCGAGGGGGAATTATTTTTTCCTCGCTCGTCTAACAGCGGAGAATTATTCGAGTAAATGCGGTAAATACTCTTGACATGTCGCCCAAGCTACTGGCTTATTAATGCACCGTCATTTTTCTACAGAAAGCAATGAGCGATGTCCGTTCGATGAAAGTGGAAGGTTGAAACCAGAGGCTCATCGATATACGAGTAACGAGGATGTTATCAAAAATAATCATTGCATGCAGATTATGGTTAGATCTTTAATGCATATTTTTTTCCAAACTGACAAAAAAAAATTATTTGTATTTTTCCCACAGGTGGATTCTGAGCGTGAGCATTTGCTGAGCCACCCTTTGGTAATCAGCTTGTTAAGAAGGAAGTGGAATAACTTTGGTCGATATGTATACTACGGGGCTCTTTTTGTCTACCTAATCTTCATCGCAGTACTCACAGCGTGCGTAAAGCATTCAAACTTATCAACTTCATTTCAACTATGCCACTCACCACAAAACCCTTCACCCTCCAGTTTCGTGCTCTACACACCTCCACCCTACGCGGCGCCCACAAACGTGTTCGTGAACAACACGACCGAGTTGCGCCCTGCCAACTTGAAGGTGCTCGCCAACGGCACCTGCCCCAGCGTGCCCTTGCACAGGACCTGGTTTTCGAGGTTTTCTAAGTTTGCTATCATAGCGCTAGCGTTGATACAGATTGTGAAAGAGGTGCGTGGGTTTTGGGCGGTTGGGCCAGATTCGCTGTGCATTTTTACCCGCTGTGCATGGTTACCCGGCGTGCATTTTTCGCTGCCCGGTGTGCATTGTTGCCCGGTGTGCATGGAGGGGCGGCCGCCATGCACACCGGGCAGCGAAAAATGCACGCCGGGTAACCATGCACAGCGGGTAAAAATGCACAGCGGCACAGGCTTGGGCGGTTTGTGTTGTGATTTTGGTGTAGTGTATTTGCTTGAATAATAATTATTACCCCCTCGCCAGGGGTATCTTGAATTTTGACCCTCCGAGTGGTTGGATAGATAGCAAATCGCTCCTCCGGAGGGATATATAGCTGAAAAATTTTCTGGGGGGGGTTGTGGTGGTTCGATATATAGACTTTTTCGGGGCATAGATGGAGGAAATGGAGAAAAATCGCTAAAAGTACGTGTAAAATAGCTCAAAATGGGTATACAAGAGCATATAGTACTTAAAATAGCTGAAAATGGCAGTTAGACACATGAACTAGTGATTTTGGAGGTGAAAATCTATATATAGGTATGAAAAATAGCGATTTTGAGCAAAAATTGGGGTATAGTTTCTGAAAACTCGCTCCAGATAGGTAGATACCTGGGCGATTTGGGGGGGGGTTAGGGGGTAGTAGCCCAAAATTTTGCCTCCGGGATAGATAGCTGAGCGGCCTCCGGGATAGATAGATAGCTGGGCGGTTTGGGGGCCCCCCCCCAACCCCCCCCCCATTCGAGACCCCTGCCCCTCGCCCTCGAATAATTCACCCTGTTAAACGAGTGAGGAAGAAATGACCCCCCTTCAAGTAATTCCCCAATTTAGGCATATGATGAATTCCGTTTATGAGTTTGTGTTATGTTATGAGTTTTTGAGTTATGTGTCCGATTTGAGCAAAAATGTTATTTTGTTAGTAGCGCATGTTTGATTGAAATGAATGAATAGAAACGTTCTTCGAAATTTTGAAGAAATAATGGTAAATTCATCTTCTTGAATAGCCCCCCCCCCAAAAAAAAAAAGTAACGAATAAATCATTCCCCAGGGGAATTTTTCGAGCAAATACCGTAAATATGATGTAATACACTTCTTCACGGTAAATACTTGTTTTGCAGCTGTACCAGGCGATGCAGCGTCGGCTGGGCTACTTGAGCTTTGAGAATGCCATCGAGTGGTTCGTTTATGTCACCGTGATCATTTTCATGTGGGACTACAACGACTGCAGTTCCCGCACCGGCGTTCGCTTGGTTGGTTGGGTTATGGGACTAATTTCGCTCCATTTGAGATGATAAGTGAGCCTGTAAATTATAATAAAAGTCGTCAAGGCGAAAGTGGCCAGCTATGTTGAAAGTGACGGTCATTACGACTTTTCTTGTCATCAATTTGTTGTGTCTAATTTGAACAAGAATTGCATGTTATTTTGTGATTAAAGCATATTTCGTGAAATCAGTTGATTGAAACATGCCAAAAAAATTGACAAAACAACGGTCCCCCTTGAATAGTCCCCATCAAAAAGTCACCAGGGGAATTCTTCGAACAAATGTTGTATATTGGCGCCCATTTCCAAGTGACATCTAAACTGAAAAGTTATAAACGACATGAAATTGGATCGAGTATGGATTTTTTGTCGCTTATAGCTCTTCTTGTCACTCAACTGACAGTTTTCATGTAGAAGGTTTTCTTTGTGACAACTTTCAAGGTTAAAACCTCTCTCATGTGTCTTGTGTTCAGGATTGGCAGTGGCAGATCGGCGCCGTGTGCACCTTCCTGGCGTGGATCAATCTAGTGCTGATGATCAGAAAGTTTCCCCTGTTCGGCATCTACGTGGTCATGTTCACGGACATATTGAAGACGTTCAGCAGCTTCTTTATAGTCTTCATGCTGTTCGTCACTTCGTTCGCACTCACCTTCTTCATGCTCATGATGAATGTGGTTAGTTTTTTTGTTGGCTACACTTTTGTGCCTACGCACACTAGTTTGCAACGTGACTTCGGCGAAGACTGGAATGGCGACATGTCTGCTATATGTGTTTTAGTTTTCAAATTTTCGCATGTGAACTTTCATCGAATTTGAAATTGAATTTAAATTAAATCATTCAACTGAGTTTATTCATTTGAATTTGAATTATATTTATGTTTTCACCAAAGTTACGGTGCAAACTAGTGTGCGCAACACTAGTCATCCAGTGCAAAAATCTATCTGTCACATTACTTGTAATCTACCGTAGTGAAACCATCTATCTGTCAGTCACATTACTTGTAATCTATGCAATAATCAATGTGTAACATTATCAGTTAGCTTCACGCTCAAATGTTATTTAAGCATATTATGCACTCGTGGTTTCTTCTCAATTTTAGTGCATGCTTAGCGATGCTCTGAGTTAAAATACCATATTGTGCAGTCTGACAGTGCACTGCACTCAGAGAGTGCAATGCCTATTTTGCTTGCTCGTTGTCGTTGCTTACTTTGGAACGATACGACATGACTCTAAATCGATATTTGTTGTGTTTCTCTTAACTTTTCGATATGCCAAAAGTGCTGGATATCCGGTATTCGGCACGATATCTTGATGTTTTCGCTACTATTTACTTCGTAATTTAGAAGTGGATATTCGATGTGAAAAATGCTCGATATTCTATTCTATATTCGTCCCAACTCTAATTCAACCCTATCGTTGTTGCAAAAAATGGTTTATTCCTCTTCACTGTGTTTTGCAGAAAACTGACGAATACAAAAGGGTGAGTTCCATAGCCATAGAATCACAATGTGCAGAAATTTTTGTTCATGGTCTTCCAATGTCCAATGCATATTTTTATGTTGTTGTCCTTTGTCGTGTGTATTTGGCTACTCTTCAAAAGTCAACCGGGATTCGCATTATCATTAAGGGTATAGGCAGGTAATATCGATGTTACATTCGTTATCCTTTGTCCATTGGCCTCTTAACCTATGTAGGCCGACTGGTCATTTCAACCCGGTAGTCATGTAGATCAGCTAGTCATTTATGCCTTTACTTTAGATGACTAACGGGCAGATTAGTGGCAGCAGGTTTACATGACTGCCCCCTGCAGTTCCCAGTGATTGTGTGATCAACTCTGCTTGTGTGAAATAAGCCGTAATGCATGTCAAATAAGTATGCTGGAAAAATTTTATAATGCAAACCAATCACAAGTATTTCTGAAAAATCGATGCTGTTTCAATGCCTGTTGACATGACGTGCGCAGTGTTGTGCATTGGCTGCGGGAGGAGCGGGGCGATCATGTAAACACACTTCTACTAATGTGCCCGCTAGTCATCTATACCTCCCAATTAGGGACATACATGACTGGCGTGTAGAATTACATGACTAACGTGTCTACATGATTAGCGGGTTTACATGACGAGAGGCACAGGGTCCTTGTATCCGTTGTCATTTCTCAGTGTTTTTTGTTCATCTGCAGCATGCAATTAAATCAATTTATCCCAAATATGTGGCTTCCCCTTGCAGCCAGTGTTTTCGTCGTTGCCCGAATCGATCGTGAAGACTACCGTGATGATGATCGGCGAGTTCGAGCACGACCCCATCTTCCACGAGATGAACTTGCCCTACCGCAATGTGTCCCTGTTTGTCTTCTGGATATTCCTACTCATTATAACTATATTGATAATGAATCTGCTGGTAAGTTGGTTATTGTCGCGTGCATTTTATGCAGCCATTCATTTTGTCCGTTTGTCGTAGGTCGGCCTGGCAGTTGATGACATCAAAGGTGTCCAGGGGAAGGCCGTGCTCACCAGGCTCGCCATGACGGTCAGTGCGTGCAGATTTGTAGGTTGCATCCTGTTTGTTAATTGAAACCGTGTGCAGGTTTTTGATGCTCGGTTAAATATGCAACAATGTGAGGTAGACAGCACTTTGTTTAATCGAAAAATTAAATTTCTAATATGGATGTATCCATACTAGGCGTTTTGCAAAATTTTATTTTTGTGCGATTTCACATAAACATTGTCACCTTGGTCTGGGAGTGTCCTTACTAGGGTTGGCCGATGTTTTTTTTTAAACGTTTTTTTTTTTTTAAACATGACGTCCGAAATGTTGTTTTTTTTAAAAAAACATCGGCCGAAATTTTTAGTACTAAGCACTAGGTATTTTGCAAAATTTTTGCGCGCAAGCGCGCAATTTCACACACAAATTGACATTGGTGGTTGTTTTCATTGGTTTTGTTGCATTTTTAGTATCAAAACATCCATTTCTCTGTGCTACCATGGGTGAATAAGCCGACATATGTTGCTGTAATATATAATATTGAGGTAATGTGCTTCCATGTACCTCCACAGTGTGTAACTTCACTCCCAAAGTAACAACCTCCTTTTATAACCTTGTTTGATCACCATTCCGTGCCAAACTTTATACTCCGGTTACTTTACACCCTGCACGCGTGGTTCCCGCTGGAAGTGTGCCAACGATGGATAGCGTGCGCGAGTTTCATAAAAGATGACAAAATTGATTGTTGTTATAATGTTACTCATTAACATATTCACATCGATGAATTTTTTCATGTTTTTTTCGGAAATCGCATGACTTAACAATCATTGGCACGCTTCCAACACGAGGCATAAATCAGTGCGACGGCAGAGCATCATGTACGCCGAGTATACCTGAAGTCACGAACATTCGACTATAAGGTGATATACGAACGATATGTCGACGAAAAATGGATATTTTTGACACAAATCACCACTTATAATGCTATCCCATGGCTCCACAGCCATTATATGGTCATATTTAACATCACAGAGTATTGCCAGTGTCTGATATACCTATATATGTTGACACTAGGTCATATCTGGGAGCTTTTAAAAAAAAACGTTTTTTAAAAAAAAAAACATCGAGTTAAAAAAAAACGTTTTTTTTCCAACCCTAGTCCTTACATGTGTTTCTGGCGATATAAATAATTCTCTTCCCGAATAAGACATCTACAGTAACGTTTTCAAATGGTCCGTTCCTTTTTCGCGGTTGTGCTCTTCGGCGCTTGTTTCCCCTCGCAAATGCATCTTGCTCGCGCACAAACATTTTTACAATCACATTTCCACATCCCCCAAACACCCTTCACCTGTCCACTCTGCAGGTGGAGTTGGTGCTGCACGTTGAACAGGCGCTGCCGGAGAAATTCCGCCGCCGGCACACCATCGGCAAGGCGACCATCCAGCCGAACGCCATGCGCGCGTCGACCATATTCGACGTGCGCAAGCTCATCTGGGCCGAGCCGACAAAATTGTCCACTGAGAATATAGTGGAGCAGATAAAGACCAAGGCTTTTGATGTGCGTGGGCCGTCGGGCAATTTTATTGATAACTACTATTGTATTGAAGTTCTTGAGAAGATTTTTTTCGCATGAGCAAATTTGGAGATGTTTCATCTCCACACACACTAGTTTTCAACCGAAATCGTAAATCATAATAAACTCATAAATCAGCTTTGAAAGCATTCCAGTTTTTTGGAGTGTGGTTACCGTGCATTTATAAGTTATTTTATTAGGTAAGTTTTTTAAGTTTTGGTTGAACCCTAGTGTGTGTAGGCGCATCACATCAGCCAACCAGTAGCCATATCCCCCAAACCACTCGCAGATCGCTTCACCCAGCCGCTTGCGCCAACAGCAAGACCTGATGCAGTCTGAGTTGACGCAGTTGCGCCAGCGGGTAACTAGTTTGCAAAACGAACAAGCCAGAACGCAAAGCATGCTCATGGCGTTGCTGACCGCGCAAAAAGTCAAGTGGGAGGACCAGGATGAATTTGGTGATGTTTGATCGAGAGATGAATTTTGTTGTTGTCGGGCAGAGTTGTTTTTGGGTGGTGGGTTTACGGCAATTGTTGCGAGATTTATTGTGCATTTTTAGACATTGTTCAAAATTGTTTTAACTTTCGCTCAAAAACTTTATACCTGTGGTATTTACGTTGCATTAACAACTTTAGCCATAATTGAGCACTTCCTACCTTATGTTGTTGTCTTTTTTTAATTGTCGCACTCAGATTATTATCATTTTAGCGATGTTTTTATTTAATCCAGTTTCATGTTGTATTCTGTGCATAGCTGATGTATATTTGAATTTTAAGAGTCAATATACCAGAAACATTTCATCGTAGTGTACAAGCTCACTCACTCGTGTTCAGTATTGTAACTGGTTGATTTCACTTTCTTGAAACGCCAAATATTTATCTACAATAATGAAATAGTTCATTGTGTCAGCCATACGTTGGCAGTCTGGTAATCATGACATGGCTGTGTCATTAAGAGGGTGGCAGTGACTGAAAGTTTGGCTAATGTCCAAGAAAAAATCCAAACTGCTGTTTTCACTGTACAAAACTGTTGGTCAGCACGCTCCGCATGTGTTCGGACAGAACGTCCGCATCACCATGACGAAATCTGCTCGGAAGCAGTACATTCCGAATGCGGAACAGTCGGCGAATTTGTCGCGACAATCTGAAATATGTACGCATCTCGAGACGTGTTTTACGCAGTTTGCATTTGTAATTAGCAACCAACGTGTTATTATCACATTCGGTCTGGGAGGGACTATAGGACTGGGAGTGGGCGGGGCTGCTGTGATGGCTGTCGGGCGGCGGGTGGTGATCGGAGTTGTTCCTGGACCATTCTGCTGCGGACAGTTGTACAGCTTGTTGATCTGAAATATTTTTTTTTGTTTTTTGCACGCCGATGAAGGGGGTTGCGGTTAATCACAGGTACACTGGATATTCGCAAAAAACGCCAATGAATATCCCCCCGCGGTAGGCGATATGAAGGAAAAATAAGCATACTAGTGTTGCTCCCGTGTGTGACACCTGATTGCGTGCACAATGACAATGTCGAAAATGGATGAATAGAATAGTTAATAGGTACGCATACGGTCTAACCCATCACAAAGTACTCAATAAAGTAGCAAAAAATGAAATGGAACTTGAGCCCCTTGGAACAAAACCCACCTAGAACTATCTGAAAACATGACCACCTTACTATTCCTATCCAATTTACCTTGTTCACATCTATCTTAGAGAGACGTTTCGCCCTTCCTATCTTGTCCCCGTACGCCGGGTCGACAGTTTCGATCGTACTCCGCCCGTTCCTGCTGTACGCTCGCCGGTCGTAGTGCATCACGGACAGGTAGTCGTAGGGCTCGCCGAGCAAGTCTTGGATGTCGGGCCGGATCATGTCGAACTGGTTCGACATACCTGTGGGTTCGGTGGGAATGATGGCACGGCAAAAACGTGGTTGAGGATTTTTCGACTGCGGTCAAAAAAAACGACGGAAACAAAGCAGAATCCATGTATTTAGAAGGGCATCATTTTTAAAAATCTATTAATTTATATTTTTAGAAAGTTTTGTGTATCCTTAATATTAAGTACCGTATTTCCTCGAAATACCCCACTCGTCTAACCCACAGTTGTTAAAATGTACGTACATTTACTCGAAAAATACGCGTACGCGAGTACGCGGCAAATACATTTACATATACTTTTTCAAAAAGTAATGTACTTACTTTTACGCGCACATTTTCAATGTACACGCGTACACAGAAAATGTATTTTGCTGCTTAAATCACAATTTTCTGTTGCTCAAATAAGACAGTTTTGAAGAAATAATATCATTTTTTCTAAAAAATACTAAATAATCACTAAAAATGACATATATTGTGTCTTTCAGTGTAAAACTCACTCTCACATGTAAAAATTACCCCCCTCGAAATACCCCCCCCCCTCGAAATACCCCCCCCCAAAATTGAGTGTAAAGAGAACGTACATGCCAAATACTGCAGTTTGTGTTCTGCGTAGTGCAGAACACACGTTAAAACAATGTCGGAATCACGTTAGAACAGTGTTTATACCATCTACGTACTAATATTAGTCTACATAACCTTATAAATGACGGTTTTTGTTGTATTTTTCGACGTCTGCGTACGTTTCAGACGACAATTTCGTACTGGGATTCAAAAAATTTTCTTGTGAAATAATAACCCCCCCCCTCGAAATACCCCCCCTCGTTTGACCCCCCCCCCCTCTCGAGACCACTATGAAACAATCAACCCCCGGGGGGTATTTCGAGGAAATACGGTAGTGTAAAAATACGTTTTCCAGGGGAAAAGTACTCGCTTTTACATTTGTCTGGGGAAAAAAGCATTTTACTCACATTTACGCATGAGTACGAGTAAAACAAACGTATTTTACATTTTCTATACTTATTATTATTATGTCGTAATGGGATCCAGGGCCCTACCCCTTTGCAGGGTTTCGCCCTTCCCTCACTGAAAACTCAATTTATAGCTGAGGAAGTCAGCTCTGTTATACATAGTCTATAGTATCAGTCTGATTTTATCTAGCCTATCTGTCGTGCAGATGACTGGTCCCGTATACCAATAGTTTATCAAGTTCTCTCCTGTGATTATGACAGACTGAGTAACCAAGTGGATTTCTAGCCCATTCGCACGGAACTGAGCATTTGACATTCCTCAGGTTTGCTCTTATATGTTCCGTCCCTCTGCACACATACAGTATATGATGTAAATTCGCCACTATTTTTGTATATTTGTTTGAGCACAGGCTGCATATCTTGTGGCCGCCACGACCACGTGTGTGCAGGGCATTTAATCTAGCTCCGAACCAATTGAGTGTAGTGAGTAACTTCCTCAGCTATAAATTGAGTTATAAATCACAGGAGTAAATTTTACTCACTTACTTTGTAGTGAGTAAAAATAAAATACTTACATTTACATATACTTTTGAAAAAAGTTTAGTAATTCTAACAACTCTGGTTTAACCCCCCTACAAAATTCCCATTCTGAAAAAATAAAACCCCTGGGGATATTTCGAGGAAATACGGTATAAAATTGAGACCCGTGTGTATATTGTTTGAGTTCCCCCAGACGGTACAAATGATACAATATGCCTGCGCCATTAGTTTTTCACACGAAATTTCGAAAACTCACAAATCAGCTTAGAACGCATTTCAGTTTTCTACAATGAGGTGGCCATCAATTACAGTTGACGGAGATTTAAAATGACGCATTGTGAAAAACTCAAACAAGTTCAAAGCTTATAAATTTTCGAGTTTTCGAAAATTCGTGTGAAAACTAGTGTGCGCAGGGCCAATATTGCAGTCAGCGCCAGCAAAGTCCATTTTGTTGCGCACCTGGGGCGATGTTGTGCCACTGAATGTTGATGCTGGCGTCCCTGTCCGCCCTGGAGTGCTCGTGCCAGAAGCCGACCGCGTGCATGAGCTCGTGCACGGCGATCTCGTGGTGCGTGCAGCCGAAGCCCAGCGACAGTTCCTGGCGGCCGCGCGTCCGCCCCACGTGCGAGTAGCATCTGCGTGCCGAGTTTGTGTCACGTTTGGTGGGCCGGGACGCGGTTTCCCGTTTGCATACAAACAAACTCGCCCGTAGCCTTTGACTATATTCAGGAAGTCGTTCTCGTTCGTTCTGGGCACGAATCTTACGCAAGTTCTTTGCGCGTACTCGTCGAATGCGCCTTGCAGCATGTGCCGCTCGTGTTGCGCTGCGAATGCATGGTAATAAATGACTAGTTCACCGATGGCGGCCCACACACTAGTTGACACATTTGTGTCAACGTATGTATCTGTGTCAAGTCAACTCAGATTTCGTCTTCACGTGTCGCAGAGCTTGGATCTTGGAGATCGCTCAGCGACACGTGAAGCCAAATCTGAGTTGACACAGACCAGTTAACACACATGTGTCAACTAGTGTGCGGGCCGCCATTCTTGTCGGTATTTACATACATTTGCGACATGAGAGCTATTGATAAAACCTACTGTATCGCCTGTCGAGCGCGTACGGTATCACACCGTTCGGCCACAGCATGTGCCTAGACTTGATTGCGTTGTAAAACAGGCCAGCTGCTGGCTACAATTGACACAGGAAATGTTTATAAATATAACACTGTGAACATTTGTAAAATGACTGAAAACACTCACATCAGCAGCCTCATTCTGCAGCAGTTTCATCTCCAAATCAACACCAATTATATCACCTTGAAATTTGCCAGAGTTCATCCACTGCTGATGGTGAGTGTCATCAATAGAATCATCAATTTGATTCGTCCAGAAATCAAAGGAATCACTCAATCTCATTAAATCTTCAGTGCTGCGTGTGCCCAGTTGAAGCGTGGTCATAATTTCAAGCATACTTGACGGTTCTCTATTGTTGTCGACATCGACAAAATATTGCGGATGCGGAATGGGCATGGCGTGTGCGCCATTTCCATGGCGTGTGGAATGGAGTATTGACAGGGCGAGCTGTGAAATTGTCTCGATTGAAAATTGATGTGAAACGCTTCGATATGTTGATAAATGAAATGTGTGATGTGCCACTCACCGATATTTGGAGCATCACTTCAGCCATGTTCGAGCGATGCAGCTGTATGCACATATAAGTCTAGTACAGCCGTTATTTTTCACACAAATTAAATGCGGCAGCTTTTTCAGTCTGGTGTCGCGGACAATGGGACGCCCACGCGATGCTACTCCATTGACGATCGAAAGTGACCTCACATAATGCCAGATTTCAGATTCGATTATTTGCAATTTTCGAGGTGTAAATACTGGCTTGCAGCAAAAATGACTAGTTGGACACTGGAATCTTGAAGAATTGAATCTTCAAGTGCGACTTTTCAGTGATCCCGTTGTTGAAAGTATGCTTTAGTAGAACTCTAGTGTAAATTCTGAAAAGTGTCAATCTCGTCGATAAGTGTTCAATTTGAAAGTAATTTTTGTTAGCATTCGGTTTTGCTATATATTGGTATTGAAAAAAGTATCCTGGAAGGGAAGGGACTTGCACCCGTAGATTCCTTAAACAATAAATAGAATGGCATTCAATGGCATGCCGGTACTCTTTTCTACGTAACGGCATAAACAACAAAATAGCTTCGACTCATTTTGAACGAGATTCCAAAAACGTACAGTATACGTATAACAATAAAACCAAAATGCTCTTAATCCTAGCGCTAATAAGCAAATCCAATAGGATTGTCGCGGGCTGCACGTGACGACAATATTGTTTTGCATTCGAGTCCGCGCAAAAAATCACAATGGACGCTCGTAGCTGACACATTTTAATGGGAAAGCGCCAGAAAAAAATGGCGCGATCCCGCAAGCTTTCAGTCGCGATGTTTTAGATATTTTAAATAGGTAACTGTGATTTCAAAGAGCCCTGCGTGAGAAAAAAACCGCCAGCAAAGAGACAGCATAGAAAATGAGTCAAGTCACTAGTACACCCCCGAAATTTGGGAAAATCATTTATCTGTTTTGCACACATTTGAGTTTACCACAATGAGGAGTCTGTGAACTAATGTTGACGGCGATCGAAAATCATTCATTGTGGTATTTAGGAGTTTCCCAAATTTCGATAGTGTTCTAGTGTGCGTGGCGCCGTAGGCGCTGGACTTCTTTTCCATGGTGCATCTAAGCTGACGTTTTTCCTCACGCGACGCACTTTGAATTCACTGTGATTTATCTATAAAAAACGCGATTGACAGCTTGCGGGAGCGCGCCATTCTTTGGAGCGGCGCCGTGGCGTGGCGCCATTGCGTCACTATACTCACAGGTGTGCAGTGCAGTTCCACAATGAATGTGTTTCGTTTGCCAGTATTTTCGGCCAGCTGAATGCATTGTAATTTGAAAGCTAAGTAAATAATGGAATGAAAAAGGTATTGTCGTTTTATCAATTTTGATGAATTACGTCACATGAGAAATTGTGCATCAAATTCAAAGATATTTAAAGTGATGGAAAAACAATTTCAGATGGATGGGACATGGCAGTTTTAGTGTAGTGTGTGGTCGGTGAGTGATAAATAATGGATACCCAAAATAGAAAGGAACTCCGCCAATACAACAAATACACATCCTTAAACGGGGAAAAAGCTATTGCCGTCGCTGGATTAGTTTCGAATGTGCCAAAATCAGTGCATCGTGTCTTCATGAATCGCGACTTCATTATAAATAATCCAAAAGTGATTGTTTGCGTTTGTGACGGGTGCCGATTGGCTGGTCGGCGTCGCTTGGCTCAGCCAGCTCACATTGAATGCAAATGAGTCAGCATCAGAAAATGAGTTGACGGGCACGTCGAAGTTCACGATTTGACCATTAGCGTTGAAAAATGGGTGAGTTTGAAAAAAATATAATCAAATAATTTCTCAGAAAGTTTCTGGAAAAGAAAAATATAATATTAAATTTCCCTGAGAAAAGACATGAGTAAAAATAAAAAGAAATGAAATATTTTTGTATATTCTGATATATTAAAAAACCTATAAAATATCTAAGAGAAAATCTAATTAAATCTCTCTGGAATTTTAACCCTTGATTGAAAATCTTACCTATTTATATATTTCACATTTTCAGATTAAAAATATATAAATCTTAATTAAAACTCTTATCTTTTAATATTTCTAACATTTTTGGAGAAATTTATCTCTCATAGATTTTTCAATGCTATTGATGATTCCACATGTATTTACAATTATGTTGAATGATTGTCAAGGTGGGTAATATATTATTACACCAGTAACCGAGTCTCAGTCGTACCGTATGCATGTTACTGGGGCAGTTACTTCCAAACACGATGAGCAAATAGCAGCCGATAGTACCACGAATATTTGAATTGAGCTAACATAGCGTGAAATGAATTAAACAGCCAATAGTTATACCTAGACATACTTTTCAAAGCGTCTACACTTAAATCACGAATAGCAACTTCCCTGAAAATAATGACGTCACCTAGAAATAACGTTAATCCCCGGAGGCGTTCGTGAGGGGCTCTGAATTTGAGGAGGATGGATTATTTGCCGTCGACGAGCTCCGGACTCAGCGCGCTTACAAACCTCGCGAATGCTGCGAGCGGACCCCCGGAACCCCCCACCACTGAGAACAGCTCCCTGACGGGCGTTCAGACTAGTGACCCCATTGCCGCCGCTCTACCAGTTGACGGAAATGCTAGGTTGGTGGATTTTAGTTGTGAAGTGTATTTTGTTGGCCAGACGCCAATCGTGATACTCGCCCGCCAATGCTTTTTCGGATCGATTTGAAGTCGTTTGCAGTTGCACGATTTTCACCAAGCCAAGGCAAATCGGGAAAGTTTAATTTTGGGTAGTGTGTAAATGTAAATGCCACTCTTAACTCTCGCAAATTATCTATGAGTTATGACCAGCTGTCGTGGACATTCTATGGCGACCCACACAGTAGTTGACACATGTGTGTCAATTGGTCTGTGTCAACTATGCATCAATGTTGAAAAATAAACATTACGGAAATTGCATTGGAAGATCGCTCTGCGAGACGTGAAGCCGAAATCAGAGTTGACACAGACCGGTTGACACACGTGTGTCAACAAGTGTGTGGGTCATATATCGTGGCGTCAGCGAGAATGATGCTGTTTACGCCTTTCTGTACCACAACGGAACCCGTAACTCTTGTCCACCCGTCGCAGGTCCTCGCCGGAGGGGGGCGACGTCACGTTGCCGCCCCAGCGCAGGACTATGACCCTTTATCCGCTCAGCGAGAAGCTCAAAATTATCGAACGCATCAAAACGGGCGAGACGCTACGTTCGCTTCAAAAGGAAACTGGGATCGATCGCAAAGTTTTGCGTCAGTGGCGCCAGGACGAATATAAGTTCCGGCAGGCGGCGCTGAGCGGCGACGCCGAGACGATCAAGCGCGTCCACAGCGGCCGGCTCTTGATTTCACCAGGTGTTTTAGCATAGCCTTTCACCTCGTCATAGCCTGTGGTCAACATGACAGTTCTGGTAGTCCCGCACCCTGCAAAGTGTAAAGTGTCAAATGCCATGTAAAATGCTTATCAAAATCAAAAGATGATATATATAATAACTGAAGTTTTGACATTGGACATGACATTTGACACGTTACAGGGCGGTACTGTCACCAGACAGGACACCCCAATACCCTGTAAAATCTCAAATGATCAGAAAAATTTTTTTTCCACATTTTACCTGACTTGACATTTTGCAGGGTCTGGGACCGGTGTATCCTAAGATTTGAGAAAACTTTGAAAGAAATTCCGAGAGTAGCTGCACAGAGTAGCTGCAAATTTTTTTGGGTGTTCGCGGGTTTTTTTAAGGTGAACATGGGTAAAATGTCAAAAAGGGCAGAATCAACTAGTGTAGAGCCCATGCGGTGCAATTTTCAATTTGCGACTTATCTGTTTCACAAAAAATAACCGCGACACAACATTCACCCCACCCCAGTTCTACCAAAGCGCAACCGGCGCCGCTCCGGCGACATGTTCGACGCGGCGCCCGAACTCAAGATGGAAGGGCGCACCATCGCCCGCGCGTTCACCGCCAACGCGCAGGAAGGCCCCCCAGTGCTGCAACATGCCCCACAGCCTGCGGACGCCCCTGCCGCTGTGGAGTATGAGGGCGATGCTGATGGAAATGACCTGCATTCGAGTCACGTGGATCAGAATGATGATAGTTTTGGTGGATATGATGATTTCCCGGTTGGTGGTTGGCACTGGGGCTTTTGAGGGTTGGATTGGTTGCATGTGGAATGAGATGTTGCTGCCACGCACACTAGTACACCATCGAAAGTTGGGAAACTCATAAATCTGTTTTGAACGCATTTGAGTTTACCACAAGAATTATTTGATCGCAGTCAAAATTGACATAGTTGATAGATTCCTCGTTGTGGTAAACTCAAATGTGTGCAAAACAGATTTATGAGTTTCCCAAATTTCGGTGGTGTGCTAGTGTGCGCAGTGCCATTTCAATAGAGACTGCTACTCCAATTAAATACAGCAGGGCAGGATAGCAAAATACCGATAGCTGAAAAATTTGGGATTTCGCGTGAGGTGTGTAGTTAGTTTTCTTTAAATAGACCAAATCAGCCAAAAAGTTTGAATTAAGTTAATCAGCTCTTAAAGTTCCAAACCCTGGAGCGGTGACAAAAAAATTCACCTCGACAAAAAAAACACCCTATGATGTAATACATAAATTACACTTTTACATCAAATACACATGACATAGTAGTTAGGAACCTACTTTGTGGGTTCCCATCGAGAATTTTCAGTTCAAGTTGATAAGTTAGGCTTTTGTTCACATTTTCTCTGTGCACTAATAATGAGATAATTGAATAAATCAAAATTGATCATTACAGCCGGCTATGGTCAATGATTACCACCGGCTGCAGTTTCGCATTATGGAGTTGCGCGCTCAGAACATGGAAATGGACCTGCAGCTCAAAGCTGACGAGCACAAACTGAAATGTCTGGATATCAAAATGAAGGAAATTCAGCTGAACAGGATGAAGCAGGAAGAGAAACGAGCCAAAGTCAACTGTCTTGCTTCAAAGTTGCCGCAGAGTGAGTCCATTTTTATCACTTCTGTACAAGGACGTACGCAGGGGGGGGGGCGGCCGCCCCCCCCCCCCGTTCCCGGGTCGGACAGAAAAATTTGCCAGAAATGGCACTTTTCTGAGGCGAACTTGTGGGCACTTGAAATATTTTTTGCGCGCAAGCGCGCAAATCCCCACCCCATTCTTAAATATACATTTTCAGGTGTCAAATTGCATTAGAAAAGTGTCCAACAGTGCCAAAAGCGGCCCGAGTACCATATATAGGCATAAATAGATACCTATTTGGTAGACGTTGGCGCCACCGCCAACGCCAATACTGCCATGGCGCTGGCGCCTACAAATGGCGCCAGCGCCATGGCTCCATTCCTTTACTATGCGCCCCCCCCCGTTCGCCGGGCTCCGTATAGAATCCGCCCCCCCGCTCAAAAATCCTGCGTACGTCCCTGCTTCTGTACGGGGGTAATTTTGACCCTCTGGGGGTTTGGATACATAGCAAATAAGTTCCTCCGGGGGGACAGATAGCTGAAAAATTTATTGGTGTGGGGGATTTGCGGGGATCAGGGCCGTATCCAGGGCAAAATAGGCAATAAAACACGAACTAGTGATTTTGAAGGTGAAAAACTATAAAAACGCATGAAAATTATCGATTTTTGAGTTAAAACTTGCGTAAAATTTCTTAAAAATTGCTCTAGAAGGTATATCGCTGAGCGATTTGTGAGGGTGGGTGTTCAGGAGATAGAAGCCAACAAAAATTCCTCCGAAATAGATCGATAGCTGAGAGGCCTCCCGGATAGATAGACATCGGGCGGTTTGCGGGTATTAACCCCCCCCCATTCGTGACCTCTATCTGTGTTTATTTAATTTCTTATCGGTTAACCGGTTATTATAACTCCATTGCAGCGACGGATGGAGCTACGAATGAATCTACTGTTAATGATGACGCAAATCTGAATCATAACCATGAAGCTTCCTTTCAGTAGCTTTTTGACATCTCTGGACGTTTATAATGTTTAAAAACTTGTATTTCCGACTTGGGTTTTTTTCTTCAGAAACTGGTCAATTGAATGAGAATGGGTGAATGTAATAATCTAGGTATGGTAGCCAAATGTATACCTTGCCCTCGACATGCATCATTGTCTCGCTGACGTGGGTCCAGCATACAACATAAATAAAGAAAAACATTATTAGCGTATGTAAACAGAAGTGCGTACCTAGTTGGTGCAAGGACGTGGCCAGGGGGCTCGCTCGAGGTTTATTACACCTAGGTATATATATGTTCTAAATACTTGACATTGGCGCCAGCGCCAACTCCAATAACGTCATGGCGCGGCGCATACAAATGGCGCCAGCGCCATAACTCCAATCCGTTATTTTAGGGGGTGGCGCCCCCCCCCCCCCCCGTTCGCCGTATCCAATCCCTCCCCCGCTAAAAAATCCTGGCTACGTCCCTGGTTTGGTGGTAAAACATTGCTCTTGTTGGGAACTTTGGAGGTCACTTTTTAGCTGTATCGCTATGTATCAATAATCTAGTGCTAAATGGATGGGGCAGCAATGGGTAACTTGGTGAATGTTGTGTTGTGATGTTGTCTTTTGTCCATCAAATATTTACATATTTTTGTATTTGCATTGTAGCGCATACTGTCAGAATCTCTGTGTTGTTGTTTTTTCGTCATTCCTGCAGATTTGCGACTGTTTCAATTTGTCTATTTCAGCTGTTTGTTGTTTATTCAGCTGTCGGCGTATTGGAAATTTGTTCCGCATCGGAATCTTTTGCCGCCGCTGCGCACATAAATATCAAACCGAAATATTAAACGGAAATTATTTAAATCATCATGTGTCACACTTACGCCGGTAAGAACTTTTTTTGGTGCGGCCAAATTTCCGAAAATTCGATAAGGAATATATAGTATTATCTAGCATTCCAAAAATCTTGTGAGATTCATATTTTTAAGAAAAATATAAAAGTGTAAAAATTTTACGAGGCTTTTTTAGATTTAATTATATTTTACGGATAATATAGGTATATAGCGCACCACACACATCACAAAAATCGGAAGCCGGAATACAAGTGGGGAGTGAAACCCCATATCCAGAAAAATCGTTCGAACGTTTCAAAAATTTGTATGGCGGCCTCTTTTTTCATAACTAAAAACGTTCGAACGCACTTCTAGTTATGGGTTCATTTCATATTTACAAAAATTGAGTTACAATTTTCTGTGTGGAGCGTTTTCCGTTTTTTCCGTTTTGAGAGATTTTCTGAGATTATAGTTAATTATATTTTCGGAAATCACAATTTTTGGAACGCTATGAGGAGATCGGATAATAGTTTTCAACCAAGGGTAAATATTGGGTAAACGTTTTTATTCTGTTCCAACCGTGTTCGGTCCAATTCGCCAAAACAGAAAATGTATATATTAAAAATAAATATGTATTGTAAAATTCTGGTTCCCGCCGCAGACAAATTTTTGCTGTTATTCTTGTTCCTTGTTTACATGTGCCTGCGCACACTAGTTTGCACACGAAAATTCGAAAACTAATCAGCTAAGAACGCATTCGAGTTTTCTACAATGAGGTGGCCGTCAACTACAGTTGACGGAGATTAAAAATGACTCATTGTGGAAAACTCAAACACGTTCAAAGCTCATTTATGAGTTTTCGAAATTTCGTGTGAAAACTAGTGTGTGCAGGGCCTATCTAACAATTTGATGACGCAACACTGGCAATTTCGATTTCAATCTGGATGATTTTCGTTACATCGGATATTCTTTACACGGCAAACACACACAGGTAGTATGGAAACCTACCATAACCAATCTGAATAATGAACCTCAAATTATACAGTGTTTTCATCATAGTATTTTGTTTTTACTGTTGAATAATTTATTACGAAATTTATCACAAAATTTTATTCAACAATTTATGGTAGGATTCTACGCATACTTTACTGTCCGAGTATACATGCAATTTCAGCCAATACTTATCTTCATTCAGCTCGGCGGTTTTTTTCTTGTCCGCAAACTGTCCCAATGTGGAACAATCCAGTAAACCACAATTTGTATTCAGTGTGCTATAAACTATCGATGTTGCTTTCATTGTAGATGAGCACTTCTCCCCGCTACTGACTTACATAGTGTAGTCGATTGAAAATACCAAGTATTCATCCTTGTGGGCTCCTCGGTGAAATGAAAACAAAATTAAAATGAGCACAAATATAACGCGACCAATATCCGGGTTGAGTTCACCATTTGCACCCTGAGTGCCAATTACCGTCTGCCATAGTTGTTAAAACGTATTTACGTTTACTCAAAATACGTTTACTCGAGTACTGGGTAAATACGTTTTTGTTTCCTCTGAGAAAGTACCAGTACTCGCTTTTATATATACTTTTTGAAAGTACTCGAGTACAGAAAGCCGTATTTCAGATATTGCAGTCTTTTATACAGATTTTTTTAAGGCATAGAAGGGAATAAAAGCAGCAAATAGGCAAAAAAAGTTGGGGAAAACAGTCGAAAATGTGTATGTAAGTGCATATGTAGCCAAAAACTGTCAAAAATACCCAGGTAAAAAGTTTTGAAAATAAATGATATTTAACGATCATCAGGGCGAAATGTGTCAAAAATACTCACTTTACGTTTTGCGGGGGGGGGGGGATACGTTTACTCATGTGTAAAGTAAAAAAATTACCTCTGTATTCTGTACTCGGGAAGGGTAAAAATATATACTTTACGTTACGTATACTTCGGTACTTTTAACTTTTCGGTTTAAAGATAGGTACTTTTAACAAGTCTGCCGTCTTCCCCCTGACTGTGTATTGCATCGCTGAACGTAACCCGTCGACGATCAGCTCGTACACGATGGGCGGCATGGACAGCATCCAGCAGACTGCGCTGGCCGACCGGCTGCACGAGCAGAAGGAGCTGTGGCAGCGGTTCATCCGCGAAGTGCGCAGCGGCGAGCACGCCGAGGCCAAGCCCGAGTACGCCGACCAGCTGCAGGCTCTGTGGCAGTTCTGCTGCGAGCGGGTGCGTGCCTCTCTCCAGGGGTCTCCAAGATTTTGATTCTTGCGGGGGGGTTGGACAGATGGCAAATCGCTCCTCCGGAGAAGATTATGGCTGAAGATTTATTTGGGTGTGGGGGCCCGTGGAGTCAGAATATATGCTTTTTCAAGTCTTAGTAGGCAGAAAGATGGAAAAAGTTTGTAAAAAAGTTATAAATAGCATATAACTATGTATATAGCTGAAAATATGGATTTTAAGGTGAAAATTGTCAAAATGGAGCAAAATTAGCTATTTTGGGTGAAAATTGTGGAAAAATCGCTCAAAATATCCTCTGCGTAAATGGGTGATTTGGGGGATAGACTGGCAATACTTATGCCTCGAGATAGATAGATAGTTGTGGGGGGGGGCAGCCCCCCCCCCCCCTTGACGCCCCTGGCGCGCCCTGGCCCTTCTAAGTGCAACTTACTTGGTGCAGACATTCCTTTGCAGGGCGTCCCGTTCACTCAAGTGCCCGGCCGCGATTACACTTACCTGCGCGAGTGGATGATGAACATGGTGACCAAATTCAGGCGGGCCGCCGACGCCGGTCAGTCCAGACAAGCTGGCCTGAGGATGCAGACTGTTTGTGTACTTATTTTTCGGCACTCCCCTCAGTGGTAGGGTTCGAACGGGATCCTGAATCCCGAAACCTCAATCCCGATCCAGAAATCTCAAAAATGACTCCCGAGAATTTTCAAATCCCGATCTGGTGACCCCAATCCCGATTCTGGAAAAATAAGTTGAAGTGATTAAAAAATGATTTTTTTGCACTAAGAAATGTGAACGAAATGTCTAATTTATGGCATCCAGGTGTATTTTAGACTATTTTTGTGAAACATTTTGAAAAACATTCAATATCAGAACGATGTCCAAAATCCTGATCCCAAAACCCTGATCCTTAACCCAAAATGTCCAAAACGAATCACGATCCCAAATTCCCTCCCGAAAACTCTCAAAATCAATCCCGATCCCGAAAAGTCAATCCCGATCGCACCCTACTCAGTGGTCTGCGTCGCAGCCATGTGCTATGTACGAGTTTCCATTCGCAGTCGCGCGTGCGCGCCCACCAGCACTTGGCCGACGTTTTTGGCAGCATCTACGAGGAGCCGGTCGGCGATGAGGACGACCTGCTCGCGGGCGATGAGGAGGATGATGATGATGATCTCAATGAGGAGGAGATATTCGCACAGGATGATGTCGTCGTCGATCCGGAATTTGAGGAACAGGTCGGCGGTGCTGTGTGCCGGTTGATTTTTCCATGGCGGGCGCTACACACGCCAGTTGACCTTTGAATGTCAAATGGTTCATGTGAATTTAGTTTTTAGTTAATGTGAACTATCTTCAACTGCACATGCCGCAATATTGCGAATGCCACAAAAATGAATATTGCGGCATGTGCTTTTGAAGATCGTTCTGCGACGCGTGAACTAAGATATGAATTCACATCGACCAGTTAACAGTAAAATGTCAAATATGTGGTGCCGTTGATATAGCAGTTTTGTGGATGGTGTTAAGTATCACTGTCAATGCAGAGTACGTCCCGTGGCGTTACCAAAAGGGAACCGACAACCACTGCGCGTTCCTACACTTTTGCTCGGGCCAGAGCCACCGCGCAACCGAAAAAGAGTGCGGCTACTTTGGCAAAGGAAGCGGTTAGTAAATATGGTGCCAGTTCCGCAAATTGAGAAATATGAAGTAAAATGGCAAATGCTAAGTGAAATGAGAAGTGAATTGAGAAGAAAATTGGCAAAAGCGAAGTAAATAAAAATAAGAAGTAATTTTCCTTCGCTTTCGCCAATTTCCTTCTCAATTCACTTTTCATTTCACTTTGCATTTGTCATTTTACTTCTCACTTCTCAATTTGCGGAACTGGCCCATGGTGACTGAAGTTCCCAGATTCCGTTATATACCACTTTCCACTGTAAAATCGCAGCGGGAAAAGTACAACAGCGAGTACGACAGTCGGCGGATGTCTCTGCTCAAACAGGAGGCCTACATAAACGATCTGCGCACCAAAAATCTGGAGCTAGATCTCGCTCTTAAGGACGAAGATAGGAGAATCAAGGAAAAGGAAATGTTGATTCGAGACGCTGAGTTGCAAATCAAACAGGCACAGTTGGATATGTTGTTGTATGAACAAAGAAATGGTGGAAAACGTGCTGGGCCTTTGATAGAAGATGGCAATACACCCAGTAAGATTGCTAAAGTGCGCTGAGTATATTGAAGTATAATTTTGGTGTTGTATCGAAATCGATGATAATATCTCTGAATTTCTACGCTGTATTGTTTTTCTGTATCACATCACATTCCCAGTAGTATTCATTGATCTTTAATTTGTGTGCATTTGAATACTCAATAAATGGAGATCCAAAAGCTAGCGCCGTCCACATTTGCCAACAATCAAATAAAATACTTATCTGTTAACCATCAGATTCATATTGCATACCGAATCATATCTGTTATCATTTACTAAAGCTTCAAGAGATCCGCCATTGTAGCGACATGAGATGCTCCAATAATGGCCAATAGCGACCGCAAACACACCTGCAACACTTTCAAGTGCGTCGATGACGAACCAGTTGGCGATGACAACACTATTGCCACTTGTAGCACAAGCAGCGGGGAGAAGGCGGTGCGGAGGTCGCGCCGCATAAAAGACAAGTCGCGTCGGCGGTGGTGCCCGGCCTGCCGCTCTGATCGCGCCACTGCGGGCGCTGTGCATTTGAAGGTGAGTCCCGGGTTATCTCCGCACGCTGCACATTTGCATGTGCGCATTTAGTTATCACTACCCCAGGGCGTGCGCGCGCGCTTCTGCACTGAGCGACGATTCTGTCATTTAGGTGTTTTTTCTGCGATCATTGTTGTTCACTGCGCATGTGTACATGACTAGGGAGCGCAGATATGCAGGGATGTTTGATTTCTACGGCTGTTGACTCGTTTGATGGATCAGCGTCCAATTTTCACGTCGGTCGTTGTCTCGATAAAATCTAAATGTCAGTCTTTGTCTTGAAACTCTAGCCCGGTCTCGGTGCTATCTGAAAAGATTTTTGAGACTTTATTGCTATCCGCAATTTTTACTAGTAAAAATTTTTTTAACCTATTTTCACCTTCCAAATCACTAGTTAATGTGCCTTATTGGCTATTTTCGGCTCCTTTTGTAAATACTATCAGCGTAAACAGCTATTTTAGCTATTTTTCACATACTTTAGGTATTTTCGCACCTTTCATCCATCTACACCTTGAAAAACCCTAGATATTGAACCCCCGCGATAACAACACAGACAAAAGTGTCTCGCGACGACATGCTGGAACTAGTTAACCGTCGCCGGCGGAATTTTCTTCGTGTAACCAATCTGAAAGAAAGTTTGGCCCACAAACAGCAACTCTTGGAATACAAGAAGCAGGTATTTGAGGAGCGCATTGAGCAGCTGAACAGAGTGGAGAATGAACTCAGGAAAATGAGGGGTGAGGATGAAATGGTCACTGTTTATGTGGATCACGGTGGTGAGCAGTTGGCCCCTGGGCATGTTGATGATCGTGATGTGACTGCCGATTGTGGCAGACTGATTCGATGTGGTGAGTGGGCGATATTTCAGACCGGCCCACATCTCTTCATATTTCAACTGTAATTTGAGACACTGTTGAGATTCGTTATTTCAAAAAATATCAAACTGGTAAAGATTTCTTTCCGCGTTTTCCGCGTTGACAAACAACATTTGCATTTAAAGCTTTTAGTCATGACTTAGGCCTACAAGTCAAACTCACTAGTTATTTAGACCTGCCAGTCATGTCTTTTAGGAGTAATTAGCAACGCATGTGGTATAAGCGGCAGCGGGTTTACATAGTAGAATACACAGAACATGCCGCAATGTGTGTGCACTCTCATTGTTTTTGTCACTATTTTGATGACACTGCTCAAAGAAGATGTCAAAAACTCGAATGCATCACAACTGATAAATGAGTTTTTCAATTTTTCTTTGAGCGGTATCATCAAAGGAGCGACAACACAATGTGAGTGCACACGCACTGCGGCCCATGTGCTCCACTAATCATGTAAACCCGCTACCGCTAATCCCCCGTGCCGTGCTAGCGGTGGAAAAAATGACTTGCGGGTCTACATGACTAGCGGGTTTACATGACAACAGGCACATGCTCTTACTCATTGCCTAACGCAAATGATCGCCTCACTGTTGCCGCACACCGCAGATGGTCTCACGCCAGCAACCTCTGTGACATTCAATGAACAGCCGATGTGGCATGACACAATTGTCAACCACGTTGTCAACAGAGAAGCGGTTGGAAATATGCTCATGTCACCAGTGGATGATGATTTTGGTGATTATTTGGATGTAGGTTGATCACTGTAGTTTTACGCGTTATTAAGCAATTACATTTCGCTTATCGGTCATTACTCATTGTCCAAAGTGATGTCCAACGTACAAAGTACAATTTGTTTGTCCAAAGTACACAAAGTGTAATCTTTCCGTGTTTATCTTTCGCGAAGTGTAAAATGAAATGATTACGCGATGGCATCTGCATTACATTTCAATGGTCGTTGTAAAAACTGGTACACACGTGTCTCGGTGCGCTCACGCGGCAGTCTTTGATTTGAGTCCGGCATTTCCAGCCCACATTACTTTCACGATTTGCACGTATTTTATTCAGGTTCGGTAGTATAGTCATCATTAGGGGCACATCGTCGTTACTCTGGTCGCCCGGTCACCGGCTTCACAGTTTCTGTCTTGGTCCCGTGCAGTTGCAGCGTGGCCTCTTCTAGCCGCCCAAACAGCCGGTGCAGTTCAACATGACTTCTACCGGTGGTGCCTTACTGCGTCGCGCGCTGCGGCCGTCCGGCGCGTTGTCGTTCGGCCTGCGCTGCGTGTCCACGTCGCAGAGCGGCGGCGCTGCTAAGGCTGCGGCTGTTGACGCACTGGAGGAAAAACGGAGACGATTGGATAGAGCCAAGCCGGAGGTTTGTTTTTTGTGCCCACCTGTTCGACTGTCCACTTTCACGTTGTCAGTGTGTTGTTTCTGCGTCATCGTGGAAGAGCGTCATTTTGTCTTTTTCTCTGTTCATTTTGTTGTTTTTGCGTCATTGGAACAGCGTTTTTTTCGTCGAATAGCGTCATTTCTGGGTGGCTAGCTTCAGTGGCGTAGCCAGGATTTTTGAGCGGGGGGGGGGGGGGGGGGCGGATTGTTTACGGAGCCCCGCGAACGACGGGTGCGGCGCCCCCCTCCCTAAAATTTGACCTATGTAGTGAAGGAATGGCGCTGGCGCCATTCCTAGGCGCCGCGCCATGGCGCCGTTGGCGTCGGCATAGGCGCCACAAACCGCTGTATATGTATGTATTTTACATATGTATACAGCGAAAATGAACATTTGAGTGCATTTTCAACGAGCTTGAGGCAGTTGCGAACTGCAAAGAGAAAATGCCTTTGGTGTTACGCTTTATCGCGCGCTTGCGCGCAAAATTTTTGAAAAATGGCTTCAAAATCGTTGCACCAGAACGCATTTCACGGCATTTCTCACGTTTCACCCGGGAAGGGTGGGGGGGGGGCCCTGGCTACGCCACTGGCCAGCTTCATACATCCTTTTGTCTACTTCTGGTTCAAACCGGGGCCAGTTCCGCGAGTGGCAAAGTAAAGAGTACTTTTAACTTAAATCGTTACTTGCCACTTGCGGAACTGGCCCCTGATTGGCTTTGCTCGGGCTTGCCAAATGGGCAGGAAAATATCAGACTTACCTAATGAATCTGGCTGCCGTCCAGGAGTCCGACTCGTTCTGCATGAACATGTTCCGCGGCAAGTTGGCAACCAGTCAGGTGTTCCCTTACCCCGACACGTTGAACGATGAGCAGCGCGAGATACTGTCCATGATCACCGGGCCAACTGAAAAGTTTTTCGAGGTGAGACGTGATTTTGAAGCACTGTTTCTGTGGATCGAATGAACAACTGAGAACTGAGCTCATTAATTCCAGGAAATCAATGACGCATCAGCCAATGACGAAAAGGAAATGTACCCCAAGGAGGTGCTCGACGCATTCGCTGAGCTGGGCGCTTTTGGTGCCGTCGTCCCTATAGAATATGAAGGATCAGGCATGAACAATTCACAGGTCTGCCAGTTTTTTCACTTTTTGCACTCCGTACTTACATTCTGCGTAATTTTATTAAATCAACAGCCCATCTCTGTCGGGCCTTTAAGTATCTTTTTTTTAAAGAACCGGTTTTTTACACCTGCAAGTAAAATGAGCGTTATAGTTTTATATTTTCTTTTAGGTATTTCTAGCTTTTACTCCTAATTCCAAGTACAATTTAAGCTTGTGTTCACATTGCTTGAGTTGGGTGGGAAGAAGCATTTAAAACGTTTGGAATTGTATTGGAAAAAATGCATAAAAAGTTTATTGAATCATCATAGAAAATTTGCGCCCCCATTGAACACTTAAAAGTGCCCGTAATGTTAAAAGTGCCCATTTGCCCGTAACCGTTTCAGATGGCCCGCCTGGCCGAGATCGTGGGCGGGCACGACCTGGCCATGGGCGTCACCATGGGCGCGCACCAGTCCATCGGCTACAAGGGCATCTTGCTGTACGGCAGCGAGGAGCAGAAGAAAAAGTATTTGCCTGATTTGGCCACTGGCAGGAAATTTGCCAGCTTTTGTTTGACTGAGCCTGGCAGTGGAAGTGATGCCAACGTTTGTTTATTTTTTTCTTTTGTTTGTTTTCAAGGATTTTTTTGCTGTTTTACTTTTAATTTTGAATTTATAGCGGTTGTTTTTCAGTCGATCCGGTCGCGTGCCGAGCTCTCATCTGACGGCAAACATTATATTTTGAATGGGAACAAGATTTGGATAAGTAATGGTGGATTTGCTGACATATTCACTGTTTTTGCTAAGGTGAGACATTATTACCCTAAATCTTGATTTTGAGTGCAATTTCAGAAATCAGTGAGTGTCTGAGGTTTTTGTCTGCAGACACCAGTGACAAAGGATGGTGTAACCAAGGATAAAGTTTCCGCTTTTGTTGTTGAGCGTGGATTTGGTGGCTTGACCAATGGCCCGCCTGAAAAGAAACTGGGTATAAAGGTCTGTTTTTCTGATTCCCCCGTCATTACAATGTTTGATGAACATTCTGTTTATAATCGACCATAGGCATCGAATACCGTGGAGCTACACTTTGATAACGTGAAAATTCCAAGGGAGAATTTATTAGGAGGTGGGCTATATCCATGCTGTTTTATATACCGTATTTCCTCGAAATGTCACCTTTAATTAAGCCCCTCGGGATACCCTGAGGTTTGAGTGATCTGAAACTAATAGCCCCGAAATCGAAATCGAAATACCTAGAACATCGAAATACCCCCCCCCCCTTCGAATTGGGTGTAAAGACAGTGTAATGTCTATAAAGAGATTTAATGTACAATAAAATCATGCTTACCGAAAATACTCGCTTGAAAATACCGAGTAAGCTCGCTTGATTAAACCCCCCTTAAAATTTTCTGGATGTATGATAAACGGGGTATTACGAGGAAATACCCTATGATAAATATTTATGTTTCGATTGATTGAACTTGAGCCGTTTTCAGCCGAGGGTGAGGGTTTCAAGGTGGCCATGAATATTCTGAACAACGGCCGCTTCGGCATTCCCGCCGCCATGACTGGCACCATCCGTTTTTGCATGAACTCAGCGGTTGGTGCATACTGTCTCAATCAGCGTGGTGCCCGTGGATCCACACGATAAATTGTCACACTTCTACAGATCAAACACGCTGCTGAGCGGGTGCAGTTTGGTCGGACGCTGAAGGATTTCAAGGATATCCAGCGCAAAATCGCCGACATGTCACTCAAGCACTACGTCACTGAGGTATGACGTGCGTCTCATGTTCTGTCAACACAAATAAATTCAGTTAACTGATTTGTGACATGATTGTGCTTGTAATAAAAAAATTATTTATCTGGTCAGGATTATTTTTTGTGTATCGGAATTATTTTCGAAAAATATAGAGGTTCAAAATTTTGGTAGCAAACGAAGTTTCGCTCAGGTTTTCTGCGGGATACCACTGGCACTCAATTACGGATTACCTATATAAGGGTAGGAAAAGCCAATTTCTAAAATATCAGTTCCAGTGAGGTGATGAAAGTTACCCAACCGAAATGTATGATTTTCCAAATATTTGTTCTTTAATTAGCGCTACAACTTCACAATTTGTGTTTCACAGTCGGTCACTTACCTGCTGGCTGGCAACATGGACCGCGGCATCATGGATTATCAACTGGAGGCTGCAGTTGGCAAAATCGTGGGCTCTGAAAACGCCTGGCTCGTGTGCGACGACGCCATTCAGATTTTGGGCGGCAATGGTTTCATGAAGTCGGCTCAGTTGGAGAGATTTCTCAGGGACTTGAGAATCTTCCGTATATTTGAAGGTGCCAATGATATCCTGCGCATTTTCATCGCGCTGACTGGCATGCAGGTTGGAAGAAGTGTTGTCCATATTCGTATTCGATACTCGGCAACGTTTTCGTCGCTATATTCGATATTAAGTACGCAAAATGATGCATAATATATCGCCCTCACCATATTTATTAAATATTGGCGTGGGGAATCCTTACACCTACGTTTATCAATCTGGAACCTAAATAGGGGAAAACTTTTTTACGACCTGGTAAAAAAAATTGGCGTAGTCAGAAACCCTTTACAAATTTGACAAATATTGTTGTGATTCAATATACCGTATATCCTCGAAAAAGAACACCTTGAATACCCCTTGAATAATTCACCCTATTGGCCAGGTGAGGAAAAATCCCCTCCCTCGAATAACTCCATAATGTGTATTCAATGTTGTTACCTTTTTGTTCTTGTTGAACAGTTGAACCTGAATTATATGATTTGACAGAATGCATTCATACAGTGAATCAAGTCCACGTTTTCTGAGTAAAAAATCACTCCCCCTCGAATACTTCCCCCCTTCAAGACTTATAACGAAAAAATAATACCCGAGAATCGTATTCGAGGCTATACGGTATACAGGTACATCAGGGGTATCATTTGAGTTGAGTATATTAAGTGCGCGTATTTATGTTTATTTATTACAGAACTTACGCTAATTTCAGTTCGCCGGCGGCCACCTGCGCCAATTGGCACGTCAACTCAAAAATCCACTATCCAATATGTCGCTGCTGTTTTCGGAGGGTTCAAAGAGGGCCCGCCGTGTGCTGCCCGGTGCTTTGGCTGCCCCCGCACCGCAGAAGATAGAGGGCATCCATGGGGAACTGAAAGATGGGGCCAGGGTTCTCGCCTCTGGAGTTGACGAGTTTGGACACACCATTGAGTATTTGTTGAGGAAACACAAGAAGGGCATCATCGGTGCGTGCTAAATCTTGCTGTTATTATTTATGAGTCTGCTAGCGATTCGGTGGTCGAAAAAATGTGACTCGGCCGGGAAAATTCTTATTGCGTTATAAACAATAATCAAGTGATAACTTTCACTTTAACATTTTTCGAATTATCTTCGAAATGTTAAGTGATAAATGTCCGGTGAGAAATGTCAGGTCACGAATATCAAATAAAAACTGTCACTTGACAAATGTCAAGTGATTATTTTTTAGACTTGTTCCCAAAAAATTGGTACCGTATTTTCTTTGATAATCCCTGAAATATGCTGTATAACCAAATTACAAGCCATTTTTTCAAATTTGACACAACGCATTAATTATTTGCCCAAAGTTCATATTCATTCATCACCATGAGTAGAGGGAATTATTCAAGGGCGAAAAAAGTGGATTCAAAATCAAATTATGTTCATATCATAATTTCTTCTACCCATCAGAGTGTATAAGGACCATTTTTAGAATTCTCGACTTTTTACCAATGTGTATTACTGTAGCGGCCATCGAGTGGCGGACAGTCTCATAAGAAACACTTTGCACGCATTTAATGGAAGACACAACATCGTGTTATGCTTTGCCTCGCAGAGGAGCAGAACCAGCTGCGCCTGGTAGCCGACGCAGCGATCGACCTGTATTGCCTGGCGGCGGTGTTGTCGCGCTGCAGTCGGAGCATGGACAACCACGCGCCCAGCGCCGACAACGAGCGCATGATGACCCTCCTGTTCGCTGAGCAGGTTCGTGCGTGTACGGCGCTCCACACACTGGTTGATATTTGGTTTTTCCCATCGACACTGTCAACTCGGTGTCAACTGATGAAGTGCAATTGACATTTTGTCGAAAGTTTTTTTTCCAATTGACGTTCAGAATTTTTTGTCACAAAAATTTACCAGTTTACTTCTGTCAACTGAAAAAGACGCAGAAATGTCAACTACTATGTGGGGCCCCTAACTGACATTGTGAGCGTCGAACCCACCCACTGCTATCCGTGTACTCCCCTGTCAACTCAGGCGGGCGACCGCATCGCCATGAATCTGTCGCAAGCGCGGAGCAACGTGCACGCGGAGCGCTTCGACCGCATGTCGCACGTCGCCCAGGCTGCATTTGCCGCCGAGGGCCCGCCGCAGACGCACGTCATTCACACGTTTTGAGTCGGTTTGCTTTTTGTCACAGACGTTTTACTATTTTTCATGGTTGAGCGCCATGGGGCTGCGCACACTAGTACACGATTGAAATTTGGGCAACTCATAAATCTGTTTTGAACAAATTTGAGTTTACCATGATGAGGAGGTTGTCAACTACTGTTGACAGCGATCAAAAATAATTGATACTGGTAAACTCAAATGTGTTCAAAACAAATTCACGAATTTCCCAAATTCCGATGGTTGTACTATCGTGCGCGGCAACAATGAGGTTAGCTCCAAATGTGGTACACTTTGCTTTTTCTTGTCCTTTGAGCAATACTCTGTTCTCTACTTGTTACGACCGCATGTCGTGTTGGTGTGATCTGTTTTTTGGCGTGCTTTTTTGTCTGCCCACTTAGGATGCAATTGTGACACGGGCAGTGAGATATGAAATGACCTACTTGTGTTTTTGGATCGATGGTGGTGGCGTTTTTTGATAATTATTTTTGGTGCGAAATCTTACTGCGCTTCATCTTCAAGCTTCAACGTATTTATTTTTGGGGTATTTTTCGCGTCGTGTGTTGTATCAGAATATAAAAATTATTTATTTATTTATGGATTCTTTCAGAATGGAATCTTTATTTGATACACTTTATTTGATCAATTCGAGTAAGAATCGATTTGACTGAGATAGAAAGACATCGATAAGCTTGTCGTTGCACTGATGAAATATATATAAAAGTACAGAACACAGAACCCGGAAATAACATTTTAAATAGTCGAATAACAATAAATTTAGACTGAAACTGTAGCAGTCAACTTTTAGATAGAACTCTGAAGATCTATCACAGCCGCATTAAAAATGATCACGCCTGATGATAAAACACTCCTTTAAATTGTGCGCATATTTATCTGAGCTTGTATTTATATGCATCTCGCAACCCTCAACGTATTTAAATAAATATTTTATATTACTTTTGATGGCTATCGGAATGTTTTATCATGGCAACGCACAAAGCA
This sequence comes from Sphaerolaimus hirsutus, assembly GCA_964036195.1. Classification (NCBI taxonomy): domain Eukaryota; kingdom Metazoa; phylum Nematoda; class Chromadorea; order Monhysterida; family Sphaerolaimidae; genus Sphaerolaimus; species Sphaerolaimus hirsutus. The sequence goes on from OZ038457.1 coordinate 16,511,437, forward strand.
TCTTACTGCTTTGCCTTCTTCTCCTTGTACGGCCCGTAGCCAGCGGCGTGGCCACCGTGGCCAGCATGGCCACCGAGTCCGTAACCGCCGCGAGCGCCAGCGTGGCCATATCCCTGGCCACCGTGACCGTATCCGCTTCCATGACCACCGTGACCGTATCCGCTTCCGAGGCCACCGTGACCGTATCCGGCGCCGCCGTGGCCACCGTGACCGTATCCGCTTCCGATGCCACCGTGACCGTATCCGGCGCCGCCGTGGCCACCGTGACCGTATCCGCTGCCGCCATGGCCATAGCCGTGGCCGTAACCGTGACCGGCACCGTACTCGTGTGGGCCGTAGCCGCCATGGCCGTAGGCCTGTCCCGCGTGTCCGTAGCCGCTGTTGTGCGCGCCCTGGCCGTAGCCGGCGCCGTGGGCACCGTGCGCGTATCCGTCACCGTAGCTGTAAAGGGGGGGGGATTGGGTATATTGATTGGGTGTGGTGGGTTGGTGTGTGGAGTGCCATTTTTGGGCAAATGTCAGACCCTGTAAAATGTCAAATGACCAGTGAGAAAAACGGAATAATATGTGACATCGAACAGGGAGTTTTACCTGACTTGGCGTTCAACAGGGCCTGTGATTACGATGGTAGTTTTGGGGAGGTGGTCGGTATTTTGAAATCTCGCAAGTATCGCATTTACTGTGTAGGGAGTGCTGCGTTATGTGCACGTGTACGCACGTAAAGTGTACCTATGCGTATTTTCGATTGATTCCGCCAGTTCGCAATTGTTTCAAGCTAGAGCTCACCCGTGTCCGGCACCGTGTGTGGCGTGCGCGCCACCGTACTTCTGTCCTGCGGCGTGATATCCTTTGTGCGCTGCTCCGGCCTCGTGTGCGCCGTGCTCGTAGGCTCCTTTGTGCGCGTCGGCGCCGTAGCCGTGCTCGCCAGCCTGCTTGTAGGCCTGGTGGCCGGCATCGTGTCCTGTGCATGTGGGTGTGTGTGTGTGTATTGTTGTAAATATCAATATTATAAGTGTCAATTGCGCGCCTTGGCTGACGATAAAAGTTGTGTTGAAAGTGGTGACAAAAAGTCATTCAGAAAGTTGTCGATTTTCACGTTTTTATATGCCTACTTGCCGACCGTTTGTCAATTCAATGTGTACAATGGGCCCAAGTAAACATTAGCACGCAGTGTCTCCATGCTCACTCACCCTCATGTCCATACTTGTGCTGGTCGGCGGCCTCAGCGTAGCCATAAGCCTTCTTATGCGCGTCCTCCTTGTGCGCGGCGCCGTAGCCGTCACGATCAGCGTGGCCCTCCTTGTCGTCGTCGTACTTCTGGCCGAACGAGTAGTAGGACGAGTAGCCGGAGCCCTTCTCGCGCTTGTGCGCGTCGGCCGCTTTTTGGTGGCCGCCGTAGGCCACGTGCGCGCCGCCTAAACGTGAAGTGTTGAAGTGTGTTTATTCATGTATGATAATGTTTATTTACAAGCTCTCTGGCTGGCTGGTCTGATGGTGTCATAGAATCATTTCGCAATGTTTTATTTTTCCGGGTAGTTAAGTGCCGTGAGATTGTTTTTCATTTGAAATTGATCCGGAAAGTGCCACTTGACCGGTCGCATGACTTGTGACATGACAATATGTACATCTTATAGGTAGGATGGTGTAAAACCGCGGCGTTTACCTTTGCCGTGCTCGTAGCCTTCGCCCTGGTGGCCGGCGCCGTGCGCGTAGCCCTTGTCGCCGTGCTCTTGTCCGTAGCCGCCGTGCTCGCCGCCGTAGCCCTCCTGGTGGCCGCCGTGGTGCCCGGCTGCACCGTATTGCTTTCCGCCGTGCCCGTAGCCGCCCTCATGCCCGCCATGCCCTCCGTATCCGGCGTGCCCTCCACGGCCTCCGTAGCCGCCCAGTGTGCCTGTGTGTTCGGGGGAGTTGCTTGGAGGGTTGCCTAGTGGTAGTGTGTTGGTGCAATGAGTATTTTTTCTTTTTTTTCTTTTGAGGGGTTGTTGATTTGAGGCAGACAGCGGTAACGGTATTCGTATTTTATATGGATAGTAGTTTTCGGACCTTATGATTTTTCCAGTTCAATATTCAATTCGAAAAACTTTTCATCAAAATCTCGTTTCTATTTCAAAATTTGACTTAAAATTCGATATGGTGTGGGTGCGCGGTGGGAAGCCTGATAGGCATGCTACCCGAGCACAGAGTGTTGTGAGCTGACTAGCTACAACTCAGAGTTGCTCACAGCAAAGTCGACTCAAGCTCACCTGCCCATGAGACGGCGCACAGACTCGCCAAGCCGACCAGCGCTGAGGCTACGACGTTTTGCATGGTTGTCTTGTTGCTGTGTGAAGCGAATGCAGAATGACTGATGAAGGCCAGAGCGCTCGCTTATATACTCCCTTGACTTGTGACCCATTTGGGTGGGGAGCCGGTTTTCGACCGTATCACTCAACTTGGCATAATGACGTATAATGGCCGGTGGAAGGTCTCAAGTGCCGCCGTATTAGCACAACGCGCCACGGGTGGGAAACCGCGGTCGCATTGTCATTCGTTCTCTCTCTCGCGCTGCATGATTTCCCACCGCCGCGTACAATTGCCCTCTTAACAGTGAAGTAACCACTGTTCGACAAAAAAAAACTGTGAAATTGCGCCACTAGTCGACGCGGCGGATTTTGCGCACAATCAGAGACGGCTGAACTTGTCGGCGGCCGTGAAACCGGACTGCGTTCATTGTCACACCTGGCGCGCCGAGGCGGCCCGCGCCGCGCCGCCGCGAATGTGCCGCGAGTCGCCCGGCGCGCCGCCCAACTTGTTTCTTTGCAAGGTGGTTCGGGCGGCGGCGCTCTTTTGTCGCCGCGGAACGGCGTTGGCGCGCCGATTTTGCTGTTTTGGGTTTGAAGTGTTGTGGTGTTTTATGACGCGAATATTCACTTTTTTAACCAGTTATGAATGTTGATTTACACTCGATTTATTTATTTCTCCATGTGAAATTTGCATTCATGGCTTTTTGTATTTATTGTTTTAAGTATTCTAGATAAGTGAATTAACTATTTTAATATAATTTTGTTTATTCGCGTTCTTACAACTAATACAAGTTAATACAAATAATGTATCGTTTTTATCTTTTTATCACAGTTATCTACCTCACTTGCCGTCGATTTTCAATTCGAGAAAGTGTCCATAAATAAGCATGAAAAATTTAAAAATGGTTTCCCTAGTAACTAAGCAATGTTTGGTTTAGAACTGGAATGTCATTACGCCGCCAAGTCATTCCCAATGCACGTCACACTTTTCCACAGTCCCATTTTCTTGTAATCTTTGCTCAATACGCCTATCACATACCTAGAATTCTTGTTCCTTTTGTTGTGCACATGCGTGTCATTTCACGCCGGCCGGCCGGTGGCGCCGAGCAATTATGACGGCACTTAGACGATTGTGGTCGCGGCGGCGGCGCGCAGTCGCTGCGCTGCACGAGTTTCTTGCCGCGCGCGCGCCCGCATTCTACGCGTGTGGGCCACTCGAGCGCGCCGCAATTACGGGATTCGCCATAGCTGAGAACTGTAAATGCGTACGCGAGTATGTATGCAAATACAATACCTACTGACTGCATAAACACATAATCAGGTCTAAATGGGGCGTATCAGTTACAAGACGAAATCGTATAAAAGGGGCGCCGAGAACTGCTGTAGATCATTCATTCGCTTCGCTTTCACTCAACCAAGTCTCACCAACCAAAGCACCGAGCCAAGAAAATGCATTGTGCTGTTCTGATATCGGCGCTGGCAGGCCTTCTGGCCGTGGCCGAGGCCGGAGTCGCTGCCTACAGGGGTAAACAAGGGTATGGATACGCACCCTATGGACATCACGGCTATGGGTCCGCCCATGGAGGTCATCAGGGAGGTGAGCACATGGAAGGGTGATTGTGGTGCACCGATGTATTGTGCTTATACTCGGCGGACATCACACTCAGTATGGAAACCTACCATAACCCATCTGAATAACGAACCAAAATTACACAGTTTTTGCATCATAATCTTTCGTTTTTACTATCGAATAATTAATTACGAAATTTCTCACAAGATTTTATTCATCAAATTATGGTAGGATTCCGCGCATACTTTGCCGTCCGCCGACTATACGCTGATTGCCACACAAATGCACTCTGAAATGGTCGCCATCCCCATCCACAGGCCATCACCAGGGCGCCGCCTACGGCCACGGGGGCCACGCGGCCGGCCACGGCTACGGCCAGGAAGGATACGGCCACGGCGACGCTCACGGCGCCCGCGGCTACGACCGTCTCGGCGGCCACGGCGCTCACGGACACAAGGAGGGCGGCCACGCAGGATACGGCAAGCACGCCGGCGCCGAAGCCGAGGGCTTCGCCAGGGGCCACGAGCACAGCTACACCTTCGACAGCGGCAAGGACTATGGACAGGATCACGGCGCTCATGGTCATGATTATGGACATGGCGCGCAGGGTTAGCTTCGTCATTGGAATTTGAACTCTCAGTGTGCATTCTTTTATGTGTGTTTATAAATTGTGCCCACTCAGCCGGCTATGGTCAAGGCGCTCATGGCTACGGTCATGGTCAGGGCCACAACTATGGCGGCTATGGACATGGCAACCATGGTTATGGACATGGTGGCCACCACGCCGGAGCTGCGCATGGCCACGGACACGGATATGGTCATGGAGGTTATGCTAGCAGTGGCCCACACCACGCCGGCAACTACGGCGGACACCATGGCGGCAACTATGGTGGACACCATGGCGGTAACTATGCACATGGTGGACACAATGCTGGATATGCCCCATACAAGAAGGAGTAGAATGTGTGTGATAACATAGGCTGCACTTAAAGGATGTGCCATCGATTTGGTTGATTTTCTGTGATAGCACCTGCTGATGCATGTGCTTTGTCTTGTTTCCTAACAAATGGTTGCATTTACCCAGTTGTTTTTCACCCACCAAACCTCATGGATCAATTTGCTCTTTTTGCTTGCCTCCTCTCGGGCGATCTTTTGCTTTATCTGTTCCCGTGCAAGAGTTTTAAGATTTGTTTTATATTATATTATATTATAAATAAAAATTTTAATACAAATACAAAATTTAATCGAATTAACTGAACAAACATATTACATAAATAAAACACAAATTAAAGCAGGCAGTGCAACTATACAAAGTAATCACATTCACCAATCCAACAACATACGACATCCATGATATTCACATAATTCATTGGTCGTTTTTCTCACCTCCCCACACCACCCAATCACCATCCACTTGCACGTCCTCAGTGTCGCCACCTTTATTCTTGTCCAAGTTTTGCTGCGACAGGTCGACAGTCTCTGCGGGCTTGTCATCCGGACTGGCATCATTTTCTGGCCATGACCACCAACCATCGGGCTAAGTTTATGTGAATTAGTTGTTGCATGGAGAAATGTCTTATTTTTCATCAAACGAAGTGGACACACACATACACACACACACACCAGTTTTCAATCAAAATTTCGAAAACTCAAATCTGCTTTGAACGCATCTGAGTTTTCTAGATTGCGTCATTTTTATCTCCGCTAACTAGTTGACGAACACCTCATTCTAGAAAATTCTAATGCATTCAAAGCTGATTTAAGAGTATTCTAAATTTTGGTTGAAAACTAGTGACTAGTGTGCGCAGCTTAGAACGCATTCGAGTTTTCTACAATGAGGTGGCCGTCAACTACAGTTGACGGAGATTAAAAATTACTCATTGTGGAAAACTCAAACACGTTCAAAGTTCGTTTATTAGTTTTCGAAATTTCGTGTGAAAACCAGTGTGTGAAGGGCCAATGTGCCCACACACACTAGTTTTCACCGTGACTTCGTGTGAAAACTGAATTTTTTTCAAATGCAAATTAATGAACACGGTTGAATGATTTCATTGAATTTCAATTTGAATTCAAATAATGAAAGTTAAAATTTGAAAATGTTACAACTAAAATACATAGCGTACAATAAGAGTAGGCTGAATGTCGCCATGTCGCCATTTCAGTTTTCACACGAGTCACGGTGAAAACTAGTGTGTGTAGGGCCAATACTACGCAATCTTTTCTTTTGTCTGAACATGAGAATTGCAACTATGGTTGGAACGATGAATTCCATATTTCGACTTTCTATGATTTGATTTAAAAAAATATCAATATCGATATCTTCAATACCCTCCAATCTGAAAAATACAAATGGCCCATCACCCAACCTTCTCATCCTTATCCCCCTCCGTTTGGCCGCCCTCATTGGGCCCGTCCAGTTTGACGGGTGACTTTGCCGACTCCATGCAGCACAGGTACGTGCCGGGCACGGTCGACTGCTGGCACTTGTACGGCCAGCCGGGCGTGGGCGAGCACGTCGATGTCGATGCGGATGTGGGCGAACATCTGATCGGGGCAGTGGGCTTTTTGTAAATCTGGGCGTTAATATTTATGCCGTATTTGCTTGAAAAATCTCCCCTCGAATAGTTCCCCCTGTAAGACAACTGAGGAAAAAAATCCCCCCTTTGAATAATTCCCCCCCCCCCCAAGGGTATGTTATCAAATTGTTGTGTTCAAATAGAACAAAAACGTCATTTTATTGTGTTAATCGAGCATATTTTGTGGAATTAGTGGATAGAACATGCATGTAAATTTTGATGAAATCATAATCCCTCCCTTGAATAATTCCCCCTCGAATAGTTCTCCCCTCATAAAAAGTCTGACGAAAAAAAAATTCCCCAGTGGGATTATTCAAGCAAATATGCCGGTCGTTGATGCGCTGCGATGTCACCTTTTCGCCTGCCTGACAGCGGGGTCGATATACGGCAGCCAGCCCGGCTGGCAGCTGGGCAGGTCGGAACAGCACACGTATCTGTCGACGATGTTCGTGTTCTGCATTTTCTTGCACACGAACCCATCTGGGCAATCATAACTGGTGCTGTCGCAGTAGTGGTAGCTGTTCGTGTCCGGGTTGCGATACGGCTCTCTGCGTATTTTATGCATCCATTGAGTGTTGACAATTGACTTGACTTTTCAACTCTACCTTGCATTTGGGCAGACTGGCGCGGTGGTGCCGACGGAGGCGCAGCAAACGTACTGTCCCGTCGTGGTGAACTGGCTGCATTCGTAGCCGTTGCCGCACTGGCCTGTGTAGCCGCCCGGCTGGCATGTCACCGGTGCCGTGCTGCCCGCTTGCAGCTTGGTGTCGCGACCCACGCACCTGTGTCATATTTATGTACATGTATATATACATAGGTGCATGCAATGCGTAATTTGCTGCAAGTGAAGCATGTAACATACCAGTTTTTAAAACGTATTTACGTTTACTCCAAAAATACGTATTCTCGAGTACTGAGTAAATACGTTTACGTTTCCTCTAGAACAAAATACCTCTACCTTTACGCGTACCTTTTACATGTACGTGAGTACAGAAGACGTAAAATGTAAAATAAATGGGGTTCATAAAAAGCAAAAACGACTCAAAGAATTGAAACGTCTGCGAAAATGGTAGCATAAATTATCAAAGTTGTGATGGGTAGGGAAAGCGACGAGACTGTCATATTAAATTTGACTCACTTTTTTGTTTTCCTGTGTACAAAATCTAACAATAAACTCGCTTTTACGTTTTCCCTAAGTAAAATGCGGATATTTACGGTTGCTCACCTTTTAAATACGCAGTTCAACGTAAAAAAATTTACTTTACGTTTTCTGTACCCAGGGGTGAGTAAAAATAAAATACTTTACGTTTAAGTTTACTTTGAAAAAGTACTGTACTTTTCACAACTCTGGCGTGTAACCTCGTGTAACCACGCACGAACCTCGCGCCACCGGCAGTGCTCGTGCCGCAGCACACGTACGTGCCGGGCATGTTGACCGACTGCACGCAGTTCTGTCCGTAGCCGCACTGGCCGCTCGTGCCCGGCGTGCACTTCGTGGGGTTGGGCGTGCCGTCGGCGCACCTGGCCGCCTGGCAGCAGTAGTACTGGCCGCGCGCATTCCTCTCGCACGTGTAGCCCTAAGTTTGCTTTATCATCACCATTTTCTATTTATTGGACGCCCACACACTAGTTGACACACGTATGTCAACTGATCTGTGTCAACTCAGATTTCGACCTCAAGTGTCGCAATGCGTTCTTAAACTTGTGTCACTTGCCGTAATCTCAATATTTCAACATTGCTGCACGTGCATTTGGGGGTCGTTCTGCGACACGTGTAGTCGAAATCTGAGTTGACACCGATCAGTTGACACATGTGTGTCAACTAGTGTGCTGGACACCATTAGCTGCGACACCTTCAAACTATAAACAATAAGTACGAACAGTTGGGCAGGTGTTGTACGTGGGCGAGCAAGTCTGCGCGCTGGTGCCTTGCATGTACGGCTGGCTGCCAGCGGGACAAAACCCGGTGCTCGTGCCACCGCTCGCGCAGCACACCAGCACATTGTTCACGTTGCTGTAGTCGCACACGAAGCCGTTGGGGCAGGTGCTGGCCACGCCCGCCTGAGTGCAGAAGCGTGGTTGCCCAGAGAAGGTGTAGGCCGGCTGGCCCGTGCTGCGGCAGGTGAACTGCGTGCCCGTGCCGCCGCTAGAGCAGCATACTGAGATGCTTGGCTGCGAGTGTTGTGATATGTTTATGAGGTGTTCTATTGAGACATCGGAGGCCAGTTCCACAAAGGGAAAAATGATAAAGTTTTAAAAAATTTCCCTATTTAAATTATGTTTTCAAACGTTTTTCAGTTATTTTCTATTTGTCCCTTTACTCTTTACTTTATAATTCGCTTTACTTTACTTTTCTTTTTACTCTTTACTTTACTCTTCAATTTTTACTTTAATTTTCATCTTTACTTTTTACTTTACTCTTCAATTTTTACTTTACAATTTTTAATTTACTCTTTATAATGCTCTTCAATTTTTCTTTACTCTTCAAATTTTACTTTGCTCTTCACTCTTTACTTCACCACTGGCAGAGCTGGCCCCAGTTTGCATTTTGTAACACACCCTGGTGCTGGGCTGGCAGGTGTAGCCGCTGGGGCAGGTGTTCATCCCTTGCTGACAGGTCATCGGCTGGCTGGAACTTGGAAATGTGTACACTTGTGCCCCGTTGTAGCACTGCAGCGAGGTGCCCGGCGTCGAGCCGTAGCGGCAGCACAAAAGTGTGCCTTGAATGGTCGACTGACTGCAGCTGTATCCTGTCGGGCAACTGCGAAAGTTTTTGAATATAAGTTTTTCTTGGGTACTTTATTTTCCAGCAGTCGATCGAATAAACCTGGTATCAGAAAGACTGGAGCAGCGCTGTATGCTCGTGCCCACTTGATAGCCCGACCACCCGATGGGGCACTTCGCATTGACAAACGTGGGTTGACTACAGCAAATGGCGATGTTGGCCACATTGGATGCCTGGCACGTGCTGCCCCCCTGACAGGCATTTTGATATCCTAAGCGACACTGAATGACCTGCCCGTATGGTTTGTATGGAGCCAGGGCGCTATTGGCACACGCAGTTGGTGTCAAGGTCGATCCACTCTGGCAGCAGATGTATTGCGTGCTGGGGGCAGTCCCAGACCCTGTAAAATGCCCTGTAAAATGTCAAATGTCATGCAAAGTGTATAAAATCATGTGAAATGCCCTGCAAAATGGCAACCTAGTTGACATTTTGCAGGGCATTTTACATGCTTTTAGACATTTTACATGATTTTTGACACTTTGCATGACATTTTACATTTTACAGGGCATTCTACAGGGTCTGGGACAGGCACCTGATTGTGCTGGCCGAGCAGGTGTAGCCGGCCGGGCAGCCCGTGCTGGGCGACGATGGATTGCATTGCTGGGGTGCACTGGTTCCTGGTGTTGTGTACGACGGCTGTCCGTTTCGACACTGCGGTCTGACCGATGTGCCACTGCCGCAGCAGATGTAACGGCCGAGAGTGGGTGATACTTGGCACGTGTAGCCGGGCTGTGTTCGATTTTGTGTAAGGGGATGAAAGGGACTAAGAACTATGTACCGAATATCCTCGAATAAGTCCCCAGGGGCCAGATTTAATTCTCCCTACAGATTTGTAGGGTAGGGCGTACGCCCGATAGATTTTTTAAAGTTCAGCCGCATCGACGCACAAGCATCGAGAGCAAGGCGGTTTGTAAAATATACGAAACCATCCCTGAAGGTCGCCGATATTGCAATATGACGTATATCGCTTCGATGTTGGCCCGGAAATCACTATTTCGTCATTTCTTGGCCGTCGCCAATTCGCTTTTTATTTTATTTTGTCAGGCGGGTCACTCGCATAAGTCGCGCATTTGTACGCTCGTGCATGCATTTCTTTCTTGTCGCTGCACTCATGGTTTCGGTTGCAGACAGTGAACACTAAAAAAGTGACCACCTGACTACACAAAAGCGTGACTTATGCGAGTAACCCGCCCGACAAAATAAAATAAAAAGCGAATCGGCAGACGGCCAAGAAATGACGAAATGGTGATTTCCGGGCCAAAATCGAGACGATATACGTCATATTGCAATATCGGCGACCTTAAGGAATGGTTTCGTATATTTTACAAAACCACCTTGCTCTCGGTGCTTGTGCGTCGATGCGGCTGAACTTCAAAAAATCTATCGGGTGTACGCCCTACCCTACAAATCTGTAGGGAGAATTAAATCTGGCCCCAGGGGAGTTTTTTTTCGTCAGAACTTTTTGAGGGGGGCTTATTCGATTGGGGAGTTATTCGAGAAGAGGAGTTAGGTAATTTTTCCCCTGGTAAGCTAACATGGAGGAGTTTTTCGAGCAGGTGGACTTAATCGAGAATATACGGTATTTATTTATTTGTGCATGTAACCAACGCTGCTGCAATAGTCTGCTGGAGAATTGCAAAACACCGGCTGCTGGTTGGCGCCCAACAAAGCTTGCTGACCCGCCGGACAGAGACTCGAACCTGGCAGTGCAACGAAAATGAACCCTGATTTATATCCATAAAGCACAAATTATTTCTCATTTACCCGTGGAGCTGCTACAACAGATGGAATACTGCGGTGCATTAGTCGCTTGCAGACACGTGGTGCCGCCGACGCAATTGGTCGGGTTTTGCCTATTGCAGAATGTGAGCGCGCTGCTGCCGGGCGCGCGGTACGGTTGGAAGCCGGCCGGGCACGTGTAATCTGTCGGAGTTGTGGCCGAGCGACAGCAGACGTAAGTGCCGGCCACGCCCATCGCTTGTTGACATGTGTAGCCTGGTAGAGGAGGTCACGCAATTGAGTAGAATGTGATAATGGTTAGAGATTTTAGGGTGCACAAGGTCTCTCAAAGGCCCTACGCACACTAGTTGACAAGGCATCGGGTGAAAACTGGGCCGACTTTTTCCATTCATATTTTAGTTGATGGGTCGCAGAACAATGTTCAGATGCACGTACCATTATTAAATTTATTTTACATTGCCGTATGTGCACTTGAAAATTCTCCCATCGCGACTTGTCAACTAAAATCTTGCAAACCAGTTGACATCTAGTGTGTGCAGCTCCAACCAACCATTTGAGCAGGAGTTAGCTCCGAATGGAGTGCAAGTCTGCGGCTGCGTGCCCAACGTGGATGGCTGTGAGCCGTCGTGGCAGCGCACGTTGGTTGGCTGGTTGCCGTAGCAGCAGATGGACACTGCTGTTGACTCGAGCGACGACTGACAAGTGGACCTGTTGAGTGGCGTGTTTAGTGTTCCAAAACGGAAGAGAAAATTAAAAAAAAACTTATATTTATTCATATTTTCTCTTGCTTTTAGTAGAGAGTTTTAATTATTTATATCTATTTTTGTGCGTGAGCACAGCGCCAGGCGCGCATGGCGCCACAGCAAAAAAGCGCCAAGCGTCAAAAGCGCCATGGCGCTTTTTGCTTTGGTGCTAGTGCCAGGCGCCAGCACCATGGCGCTTTTACATTACTAGTCATTAGTAGTCTACCATTGTATGTTATACTATTTATCTACACATACAGCGCAATGACTCACCCCTGGGGGCACATGTTGGGCACGTTCACATTGCACACTACGTTCTGGTTGTTGCCTGTCAGTGCGGGCGTGCCGTTGCCCTGGCAATGGAGGTTTGTGGTAGACGAGCCGCCCGTGCAGCAAATGCTCACACTTGGCACGTTCACCGATTGCTGGCAGGTGTATCTGCGATGAGTGTATCGAACTAGAATCTTTCAGTTCCTTCACATCGCAATTTTGTATCATACTACCGTATTTGCTTGAATAATTACCCCTTGAATAATCCCCCTCTCAGATAATTCCCCCTCGCATAGTTAAGGCATACGATCAAGTTGTTTTGCCTAATATTCACTAAAATGGTATGTTATTTTGTGAATAAACCATATTTTGTGAAACAACTTCATAGAAATATCCATGAAAATTTTGACGAAATAATAATTCCCCCTTGAATAATTCCCCCCGAAGAGTTCCCCCCTAATTGCCCCCTCAAAAATGTCTGTCGAAAAAATATTTTCCCAGGGGAATTATTCAAGCAAATACGTTACTTTTATTTGAACTGAGCCACTCACGGCGCATTGCAATTAGGTGCCGTCGGAGTACAGTATTGATACTGATTTCCACCCATCATGTAAGGCGAGCCACTGTTGGGGCAAATGTAGTTCTGGCTCTGTTGCGCATAGCAGCAGATGTAGGTTCCTGGCGCGTTCACTGCCTGTTGGCAGGTTGCCAGCGAGCCTGTTGCGACTGGGCAAGAACCGCCGATGCCAGAGCAGAACTGGTTGCCACCCGCTGTTCCCGAAACTGGAGTACCCTGAAAAATATGTATTTAAATAGGTAAATACTTAGATCATCAATTTCCATTTTCATCACGACATGACATGTCACGACAAAAACACAGCACACCTGTGGGCAGGAATATTGTGTCACACCGGTGCCGCCGGGCGTGCAGCAGACGAACTGGTTGGGGACGAGCGTCGACGCGAGGCAGGTGCCTCTCGCAGCACACGAAGCACTGGCCGGATTGCAGAACTGCGTTTTCACGCCGGTCAACTCACAAACTTAGTGCTTCTTCCCATCACACAAGGGTTCTCCAATGGGGGTTGGGGGGGTTACCTACACCTTAAAACACCTGGAACACCTTGAAGAAAACCATAAATTGAACCCCGGCAATCCCGCCCCCAAACGCCTCAAAAAATGTTCAGCTATCGATCCATCCGGAGGAGCGATTTGCCATCTATCCAGACCTACCTGAGCATCAAAATCTAGGATACACGTGCATCACATTCACTCACAGTCTGCACTCCATTAGTCAAAGTCCATCCATTGGGGCAGGCATTCTGGCCCGTGCCTCCACTGGGCTTGCAGCACACATAAGTGCCAGCAATGTTGGACGGCTCGCACACGCTGCCCGCGGCGCAGTTGGGCACGTTCATGTTGCAGTACTGCGGGGTGGCCGCGCTCGGGTAGGGCGAGTGGCCGCCGATAGCGCACTGGACACTGCCGCCGCCGGTGTTTGATGAACAACACAGGTACTGGCCGACGACGCCGCCCACGGCCGATTGGCATGTTGCTGGCGACTTGCAGCCGGAAATGGAGCCGCTTGGAGCCCCTGCGTGCGCTTTCGTGTGAGTGGATTCGTTGTGACTCATAGAACAGTCAGAACAGAGTATTTACCTTGTCTGCACGCCTGCGGTCTGCCTTGCAAATCTAACACAGTGGTGAACTGCGCGGGGCAGCGGCCTGCCGTACCACAGCACATGAATTGCCCGGTGGTGGTCTGGCTGCACGTGTAGCCCGCTGGACATTGGTTGACTGCGCCCACGTTGCACTGGCGCGCCGATCCCGATTGTGACTCCAAGTAGGGCACCTGCGATTGCGTGCGTGTCGTTTCAAAGTTCTGTTTGCCGCAGGACATCACCGCCGCACACCTGTCCGCTGGTGGCGCATTGACCCAGGTCCCTGCCGCAGCATTGGTACGCGGCCGACCAGAAGTTAAACTCGCACCCGTAGTTCGCTGGGCAACTTTGGGAACCGTCCGGCCTGCATGCTTGAGCTGAGCCAGTCGGCGCCGACAGCAGCGGCGCGAAGCCCGTCGGACATCCTGCGTGTTTGCGAGTTTGTGTTGTGCAACTGCAGGTTGTGTCATGTTTTGGGTAGGTAGATTCTGGTTCATGCTTTAAAGGGTGGTTAAGTGCATGCGAGTATTTTGCATAGAATGTGTATAAGTACCGATTCTGGTCATTACCATTTTTGGTCACACGTTTTCTGTTTTCCGTCTCTGTCACTCCAGCTTCACTGTTCTCTGGCGTTGTAGTTTTGATCTGGATCGTTGTAGTTTTGATTTTGATCGTTTTCTCTTCAACTGCAATATTTATGCGTTTCGTTTCTATAGCGCGGGATGGGATTCATTTGTGCTTTGAAAATGGCAAGCTACGCGTGAAGTTATCAAGCAAGCTGTTGACTGTTATGTCTTCCTTCTACTTTCCATTCCGGCCAAAACTTATCGATCTGTCGATCTCACCATTGTCTGCCTCACAACACTGGTAGCGATCGATGATGTAGCTCCACTGGCAAAGGGCTTTGCCCTGACACGACTGGGTCGCGCTGCCCGGCGTGCACGTGACCACTTTGCCGCCCGCCTTCACCGCCCGACTGCCCGACGGGCAGCCCTCCCCTGCAGAGAAAAGTCGGTCATGTTACTTGTGAAACGTTGAGTTTAAGTTTTATGCTATGGAAAAACAATTTATGGAACTAATGTGGGCTGAATCATACAATATATTGATCATAAATTTTACTAAATATTAAATATGATGAAAAAATTATCCTCCCCTCGAAAAACTCTCCCCTTTCTCGAATAACACCCTCAAAAACTTCTGACGAAAAAATAACTCCCCGTGGACATATTCGAGGATATATGGTACATATTTCGCTTGTAATGAAAATTATGTTGAAGTTTAACAAAAATATTCAATTGACCAGTAGCTACATTGTTTCTTCACTCAAACACGCTCAACCCCGCAAAGCAACCTGGATCCTTCCCACAACAATGGTAGCTGCCGGTGAGCGAGTCCTGGTAGCACATGGTGTCGCCGGGGCAGCTGCCCGCCTGGCTCGGCGAGCAGGACACCTCCTGGCCTTGGGCGTTCTTCAAAGGGCGCGTGCCGAACGGGCAGCCCACGGGTGGTGGTTCTTGATCCAGACGGAGTAGACAACAGTAGCCCGAGTCTTTGCAGATCGATGGTGGAAGGCAGTCGTTGTCGGCGCTGCACGATTGCTTTTGTCCCTTGCCATCTGTGGAAGCGGTGGTTGTTTTTGTTTCAGTATTGGTGGATTGTTGAAACCTTGCCAACATTACCCGTGAAGAGCTTCCCATCGCCACCGCACAATTGCCTCTCCTCAGTTTGCGAAGGCCGTCCGGCCGCGTCGCTCGCAGTGGTAGCTGGGGGCAGTCCCGAACCCTGTAAAATGCCCTGTAAAATGTCAAATGTCACGCAAAGTGTCAAAAGTCATGTAAAATGCCCTGCAAAATGGCAAACGTACGTTTGCCATTTTGCAGGGCATTTTACATGACTTTTGACACTTTGCGTGACATTTGACATTTCAGGGCACTTTACAGTGTCTGGGATTGACACCTGGTCGGGTCGGCGCGGTGGGTACGGTGCCGCCCGCCGTGGTCGACTTGTCGTCGGCCGGCGCCGGGCAGCACACGTTCGCCTGCGGCTCGCACACGTAGCCCGAGGGGCACGGCTGGTCGGTGGGTCGACCGCATGATTGAGCCTTTGTGCCCGATTCCATCCAGGGACGCAGACCCGACGCGCACACTGAGTTTAGGTGATCAGTGTGATAAGGCTGTTGTGGGTTTGAAGTGGTTTTGTGGTAGCTGCGAGACTCACTGGGCAATGAGCGCTGCTTCGGCACATGCTTTGAAGTCTCTGCACTGCTGGCAACTTGCCAGGCCGCAACGCACAGTGCTGCGAGCGAAAGTATTGCTACCGGCCGTGCAAATTTCAATTCGGATCAAAGCACCAACCGTAACTAAAAACTGCAATGTGCATCTTCATGTCGCTGTTTGTTGATTAGTACAGAATATATATATCATAAAATCTGATCTAGTCGAAAAGTGCCAAAATATCTAGCGGTGGAGTACCGAAAAGTCGTATGAAATGGATATAAAAATCGTTCGTTCGTTCGATTAAAGCGTAGCCACTTAGGGGCGTCAGCTTCAGTCCACTTTGTAAATATTGTCTGGATGGCGGCAATTTTATATAGTTGCGCACGGTTGCGCTGCGCTGCACTGTTTCGTCACGGTTGTATGAATAGGGCACCGGATTGCATTATTGTATTGATTTACAGTCAAAACAGACAATGTAAGCTGCGTGTGATTGTTTTGCGCTCTGAATCAGCGTTTTTCTACATCTGAGGCGCGGCATTTTGTTTGACTGACGCCCACATAAATTCACGATTATGATTTAGCGAGATATCTGTTTGAGTGGTACATTTCTGTCGCTGTACGGCGTGGCTAGTATGTGGGATGGTAATGCCATTGTTGTGGTCACAGAACTGCGCGTAATATTTATCCACAGCCAACTTCCAACCACCTGCCTAGCGATGGTCCCGGGCCGCATTTTTCTTAAAAACAGACGATTTTTTTAAATTTAAAAATCTTTTTAACGATTTTTTTAAAAACGCTGGTGAAGCAATGAAAAACCGGAACAGACACACAATGGGATCGTGAGTTTCGTGACAATAATACGTTTCCCCTTCTTTTGAAGCCTGAAACAACACTGCAAGTCTATTTTTTGAGCTTCATGTCGAAACAGTCAGAGCATTTTCCCATTCCAATTAACTGTGCGCCACCTGGTATTTGTGGCTTCTTTAGAACTTCACCCACCAAATATCAGATTTTTTTAAACAGCGTTTTTAAAATTTTGAATTAATTTGTATGTTCAAACCAAATAACCATCTGTATTGCTACGACCGCCCACGCTGATTCACGTAACATTTGACACTTTGTTTGCCCCTGTGACGCAACACAATGCCCCACACCTGGGTGTTTATTTGCGTGAAGCGTAATTGAATGTTGAGCATTTTTGGTGAATGGGAGCAATGCAAATTTGGAGGGTCCGAATGCCATACGCGGCGTGAAAAACTCAAACTGCAGCGGTGCACATCGGCGACACGCCCACGCCAGATTTTTGTTCCAGCATTTAATCGGCTCGGTTTTTTATGACGTAATCCAAGCGGTTTTTCCAAGCAAGTTGAACGAAAGCAGAAAATTAAATAAGTTCCCATCTATTGTCTAGTCGGGCGACAACCAAACAAGTGTATTCCATGTAAACTTATTTAAAGTATAGCACTAGGTACAGTACGATGGAAAGTGCAATACTTAGGTAAGCTTTGGTGTGTAGGTATGTACTGAGCGATTGAGTTAATGTGTCAACAAATAACGTTATGTTTCGTTTAATCCCTGAACTGTCAACAAATGAAGATGCAATGGGTAAAACATATTTATTGTAGAAATCATAGTGGCGGAAAAGCGCCAGGATTTGTGGCGCGGGCGCCAGTGGTTCCATTTTTTAAGAAAGTTTTTATCGATGAGTGGAAGGCATTTCCACCAATAACAGAGCAGTAGGTGGTTGGAACAATCTCTGTGGTTTGTTCTCCATGAATGTCTCAAAAATTCACTTAAATCATCAAATTCAGTCCAATGTGTAAATTTAATTTGTCTAGTTTGGCATGTCGCCAGTGCCTACTGCCGCGTCCGCTGCTATTCGTATTTTAATATACCTAAGAACCAATTACGAGGACGTGAAGTCGTATTTGATCGATGGCAGTGCCAAGTGCCGATAAATTAGCACTTCAATTTGCTTTGCGAACTTTTCACCGTGTGCACTGCACTGCTGTGCTAAATTTTCTTACTTGTATTGGACGACAATCGTTTTTACAACCAAATAAAACCCATTTTGCGCCCCAAATCTTCAGTGAATCGGGAAAATTTGCACAAATTTCTATTCAGTTTTGTGTGTTTCAATTATTCGAAGGATGGTATAACGAGCACAGAGATTTTTTTCCATTGCCACTTACCGTACTTATTCTAATAAATAGAACGGCATAAATACCTCGATTAGAAGGACAACTCCACTAAGGGCTCACGAAAACAATAGAACGGCAACCTCCAATTGAAGGGAAAATAAATAGAACGGCGCTCTTCTGTTCGAAAAAATACGGTATATGGAACCAATTATTTATATAAATTTCAATAACGGTCACAATTCTAAATTTGACGGAATCACTAGTGATTGTAAAGTTGCCGAGCCTACGGTGCCCCCGAATAGAGAATCAGTTCAGTAGTATTTTTGGACGATGGACTACGATTCATCATTGGTCAAACGTACTTACGTTTACTCGAAAAATGCGTATACTCGAGTACAGAGTAAATACGTTTACGTTTCCTCAGAAAAAACGTATGAAAGTACTCGAGTACAGAAAGCGTATTTCAGACAGTTTTTTATTGGCTTTTTAAAGGAATAGAAGGAAAAAAGTAATAAAATAGGCTAAATATCGTGACAAATAGGTAGGTGAAAATGCGGTTGAAATCCCATACATAGCAAAAAAAATTGCTGAAAAACAAGCCAAAACTATATATGAAAATCAGTGGTTTTGAGTGAAAATTGGGGCGAAACTTCACAAAAATACTCACGTTTACGTTTTCCCAGGGAAAAAGTACATTTACTCACGTTTACTCGTGAGCAAAAGTAGAAAAATTACTTAACGTTTTCTGTAGTCAGGGGGTGAGTAAAAAATAAATAGTTAACGTTTACGTATACTTTGAAAAAAGTTCGGTAGTTTTAACAAGTCTGCTACGATTGATACATTACGTTTATGATTTTATGACGAGCAAACTACGCGTGCATGTCAAATCTACGTTGAGCCCGTTTTTCTGGATTCGGTCGGCTATTATGTTTTTTTTGGATTAGAACTCATCAATTACTGGTCAATTTTCACATTTCACGAAATCGTTGTGGGTTATGGGGTGAGTACCGGCAAATATTCAGATTTACCGCTAATTACTGGTACGGTGACGTAATATTTCTTACCGTAGTACCCAGTAACGTTTTTTCAGAATGGCACCGGTGTTGCGGCAACTTTTTCAGTCGTTTTTTCCATCACTAACAATCACACGCAAAAACTCAATTCAATTTTACCTGCGGGCGGCCCCGACGTCTGTTTACGGATTGAATACGGTCCAAAGTTTAGCGGCAAAACGTGAACGATCATTGATCATCGATTGACTTTCGATAGCGAATGCCGTTTGTGAAAATATCGCAATTGTCATGAAAATGTTGTGATGAAAATTGAAAGCGGGCCGGCCGGCCGGCGGTCACAGATTTGCAAAATTTAGTGCACTCATGCGTGCATGTGGGTGAACTTTCTTCATTGAAAAAGTTGCTGGATATTTGCGCGTGTGCGCAAAAAACGTCACCAAGCAGTGGGTCAGGCGGCGGCTTTCAACGGTGTCTGATAAATTACATTTACGGTTGTGCAAAAACTATTGTTATGATTTTTTAAGAGCGGTAACAAATGTCTCCCAAGTTCCCAATTCTCGGCATAAATAGAATACTTATTTAGGTAATTGTTGAAAATGCAATTTTTAAATCTGTAGAAGCGTTGCCGTCAATGGTTAGCAATTTAATGATCTTGCGAGATTTCGGCTATCCAATTCGTGGTACCGGAACCACATTGAGTCGGGCCGCGTATAATAATAAAAAAGAATTAATCGGGCTGCCCGAGAAATGGAAAACCTGTGGGACGTCGGGCTCACGAACTTGCGAGACAGGTGAAAACGCGTACCTAGTCACTGAGCTATTTCACAGCAACAAATGGGTGTGTGATGCGTCATGAAGCGTCGTGAAGTGTCTTCATGGTGACACTTCCCGACGCTTCACGAAGCTGGTTGGCGCTTCCCGGCGCTTCACGAACAATGTCGTGAAGTCAATTTACCTCACTGCCATGCTTCACAACATTGCCTGGGCATTAGTTTTATGCGTGGTGAAACGTCTGCGTCGGGAAGCGCACTTCACGAATATTCCGCCGTCGTGAAGCTAGGTGAAGTATGTGGAAGATAATTCACCGAAAGTCACACGCTTCACGAACTCATTTTTGCTGTGTTCGAAAATGGCAATTTTCATTCCATCCATTATATATTTTGCTCTGCACTTTAATCCCCGGATCGCTTGGTTTTGTTTAGGTCAAGGTGTCAAATGCAAACGCGTGCATGCGTGCTGCTGCTGAATCCCCCTTGAAGTTTGAACTGCAAGTTGTTTGAAAACTGGCG
>OZ038457.1:16531918-16558040 GCA_964036195.1 Sphaerolaimus hirsutus
TGTTTGAAAACTGGCGGCAAAGTTTACACGCGCCGTATACCGTATTTACTCGAATAATTCCCTCGAGGAATGTGTTTTTCCGTGATACTTTTTTAGAGTGGACTATTCGAGGGGGAATTATTCAAGGGGGGATTATTTTTCGTCAAAAATTTCAAGCATGTTTCTATCAATTCATTTCATGAGATATGCGTTATTAACAGCATAACATGCCATTTTTTGTTAAAATTATACACAATAAATTGATCATATACCTAACATTATTCGAGGGGGAATTATTTTTCCTCACTCGTCTAACAGGGGGGTTATTCAAGAGGGGATTATTTAAGAGGGGATTATTCAAGAGAGGGGAATTATTCGAGTAAATATGGTACTTCGCACATATGTACGCACATGTGTGTACTAAATAAATATGTACACATTTGCATACCAATTCGCCATTCATGGAGAAGTTTACAATGTCCAGTCGGGGAGCGCCGATTTGTGCTGGATAAAGTGAATTTTGCGCCCGATGCACAATTGATGCTCCATTTTGAGTAGAAATTCCATTGTAGAATTTTTGCCAATTTTTGCATGCAGGTTAATTGTGTCTGGTCATTCTCAAACAAGAACTTGATTTACATATCCATTGGCCATAATTTTTGGTACTCTGTCTGCGATGATGTCCAGTCGACCTCATACACTGTCAAGTTACAACTTTCAGACAATGTTTCAACATCCCCGCAAGATGTTTACATGATATTTGAAACGTTACTTATCACTTGGCAGGGCAATTTAAGCGTTTTTCTGCTAGGTATTTCAACTCGCTCACAAATTGATGTTAAAGCGAATTTGAATGAACATGATCTGACATAAAAAGCTATTACCGTATTACCTCTAATATAAGGTATACCTTATATTGTTTTCGTCAGATTTTTCGAGCCAAAAGTTATACCTTATATTAGAGGGTACCTTATATTAGAGGGTACCTTATATTAGAGGGTACCTTATATTAGAGGGTACCTTCAATTCTTTTCACCAGATTTTAAGGAATTTTTTTTCAACAGTGAACAACGATACAATTCATTTTTTCAAATTGGAATGTACGAAATAGGTGGTACAGTATCACTACAAAATGGCAGAAGTCGACGAAGAGTTATCGCAGTGCCCTTCGGCACCATTTTCATCATTTTCATCATGTTTGGCGACCTTTTTAATGATTTTGCGCATTTTGGCTCGCAGGCAACTGTGCCGTATATTAGAGGTTTGCCTTATATTAGAGGGTACCTTATATTTATTTCGTCGCGTTCAAAATAGCCAAAAGTTATACCTTATATTAGAGGGTACCTTATATTAGAGGGATGCCTTATATTGGAGGTAATACGGTATCTGACGCACGCGGTCATTTTAACTGTGCGGGTGCACTGTTTTATATTTAATTTTAGTTGTAATTTGAAGAGGGTATTTATTTCTGCATATCAGAAACTCGCGCCAATTGCGATTTGTCACATCTTTGCGTGTATTTAATCGTCAGAGTTCGAATTTTATTGTCACTCACACGTGTCGAGTGTCCGTTTATCACCAAACTCATAGGTATCCGTCTATCCTGTGGTTTCAGCGAGACTCATATGACCATTGCCCCCAATTTATCATGTATTCAAACACAAACAAATGCGCGCAACAGGAATAGGTTGGTGTTTCTATTGTTATTTTCCCCAATCAGTTACCTCGTTTGAATTGGTCATTCAAAGGGCCCAATAGTGAAACTTGGATTCGGTAGAATTTGAGTGCCACCTGTCTTTGCACGGGTGAACGAATGTTTCCGCACACGAAACGACAATTTGAAAAATGAAATGAAATGAAGCATTTATTCGCTGTATTAGTATGTGTATTTTTATCGACTTGAATGGTAAATAAAAACAAAAAAATCCATCGACAATTTCGTTACGTTGCGTACAAAGAGTAGGCACTTTCTTTCTTCAGAAACTTGCCATATTTAGCATGCAGGAAATAATGACTAAATTGCATGAAATTTCGACGAGAATGACATTTTGACGTACCTAGTCTTGTTGGAATGAGCGATTGTTTGATTGAATGTTATAGCACAGAACGTTTTTATGTACCGTATTTCCTCGAAATACCCCAGGGGGTTTATTTTTTCAGAGTGTAAATTTTGAGGGGGTGGTTAATCGGGGATGAGAGTTTTTCAAGGGGGTTTATTATTTCGGCAGATTTTTTTGAACTCTCAGACTTATTCGTTGTTTCTCAGGTGCCACACACGCTGGATGTCAACTGTTTCAGTGTCAACTCGATTTTAGTTCAATTTAGGTTGCAGGACAACTTTCAAGTGCATGTGCTGCAAAGTCAGTGAGTAAGGTATATTCTTATGTGTATTTGAACATGGGTTCGCAGCCCAGAAACTAAAAATTTATCAAAAGCCATCGGCCGAGTTGACATCCGGATGTCAACTGGTCCAACAGTTTGTCATAATTTTTTAGTTAGTTACAAATTGGCGCCTAACGCACGCAGACCTAGAAAAATGCAACAGTAACTGACATGTATAAGCGTCTATCCTGTCCTTTCTAAGTCCTGTTCTAATGTAACTCCGTCACTGTTTTTAACGTGGAGGTATTTCAAGGCTGGGGGTATTTTGAGGGTAGAGGTATTTCGAGGGTGGGGGTATTTCGAGGGTGTGGGCATTTCGAGGGTAGGGGTATTTCGAGGGTGGGGGTATTTCGAGGGTGTGGGCATTTCGAGGGTAGGGGTACTTCGAGGGTGGGGGATTTTCGAGGGTGGGGTATTTCGAGGAAATACGGTATATGCATGCGTGCATTGCATGACTCTACGCGTGTGGATCGTTGTGTCATCTGCGGGCGCACCTGCCAATGTGTGATGATTGCGCGTGCACTGTCCACGTCGCTCGCCTTGCCTCAGCGCAATCTTGCTCCCGCAAAGTATCACTTTTTTGCCAAATTTTCCCGCAAAAATCATAGTGGTCATTTTTATTGTGGGCTCCATGTCACGGTGATGCTACGTGACACCATTTGCGAACTGGGCCGGTGCCAGGATTCGCGTTTATGTGTGAAGGTAAACAGATGGAACTAACTAAAAATGACCAGTCAAAATAGAGCGATACAATCGCCTGTAATGCATTGTATAATGCTGTAAAATGCGTGGAAAATTGCTGTATGATGAAAAGTCAATGTAGTTTGTGTAGCTCCTGCCACACTGCCGTACAACAGTGACTGGCTACTCGTCATTGTTCGAAACGTCCGTTCACTTACCTATTCATATTTATTTTTGATTTGACCATTTATTACATTTATTTGAACATACATTTATCTATTACTTTCAGCTTATTCGATACACAGAAAACGTTTTTCACATGTATTTTGGTATTTTATATACGTACATTGCTAACGGTGACTAATTTTTTTGAGAACACCTTCTGTGTTTGAGTTGTTCAGAAATGAGTATCTGTGTTTTGAGTTTTTGAACAAAAAAGTTAAGTACCTAACAGTGTGGTTCACTTCTTTTGTGTGAAAGCTTATGTTTTTACATAAAATTGAGTTTTTGGGTAAAAGTGGGTTGTATTCAGACCAAAATTGGTTTTGTGCATGTTCAGATCAAACTGAATGCAACCAATTGTGCATTCATTCACTGTACAACAAATTTTATTGGGATTTATTGGAACTATATCTGAACATGCTTATGCATCATTTTATGTCTTCACAACATTTGAGCTGTTCACAGTCTCAAAACATAATCGTTACAACAAAAACTCACATTAGAGAGCTTGATTCATATGCAAATTCTCCACTCCCAATATAACACTAGGCACTGATTTAAAGCTTGTTCTACTCCACCAGTGAACCAGCACAATAAGCACACTCAAGGCGATTTGTTCCAATGCTGTAAAATGTCCTATTTTGACTTATTTGGCTTATAATGCCCAATCCAGTGGTTAATTTTTGTCATTTTTGTCAGGTTATTTCCCCCTATGTGTAAAAACCACATCAACTCATCAGAAACTTGTTTTGCAAGAAATTTATCCACTGACTCACTTTCTGAGGGAAAATGAGCTGATGAGCTGTTAACGCCAGTTGAGATCTGCATCAAGATCATCATGACAGAGAATGTGGAACAGACACATCATTGATTTATTCTTGTTGCAAATTTATCACACTATCAGCTCATATTTTGTTGATAAGCTTGAGCATCACATTATCATCAATTTCATGTGATACTCTAAAAATAGTGTTTTATTTATGTTTTCTGTGTTTCTGTGTTCTTCATAAAAAAACTCATTTTTGTTTTCAATTCTTCAAAATTTCAAGTTTCTGTGTTTCTGCCTAAAACAAAAATGCAGAAACTCAAGGAGTTTCTGTGTTAAAAACGTTAAAAGCGTACATAAATACATACATAAATGGGTAAATACCTATTTACAACCAATTCTGCCATTCTGATTTGAATAAAATATGTTCGTTTCATTCCGCATTCCCTTTCTTGAGTCATTAAAATGCTTTTTTACTGTAGTCTAGCAATGAGAAAAGGTGGCTGCATCGAGTCAAAATGTAGGTGACGTGATTTGCGTAATTCGAGAATTCGCCTATCGATCCCGGCTCCGGTATCTGGGCGACATTTGCCAACGAAATTTTTCCTTATGTAGACACATAAATGAATATATATACGTCTCTTTACCCTTATTGACATGTCGCCGGTGGACGATGCATCTGCCGATTTTGGTCAGACGGGAAATTTATGGTCCTTGATCGTGAATTTTGACATTCAATTTGCCCACGCCCCACATAGAAGTTTTTATCGACGGCCGTCGAATTTTTTCCCCGTTTTAGTGCGCTGGATTGACTTCCATACTGCGTAGCGTAAATGCGGGTGTTTACGAATGAAGGTGTTTTATGAATGTCTTAATTAAGGCGTTTCTCTATTCTGCACATCCAACCGCTCGCTTTTCACAACCTACCTATTTATTCACTTAGCAATAAATACGCATGAGTTTTTCTCACTGTAAAATTTATTTCGCAAAAATCATCAATGTCCATTTGAATGTGTGTGTGTGTCTTTTTAATTAAACAAACTTTTATCGCGCGATTGTAGTGTAGGTCGCAAATCTTTGTTATTAAAAGCGTCTTGCAATATTCAATGCCCTGTGGCGTCTCAATTCCATCACCATTCTAAAATCCGGGCAGAACAAACCGCAATAATTCACGCGCACCAACAATTCCCCCAATCTGAAATCGCAGATTTTCTCAGCATGTACCCCCCTTGACTGCCCGAATCGAGTTACAAGTCGAGTTACATCGAGTCGACACTTAGCGGCTGCGCGCGCGACAATCGACCGGCTAGCGGGGCGGCGATGACCTTTGCACCTGCATTGTGCCGCTGACAAAGGCCCGCGGCGCATCCACACGCTGCCCGTGTTAAATGGCGCACGGCAACCGGCCGCGCGGCACCGGTCGCTGACGTAAGTTTGCCGCGGCCCTTTACAGGTCCGTTTTGATTGTGTCGCCCGGTAGACATCTCGCCTCGATTGTGCTATATTGTGGTAGATGCATGAGACGGGTAAAGTGCCCCGCGAAGTGATCGCGTTGGTGGCGAGTTGAATTGGGCCGGTCCGGTAGAGCAATTTCTGCCGGCGAAATGGCTAGCCAAGTGAACAAGTCGCGCCGACAGTTCTTGAAAGAGGTGATCCCCTGCGCACCGTTCATCAAAAATCCCCACTTGCAGAACAAACGTCGCGATGGCGCAAGTGCACGGCAAATCGACGATGGGCGTGGGCGACAGACGGTGCAAGCCCACGCCCACCGCCGACACCAGCGACAAGCAGCTCAGCTTGGCCGCTAGAATAGAGTTCCAGCAACACAGATTCTTTGCCGCGTTGGGCCACTGGATCGCCGCTTACAACGTGCACATCTTGGTGGCTGGTGTGCTTGTATCCTGCTTGGCTTCAATAGGCGCCATTTGGTTTTATGAGGAAAACAATGTCAGGTTGGCTTTTTGGGTTGAGTTGGATGAATCGACGTTTGAAATTTGACTCGTTTGAAACTTGATTTGAGCAGATTTGTTCAAATTACTGAACTTCTTCAAAAGCAAAATATATGCATATGTAAAATACTTTATTTTTACTCACCCCCAAATACAGAAACTGTAAAATGCTTTTTTACCATACTTTCATTACCTAGTGCACGCGAGTAAAATACTTTGTTTACAGGAAAATGTAAAAGCGAGTAATTTTCGCCGCAAAATGTAAAATCAAGTACTTTTCGTCATAGCACATGTAAAAGTGATTTTTACACTGCAAGACATAACAGATTCGTTTTTATGCTTATTTAGTTAGCATGATATGATTAATGATATGATTTCTTCAAGGTTTCTTTATTTTAGCAACGAAAAATTGCAATTTGAAATTTCTGAAATACATTTTCTGTATTTACAAGTGTACTTTTCAAACATACCTAGGTACGCGTACACGTGAGTACAGGTACTTTAAAAGGTGTATGCAAATGTCCCAGTACTTGAGTATGTGTATTTTTCGAGTAAATATAAATATTCTCGGCGGACTGCATGCTATGCATTTTTCTGAAGGAAACACTCCATCATGACATCATCAATAATAAAATAAAAATAATTCCAGCAAAAAAAAAAAACATGACAGGAAAAACATTCCTCGTTTGTACGCAACTCCGCCTTTTTCTTGTTAAAAATATTTTTCTTTTTGTGAAAGTGCATACATAAGTATCCAGCTCGCGCGTTATCGACCAAGACATAAATAATGTTGGACGCATAGTTTGCGGTCCGGCGAGTATACATGTTTACAACTAGGGTGTCAAATTTCCGTTTTCCATTTTCCGTTTCCTTTTTCCGCAGGCAAATTTTTTCCGTTTTCCGTTCCGTTTTCCGGCTGCTGAATTTTTTTTCTCCGTTTTCCGTTCCGTTTTCCGGCAACTTTTTTTCCCGTTTCCGTTTTTCCGGCTCATTTTCCGTTTTCCGGCTAAATTTTCAGTTTTTCCGTCTTTTTCTGTTTTCCACCTCAATTTCCAGTTTTTCCATCTTTTTTCCATTTTACACTTCAATTTTCCATGTTTCCGCCTCATTTTACCTTTTTCTGGCTCAACTTTCTGTTTTCTGATCAGCCAAACTGGTAAAAATTCATGCAGATTGTCAATGATGTGAAAAATTTTCTGTTTCCAGCAAAATTACTGCAAATTTTTTCCACTTCCAGCAAAATTTCACCAAATTTTACCCGTTTTCCAGCAAAATTTCAGCAAGTTTTTCCATTTTTGTTCAAATTTGATTTTTCCGTTTCCGTTTTTCCGGCTGCTGAAAATTTTTTCCGTTTCCGTTTCCGTTTTCCGCCAAGTGCAAATTTTTTTCCGTTTTCCGTTCCGTTTTCCGGCCGCTGAAAATTTTTTTCCGTTTTCCGTAAAAAAAATTTTTTGACACCCTATTTACAACCGTGTCTTAGTCACGGAAAAATTGCGACACTTTCATTCATGTGCAGATACGACTTCAGCGCCACGGATGCCCCGTCTCAGCTGGAGTACGCCGCCGCCCAGTCGTTCTTCGGGGAGTCCGGTCGCATGTTCTTTCTGGTGTCGGCCATTCGCGCCAGGGACCGGTCCGACTCGCTGCTGAAGCCGGATCGATTGAAGGCGGTCGCCAACTTGACCGAGTTCTTGGAATCCGGCTTGAGCGTTACTGTGGATGGAAGGAAGTACAGCTACAGGTGCGACGCATGTGTTGTGCAAAGCTAAATGAAAGCGACAGAAATGATGTCTTAAATACTTTTGATAGAAAAATCGAATTTAAACATGTCTATAAAATTGTAGGTGTGTCTATACTCGGCGTACCGCAAAGTATACTGTGCAAAGTTTACCATAATTAAATGAATAAAATCTTGTGATAAATTTCGTAATTAATTATTCCATAGTAAAAACGAAATATTATGATGAAAAGCTGTATAAATTTTGGTTTATTATTCAGATGGATTACGGTAGGTTTCCATACTAAGTGTGATATCCGCCGAGTATATTTATAATTGTTTTTAATAATTATAACTGATAACCTACACATAATGCAAATTCCCAAATGCAGGGACTTTTGTTCGGGCGCGTGTTTGAGCAACGCGCCAGTGGAGCTGTTCGCGCGGCACTACAGCGCCGAGCTGCGGCACTCGCCCAACATGCGCTTCATGTACCCCACCATGGAATTCTTCTCTGAATTCGTCTACCTTGCAAACAACTTCCTGGGTGTCTCACTCAATGACGATGGGTTCGTTTCGTTTGGCTCGTAGCCAAGGGATTTTCTGATTGCACTTTCTGGTTATTGGTTGGGCATTGGTTGGGTTATTTTATTCAGTAAAATAATGTCAGGTTTGGGCAAACACGATCAGGGTTGGCAAAATCTCACCAAAAAAATAAATAATAAAATGGAAAAGTAAAGAATAAAATACAATTTTTATACAATTTTACTACAATTTTATAAAAAGAATTTTATCAAAATCAACCTTGAACACGATTGAGGGGATAATTTCTGAACGCCGGGAAAACAAAAGATGCGTTTGGAAATAGGGACCACGAGTTCAATTTGAGTCCAATCAACGGTTTAATGTGTGTTTATTTTCTGCTTCTTATCCTCGGTTGCAAATATGATGTATTTACAAATACAAAGGTCATTCGTATCACAGAACGATGCATGGCTGCTCGCTGATCGTGCTGAATTTCCGCGCCGCATACGCAAACGAAACGATGACTTCGGTGATCCACGCTTGGATCCGTGCAGCCTTTGATCTATCCCGACAGATCGAGAGCGACCCCAGTTCTCCCATTGACATGCACGTGATCAATGAGGATGAAATTTCGAAAGAGATTCGCAGAACTGGTCTATCGACCCTACCTTATTTGGCTGTCACATTGGTGGCCATTTTGCTGTTTTCAATCGCAGTCGGGTTCCGAGTTGACCCGGTGAGTTGACGCTTACATATTGTCCGGTTTCTATAATTACAACGACAGGACAGGGCATACATGTGTATTTGGTGCAATAGACGCGTGCTTGAAAATTGTGATGAAATAATCACTCCCCCAATTGAATAAACCGCATTGAATTGTCCCCCTCAAAACAGTCTGCCAAAAAAATTCCCCGGGGGAATTATAAATACGATATTCTACGGGACTTTCCGGGCGTAATTTGATTTCACGTGATTTGAAACACGCTGATCCACTGTCGAATTGTGTTGTATTGTACCACCCAATTTTGTTTCAGCTCATTTCAAACCGAGTACGCAGTACCGTGGACCGTAAATGCATTGCAGTCGCAATGTCAGTAGCTGACGTGACACAAAACCTCCGCAGGTGCGCAGCAAGCCGTGGGAGAGCGCCGGCGGCGTGTTCACGTCGATCTTGGCGCTGACCGCCGGTTTCGGTCTGATGTTCTGGTGCGGCGTGCGCTGGGTGCCCTTGGCCAACGTGGCGCCCTTCCTGGTGCTGGCCATCGGCGTGGACGACGTGTTCATCTCGCTGCACGCCTGGCACGGCACCGATGTCAACGGTGCGGTCGCTTTGCTGTAGCGTGTATAAAAACAGTAGTGACTTTTCACTTTGCAGGCGTGGTTCACGCTGGAAGAGTGCCAACGATATAGAACGCATGCGACTTTTCTGAAAGGAAAAAAATCATTGCTGTTGCAACCGTTTTATGTAGACATATTCACAACAATAAATTATTTCAACTTTTCACAAAAATGGCATGCTTTAATTATCATTGGCACGCTTCCAACCTGAGACATAAATAACTGCGTGTGTAGAGTGTCATGTCACTGAAGATGGAATACACCACAGCGATTCACCAGCGTTATGACATATAGTGCCAACTTGGGGACAACATTTCCACCAACTTGAAAACAACGTTCTGACAAAATTTTCAGCGTTGGGACAACATCGTCCCACAGCATGTTAATGCATGCTTTTATTGTGACGCGCACAAAACCAGCAATGAAACAACATTATGACACATTGAGACAACAGCGAAACAACGTGTTGACAAGGCCTTGTCAACACGTTGTTTCGCTGTTGGCACTACATGTCATAACGTTGCTGCATCGCTGTGCACCAGCTACCAGCTAGCTGCATGCGTCCATTGTTTTGCAGCGCCGCCGTCGGATCGGCTGTCGCGCGCGTTGCGGGAGGCGGGCCCGGGCATCACGATCACCTCGCTCACCAACGCGCTGTCATTTGGCATCGGCGCCATGTCGCCCACGCCCGCCATAAAGCTGTTCTGCGCGTACACTTGCGCCGCGCTCGCCGTCGAGTATTTTTATCAGGTGAGAGCACCCTTTCATGGCAAAGGGGGCACTCCCAGACCCTGCAAAATGTCCTTTAAAATGTCAAATGTCATGCAAAGTGTTAAATGTCATGTAAAATGCCCGGTAAAATGGCAAATGTAGGTTTGTCATTTTTCCGGGCATTTTACATGACTTTTGACATTTTGCATAACATTTTACATTTTAAAAGACTGATACCAGTTTTCATATTCCTGGTCCCATAATGCAATATTTTCAGATACTGTTCTTTTCCGCGCTACTGTACCGCGGCGGCGTGCGCGAAGCGGCCGGCTTCAACGGCAACACGCTGTTTTGGCAGGCGCCCAAAGTCGACCGCACGCCGCGATTGACTATGATCGCTAGTAGTATCAGAGCTAAAGTGTCCTCTTTCTTGGATCACTATGCGAAATTCACCAGCGGATGTACTGCCAAAGTCATGGTGGCAATGTTGCTGTGCATGTATTTGCCATTTTCGCTATATGGCGTGCACATTTGTCGCGCCGAGCTTTCAGTGGAGAAACTGTTCATGAGCGATTCACATTTGCTTGAATTCGTACATCTTCAACACAAGTACATGTTCAAGGAAGGCGGTCTGTTGTACATATTTGTAAATAAACCTGGTGATTTGAGGCAGGCGAACACGCAAAGGGATTTGATGCACATGCTGCATGAAATTGAGGCGGAGCCGGAGAGCGCAGGTCTGTTTTTTATCTGACTTGTGCACCGGTCCTTCACCGTTTTTGATGGATCACGAAAAGAATTGAAAAATACCATGAGGGTCTTGGGTGCTTTTTTCAACTACCGTACTTGAATAATTCCCCCTCTTGAATAATCCACCCTTAAGATGAGTGAGGAAAACATAATTCCCCTTGAATAATTGATATGATCACTTTGTTATGTCCAATGTGAACAAAAATGGCACGCTATTGTGTTGATAAAGCATATTTAGTAGAATGAAATGAGATGATAGAAACATGATTTAAAATTTCGAGAAAAAATAATTCCTCTCTTTGAATAATCGTCCCTTGAATATTTCCTTCTTCAATTCAATTCAAATTCAATACAATTCAAAGAAGTCTACGAAAAATAATTCACCAGGGGAATTATTCGAGCAAGTACGATAAATACAAGCAGCCTGACTGAATCTGTTTACCTACTCAGTCAACTAACATCTCGCAGGGAGCACATCCACCGCGTATTGGATGCCCATCTACGAGGATTACCTAGAATTCGAATACGCCACCCCAGTTCCCGGCTTTGACCACGGAAGGATAACCGACCGCCCATTCGCTTATCGACCGCTGCCGGACTTTCTAAAAATGACCCCCCGCTACGACAGATGGGCCGACTTCATAGTGCTGAACGATTTCGCGTGCGGATTAAATGATCCCGATTGCGTGGAGAAATTCCTGGTTACGACGGGATTTAGAAATGCGACAACTTGGCCCATGCGATTGGATTTGCTGCAGAGATACCGCTCCATCGTGAAGAGATACGCCCACTTGGATGTGACGATTTATGAAGACTGGGCAATGTATGCTGACCAGATTTTGAGCATAGGTAAGTCAATTTTGTAAAGTTTGGCACCGAGCCAAGAGAAGTACATAGATTGCCCTCTAAAAATTCGGTTCAAATCAAATCAACCGTACAAGTTCGAATTCCGTACGTATTTACTTACCTATGTGTAACAAAATTGTCTATTAGTGAAAAGTCGGTCGACATAAAAATTTCGCTCGCAGCGCCGAGCGCGCGCACCACGTCGCTGATCGCTCTGGTGTGCATGGCGATCGTGTGCGCGCTGCTGATGCCCCGGTCGATCGCCTGCATCGCCATGGCCACGGCGGCCGTGTGCAGCATCAACGTGGGCGTCATCGGCGGCCTGTCGCTGTGGCAGGTCGACCTGGATCCTATAAGTGCCACCTGCATACTCATGGCTATTGGTTGTAGTGTGGATTTCACCGCCCATGTTACTTACCAGTATTATATGAGTACGGATGAGGTGGGTTGAATTTTGAATTTTGCCCTGGTATTTGCCGGTTTTTAAAAAATTTATAGAAATTCTGAATACCTAAATCAAATTTACCAATCGGGAAACTCATAAATCTGTTTTGAGGCCATTCGAGTTTACCAGACTGCCAATCCGCACACTAGTTAACAACTGAAATTTCAAAGCTGATAAATTTGTGATAAAGCCATTCGAGTTTTCCATTTCGTCAATACTATCAACAAAGATGAAAAATAATTCGTTTCGGCTAACTCAAACGTGGTTAAACATATTTATCATTTCGGGAAATTTCGGTTATCAACTAGTGTGCGGGGCATTTGTCAACTACTGTTCACGGCGATCAAAAATCATTCATTCTGGTGTTCAACTCAAACGTGTTCAAAACAAATGTGTTTCCCAAATTTCGACGGACGTATACTAGCGTGCGTGGACACATAACCACTTGTCGCAGTGCGCGCGCGGCCGCGTGCGCAGCGCCTTGGGTGCCGTGGCCGCACCAACCCTCCAGGCCGGTCTATCTACCCTCCTGGCGTCGTTCTCCCTAATAGCAGTGGACGCGTACATGATCAGAACATTCCTGAAGACGGTCACCCTGGTGGTGGGCAGCGGGCTGGCGCACGGCTTGTTGGTGATGCCGGTGGTGCTGGCGACGGCCAGCCAGCTGAGACTCATGTGCAACGGGCTGTGCGGCGGCGGCGCCGAGGTCGCCTGTCTCAGAGTCACCCCGCTGGATAAACAGCTGCGCACGCAGCCCGCGTGATTGTGTTCTTGTTCGACACATGTTCGGACATTTCTGTGATTATTATCATTGATTTTCATGTGATAATGTTAGTCGACGGATAGAGTAGCAACTTCGATATTCCCTTAATTATTTACATTGCCTTGACTGTCTGGCGGTGGCTGAAAACAATGTGTTTGCCGACAATGTTTTTATTGTTGTTTATATGGTCCCATATTGCAAACCCGAGCATGGGAACGAATGTTTTCATAAATCACACGTAACTGTGTAAACTGTGTAGCTGACAACCGCTCACATCTTATACTCTGCGGACCGCACGCTATGCATTTTACTAAAGGAAACACGGCATCATGACGTCATTGTTAATAAAGTCAAAATTGTTTTAAAAAAGAAAGAAAACCATTTCAAAAAATAAAAAACATGTACGTGACTCCGCCTTTTTCTTTTTGAAACCTTTTTGTGAAAGTGCATAAGTATCCTGCTAACACGTTATCGACGACGACGAAAGTAATTTTGGACGCATAACTTTGCGGTCCGCCAAGTATGATCGCTACAATGAACTGCCGAGTAAACATGAATATGTTCAAATAAATAAATAAATGCCAAAGCAAAAAGCTGGCGCCATGTTGCTTTTGGCTCTTGGCGCCATTTTTCTCTGGCTTTTTTCACATCACTACCCTTGACACATTTAAATACAATCGCATTACCGTATTTCTCCGTTTATAACACCCGGGGGTTATACAAAATCAGAGCAATTTTCAGCGATCTCTTTGAAAACTTGTATAGCACCCGGGTGTTATTAGGTCAAGGGGGGTGTTATACATGGGAAATTCATTAAAATATTAACTCACATGAACACGGTAAAATAGACTTTATAAACATGGTATTTATGACTTTCTCTACTAAGACGGTAACGATAGCATTAATTTCCATTATATCTACGACTTTTTGTGTTATTTAAGTGATGAAAACCGCTAGAAAATATTGTGTGTAGAATATCCCGTGTGCTTTCATTTTCTACAGACGTCCCCCCCGACATATTTTTTTTGTTCCCAGCTATTTGAATTTGTATTTCCAGCCTAGCCAATTCAATGTTTTTTGAAACATAGCATAGCACCCCCGGGGTGCTATAAAATTGTGTAGCACCCCGGGTGTTATGCACGGGGGGGTGCTATAAACGGAGAAATACGGTACCTCCACTCCACCTACTTGCAAAAGTTACCGAAAACTACCGGTATCGAGATGGCGCTGAAATATAAACGGCATTACATGGCTCATTAAAGTTAAAACAAATTAGAATAAAACGAACTCAAAATTAATACCATGTCATTGACATCCATATCACGGTATCACCCCACCCCAGAAACAATATCGTAGTGAATATACTCTGCGGACCGCATGCTATGCATTTTTCTGAAGGCAATCCATCATGACGTCATCATTGATAAAATTAAAAAAGGAAAAACATGACGGGAAAAAACATTCCTCGTTGTACGCGACTCCGCCTTTTCCTTTTTCAAAATATTTTTCTTTTTGTGAAAGTGCATACATAAGTATCCAGCTCGCGCGTTATCGACCAAGGCATAAATAATTTTGGGCGCATACTTTGCGGTCCGCCGAGTATTCCCACAAAAATTTGGAAAAGTAGCAGCCTCATCGAGAGATCAAACACTCATGACTGTCAGATCGCAAAAAATGGTTAGATTACCAACAAATAAAAAGCATCAGTTCAACTCTGGCTTTTGGAAATACGAGCTTGAATAGTACGTTAAAAGTCTAATATCGAAAAACAAACTCTAAAATGACTATATGTAAATATGTATAAAACTGTACGTAACAATTAAATGTTCTGACTTCTGAGACCATTATATCTAGGTATTTTATCTCGTATTTATAAGGGCGATGCAATTAAATATATCACTACCTACACGCGACGTAGTTACCTACGGAGTGTGATTGATAGCATAAGATTTGTTTTACTAAGGCCTAATAAAATGATTGTGTCTAAGTAGGTTTTAGGTAATCTTCAGTACATATGTAATTAACTATACGTCCTAAAATAGCCCGCAGACCGAGTATATATAGATATATAAAGAGGGGTGCTATTTTTATACGTCCAATCTAGGTGGATTTGATTCAAACGACGCATTTGATTCGACTTTGTGCGGAGATGTAATCTTGTAACCCCTTCTCAAGGCAAATGACGTAAATAACCTAATTTCCTTCAGTTATAGTCGATGGAAAACACTTTGTAAACTCGACGGACATTATAGAAGTCAATGGTCTAAGGAATTTTCGAACAACTGCGTATATTCGTAGTTGGCACACGTCCAAGTTACTGTTTGCAAGAATGTTACCGAATATGAAAGACGCATGATTTCCGTCAGCGTCAACAAAAATGACTGCGGAATTCGATTAAGCGACCGCAATTGGTTGCTAATGGCAGCCCACACACGAGTTGACACTTGTGTTGACTTAATTGCATTCCGCGGTCATTATCGTTGACGCGAACGGAAATCATGCGTCTTTTACTTCGTTCATATAAAACGCAACAGTAACTTGGACGCAGCGGTAAGTTCATACGTATATTTTTGAATGAATTTGTCGGGACTGCGACGGTAAGATCTTACCTAAGACCTAACAATCCGACGTTCTATAACGAGTTGTCTATCAAATTCACATCGTTATCGCATAAAAAGTCGGATTGAATCAAATGTATCATGAACCGAATGGAATTCGTCCATTCAAGTTCGAATTAAAAACACACGTCATTGGTAACGAAGGGCCGAATCACTGATTCGTTTCATGTCCGCCGAGTTTAACAACGCTGGGTCACTTTGTCATTGCTTACGATAGCAAACGAGTATCGAAAGTTTGAAAACGTTTTTGTCAAGTTTTCAATTTTTTCACATTCAAAATAATAATAAAAATGTATGTTTTTCTTTTAAGTTTGAAAATTCATAACTTCGAAGTACTATTTTCGAGTACTAGCGGAAAAAAACGTTGAAATGTGCATGCGGATGCGGCAACAGCTTCGATGCCACCCTTCCTAAACTTTGAGATTTTTTCAAAATGGTCGAAAAAATTCGAATGTTCAGAATCTAGTGGGAGAAATTCGAAATCTATTCTTTGAAAACACGTTCCAAAAGCCATTTGAGGCAAATTTCACGCTTTTCTCAGATATCGTATTTACTGCGAATTACCCGCCCGGGGGGGGGGGGGGTTAATTTGTCCTGAGTGGAAATGTTGAGGGGGGGTTATTTCCAAGATGTCCTAGATGGTATAAACCCTTTTCTAACGTAACACAGTCATTGTTTTGGCCCGGATGACAAACCGCTGCTTTTGTCATTTACGTTCTCTTTACACTCAATTTGGGGGGGAGGGTTATAAATTCATAGTGGCCATTTTGACAGGGAGTATTCCGAGGGGGGTATTTCGAGGGTGGTATTTTGAGGTGGTTTATTTGGAGGTGTGGTATTTCGAGGAAATACGGTAGTTCACCATCGTCAGTTACAGCTTAGGATATAGACTTAGGCCCGTAGGGCACAAAGCACCGCGGCGCACTGTTTACAATGCCGCAGAGCAGGAAGCGGCGTACGGATGCTAAGGATTAAATTTCGGCCTGGCTCCAATCGCTTCTGAAACAATTCCTTTCCATCAATCACGCTACACGAATTATTTACCCAATAATTGATGCGTATTCGAAAAACCGTTGAATACCTACGTAAGACAACCGACGCCCGAAACGTATTTGGAACTGTAAATGCGATCTAAACAAGCAAATTCGCAAACAATTATACTCAAAATATCAACCTCAATAGACCAGTATTTACACTCATTCATTTCTGGTCAACGAAGCCAGATTGCCGAACATACCGTACAAGAATGGATTTATCACAGAGTTGAGCACGATGAGCTGGAACAGCCAGTAGACCTTGTCGTTGTACACCACGTAGCTCTTGGTGTCGACGAACTGCCACGAGGAAAGAACGTTGTACGGCAGCCAGCACACCACGTAGCCCATGACCAAGACTACGCTGATGCGCAGCGCCCTACGTTTTGCTGCCCGCGCCCGCCGGTCCTGCTGGCGTTCGTACGAATAGCACGCCAGTGTCACGTCGCCTGTGTGAACGTATACAGGTAAATACCGTATATCCTCGAATAAGACCCTCTCGAATAACTCCCCCCTTGATTAACTCCCCCTCAAAAACTCTGACGAAAAAATACCCCCCCCCCGATTAACTCACACCTCGATGAACTCCCCCCTCTTGAATAACTCCCCCCTCTAGGTGAAAAATATATTACAAAATTTACAAAAATTAACGATGAAAATACAAAAGAATGTCAAGATATTGCAGCGACAGCAGATTCAAAACGTGTACGCAGTGTATATACCGTAAATCCTCGAATAAGTCCTCCCCCTCGAATAACTCCCCCCTGTTAGCAGACTGAGGAAAAAATAATTCCCCCCTTCGATTAACTCCCCCCTACTCTATGGGTGGGAAAGTCGTGTATGTATAAAACTACTGTAAATATGTATGTGTACATAAAAAGTATGTATTCTTTTGCAAATGATGTTTACTAGCATTGATTTCATTGCATCAAATACAGATACATGTAAGAATTTAAACCAATTTCTACAGTATATTGATCATGCATTTTAATAAATATTCTGACGAAAAAATAACTCCTCCCCTCGAATAACTCACCCCCTCGAATAAGTCCCCCCTCAAAAAATTCTGACGAAACAATAACTCCCCTGGGGACTTATTCGAGGATTTACGGTATACACCTTTTTGTTGTTGTTGAACTGTTAAATATTTTACCTAGATTACATTAGTTGACAGAATGCATTCATACAATGAATCAAGTTTAAGTTCCCTGAGGATAAAATAACTCCCTCCCTTGAATAACTCCCCCTCAAAAACTCTGACGAAAAAATAACTCCCCTGGCGTCTTATTCTAGGATATAAATACGGTACCTGATGCCCAATAATGGGTTGGACGTCTGTCAGAAATGAGGCGTAGACTTTTAAAAGTCGATAACTCCAAAATTTCGAGCATTGCGTTAGGCATGAAAATGGCATTTAGAATCGGTCCCACACATTTTCCACTTTCTCCGACTTTTTTCTACGTCTTTTGCCTATTTTTTTGGTGTCACGTTTTGACACTTTTGAGACAATTAGGAACACTTTAAAAAAATCTCTAGCAAGAAGTCGATAACGCTGTATCCAGTAAGAGGTCTATAACTATACTTCTTATGGGGAAAAACAGCAAGAAATGTGTTAAATCCATGTGGGATGCCGACTTCTAAAAGTCGACAAGTGCATAAATAAATTGTCTACTAGGCAAATTTATCGGGGCGGTGGAAACATTGTTCCTGCGGGAAAGAAGTCGATAAGTTCTTACTTTCTTACTGGACTTTTTGTTCCTGTTCAAATGTATTTTGTGAAAAAGCCATCCACAGCCATATATGTTGAGAGCATAGGCGGAACATTTGACATTTTATAATCAACATTTGTAACTTTACAATAGGCAGAGAGTTGGAAATGAAACTTAAAATGTCGTTGCTCAAAATCATTTTTGGAGCTATCGACTTTTCCACAAGTAGACACTCCAAATATTTCAGCACAATTTAGAAAAAGAAAAAAAACGCGGGGTCGCTCACCGGCGGTATCATAATTAGCAATGGACACGGATTTGTTTTGTCTGTTGTTGCCATTCGCCGTGCTCTGCGTGTTGATGGGCGTTCGCTCTGTGTCAGCTGAATTGTCGCAGATGAGCACATCGTTTTCCGGCAATGATTGTCGCCCGCCACCCGGCCGTTTTTCCACTTTTGCTTGTGCGTCATTCGTGTCGTCGTCGGCCACTGATACGATTATCTTGGGCGGAACCTACATATTTTTGATAGTTTTTAAAAAAAATTGGATTTGGATGCAACTTGTGTCAAGTGTCCAATTCCGTGTTCAAGAGACCAGAAAAATGACAAGTGACAGTAAAAATTGAAGGTGAGAATAATCAACTTAACGTGCAAAGTTGTGAGTAGTATTTAAAGCGACAAGTGTCTTTTGTTCTCCCTTTTTTGTCACTTTCGTGTCATCTCATCCACCTATCAAAGTGGGGTTGCCCCAATGTTCATCAAAAAAGCATGTGAAACCTGATCAAAGAACTGGACGTTGCTCTTGATGGCACGCTTCTTGCCGGTGCTGAGCGCCGTCGGCAAGCAACAGTTCCCATCCACGACGCTGCTCGGCAGCCCCGTCGAGTCTGCAACTGAGCCAAATGGTCGCTCGGCCCGAGCTCGCAATAAAACACAGTGCAACCGGTGCATCGACGGAATAAGGACAAAGCCCACTGGAAAAGTGCTCAAAATTTCTTTTTCTGTGTCTTTTACTGTAATTACATTTAGAATTTAGAATTGATTCCGAAAATTGTATTCTAATTTCCGTATTTATTGTTAGAATTTTTTGAAATACTTTTTCCACAATGTGCACATTTGGACGTTTTTGTTATGCCGCCATTCATGTGAATAGATGTGTTAAATTACTTGTCAACCAAAAATACTGAAAATTAGTACAAAACACTTTTCGAATTTTCTAGTTTTTATTTGAAAATCGGCTTTTAAGCGGGTTTTTTCAATGGTGGGAGAAAAATGCGAACTTTCATATATTAGTGTGCCATCGTTACATTGACGGCGGGAGAAAAGCGCCGCATGTTCATACGGGTCAAAGTGACTTGGAGCCAAGCCAAGTAGAGTGCAAGGGAGACTCACGCCGGGTGCCCTCGGTGACGAGCCCGCCGCGGCCGGCGACCGTGCGCGTGTTGTGCTCGGTGGCGAGCAGGATGCCGTTGTTGCTGAACCGACTGGGCGCCGCCGAGCCGCACGTCGACGACGCGGCGGGCACGCGCGCGTTCGCGCACACCCAGCAGCTGATGCTCATGTAGCACACCGTGATGACCGTCAGCGGCAGGAAGAACACGAACACCAGGTGCAGGCCCGAGTACAGCAGCTCCGCCTCGCTCAGCGTCTCCAGCTCCGCCGGCATGCTCATGTTGTGCGAACGGTAGTACCGGCCTGCGAACGCACACAAATGCGTACTCACATTTCGCGTGTCTTCGAGTTAGGTAAAGGGCCCACACGCACTAGTTGACATCGCAAATAAATGTCAACTGAATGTCAACTAAACTACACAAACAAATTTAAGCATCACAGTGTGATTCACGCTTAACCGAAACAATGAAACATCACCTAAGCATCACGGCAAAAAATTAACCATGCTCTATCACATGGGAAGTTCAAATCACATAATTAACCTAAATTTAGTTGACACTCATTTTGGTGTCAACTAGTGTGTGTGGGCCCAAAGTGACTAACGCTTCTCGAAAGCCTCGATCTGCCAAATCTGCATGCACTGGTACCAGCCGGGGTAGGCTTGGTGCACCCGCCAGAGCACCAGCTGCGGGCAGCAGATCAACACGGCCAGCAGCCAGGCGACGCCGATCATGAAGCGGGTGCGCGCGTTCGCCCTGAGGGCAGTCCCAGACCCTGTAAAATGCCCTGTAAAATGTCATGCAAAGTTGTCATGTAAAATGTTATGCAACTTGCCGCTTGCACGCTTGCCATTTTTTCGAGCATTTTACATGACTTTTGACACTTTGCATTACATTTGACATTTCACAGGGCATTTTACAGGTTCTGGGACTGGCACCTGGCGCGGGCGTTCTGCAACGGCCACAGCACCCAGAAGAGCCGGTCGAGCGCTATGCACACGATCACGTTGGAGCTGATCTGCAGCGCGAGGGTATTGCTGAACTTGACCAGCTTGCACATGAGGTCGCCGCCGCGCCAGTCGTAAGTCAGCAGCCAGCAGACGCGCGACGGCGTGAACACGAACAGGATCAGCAGGTCGCTGTAGTTCAGGTGCCGCTTCAACAGGTCCAGTCTGTGCGCCGTGTAGTGCACTGTGTAGTGGTTGAAAAGCGCCAGAAAAAGGGCGCCAAGCGCCAATGGCGCAATGGCGGGATGCCCTTTGGCGTCCTCAAATGGCGCCAGCGCCATGGCGCCATTCCATCACTAGTGCTGTGGCACGCGCGCACACGTCTTACATTGCTCAATGAAATATGTTTGCTGCGTACCTGGTGTTACTGCGCCTGTGCATCAT
Organism: Sphaerolaimus hirsutus; assembly: GCA_964036195.1. NCBI lineage: Eukaryota > Metazoa > Nematoda > Chromadorea > Monhysterida > Sphaerolaimidae > Sphaerolaimus > Sphaerolaimus hirsutus. The sequence goes on from OZ038457.1 coordinate 16,553,134, forward strand.
TTCATTGAACGCGGCCAAATTGATCGGCCCGCCGATGATAAACATGACCGTGAGTACAATCAGCTCCACGTAGTCGGTGAGAATGCGTTCCGGCGGGTCGTCCGAAAGTATGATCACTTCCTTCGGCGCCGCCGTAGTCAACAATGGTGCCGCGTGGATGGTGTTCATTTTTGCAGTGTGTCGCCCCGTTTCGCGGCCGATTTTCTGCAACTGTGCAAATGAGCAGTGAGGCTGTCCACATCGCAAAGCCGCAACCGTAACGAGGCTATTTAGGTAAGATAAAGCACTTAGAAGTTAGAATCTAGCATGATATGGTCGTTTATCGCCTCGTGAGTCATATTTATGTGAGCGCAAGTGTGCTCTTTCCACGCAAGCGGACGTGCTCTCACTCAAGCTGCAATAACAGCTTTTTACAGACATAGTGCTAGCTAAACTGCGGGATTTATAAGATCGCGAGTGTAAGACTCTCTGTTTTCTGCTAAAAACATTCCATCTAATACCTTTTGCAAATATTCATGAGAAAAACTCATTCAACTCAAATGTACCTTTTTTCCTCAAAACTCATTTAAGCTCCACCCCTTGAATACCTCCCTCCTTTGGAATAGGTGATAATGATGAAAATGTCAATGAAAAAGTCGAAGTGTTGATTTGTAAGTTGGGATGAAAACCTATTTACAAAAAGAAGATACAGTAATACATAAATATAGGTATATATGTGGCACCACATGAAATTGAGATCCTTGCATATGAAATCACCACATTGAGATCCTTGCATATGAAATCACCACATTGAGATCCTTGCTGTGAAATTGTGTAGGTACCTTATTCTATGAGATAGGATTTTTATTATGTGATACCTACCTATATTCCATTGGCACTAATATTTATTTTTTGTACTGAAAACTCATATACCGTATTACCTCGAAATACTCCCATGGTTTTTTTATTTCGCCAGCAAAATTTGAGGGGCGTTAATTCGAGGGGGGGGCTTATTCGAGGGTGGGTTATCATTTCGTCAGAAATTTTCGTAAGGATCGTAGTAAATAGTAGGCATTTGCGTACCCAAAACAGTATGTGTCCAAACAGGACATATTTGGACATAGAAACGTAGATAGCTACACAAACTACCTAGTCTATATATATGTGTAGCTGCAATGCAAATTAGCACTAATAAATACATCATGTATTTACATTGCATACATGATGTAGATCATTCCGGAGTGGGGTATTTCGAGGGGGGGGTATTTTTTCCCCAGCCCATTTTCAGGGAGATTAATTTGAGGGGGGTTGATTCAAGGGGGATAATTCGAGGTAATACGGTAGGTAAATAAATTTTATGCATTCTTTTTACATAGGATGTGTCTGAATCTGTACAGGTAAATGTCACCTTGTAAATGGTAATAGCTTTTGCACCTGTCATTTTGTCATTGTGTAAATCATTTCAACTAGGGTTGTCAACCTTTTTTTCAAATTGCAACACTCCGACGAATTAAAAGATCCGACTTTTTTAAATCGCTAGCAAATTTTTTTTAGTACTTATCCTGTAGCTAAAATGATAAAAATATTGCATGCAAGCACGCAGCTTCATGCATGATACCGTATTTCTTCTAATAGAAAGGCACCCATCTAAATATTTATTTCGTCAACTTTTTTACCCGCTCTTCTATTGGAAGCCGTCCTTCTATTTTTTCGCCATCTTTTCGGCCACTTTTCTCAAGTTGTGCCGAGGTTATTCAAGTGTTACTTCACGGCTCATGACTGTTAATGACGGTTCATATAATCAATCCATTCAACAACAACACCTTTAATTTAAATAGCAGCAAATGAAAAGTGTCTTAAAGTGTTCAATCAACTACTACAAATGGACGAAAGCCATTAAATAACAGTGTCCACTGACATTTTTAATTTTCTATGTTTGGCAAAATTTCAACAGTTTTTGATTCTTCTGTTAAAGACCGCCCTTCTATTTATTTCGTGACTCAAATAAAGTCAAAAAGAGTACCTTCTATTGGAGACACACTTCTAAATATTAGATACTCAGCGCTAAATACAGAAAGACAGCGTTCAATATTTATATACCATATTTACATAGGTACCTAGGTAACAACAGTTTCGCTAACTCACCTTGGATCCAGTTGACAGCAATGAAGCAACTCAACTGCCGCAGTTACGTCACAAGAGATTCAGTCAACTCGCACACAGAGGGGCGCCGCGCCGACCACGGGCGTGAAGCTTCCCATCAGAGGAAGAATTGCCGGGCATTGATCAGCGGGGAGGCGAGTAACGAGGCGGCTGGAACAGTGCGCATGTGCTGGCCACCTGCGTCTGAGCACGGGGCCGGGATGCGTGGGCAAATTAGTAATTAGATAAAACACATCGCTCTGTACCGTCCAGAGGGAGTTGCCGTATTATCTTCAATAGGAGGTACCGTATTTGCTCGAATTGTCCCCACTTGAATTGACCCCTTCGAAATACCCCCCAGGGGGCAGTCCCAAGCCCTGTAAAGTGTAAAGTAAAGTGTCAAATGTAAAGTCAAATGCAAAGTAAAGTGTCAATCAAAACAAAAAAAGAAAAGAATTTATTACTGAACTTTGCATGACAAAAGACAGTTTATTTTGCATTTGACTTTACATTTGCCACTTTACTTTACACTTTACAGGGCTTGGGACTGCCACCTGGTCTGAGCGAGTTGAGGATAAAATAACCCCGCTCGAAAAAACCCTGTCTGGAATAATTTACATGAATTACCTATACATGATGTATTAATTTTGCCAATTTGCATCGCAGCTACACATAGACTAGTTTGTATAGATAGTTATACATACCTATATAAATATGTCCAAATATATCCGGGTTTCTCATACTGATTACCAGTTTTGGGTATGTGAAAGCCTTTTCTATACTATGATCCTCGCGATAATTTCTGTTGAAAATAAAAAAACCCTCGAATTAACCCCCCCCCCTCAAACTTTGCTGGCGAAATAATTGACCCACTGGGGTATATGCTCTAGTAAGACATGCAATTTTAGTCACCTACCTGTTTCTAACACGACAAAATACATAATAGCTATCAGAAACGTTTACCTAAATTAAAACACAAGTTTAAAATGCTTTGGATTGATTTCAGTGAGTTTTTAGCCAGGCTTTTTTTGTTAGATTATGCTTGTGCTCCATACACCACCTATCTGGTGATTTTGTAAATATTTCTTAGGCCTGGTTCGCCATTTTTTACGTTCTAATTTGTTCAAATGAATTGTGATTGTTAAATGTTGGCGAAAACAATAGTGTGCATCCCTCTATATAATGTATCCTCTAATTGGAGTGGATAAAAGTGCCGAAATCAATGGGAGGATAATATACCTCTTATTGGGGGTAATACGGTATACCGAGTGGAGCGCATGCTTTGTGCAGAATCATACCGTAATTGAATGAATAAAATCTTGTGATAAATTTCGTAATTAATTATTACATTATGATGAAAAATTTTTGGTTCATTATTCAGATGGGTTATGGTTAGGGTTCAAACAGGACCATGATCCCAGTAGATTGTTTGGCGATTTCCGGGACTGAGATGGCACTGGTCCCGTTCACGGTAACGATCCCGGTCCCAGGTAATGAAAAGCCAGTCCCAGTCCCGATCCCAGGCCCGGTACGATACCCCTGTCCGGGAATTGTATAGTGGTCCCAATAAGGGATGAAAAACGTTGTTTTTCAATGACCTTGGCATGAATAAACAACGTTTTGAAATAACATTGTCTTTCCAAAGGCTCTATATTAGGCCTATTCTTAAATTGTAGTTCTGGTCATGATACCTCAGTCCCGGTCCCGGTAAATGGTTCAGCAAGATTCCGTGACTGAGGCGGTACCGGTCCCGGTAAATGGTTCAGCAAGATTCTGTGACTGAGGCGATACTCGGTCTCGGTACCGGTCTCGGTCCCGACACCCCAGTTCCGGTCCCGATACGATGCCCCAGGCCCGGTCTCGGTCCCACGAAGAAAAATTTCTGGATCCGGTCCCGGCCTGAAAAACTAGTCCCGTTTGAACCCTAGTTATGGTAGGTTTAAAGACTAAATGTAACGCACAGATAAAGATACTAACGATGTCGGCCTTTTCCCATCTACTGTTTTTCCGATCTTTACGATACTGACTCATCGATCGTTCTCATGATTAGTTCAATATAAATGAATGAAGAGAAAGATAATTAGAAAATTTGAGGAGGTAGTATAAACAATTCGGGAGCACACCAGGGGCCAGTTCCGCAAGAGGAGAAGTGAAAAGCGAAGTGAAATGAAAAACAACAACGTAAAGGATGACTTCTGACTTAGAAAGCATTGTTTCTGATGATGGTAATAGTGAAAGTGATTTAGTGGGAAATGTGCCGATTTTTCGCTTGCGTTGGAAGTTTGGAATTGGAAATGTTACCCTATTCAAAAAACTATTTCACTTCGCTTTTCACTTCTCATTTCACGTCACTTCTCATTACACTTCTCACTTCCCATTTCACTTCTCCTCTTGCTGAACTGGCTTTGACCTTTTGTTTATTAATCAAATCGAAGTCATTCGTGACATTTAATTAGAGAATATTAATGAGGAAAATTTTTGAGCCGATGTTTACCGGCTGGGCATCTGCAGTTTGATACTGTGTTAAATATTGTAGGGAAAACCGTATGTCCTCAAAATACCCCCCAGGAAGTGATTGTTTCAGAGTGATACTTTTGAGAGGGGTTTAAACGAGGGGGTATTTCGAGGGGGGGCGGGCTTATTATTTCGCCAGAAATTTTTTAACTGCCAGTACTAATTTGTTGTTTGTAATTTATACAGACGCCGAAAAATGCAACAATAATCACTATGTACAAGATTCTATAGACTAATATAAGTATGCAGATGGTATAAAACAGGTTATAACA
>OZ038457.1:16558240-16801736 GCA_964036195.1 Sphaerolaimus hirsutus
TATATTACTTTTCTGCATTCAAAGGCATACATGTTTGGATATGGCGTCCACTTTTTGTTGGCTTTAGCCATTTTTAATGGGTAGACTAATATAGGTAAGTATGCAGATGGTACATATAAAACAGGTTCTAACATAACACAGCCATTGTTTTAACGTGTGTTCTGCATTGTCCGCCGGATCACAAACCATAGCTTTTGTCGGTTACATTCTTTTTACATCCGATTTGGGGGGGGGTATTCCGAGGGGGGTACTACTTAATCTATAGTGGCCATTTTGAGGGGAGGTATTTCAAGGAAATACGGTAGGTATTGGGTATACGTAAGCAAATATATGATTGCGGCTGACAGATAATATATTTACGTAAAAAACATGTACGTAGGTGGGTAAATAATACCGGAGCGGAAGTACGGAACCATAGCACAACGTTCGCATGACAGTTGATTGAACGTTATCACGCTAAGATTTAGCAATTTCTCTCGTGCTAAGAAGTTCTCAGCTGTGCGCTTAAGCTGCGATTACAGTTCGATGTAAAATTCAAACGTAAATTTTCACCGCAAAATTAATTACAGGAAAGTGGATGATATATTTATCTCCAAGTTTTTTTTATGGACAATGTATTTATCAATACATTAATTGTGTCCAAAACTCTAAACGTTTACAGCTAACTGAACGTGAGAATTTAACAATAACAATTCTTCATGATAATTTTACGCTAAGTGAACAACAATTATTATGTAAAATGGAGACGTGTATAATACGCCAGTTCCATGTCATTAATTTTGCAGTGAAAGTTTACGTTTGAATAGTACGTCGAACAGTAATCGCAGCTCAGAATGGCTCTATTTTCATGATGCGTGTGTCATGACATGATTAGGTACATAAGAGCGTGCATACAAGACTTGTGTATTCACACTGAAAGTAAAGTAAGCAGACTGAAAGTCGCTCCACGTGATAAACAAGTCGTGAGAGCGGCAACAAGGCTCACAAAGTTGCTTCAAAGCGGCAAATCCGCGCAGTTAACGCCGGAATGGCGCGTCCGAATCGAACTGCACGTAGTGCACTGCGCGCACAGCACAACAGAGGCCGGGAGCGCTCAAGCCATGTAAGCAACCTCCCATCCAAGTGCGGCGGCCGCATCAGTATCAGCCAACTCAAGCGCGTGATATGACGCTTATATTCGCCCACCAGTGCCGTAGAATCCTTGGCTTTTTGTGAGAGAATGGCAGCTAGGTACTGAGGCCGCCGCGGCCGCGGCGTGGGAAATTTGGTACATCAATTTGCTGGCGCAGTGCAATGCATAAAATATGGTCATGTGATCTAGGTGTGTAGGTTGACCGATATTGTATTTATGAATGATTTAAACGAGCTAACTCGAAATCGCAAGATGGGCTAGCTTTTTGTTGTCCAGCGGGTGTCCATGTTTTCGTCAAGGGGACAAAATCTTGCGAACCATATTTCCTAATTCTATAATCTCTGCTAGTCAATATTTTCTAATTTTTCCATTGTCCATACAGAACAACTGCAAATTGCAATCAGGTGGCGTGTGGCGTCCATACAGGAAATTTTGATAATAAAAAACAAGACCAGTAGACATAGACAGACCTGGGACCAGTTACGCATGAGTCAGGGACGTATCCAGGATTTTTGAGCGGGGGGGGCTGCTTGTTTACGGAGCCCCGCGAGGGGGGGGGGCTCAGCCCCCCCCCCCCTAAAATTTTAGCTACATAGTGGCGGAATGACGCCATGGCGCTGGCGCCATTAGTAGGCGCCACGCCATGGCGCCATTGGCGTTGGCGTCAGCGCCATGGAACGCTGTATATGTATGTAAATATACATACAAAACAGCAAAAACACAACAAAAATACAACGATTTGCGGCCACATGGAGCAAATCGGATGATAATACCTTATGTCTGGTGAAGAATGCGGGCTTGCGCGCATAATTTTTACGCTGACGTTGAAAAAGTCGAATTTTCCGGTCACTTTCTGGTCTCGCCCCGCCCCCCCCCTGGATACGGCCCTGGCATGAGTCAAAGTAAAATGACAAATGGCAAAAGCGAAGTGATTTGACAAATAACACGTGAAGTGTTAGGTAAGTTAAGAAGAGTACAGTTAAGAGACAAATGTCAAATGGTAAGAAAACACAATGAAAAAGCAAGAATGAATTCGATCTAGAAAGCATCATTCCCGACGATGATCATGAGGTTTTTGAGCGGAATGCGCAAATTTTATACTCTTTATATCATTTTCCTGTCATTTGTCATTTTACTTTGCCTCTTTTGGAACCGGCACCAGCTCCAATCATTCATATGAAAACCACTCAATTCAGTACCTATTTACATACAATGCATCATCAACACACAAGAAGCCAAAAAAAATCGACTCATTTCCCCATTCGTTCCGTTGGTGGTAATTATGGTCCAGAGTCGTTAAACGTATAAAACTTTTTGCACTTTATACATAAACGTAAAGTACTTAAAATTTACGGACTGTCAGAGTACATAAAACGTTAAGCAAAATTTTTACCTGGGCGAAATGTAAAAGAGCCTAAGTAAAGGTAAAGGTAAATACTTTTCACCGACAAAACTTAAAAGGAATTATTTTTATCAGTTTTACTTGAAAAAGGAAAATGACTGTAAAAGCGTTCTTCCAGAAAGATGTAAAAGAATTATTTTTTACATTATTTTTACCCATGGAAATTTTAGTTTTTATGCTTTAAAATCTGACCGAGCAAATTTTCAACACTTCTTCAAGGAATATAAATATAATTAATCAGCATAATAATATGTTTTTGTACTTAGATAGTTTCAAAAGTATACATATACATGTGAGTACATGCACTTTTTTAAGGGGGGGATGAACATATTCGAGTAAAAGTATTTACATTTTTGCAACTGTGTTTTTGTGTTTATCGAGTCAGGTGATGACTGGAAAACAGCTGAAACGACGCTGTCTTTATAAACGCGTTGGTTCGAAACTGTCACTACTCGTCAAGGCACTCAGGCGATCATAGCAACAATTTCTTTTGATGGTAAGGTTGCATGACGCAAGTTACTGATATTTCAACGCGAGTCAAAAGTGTTTTGCTTGCATCGATGATACCCATTTTGTATCATTCAACGCCTCAACCACTAGATGATTTCCCGATGAATGCAAAATATTCACCACTGCAGTTTTGTCAACTCTATCAACTTGAACGAAACATTACACAAGCAGCTCTGACAGGAATACTGCAGTCTTCAAAATGACAAGCGCAGTGTTTAGTGTTAGACAACACTACGCAAGTGAAAGGCACAATTCAATTCCCACACGGTTCCAGGTTGAACTTATTGCACGCTGTCCGCGCTTCTGCAACAGTGCGGTCACCCGGGGCAAGTTATACATAAACTCGGCAGACATGAAACGAATCAGGTATTCGGCCCTTGGTTACCAATGACATATCTTTTTTAATTCGAACTTGAATGGACGGATTCCATTCGGTTCACGATACTTTTGATTCAATCCAACTTTTTATGCGAGAACGAGATGAGTTTGATAGACAAATCGTTATAGAAAGTCAGATTGTGAGGTCTTAGGTCGGATCTTATCGTCGCAGTCTCGACGAATTCCTTCAAAAAAGAACGTATGAACTTCCCAGTGCGTCCAAGTTACGTTTGCGTTGAATATGAATGAGGTAAAAGACGCTAGATTTCCGCTCTCGTCAACGAAAATGACCGCGGTATCCAATTAAATCAACATGTGTGTCAACTCGTGTGTGCGCCGCCATTAGCGACCAATTGCGTTCGCTTAATCGCATTCCGCAGCCATTTTTGATGACGCAGACGGAAATCCTGCATCTTTCATACTGGGTAACATTCTCTCAAACGGTAACTTGGACGAGTGCCAACTACGAATATACGCAGTTGTACGAAAATCCCGTAGAGCATTGACTTCCATAATGTCCGTCGAGTTTAGTAACTTAAAATGCGCAATTATTTAGATTGCATTTTTTTAGAATTTTGAAGTTATTTACAGAGAATAACTGGAATAAAATAAAAATTGAATAAATTAAGGTATCCAAGGAATTAGAAATTATATGATCCTTTTCAAATTGAGTTCACTTCAATGGTCCGCATGTTCCAAATTTTCTTGTCTTTCTGCTGGTACTGTTTGCAATATGATATACTACATTTCATGTCTTCAATGAAAAATAAATTTTGGTTTGATGCAAAATAATTTCTCCTCTTTTATAAGGCATCATTTAAACATTTTTTGATATCAACAAATTACCCTCTATCAATTCTAAATGAATCAACAAAATAATATTCACATTGTCACACATGTAACAAATGAATTTTTTTCAATGTGTAACACGAAAATGAATTTTAAAATTATCGTAGTTTACTCTAACATGAATAATTAAGAGTCACAATATCAAATTAATTTTGATTTATCACAGGAACATTGAAATCACACAAATAGCATCATTGAATGCTGGGTCAACTCATTTCTGAAAATGTTTTTCTCAGTTGACAATATCATTTTACAATCGGGCCTAACTACCTCCCCCCAGAAAACAGGCTAACGCGTATGCAATCATATTTTTTTGTCACCTAATTAATTTATTGTATTACGGAACTAAACAGTAGTTGACGCTAGATTGTGTTGATGCTAGATTCGATGTCAACTATTACGCCATTGCGGAAATCACGTTTGCTATGACTTGGTCAATGTATTGTGGTTTTGAAGTTTATGTAAACAGAATGTATTTGAAATTTACCCACTGCCGAAGTACAGAAAATGTAAAGTAAAATTCTTTAGCTAGGAAAATGTAAACAGTATATTTGGATGAAAGGTGTAGCATTTTTACATGTTCACAAGGTGCTCTAATCCTGCAAAATGAGCTGGTAGCCTGGTAGTGATGCACACATACAGCAAGTGAAGTGGCATAGTTTGGATTAAAAGTGGCCCACTAACTCAGCATGGAAACCTTAGTACTTAATTAACAAGTAAAGTGACGTAATATAGGATGAAAATCGTGAGTGCATAAACCCTATGGGATGAAAAGTGGAAAACCTTCCTTCATTCTAGAATGTCATTGGTTCTGGTAAGGAGTTCAGAAAAAAACGGACAATTCACCCTACCAGACAGCTGACCAATTTTCAGAGCAATTTGTTGGATTGTTACTTTGCTACATTAAAAATTTTCCAATCAAAAATCCCATTATACACTATTCTGGCCTCAAGCGCATGTTTAGCCAGACAAAACAAACAAAACTGCAACACAAAATCATGATGTGATGTGATTAAATAGCAGTTGCCCCGAGGAATCATTTCAAAAATTATTGCATGCTCTAAACATTTGATGGCACGATATGGTGCCTAACAAAGGCCCTACAGGGGGATGGCTGAATTGTTAATAAGTGCGTACGTTCATTCGTGTGCTACAAATATTTCTCCAGCACTGTAGCGCACACATTCACTTCTTAATGCATGTTCTCCAGGATGTAATCAACAAAAACGAGATTAGTAACAACTTTTTGCATAAAATCATGCTATTTGCATAAAATTACCCCCATCCAATGTGACATTCAAGTCAAACACAATGAAAATTGTCATTCGACAAAAAATGCTTCCATTTCAAGTAGTGCAAATTTTGTAGGTAAAAATATTCTTGTTTTCTGTTCACAAATGTTTTTTTGAAGAGGATGAAAACAGAATTTTAACGATTTGAATCCGTTGATTTGTAGGTTTGCAAGTTCAGCGGTCCATCATTCTCAGCTTCTGATCCGTCAGACGCATCTGATGAACCGTTGTATTTACGAAAGATTTTCATTCACTCGCACCACTTCGTCCACTTTCTGCATCTGATGAATCGATTATCCACGAACGAGCTTTATATACCGTATATCCTCGAATAAGTCCCCCGGGGAGTTATTTTTTCGTCAGAGTTTTTGAGGGGGGAGTTATTCAAGGGTGGGGAGTTATTCAAGGGAGGGAGTTATTTTTTCCTCATAATATTCAGGAAAACTTGCAGGTAGATAGGTGTGTATACACTGCGTAATACACACACTGTGCATCTGCTTTCGCTGCCGTATGCTAACATCCTTTGTATTTTTTGTCTCACACACTGCACTGTATCGCATTTCGTTTTTTTCACTTGTTCCAGTATCCTCTCCACTCATCACAGAGGGGGGAGTTATTCAAGGGTGGGGAGTTATTCAAGGGAGGGAGTTATTTTTTCGTCAGTGTTTTTGAGGGGGGAGTTATTCAAGGGTGGGGAGTTATTCAAGGGGGGGGTCTTATTCAAGGATATACGGTAATTCTTATTTATGCAGCACTCAAAACCTGCAGGCGCCATTTTGGTGCCTTTTTAAGGCAGGGCGCCACGGAAATAGGGCGCCTTTCAGAAAGCGGGCGGCAGGCGCCGACGGCAGCACAGAAAATGGCGCCAAGCGCCAATGGCACCACGGCGCCATTCCATCACAACGCGGCACTATCTAGAGGCATTTTGCTAATAACGTTACTTTATTTTGCTGCTTTGGGGCAAGCAACACAATAGCACGCGACTGGGCAAACTTTTGGCAAAGGCAAGACCAGGCGCGACATACCTATAGTGATGGAAAAGCGCCAGAAAAAGGGCGCCAGGCACCAAGGGCGCCACTCAGAAAGTGGGCGCCAAGCGCCGAGGGTGCCACAGAATAAGGGCGGCAGGCGCCAAGCGCCACGGCGCCATTCGGAAAGCGGGCGCCAGGGGCAGCACGGAAAGAGGACGCCAAGCGCCAAGGGCGCCATGGCGCCATTTTAAAAATAGAGCGCCAGGATAAATAAGTGCATAAATACAACACCCTGCATGTGCTAAAAATGTTGCTACAGGACCGTAGTATGTACGTTGCGTTCTCCAGGATGCAATGAACAAAAACAAAACAACAAAAAATTTCAATACAATCCACATGATGAATTCAAACACAATGGAATTGTTATTTGACAACAATCCATTCACTTCAAATAGACTTTTCCTATCAGTGTTTTGTTGAAATGGACAAAAACGGAATTGCAACGATATGAATCCATTGATTTATGATTTTGCAAGTTCAACGGTCCATTATTCTTGTCTTCTGCTCTGTCAGACACATCTGATGAACAGTTGGACGAAAGAATCTCACCCACTCACACCATATCGTCCATTTTTCTGGCGAATTTAGATCATCTACGGATGCGTTTTTCATTTTTTTTACAATTACACGGCACTCAACTTGAAACCCTGCTGGCGCCGTTTTGGCGCCCTTTTAAAGCAGGGCTCCAGGCGCCCAGAGGCGTCACGGAAAAAGAGGGCGCCATGGCGCCTTTCAGAATGCGGGCGCCGCAGAAAAAAAGCGCCAAGCGCCAATGGCGACAGCGCCATTGCGCCATTCCATCACTACATACCTATACCTAAGTGTTTACCAAGTGCCCTAAGCGCCATGGCGCAATTAGTCAAGATATTTATGGTTGAAGTCATACTGCTAGGGTTGGGTTGATATGACTTTTCGATATTGATATCCATATTTTTTCTGAAACTGGATATGACTTCTGAATAATTGGGGCCACATATTTGCCACTTATTATTATAATAATTGCACACTAGTTAACACAGCGATAAATTTCCCATGTGTCAACTGCAAAAAGCATCACGTGTGTGTGCAGTTGACACAGTGATGTTTTTTACCAAATTTCCATAAAACATATTTGTCAATGGGTTTCAGCAAGTCACAGTACACATAATTGATAAAATGTTTGATTTATAAATCAGAAAATGTATTCTGCATGCATGCGTCTCACTGATATAATCCCATTACTATCGAACATATTAGGTTTTACATTTGTGTTTACTGTTTCAGTTGACACACATTGAATATATGAATGTGTCAACTGACCAAATTTTGTATTGCTACAATGAAAATTGTGTGCGCAGTTGATACAAACATATGAATGTGTGTGGTTAAGCATGCAAAATTGTGCATAAAGGTACACGTTTCATGCTTTTTCTGAGTAACCTATTTTCCGCCACCAATTTAAAAATAGCTTAATTCAATGGAAAATGATGAATTTGATTTGATTAATTTTTGGACTACATATGCACTAAATGATGGTGCATAATTTTTTGGGTCATACACTAGAACTGCTAGAAATTGGTTAGTATTTACCAAAAAAAATCTATTTTGAAGTAACATGCACTGCTACCATTGGCCCTACACACACTAGTTTTCACTGTGACTTCTGTGAAAACTGAAATGGCGATATGACGACATTCAGCCTACACTTATTGTATGCTATATGTGTTTTAGTTTTCAAATTTCCAAAATTTAAACCGTCATTAATTTAAATTCACATAAAAAATAAATAAAATCATTCAACCATGTTGATTAATCTGCATTTGAAAAAAATCAGTTTTCCCATGAAATCACCATGAAAACTAGTGCGTGTAGGCAAAATGACACATGGTTTTTTGTTACATGTGGGATAGACACAAATGAGTTTAGGATGTGTTTTTTTCAAAAGTTTTAAAGATTGAAATATGAAATTGTTGATTAAAACAGAGTAATGTCAGACATACAAAGATAGTAGCACTTATTTTTTCAATTTTTATCTCAATTTTTTTCTAATTTTAATTTAGAAATTTGATATATGAAATTGGGAGAATATACCAGTTTGGCTTAAAACAAGTGAGGGCTGAATTGGCAAAATTGTTAGTTGACACAAGTGATTGACACAATTTTTTTCAGTGAGTTGTTAGTTGACAACACATGTTTAGTGTTTGTGTTTACAGAATAACACGTAACACTGTGTAACACTCATGTTACATTTTCTTTGTTTAAAATCACAATAATGCAACAACTTATGTAGTTTCATATGGTCTTTCACATGATTAAATGCGAAGTTCAGGAAATGGTGTCCTGCATAATTTTTCAGTTGTGTCACTTTTTCATAATTGACACAAATGCTTTTGAAATGTTTGTACTGACAAAAAATGTAAATGGCGACCTAAGCTCCATCCACCAGCCCAAAATTTGAACAGATCTGTCAAATAAATGTTCAGTTGACACATGAACAATTGGATTGATTTATTGGATTGAATCAATTTAACTGATTTATTGAATTGGATCAAAGTCAATTGATTTATTGAGTTGAATAGAATTTCAATTGAGTGACACAATACAAGTCCAATATATCAAAAAAAGAACGATATTCAATATTTTTCCAAAATTTTTGATATCGGTATTCGATACGATATATCGTCCCAACACCAGAGTTGTTAAAATACAGGTATTTTTGGAAAGCGTAAGCGTAAATACACTTTCCAAATTTTCAGTATGAAGACTAAAGCGTAAGGTATTTTTAAAATACCTAGGAAAGCGTCAATAAAAGCGTAAGCATAAAAATTTGTTAAGAGACTTTTTGCTCAGTGAATTCTTTCCAAAATCAAGCTTTCAGTGACATTGTTTGGACATCCACTTGGTAGTCTGCCGTTAGATGTCGATGGCAATTCATCGGCAGTGACACTTTTCATCTTCTAACTCGCACTTCGTTCAGTTGACAGTGGCAAAATTGTCGTCGGAATCCATTTTCGGCCGCAAAATTTCTAATATAAAGCCACGATTTTGCTCGACAACACAGTATTAACAGGACATTCATATTGCGACACAATTTTGTACATGCCGCATTTCCAGTACTTTATGGCACACATGCAGTTTTTGTTTTTGTGGTTTTACGCTTTTTCAAAAGAATACATCTGGACTGGGTGAAATGCTTTTTTACGCTTTTAGTACCCGGGTATTTCGGCCGGGAAAGCGTAATAAAGCGTACGGGTATTTTATGAAAGCGTAAGCGTAAGTATAAATACCCATTTACCCGGGTATTTCAGGTAAGCGTAAATACGCTTTTGCAACTCTGCCCATCACTACTTACTGCTAGGGTAATAAGGGCATCTGATGGATTAGAATGTATTTACAAAGCGGAATTACTTGTCAACCTATGAATAAAAATACGTCATAAATCACTCTTAAAATAAATAAATCACACATCCTGTTATTTATTCCTTTGAGAAATGGTCAGATAAGGCCAAATCAATATTTACCTAACAAGCGCCAATGCAATGTATATCAAATATGAATGTGTCTATCAGTGGTTGCTAAGATAACTACTTCACGCAACTGTACCCATTGTGCTTATTTCATTGGGTATCTATTTATCATATATATGCATTTATTTCCGTGGCATACTGAAAAGAGCATATGTAAGTATTGAATGTCACATGCACAGATTTGTAGTGCTAACGAATTGATTATAAATCACTTGAGATTATCGAATCACATTGGTATTTTTTTTTAACACAGCAACGCCCGTAGCGGCGACATACATATTTACAACTGTTCAGAAACGCGAATACGTAAATACAGAAAGGGTAAAATCTGAAGTCGCATTAGTCAACAAAAGTTAACAATAATCACTATGACATTTATTTATGACTAATTCGATGTGTCAATAAGATCCAACAGTTTTCCTCTAGGCTGGAATGGAACCCACCTCATAACGCTCAATTGACCTAAGCATAGTTGTTAAAACGAATTTACTCAATTTACTCAAAAATAAGTATACTGAGTAAATACTTTACATTTCGCCTGAAAATACCTGTACTCTACTTTTTGCATACTTTTTGGAAGAATTATAAGTCGCAAGTACAGACAAACTTAATTCAAAATAATTTATGTTATGTTATGTTGTGCCTTTGCAATGGTTATCAGCAGGGTTGGCAAAATGTCAGAAAAAAATAAAAATAAAATAAAAATAAAATGGAAAATTTTAGAAAAAAATGTAAAAAAATAAAATGGAAAATTTCAAAATAAAAATAAAAATTGTATAAAAATTCTAATTTTTGTAAAATTATTGTAAAATTGTATAAAAATTCATATTTTTGTAAAATTGTATAAAAATTCATATTTGTTTATTCACGGAACTGGGGACAATCCCAAGCTTTGTAAAGTGTCAAATGTCATGTAAAATGTCATGCAAAGTGTCAATTGTCATGACAAATGTAAAGTAAAGTGTCAATTGTCATGACAAATATAAATTAAAGTGTCAATTGTCAAGCAAATTGTATCCAAATCTTATGTTTTGTGTCCATATATAATGTTATGTATCCAAATCTTGCTGTTTTATTATCAAAATCTTATGTGAACATTTGGATAAAAAAATTCAAATACAAAACATAAGCTTTGGATACAAAAACATAAGATTTGGATACACAATTTACACTTTGCATGACATTTGATATGACAATTGCCACTTACTTGACATTTGACATGACACTTGACATTTTGCATGACAATTCACACTACTTAACATTTGTCAGGACAATTGACACTTTGCATGACATTTTATGAAAGCAAACCATTGTTATCAATAATTGTTAACCATTCTTATCAATAATTGTAAGTTTACACTTGCAGCTAGCTGACAACCCCTACTGCATGCAGCTTTTGTAACGTAATGGAATAATTTATCATGTGTTTTTCATGTCAAGGTATAATGATAACATTTGTCTGGCATTGCATGTATGATTCTGATTTTTTGTAAAAAATTTGTAAAATTTCTGTAAAATTTTTGTAAAATGGTGTCATATTATTTTTTAATGACTTTTGGGAATAAAATAAAATAAAATGAAACACTAATAAAATTAAAATAAAATACAATTTTTATACAAATAATTTTTATAAAACCAACCCTGGTTATCAGGTTTAATATGAAATATTTGCTGGGGAAGTTCGGGCAGTAAAATAGAAATGACTCAAACAAATTGAAACAACTGCAAAAATTGAAGCAGAAATTATGAAAGTTGCAATGAGCAGGACAACACACTTATAATGACTGCTAATGGCCACTGTCAGCACAACACACTTATAGGTGCCAGCCAATCAGAGTTGTTAAAGGTACTGGACTTTTTTCAATGTAAAGGTAAATGTAAAGTATTTTTATTTTACTCAGGGCTGAGTACAGAAAACGTAAAGTAATTTTTTCTACTTTTACATTGTGTAAAACATGAGTAACATATATTTTCCTCAGAAAAATGTAAAAGTGGGTATTTTCTCACTGAAAAGGTTAAAGTGAGTATTTTTCCTCCCAGAAATTGTAAACCAGAGTATTTTCTCTCCAGAAAACGTAACAGTCAAGATTTTTTCAATTTTTACTCTGGATAACATCAAAAATGTGTTTTTCTCCTTATCAATATTTGCTGGGAAAATATCCAATGTTTGTCACTTTCTGTCTGTCAAAATGTCACTTTCCATGTCCCCTTAAAATAAATTTTCGGTACTCACGTATTTTCAAACGCGAGTAAGTGAGTACCGGTATTTTTTTCTCAACGAAACGTACCTAAACGTATTTACGCAGTATTCGAGTATGCGTATTTATTGAGTAAACGTAAATACATTTTTAACAACTATGGTGCCAATCCAGTACCACGTCAGGCGACAGGTTTTAGAAATGTCTCTAGTTCACCGTGAAATGTACATGCCATTTGGAACTTTGATTTAGCTCACAGACAGAGTGTTTGAAGCTTGTTATCTACATTTCAGTTGTCGAAAAATTGCTGCCTAACACTTAAGAACACTTTATAGGGTGCCGGACTAGACACTAAGGGTATCAGCAGGTGGCGCTATTTAATTTCCATCACAGAATTGCTGCAGATCAGCCTTCGTTCGGTAACTCGCAGGGCTTTCGGTCCGGTTTCGCAGTTTTCTACACTTTCATAGGTATCTCAATACTAATGGACACTTTTTTAATGTGCATCAATTATTTATCAATCTGTCCGTGTCCGTATTATAGCAGGGGTCCGTACTAGGTATTAGGTATGCATTCTGTTTCTTCGCAGCACTTTCGTAATGAACTTTTCTTGTGAAAAATACAACTTCGCACATACAAAAACGATCTTAGCTTAAATATACTTGGCGTACCGCAAAGTAAATACCGTATTTCCTCGAGATACCCCCCTTGAATTAACCCCCCTCGCAAGGACGTAGCCAGGGGGGGGCGGGGGGGCGGCCCCCCCCCTTCCCGGGCCGGACCAAAAAATGTGCCAGAAATGGCACTTTCAGAAGACGATTTTGTCACAGTTTGAGAAAATTTTGCGCGCAAGCGCGCACTTTGCTGTCACACAACATATATTTTGAGTTGACCGGTCTCCGCAGCCGCAAAGCCAGTAAAAAACCCTAAATTCCAGTCCATGTCGCTGTATATGACTGTCAGATACAGACATATACAGCTGTTTTGGCGCCAATGCCAACGCCAGTGGCGCCATGGCGTCGCGCCTACGAATTGCGCCAGCGCCATGGCGCCATTCCGTTATTACAGGGGCAAAATTTTAGGGGGGGGGGGGGCGCCGCCCCCCCCCCCGTTCGCCGGGCCCCGTATACAATCCGCCCCCACGCTCAAAAATCCTGGCTAAGTCCCTGCCCCCTCGAAATACCCCCGTCTGGAATTATGTGCTTCATGTATGCCATACTTGGACACGTTGATTGCCGGTTTTGGGTAGGTATATAAAAGCGTACTCTTTACTATGAATTTCGTGAAAATTACTGACGAAATAATAAACCCCCCTTGAATAAGCCCCCCCCCCCTCAAAATTCCCACTCTGAAAAAATTCCCCGCCTAGGGGTATTTCGAGAAAATACGGTATGCGTCAAGACGTCCAAAATTACTTAGCCTTGGTGGTCGATAAAGGCAGAGTTGCATACAAGAGACGAATGTTTTTTTCTGAAACTTTTCTTTCTCTTTTGAGCAATTTGGATTTTATTAACAATGACGTCATGTTAGCAAAATTCCTTCGACATGAATGCATAGCATGCTGTCCACCGAGTATTCATGCGAACATTGTTGCCAAACTCGCAACAATAAAGCATTCATACATTCAACTCTAGCTTTTCAGACAGCGGCATAATTAGAGCAATACAATCATTTCTGCAATTATTTTACGTCTGCAATTATTTTACGTCCCAGACTACCCTGTAGATTGATTCATCGAAGCCCTATTCAATGGGCATGCAGCCAGCCTGCGAAACCTTCCATCGACTTAGTTTTCAAAACCAGCTCATGTTCAAAAATTGTTCATCTTGGCGAATCACGCATAAATATCAAATCCTACATTTTTAAGTACCTAAAATGCTTAGGAAACATTGCGATTTCATCCACAAAGCAATTTTTTGTACAATTTGTGTAACTATTTAGCTTTCTAATTATTTTGTTACTTTTGTTGCTAATCAATCACCATCATACTTAAAAGGACCATACGAAACCCCACCATTCCGCTGCGGTTTGACAAGGGCTTCGATAGCTAAATACAATAGGCGTAGCGAAGATTAATGAAAACGTTTCTATGAGTAGATGAATTAAAAGTAAGAGCTTCGGACACTTTGACGTCGTAAAGAGAAAGCCAGGCATGCAGAATCCAATATAAATAGGATATTATGTTGCCACTGCCGAACATAGTTGTTAAACCGTATTTACGTTTACTCGTTAAATACACTGGAGTACTGCCTAAATACCTTTACGTTTCCTCCCGAAAAATACCGGTACTCAAACGAATTGAAACGGCTGCAAAATGGCAGCAGAAATTATGGAAGTTGCGAGAGTAGGGAAAGCGACGACCCTCGCTTTCACTTTTGTTTATATTTATGTCTTCCTAGGTACAAAATCGTAAAATATCTTTACTTTCACGTTTTCCCTGAGTAAAAATACCGGTATTTACGTTTACTCACCTTTTACGCAGCGTAAAAGTAAAGAAATTTTATTTACGTTTTCTGTACTCAGGGTTGAGTGAAAATACTTTACGTTTACATTTACTTTAAGTTCAGTACACTTAACAACTCTGCTGCCGAAATATGTTAAAAAGACACAAAACTCACGCAGAATAGCCAGTCACTCAGGGCTGTTCATTCACAAATTGGATTAAACTTTTGTCCCCGAGGCATGTGTAGCAAACGACACAGGCTGCATCTTTCTTTTGCGAAGGAAATGAGATTTGTGCCACCGGGTTAAAGCATTCATGCACCCGATGTGACGCTACGCGTGATCGACCAAGCATGTGCACATTTATTTTAGATGCTAGCAAAGACAAGCAGAGTCCCTTAAAGAACCAAGTCACATGCATCCAAGGACGTATTCAGGAGGGCGGGGGGAGGGGCTGCAACCCCCTCCCCCCCCCCCCCGTTCCCGGGGAGAGATCTGAAAATCACGTTAAAATGCGACTTTCGGTACCATTTTGCAAGGTGTAATGCAAAAAATTTTGCACGCAAGCGCGCATTGTTCTAAAAGACATAAGGAACATTACCATACTGTCCAGTCTTTTGTCGACCACAATGTCCTTTAAAATTCGCTCAACGGTGTGTATTTCGGTGTATTTGTATGTAAATATATTTACATACATATTCAGCGTCTATGGCGATGGCGCCAACGCCAATGCGTCACACCTGGCACCATTCCGTCACCATATAGGTAAAAATTTAGGGGAAGGGGGCTGAGCCCCCCCCCCCCCGTTCGTCGGGTTCCGTGAACAAGCAGCGTACATTGATCGAAAGCGCGGTCGAGCTAAATGTCAAGCGCAGAAAGTAACCGATTAGACGCAAGTTACTGTGATGTTCAAACACCTTGCAAATTGCCGCGATGTATTTAGAACAGACGGAACAGTTCATATTGGCTTCGTTGAACGCTGGAGAACAAATTAACCAATAAAAAAACGCGTGCTTCAACATGCTATTTGAATAATTAAAGAAAACTGCAAACATGAGATTGAAGTCATTCTCACTTCTTTCATTAAATACAAAAATAGTGTTCCAACATAATATTAGCAGAAGCACTCGATAAAAGGACATGTAAACATACAAATAATGCTTTCATAAAAGCGGCCAGGTGTCAGCCAAAGGTAAATTCTATTCTCTTGCGGAGCTAAGTGAAAACGACCACTTCCGAGTAAAACCAAAAGCCACAATGATGAAAGTTTGGGGCTGCCAAGCGGTGCAGTCGAGTTGGAGGATTTTGTGGAAGTTTATTGATGCGTCGTCCAGTCACGTTTGTTGGCATTTAAAAGCTTAAATAACACTCGATCAAGAAGCCATATCAGAAACCATGGCTCAAATCCAACATGATCCCCCTTTTTAAAGAGATAAATTTGAAGATTTTTTTTTGAAATTTTGAATTTTACAGGGGTACGTTCACGTTCGACTCAGCACAACAAATCATTCGGATCGTCTTCACACTCCATTCCCCCTTCCCCATTAGGATGTTCCGGTTCCGGTACCGGTGTCGAGGCTGTGTTGTTGACCACGGAGTTGGTAGTCGACGCTCCATTCTCGACGCGGTCGACACGGTCGTCGATTTCGTCCATTTTTGTGAGGGCGGAATAAACGTGCTCAAATATGACGATATTCTCGTTTTCAAGCGCGGCGCATCTTTTTGCCAAACCGTCACAGGTGGCGGTCAACTTTGCAATTGCCATGGATTGAGTGGCAAGTAGGCTGTTGCGGTGCGACCAGCGAATGTGCGCCTCGAGTTTCTTGACTCGGGCTTTTAACGAGTTGACCAGCTTAAAAACGAAAAATGCAAAAGAAATTTCAGTTTTCAGTTTCAGGAAGTTTTTATGGAAAAACAACATTTTTTAAATGCTATACCTCAACAGTGGGTGGCTCGTCCACACCAGACTCCGGTGCCCCACCGGTCTCGGGAACCACCGGCGCCGACTCCACCGAGCCCGGCACCACAACGTTAGCTTCTACCACGTCAAACACCGGTGGAGTTGTCACCATTTGGTTCACCTAAAGTGTTGAAATGATGGCGAAAAACGCGTATGATTGGGTGACAACTTTACCGGTGATGTGTGAAACTGACACTGGGCCATTGTGGTGGCGGCGGAGGTGCCACTTTGCGCGGTGCCGGTTGTGGTGCCTTGTATTGCGGTGGTGGCGAAGTGAAGTTTTGCGGTGGCACGGCAATTTGCGGCGCCGGAACTACTTTTTCAGCGGCCGTGACACGAATGTCACAGGGCAATACGCGCGTCTCGGCTGTGCCGTTACGCGCCCTGACGACGGCCGTGCGCATGAAGACCGGCATGGGCTGGGTGACCGGGACCGGTACCGGACTGGCACCAGGCGTACGGCGTACACCCAATGGGGTGGTGTTGACAGACTGTTGTAAAAAAGACAACACCATTTGTGTGAGTTGTCAAAATTTTGTAAAGTGTTAAAAGAATGCCACGTTAACTTACTGAAAGTTTTGAAAAACGTTGATTCAACATGGTGAAGTGGTTGGAATTGTAGTCGGCTCTTTTTTTGAATGAAAATGTTGAAAAGCCGTGTTTTTATCAGGCAGAAGTGGAAAAAAGAAATGAATACACGTAAACGGAACTTCTAGAAAAAATGAAAAGAGAAAAAGTTAAGGCATATGAGATAGTTTCCAAGTGTGGCGCTGTGGCACCACCAACTGTTTTTCACCAGTAGTATCTTTTAACACCAAATTCGGACCCACAACATCTAACACGACAAAGGGCCCTGAAAACTTTGGCGCCATTTTGTCTAAAGAATGATTTTTCACCATAACCATGTCCCCAAGTGAAATTATAATTGAATGTTTTGAATCAAAATACCTTTTATATTTTTGCCTGTTGCGGTCACTATTCGATTGTGCCACAGAGCGAGCCAATTGTGGATCTAAATTTTTGGCTGCTACAAAAAATAAATTCCAATGTGGCAAATAGCCAAAAATGAGGAAAAAAGGGCAACATCCTGTATTTTTATTCATGGCCAGATTATGCCGTAAAATAGCCATAGGCAAAAGTTCCTTCCAATGAAAATGAGGAAAGTCAACTAAACACGCAGACATCATGGCACGAATCTGTCTATTCGTGCGCTCTACCAAACCATTTGCCTCGGGATTTCGAGGCAACACTGGTGAGTGCGAAATACCAAATTTTGAACACAAAATCGAAAACTCTGAATTACAGAATTCTGTGCCTCTGTCGGAAATAACCATTCTAGGGGCACCATAAATCATGATAAAATTTTTTAAAAATGATTTTGCGATGGCTGTCGCGCGAAGAGAATTGACTGGCGCTGAAATCGTATAACGTGTGAGTGCATCAACTATTACCAAAATCTTTGTTTTCACGTTGCCAGAGAATACTTGCATAGTATCTAAATGAACCACCTCAAATGGCTGAGAAGGTGTAGTTACTTCACCCAGTGGCGCTGGATGAAGTCTGTGCGACTTAGTTTGCAAGCAATGTGCACACTGCTGGCAATATTGTAAAATGTCATTTTTCATATTTGGCCAGGCGAAATATTGGCACAACAGATGTAAGGTTCGCTCTTGGCCACCATGACTGGCGTATACGCCCATGTGTGCTTGCACTAAACAAGCTTGTTGCCAAGGGCGTGGTGGCCAAATAGCGTAATGTACGGGCGAAATCGGAGCTTTAAAATATAATACATCATTTATAAGCATTGCATCAGAGATAAAATTGGGATCCTCACGCAGTTTTCTTATAATGTCAGCTAATTCCGGGTCAGCGGACTGAATTGAAACCCAGGACAACATTGAAGGTGTGGTTTCAGGTGAAACTGGTGATGCTGGTGTTTCAGTACTCGGTGGCGAAACTGCAGACTGTGCCACTGCACCAATATCACGTACAATATTGGTTGGTTCCACAAGTTCATCACCGAATTCCGACTGCTCTATCGGATTACGGGATAATGCATCCGCAACTTTGTTATTCAGTCCCGACTTGTGAATAAAACGGGTTACGCGATCCTGCAGGAAGATCGCCCAACGTTCAAGTTTACTGTGCGACGGGCTTTTCAAAATCTGCTGTATGCCACTATTATCAGTATACACGGTGAGTCGTTGGCCCTCAACATAATCGGCTAGGCGTCTGACCGCCCAACAAATACATAAACTTTCCAATTCAGCAGCAGAAAACTTAGTATGTGGGTGGGTCAAGCGCTTAGAAATAAATGAAACAGGGTGTAATTTATTGTCATCGCCCATTTGTGACAAAACGGCGCCCAAACCCACCGCACTCGCGTCACATTCTAAAACAAAACCACGATCATCATGGTATGTTGGGTGGCGCAAAACTGGCGGATTCGAGACTAAATGTTTGAGGAGATCCCAAGATGTCAACATTTCATCAGTCCACTGAAACGGTGTATTTCCATGCTTTGGGAAGCTCCCTGAAAGTACGCCATACAGTGGCGCAGCCACTGTACTGAAATTAGAAATGAAATGACTGTAGTGTACACATTTACCCAAGAAACGGCGCAAATCTTGCTTGGTATGAACTTTGGGTTGATCAGTCATCGCTGCAACTCTACTTGGGGCTGGCAAAATGCCAGAAGCGCTTATTTGATGGCCCAAGTATTTTAGCTCGGATGTCAATAGATTACACTTGGCGGGTTGCATTTTTAAATTGGCCCAACGTAAACGTTCAAAAAGTCGCGTTAAATGTATGAGATGTTCCGCAATAGAATGACTACAACAGAGTACGTCGTCAATATATGTTTTGCACCACGGTCTCGAAACATCCTCGTTCAAACCTGCGATCATTAATGACATCATTCTCTGGAAAGTAGCGCCTGCATTCACGGTACCAAATGGAAGCCTTGTATACCTATATTGTCCTAAACTACACACAAACGAGGTGCGTTCACGAGTTTCCTCGTCCGCCAATTCGACATTGTAATATCCGTGTCGAATATCAATAGCGGAAAAAACACTGGTACCTGACAACTCAGCCAATAATTCGGTAATGCGAGGTAAGGGATAACTGTCAATTTTCGTTATTAAATTAACAAGTTTAAAATCAACACAAAATCGGAAATTGTCAGTTCCCTTCGGTGCTATGGTGATTGGGCTCGCCCATGGCCCGTCAGAAGGTTCAATAATTCCTTCCTTCAACATTGCAGGAATTGTTTTATGAATAAATTCGCGCTTTTTGCCAGCTTCATAACGTACAGACTGTTTTATCGGAGGATGATTTGGGTCGGTGATAATTTTATGTTTTACAAGTGGGGTTTTCCCCACATCGTATTCATGACACGAAAATACGTCATGAAAATCAAAAATTAACTGTCTAAACTTTTTTAATTGTTCGGGGTTCAATGAAAAACGATTTTTCTCTGGCAAATTAGCCATGATATACTCAAAACGCTCCTGTTGTGTTGATGGTACTTTAATTTCCTCCAATAAAGGCGCGTCAAACTCAGATTTCGGAGGGGTGGGCAAAACTATTGCTTTTGCGCCCACAGCGTTGGAACCAGCTGTACCATGGAGGGATTTATCTCGAAAAATCCCAAACATGGCAGAAGCTGACTCATTTTGCATTCTTGAAAGAAGATTCGCGAGGATAAACATCGCAAACCGCTATTTTTTCTCCCTTGTGGATTATAATCGGAAAGTCATGAGAATTAAACAATGCTAATGGAATTTTTTTCTGTTCAAACAATGAAATGGCGGTGTTATACATTGAAAAATCGCAATGTATGTCCACATTACTAAAAACAGCGAAAGCACCACCCCAGATCTGAGGTGACATTTGTAAAGGCTTTGATGGCAATGGAACAGTGATTGAAATCATTGACTTCGCAGGTATGAAGATAGATTTTGAAGCCAAAATAATCTGTGAAATCAATGATTGAAAACATTTCTCATTGTCAGAAATGTCTGAAGCAAACTTTTCGTCACTGGGAAGGCATGCCTCAGATTGCTTTTCGATAGATAGCGGTATGAGCCATGTCAATTTTAAGAAGGGCATGATATCAGTGCCTATCAACACTTCATCCAGGGCACCTTCAACCGTATTAACCAAAAATGTACTCTCAACTCGGCGAGCTATATGGTCAATCGGTGAAACATGTTCTACTTTCAACACAATTTGTTTCAAAGCACCTTGATGAGTTTCGCCGCTTACCATTTGCAAAATTACTTTGGATTCAGTTAATTGTTGATCTAAAGCTTCTCTCTGTTTCGACAGTTGTTGGAAAAATTTCAACGGCATGATAGAACGTGTGCAGCCAGAGTCTAAAAGTACTTTGCATGGAATGTTTTCAATTTTCACGTTGGCGTAAACTACTGGGCCATTTGAGGGTGCTACTCGAATGCAAAGTTTTTGATCTTTACCAATTACAGAATAAGCGGTCAAAGCGATATTTGAATCAGTATGATTAGTGGGCGAAACAATATCAGACTGATCATTCAAAATCATTTTCGTTTTCAAATGCTTCATGGAACAAATTTGCGACCCTAGCATCATAGCTCTCTGAGTGGTTGGGAAATGTTCTTGTGCAAAGTTTGATGATTCCCACTTTTGAAACAAACCAGGGCTCTGGTCGTACATCTGCACTAGTCGGTGCCGGAATTCTGCCGAATATGCATCATGACGCCCGGAAATGTCGTCTGTACTGTCATCTAGCCCGTCGTCGCCGTTGGCTTGCTGCCAATCCCCGCCCTCGTCCACCGGCTGTTTGAGTGACGGCTGGAAGTCTGTGGGGGGGTCTGTTGGCAAAAAATTTATGGCAGCTTTTGCTGCCGCTTTATGAGGTAATGATACATCATGGGTAGTGGCTGGGCCAAACCGTTTGACTTGCCCATACCCATCAGATTTGACGGTCGGGTTCCCAATCGGCAAATTTGGGAGTGGCCCCTGGCCGCCAAAAGCTTCGCGTCTAGCAACTCGACAGTCACTAGCCCGATGGCCCACATGACCAGGGCGCGGACACGGGGGGTCAGAATTTGATTCGCGCAACATGTTGCGCATAGTGGAGTGCACCCCTGGTGCCCTCGACATGGGCCCCCGGAAATTGTTGAGCTCTGTGCGAGCCCCAACTGATTTTTTAACCCGATGAAAAAAGTCATCCAATTGTTTAACCACGGCACTCACCGGAATGCCCTCACTTTGAAATTTTGAATGGAAATTCGCGACAACAAATTTATCAAAACGGAGTTCATCAAATCGCGACCAAATTTTAAACGCGATCAAATTATCAATCAATGCTCGGTCCCCCTTGACACTCAATTTCAGGTCAGGTGGCATTTTGGACATGAGGCGCATGTAAAAATCGACGAAGCTCTCAGTGCGCCCCATGGCCGCCTGATCCCACTCCAAATGAGTGTAAGATTTAGTCGGATCGCGGTAAAATTCAGCTAAATCGGTCATTACTTTTTCGTGATTTAACAACATGTCGGGTTCGAAAAAATTAGAAACGACCCGAAATGCATCGCCTCCGAATTTTGAAGAAAAAACATCTTGCCAAAACTGTGGCAATAAATCAACAGATGGCACCGAAATTGCAGCGCTGCGTACCAAACGGCGCCATTCAGAAAACGACAATACATCACCTTTACCCCTAAACATTGGAATTTTGTCAAGTATATGGGGCCTTATTAGCATCCAATGTTGCAAATGATCTCCGATTGTGGGCGCCTGCGCCGCGTTTGGCAACGCGGACAAATGTTTCACTAGCCACTCTTGAGGCTGCCGCACCCCCGAAACTAGGGGTTCCACCGCCGGCGGGGGTGCACCCACCACTGGAGAACGTGAAACTTCACCGTGCGACGAAATTTGGTTGACAGAAGTTGTCAACAAATTCATTTGCGTTGACAAATCTTGTACGGTTTTCTGCAACTCTGTCAACAGAGTCGAATCCGTTTTTTCAAATGGGTTGCCCGGCGGCGGCGGAACTTCTACATTCGGCGGTGGGATCGTCACACTCGTGCGGTTCAAATATGCACCCACTTCTAAAATACACACCGGTTGAATGGGCGCAGTGAATAGACACAAATCAATGTGCCTTATTTGGTGAGCGACATATGGTACCGATCCATACCCAGGTAAAACTAAACGTTGGTCATGGGAATACGTCCTGGCACCAGACGCAACTCTGACGTCGTTCGATTCCCATGAACTGCACAAGAAATATCTGGTGCGGTTCGAATCGTCGGGGGTCGAACCTGATGAAACGTTGGGGTTTGGTGACATGTGGGGGTTGCGTGACACTCGGTTATGAGCTCTTGACTCAATAGTCCCCCAATGATTCCCATAACAATTTGCGTAACTGGGGGCCTGCGCCGTTGACACGGTTCGCACAGAAAATCTATCATCAGCTGTGTGCACAGAACCCCCCGGTGGTGGTGTCCCTTGAAGGCGCCGCGCCAAATTCAGATTCATGTTTTCCACAAAACGCAGGGGGGCAGAGAATGGGGGGTAATTAGGAACCCCATTGATGGGGTGACTGCGTGTGTGTCGATTCTGACGAAAAACGTTTGACACTTGACTAGAATGGGACATGTTATCCACTGTCGTAGATCTGTCCACATGCAGTCACCACAAGAATTGCCCCTTGACGTGCACTCAAAACTTAACTGAACATCACCTCCCTTTTCTGGGTCACCGAAAAACGGAGAGCCAGGTCGTCCACCATGAAAGTTTGGGGCTGCCAAGCGGTGCAGTCGAGTTGGAGGATTTTGTGGAAGTTTATTGATGCGTCGTCCAGTCACGTTTGTTGGCATTTAAAAGCTTAAATAACACTCGATCAAGAAGCCATATCAGAAACCATGGCTCAAATCCAACAATGAACATATGAGTTCATGTCATATGCAGCAAATCGACAGCGGCGCCAATTCTTACGGGGTGTTCTGCTTTTGCCTAGCCTGCTTTCACAATGCCAGGAAAATAACAGATTACCGTATTTCTCCGATCAAAGCACCCCCCGTTCCAAGCTCCCGGGGTGCTGTGCTGTGCAAATTGTTCCAAGTAAAGCACCCGGGTGCTTTACTTCTCATCCGAAATTTTTTTGGTGATCATCTCATACGTAAAAAATATTGCGGTGAGGAAAGATCACAAGACCATCTGTTGCATGGGAATTTGTTTGCATGGCACGCGGTGTTGTTTTGCACACATTGCACACATATTTAATTGCATGCTGCGGCCACATCAAACGCTTCTGGTGTAATTCACCAGAGCAACTTGAAGTAGCGCTTGTGTTCAGTGATTTCTGGGTCATGGGAATATTGCTGAAGTTCATCAAAAGCATTTCAACTCTATCATAGTATAGCACCCAGTGATTTGCATTGCACCAGGGTGCTATAAACGGCACTTGAAAAGTAGTTCAAAAAGTGCTCCAATTTTGTAAAGCACCCGGGGTGCTTTGATTGGAGAAATACGGTAAAGTGCACAAACGGTAGAGTTTAGTTCGCTCTTAAGTGCTCATATTTACAAAATATTGTGCATGATGCCAACTGTGGAGAGTGGTTGTTAAAGCGTATTTAATTTTACCCAAAAAGTACACATACTCAAGTACTGAGCGAATACGCATATACATAAATACTTTGAGAAAGTATCTGTACTCGCATTTATGCTTACTCTTTGCGAGTACTCGAGCATGGTAGATTTATTTTTCTGAGTACAGAAAGTATTTTTCTAAAATATTTAACCATTTTTTTGGAATGCTAACCATGAATTAACTGCCTTTTCCTGAAGAATATTTCTTAATAGAAAGAAAACATCATTTTGTTGTCCAGGGTAATATTCATAATGCTCCCTTCTGAATATTCAATAAAAAGAAGATTTTACTCACTTTTAGAGTTTCTGAGACAAAATACTCTCATTTACGCTTTCTGAAAAAACGAGAATTTTTCTCAAGTTTACTCGCAAGAGAACATTTTTTACTTTACGCCTTCTGAACTCTGGGGGTGAGTAAAAATAAAATACTTTACGATTACGCATACTTTGAAAAAGTTTGGTACTTTTAACGACTCAGCCGCGGAGCGCCGACGCGAGCACGCAAATTCTGCTCAGTTTTTATTATTAGCATAGCTGCACCCATAGTTGACAGGTAAATTCAGTGTGGTTAAGAAAAGCAGCCAGGACTTTGAAAACCACTCTCTAGTGTCAACAGTTTTAACACGTCATTAGCGATGGGGGGGGGCACATGGACGTTTAACCGAAGCCAAATCACGTGTCAATAACAACCTGCCAGTGCATACGTCTCAACCGGACGCTCTTACATTGAAGCTGGGCAACATGACTAGTTTCCTGCATAATAATGGCCTTGCACATGATTGACAATTGTCGCAAATCAACCTCAAACGGAGAAAGCAATCGCTATGGAGAAAAAGAGCGAGCTGTAAATAGCATTTTCCAATGAATATCGCACTTTCAAATGTCATCTAGGTCAATATATGCGCATCACGCAGCCATCATGATCTGATCAGACATATTGAAAAAATATCATCACTGCGCAAAGATTACCATGGTTACAATAATTATTAACACGGGCCGCCGATTGTACGAGGAAGGCAATTAAGTGCATTGAATGTTACCATAATGATACCCCGATGTCGCTAGTGAAATAACGCTGCCGTATTTGCAGCCCGTAAATAAAGTTAATATAAATAGGTACCTACCCACGCACGGCACGTGATCAGGAGCAAATTTGAAGTGAACGGACACCAAAAGTTAAATGAACAAATTTACCCACTGCTTTTGGAAATGCGTCTGGCCAAATATGCAACCATTCATAACAAAATGTCGCAAATGCCGCACATTCCCAAAAGGGAGACGACCATCAGACTTGACAAATATGCAATCATTTCAAAGCCATCATTGGCATGGCCCGCCGGGGGCTGAATTGCATGCATTCATGCACACACGCAGAGAGACATTGGCAAAGATCGATGTACAGCTAAAAATAGCGGGGCACGGACTGCATGCGCCGCGGCTACAGTCCACAGACGGCCGCGCGTGTCCTGTAGCTGGAACTTGCTACCAACTTTTGCGCGTGTCACCCGCGTGAGCTGCGCGCTGCAGGCTTCCCGTATGAAGCAAAGCGACTGTTAGGCAACTCCGACTGCAACTGCAGCGGCCGCTCAATGCAATTGTGACGCTGAACACCGTATTTGCTCGGATTAGCCGCAGGTCTGACTGAGACGTGGGAAAATAAAAAACCCGTCTAAGTACCCCCCAACCAAATTGAGTGTAAAGGTTATGTAAATAACAAACACTATATTGTGATCTGCATATTGCAGCCACACACCCTACCTAGTCGACATTTGAATGTCAACTGGTTTATGTTAACTAAGATTTCAGTTCACGCGTCGCAGAACGATCTCCCAATGAAGTTGCAGTAGTATTGATTGACTTTTCAATATTGCAGCATGTACCTAGGGTTCTAACGGGATCCCGATCCGGAAGATTCCCGCGATTTTGTGGTCCCGATCCTGAAACCTCAATCACGATCCAAAAAAAATTTAGAGTAAAAGAGTAAGTGACTCTTTGCACTGAGAAATGTACCGAAATATCCAGTGTGCCACTTCTCTGTAATTCAAATGTATTTTAAGACATTTTTTGTGTAAAATTGAAGAAAATCCTCTATACAATAGGGTTCGATATACAATCCGCCCAACCCCCACCCCCACTCAAAATATACAGGCCTATATTTATTAGTTATTGCTTATTTTTCTACATCTGAGTATGTTACAAACAATGGGTGAACAATAAAATTTCATAACATTTGCTGGCGAAATAATAAACACCCTAGGGGTATTTTGAGAAAGTGCGGTACATACTAAATATGATGTAAACTAAGTAGACGGCTTTGTTCACTACAGACCAATTTCTAAATAGTAAATATTGGAATGACTGTACTCGGGCAACATTTATCTGTTCGAAGAATACGTCGTATGTATTTATACTGACCGCCACCCCTAGTTGGCAAGCTAGCTTTAAAAACTGACTTTTGAAAAGACTGTGATTATAAGTTCTTTTTTAAAACGCAGCATAGAATGCGATTGAAAAATAAACCGCTGGCAAAAAGTTTCGCATGGAGGATATTGAACCACTGCTCTTAACTTGCCATAAAACGACGGGAAACAAACGCAGTATCATGCCAATTATATGGCCACCGAACCATGGAAACGCCACGATCGCAGCGATCAATCATAGGTATTAGCATCGCATATCTAGTTGATCAATTTACATGCAATTTATTTGTTTGTGCAGCCGACAAATTAGCAACGAATAGAAAGTACTGAGCATTTCACCTCACCTCGATCAAATCACTCACGCAAACACAAACTGAATTTCAACAAATCAATCCTCTTCAATCAAATCAATATTCTCCACACCGAGCTGCATCTGCATGGCCAGGGCCTGGTCCTCGGCGGCGCCCATCTCGGCGACGACCACCTGCGCCTCCGGGGGCAGCGCGGACAGCACCATTGCCCTGTCGGCCGCGTCCGTCTCCATGTCCGCCATGTCCGTCGAGTAACACGGCTGAGCGTTTGTTTGTTTTTTTTTGGGGGGGGAGGGTGAATACTGTAGATAATAGTTGGTGACGAAACAGTTGTGGTGCTTTCACTTTCGAAAATTGTTGTTTTTGTAAAAGGTTTGAAAAAGGGGTTTTGTAGATTTGGACCCCCGCAGGGGTTCATATCGAGTATATTGCTCCTCCGGAGGGATTCATAGCTGAAAAATTTTCTGGGGGGGGGGGTTCGCGGGTGTTCAATATATAGGCTTTTCGGAGGCAGGGACGTAGCCAGGATTTTTGAGCGGGGGGGGGCGGATGTATACGGAGCCCGGAGAACGGGGGGGGCGGCGCCCCCCCCCCCTAAAATTTTGCCTCTGCAGTAGGGGAATGGCGTCATGGCGCTGGCGCCATTCGTAGGCGTGACGCCATGGCGCCACTGGCGCAGGCATTGGCGACAAAACAGCTGTATATGTCTGTATCTTACAGGCATATACAGCGACAAGGACGGAATTTAGGGTTTTTTTACTGGCTTTGAGGCCGCGGATACTGGTAAACTGAAAATATATGCTGTGTTACGGACGGTAAAATACGCGCTTGCGCGCAAAATTTTTTCAAAATGCGATAAAATCGTCTGCTGGAAGTGCCATTTCTGGCACATTTTTTGGCCCGGCCCAGGAAGGGGGGAGGGGGGCGGCCGCCCCCCCTGGCTACGTCCTTGTTCGGAGGTATAGAAGGAAGAAAAGGGAAAAAATCACTAAAAGTAGGAGAAAAACCACTAAAAATAGGTATATAAGTACATATAGTACAAAAAATAGCCGAAAATAGGCAATACGGAACATGAATTACAATTTTGAAGGTGAAAAACAATAAAAAGGTACGAAAATTGGCGATTTTGAACGAAAATTGGGGCAAAATTTCTTTAAAATCGCTCCAGATAAATAGATAGATAGCTGACCGATTTGGGGGGGGGGTAAGGGATAGTACCCAAAATCATGCCTCCGGGATAGATAGATAGCTGAGCGGGCCTCAGGGATAGATAGACAGCTGGCGGATTTGGGGGGGGGGGATAACCCCCCCCCACTACTAAACCCCCGGTTTGAAAGTACTTTTAGTTCTTTGTGAATTTTTTCTTCAGGTCAAATTATTTATTACCAAACAGGTCTCTGTTCGGTGGATTTCTTATTTTCCGCTTGGGTAGTTCCGCGCAGGGGTGTATCCTAGATTTTGACCCTTCCGGGGGTTGGATGGACAGCAAATCGCTCCTCCGGGGGGGATAGATAGCTAAAACTTTTTTGGGGGTGAGGGGGGGTTTCGCGGTGGTTCGATATATAGGCCTTTTCAAGGTGTAAGAAAAGGGAGAAACTGCTAAAGATAGGGGAAATATACATTTGGATGCGGAAATAACTTTTCCAATTTTACTACTCCCCAAAATTTCTCATCATTCGCAGTTACAAAGTCGGGTAGCAGGATAACCAGCAGAAAATGCTTAGCGTGAAACTACTGAATGACACCCACAAATGTACAAAAACACAGGCAGTATTACCTAGGCAGTCGCTCAATGGAATTGCCGTCATGAGAGTGCAATTAGAGCGCAGACACATCAGTGTATTTATAGCACAGACATTGCATTGCAATTATAGCACGGACACAGCAGTGTATTTGAGCTATTACTCAGTAACTAGACACACGCATGATCATGAACTATATACGCATAAATACATGAATAATTACGTACAGTGTAGCAGAATTTACCGCCGGGTGTACTGCAAATTCAAGATTAAGCGTACGGCAAAACTTTAAGCATTTACCGTGCCATAGCATTTATGGCAAATTTGCAATTTTACCATACAGTACCATGTGCTGGAAATTTCAAAATTTACTGAACAATTTGCCAGTAAAATGAAAAAATTTACCATAACCTTCACGGGATTTGAGGGGGGGGGGTTATAGGGCGAATTTTTGCGCGCAAGCGCGCAATTTCACACACAAATTGACATTGGTGGTAGTTTTCATTGGTTTTGTGGCATTTTTAGTATCAGAGCATCCATTTATATGTGCTACCATGGGTTAATAAGCCATCATATGTTGCTGTAGTATATAATATTGAGGTAATGTGCTTCCATGTACCTCTACAGTGTGTAACTTCACTCCCAAAGGAACAACCTCCTTTTATAACCTTGTTTGATCACTATTCCGTGCCAAACTTGACCTGAAGTCACCGAACATTCGACTATAAGGCAATATACGAACATGTCGACCAAAAATGGATATTTTTGACACAAATCACCACTTATAATGCTATCCCATGGCTCCACAGCCATTATATGATCATATTTAACATCAGAGTATTGCCACTGTCTGATATACCTATATATGTTGACACTAGGTCATATCCGGGAGCTTTTAAAAACAACGTTTTTTATTCAAAAAAACGTTGTTAAAAAAACAACGTTTTATTTAAAAAAAACATCGAGTTAAAAAAACTTTTTTTCCAACCCTAGCGACAGCTGATATTTTTATTTTTATATGCTTTTGGCACTATCCCTTGTTGCATTTTTAGTATCAAAACATCCATTTCTATGTGCTACCATGGGTGAATAAGCCGACATATGTTGCTGTAATATATAATATTGAGGTAATGTGCTTCCATGTACCTCCACAGTGTGTAACTTCACTCCCAAAGTAACAACCTCCTTTTATAACCTTGTTTGATCACCATTCCGTGCCAAACTTTACCTGAAGTCACGAACATTTGACTATAAGGCGATATACAAACGATATGTCGACAAAAAATGGATATTTTTGACACAAATCACCACTTATAATGCTATCCCATGGCTCCACAGCCATTATATGGTCATATTTAACATCACAGAGTATTGCCAGTGTCTGATATACCTATATATGTTGACACTAGGTCATATCTGGGAGCTTTTAAAAAAAACGTTTTTTTTTAAAAAACAACGTTTAAAAAAAAAAACGTTTTTTTTTTTAAAAAAACATCGAGTTAAAAAAAACGTTTTTTTTCCAACCCTAGTCAAAATTGCTAAAAATAGGGGAAATATGACTAAACATAGGTATACAAGCATATGAAGGGTGTGCTTCTAAAAATACCGATCTAAATTTTTTCCAAATTTGAGTTAGGACCATTTTTGGGGTCCCCATAAAAATGCGCTTCAAAAATATATATAATATGTGGGGGGTGCAAAATTCAATTTTGAGATATGGGGGGTCGAAAAAAGCAAAAAAATCACAAAATACAGTTTTTGAAATTTTAAAAGTACCGATCTACAAGCTTTTTCAGCTTTTGTGTCTTTAAAAGTACCGATCTACACACTTTTTTCAAAATTGTTCTTTAGAATGTACCGATCTGCACATTATTTTTGTGCTTCTAAAAGTACCGAAGTCAGATTGGTGTCCGGTTGCGCAAAAACTCACTTTGTGCTTTTTTATTATGGGTAAAAGTGCCGATCTACAGCTTTCTGATTCTGTGCTTTAAAAAATACCGATCTACACGCTATTACCAATTTGTTCCTTTAAAATGTACTGTACTACAAAATATCAATTCCCTAAATTTTATATGGCTAGTGTCATGTGTATAATCAATGATTATACCCATGCATGTGGATACCCAACAATATGGCCGAAATACCCTTACCCAAAATTCCCATACCCAATACACATGTATGGGTATTGCATGCTCCAAACTTTCAATCGCGATTATCTCAAAATCGATTTTTGTAGATCGGTACTTTTAGAAGCACACCCTTCATATTTATATACAGCCCAAATAGCTGAAAAACAGACCTCAATAAATATAATGATCTAGTATAGACCTATTATTAGACTTTTAACTAGTTACTAGTCAGGGGTCTCCAAGATTTTGGCCCTCGCGGTGGCTGGATAGATAGCAAATCGCTCCTCCGGAGGGATAGATAGCTGAAAATTTTTCGGGGGGGGGGGATTGGGGGGAGATGGCGGGGGCACAATAGATAGGCTTTTTCAAGGTCAAGAAGGCAGAAATGGGAAAAATCGCTAATAATCAGTACAAAGTAGCCAAAAGTAGTTTTAAAATGGCTAGAAATAGGTATATAACCATGTATATAGGCGGAAAGCACGATTTTGAAGGTGAAAAACTATAAAAAGGTGCGAAAATAAGTGATTTTGAGCGAAAATTGGGGCAAAATTTCTCAAAGACCACTCCAGATAGATAGATAGCTGAGCGATTTGGGGGGTCTTTGGGGGTAGTAGCCAAAAATTTTGCCTCGGGATAGAAAGATAGCTGAGCAGCCTCCAGGATAGATAGATAGCTGGCCGATTTGGGGGGCAGCCCCCCCTAGGAGACCCCTGTTACTAGTATAGACTAGTGACAAGTTAATAGTCTAACATTAAAAGATACCATCAAATCGCAACACCAGTCCCTATCCATCCGATGATCATCATACCTAAATCTCAAATCTCAAAGCACCAACAACCCAACTGTACAAAAGCCAAGGCACCCGAACAGACAAGAGCAACCAACGCAAGCACACCTGTGTGGTGAGGGCGGCAACGAGCGCGGCCTCGGCATCGGCGCCCACGAACACCTTGGCCGCGTCCAGACTGGCGCGCGCCGTGTCCGCCTTGGCTAACGCAATGTACTCGTCGGCGTTCTCTCTGCGACGAAAATGGTATTTTTCCATGGTCTCTCGAACCAGGTGCGTAGTTTCGCATATAAATTAGCATTGGTTGTTGTTTTCATTGGTTTTCAGGCATTTTAGTGTAAAAGCTTCCATTTGTCCGTGATATTGTGTAATGATAAGACGTGATATGTTTGTGTAGTGCAGGTTTTTTTTCAAAGGTCATTTTTTATTTGACACCCCCACTTTTTGAAGAAAGAAAAAACGGTTTAAAAACCCAGGTCATTAGAAAAACCCCAACGTTTTTCCCATTAGTGTCATTTGTAATATCGAGCCGATGTGTCCCCACATATTTACTTCTACAGTGTGAAACATCACTTTCAATGTATTAGCCATCTGTTATAACATTATTAAAGCACTATTCCATGCCCAAATTCTCTTGAATTCTATCTCTACGCCGCTGTATCTCGCAACCAGGGTGACAGGTGCCAGATGACTAGCGCGCAAGCACTTTTGGAATGAAACAGTTCAATCAATGAAAAAACGTAACGCCAACGCACTGATACATTTTTGCCGCTTCGGGGCACGCGGGCGAGTCCACGTTCGGGTTGGCCAGTGTATCCCGTAACGCAACCAGTATCTGCGGATATAAAACAGCGACATTTTACGACCTCAAGAAAACAGCACCGCGCCGTGCCAGTCGACTCAATGCTGTATCTTTCCATAAATACACCCTCCTTGTGATTTTGGAGCCAGCGTTCACTTTCGAAAGCGCTTTTAAAGATAAATGCAGCAGGGGTCTACAATGGGGGGGGGGGGG
Organism: Sphaerolaimus hirsutus; assembly: GCA_964036195.1. Taxonomy (NCBI): domain Eukaryota; kingdom Metazoa; phylum Nematoda; class Chromadorea; order Monhysterida; family Sphaerolaimidae; genus Sphaerolaimus; species Sphaerolaimus hirsutus. Next base: position 16,590,983 of record OZ038457.1, read on the forward strand.
GCAGCCCGGCGTAAGAAACCAAAGTTACCTCCAACAGCGTGGCGTCCATGTTCCAGCCGCGCATGTGCTCGTCGAAGAGACTCATGCACACGGTGCCCCACTTGTACACGTTCGGATGGAAGATGACCGGATCAAAGCGGCACTTTGGCGGCGCCCAGGGGTACTCGTGGCCGAATTCCAAAGTGATAGTGAACAGTCCATCCTGCCAGGGCGTGTTGCGGGGGCCCGGCACCACGCAGCGCCAGTGGAATATGTCGAACACGCCATTTGGATTCAGCGAGGCAGGCGCCGGCCGTGCGAAATAACCCTGTGCCGTTTATCACCGGCTAGACTTTTCAAACAGGGGTGCCGCTCTAATCACAAATAACAGGGGTGCCACCAAATCACAGCGACAGCTGATATTTTTATTTTTATATGCATTTGGCACTATTCCAGCACTTTGTGTACCTTCTATTGGCCCTTCTATTCATTTCGTGTCCCAAATTAAGTCGAAAAAGTGTAAGTTCTATCAGAGACGCCTTCGATTGGAGACCTGCCCTTCTATTTGAAGAAATACGGTAAACGTGTAAATGCTTCCTACTTCGGATACTTGTGCATCGATATCACCTAAAAAAAGTTCACCCGCACCTCACCTTTGGTCTACTGCGCCTCCACAACTGGCGTTCCTTCATGAGTCGGCCGATCGCAATCACATTATCCGTCTTGTCCATTCGCGGCACGTTTTCATCGTTCGGTGCATTAACTGAATCTTCAACGGAAGCCTCAGACTGATTCATTTCTGGCGGAATATCTGTACTCGAAGACGCGACGGCGCTCGGAGAGAACGAATCTGCGAGTTTTGGCACTGTTCCAACAATAAACCATCAGCTGCAGAGCGACTCAGGACTAGGGTTGGAAAAAAACGTTGTTTTAAAAAAAACAAACATTTTTTTTAAAAGCTCCCAGATATGACCTTGTGTCAACATATATAGGTATATCAGACAGTGGCAATACTCTGTGATGTTATATATGACCATATAATGTCTGTGGAGCCATGGGATAGCATTATAAGTGGTGATTTGTGTCAAAAATATCCATTTTTCGTCGACATATCGTTCGTATATCACCTTAGTCGAAATTTCGTGACTTCAGGTAAAGTTTCGCACGGAGTGGTGATCAAACAAGTTTATAAAAAGAGGTTGTTACTTTGGGAGTGAATTTACACACTGTGGAGGTACACGGAAGCACATTACCTCAATATTATATACTACAGCAACATATGACAGCTTATTAACCCATGGTAGCACATAGAAATGGATACTTTGATGCTAAAAATGCCACAAAACCAATGAAAACAACCACCAATGTCAATTTGTGTGTGAAGTTGCGCGCTTGCGCGCAAAAATTTTGCAAAATACCTAGTGCTTAGTACGAAAAATTTCGGCCGATTTAAAAAAAAAAAAAACATTTCGGACGTCATGTTTTAAAAAAAACGTTTTTTTATATTTAAAAAACGTTTAAAAAAAACATCGGCCAACCCTACTCAGGACAGTCGAAAGATACGAGAGAAGACCATCCAGAAGAAACGGGAGACGCACCGGCCGACCCTTCGGCACTGTCTGAGATCACCAAGCACCTCTGCGCCGCGTTCACGTCGGGCGCGCTAGCCGAGCTGACCACCTCGTACACATCGCCCAGCAGGTCGATCACCTCGCCGCCGTCAGCGCCTGGCTCTCCCGACGAGGGGGCGCAGTCCATGCACGACGCGATGAGGCGGCTACGCGCTATTCAAATTTTTATCCTTTTTGGATGAACACTTTTTCCGGCGAAAGTTTTGGGTGTGATTTGGCAGACAGCCAAGATTTTGAAATTATATAAATATAATAATAGGTCTAAAATAGATAAAAATATGCGAAAATAGCGATTATGAATGTTACAATTGGCAACATAGAGCACATTTTTGCGATTTTGAACAAAATTAGTGAAAAGCCGCTCATTTGAACAGGTTTTTTACCAATTTTGTTCAAAACTGCTCAAAGTACAATACGCAATCGGTAACTTGGACGTGGCCCAAAATATTATAAATGACACTGATCGGGGCACGTATGTGAAATTGGATTAAGTCCAAGTTTGCATTGGATACGGTTACGTCGTGTATAGTCGGCAGACATGATACTATACAATGAGTCGCATGATGTCATATCATGCACGCTGTATCCAACCCGTAGAACTCTGTTTTGGTGACTCGCGCTTACGCATATACGGAATGAAACTATTCAATTGTGCCTGCACAATTCAAACCCCCGTCAAAGTGTAGTTGAGTTTTTTGGCATGATGCCATCCAAGCGTCGTCTGGATCTGAATAAATACAAAGCGGGAACGTTTTCTGAATTCAAAATTTTGAACGTAACAAGTTTTCGTCCAAATGAATCGATAGCGTGTAACTTTTCTGAATATGAATTAGATTAAACGTAGGTAAACGTATAATCAAAAATTTGCAGCACCTATCGGCACAAAAATTGGAGTAAACAAGTGCGTAAAGAACAGCACATTTTTATTTTCCTTCTTACTATCTTTATATTTTCTTTTTTACTAAATTCCTTTCTCGTTCGCTCTACAAGAACAAAATATAACTTTCCAATTTTGTAGAATGATATGTCTGTCGACTATACATATTGACATATTCACGACCCACTGTGCACCGTTTTTCTACCGTATTTAAGATGTATCGCACTTCGCTGTTCAGTAAGATGTTGAATTTCATTGACGATCAGCGAAGAGAAACATAAGTGGACCAAACCTGTATAATATCATGTCTGCCGACTATAATGTATTCTCCCACGAATACCGATAATGGCGCGGAATGCGCTGAAGAGACCGAAAATGGTCACTCATGACAGCCGACACAGTAGGTGATACATGTATGTGAACTGGTCTGTGTCAACTTGATGGTATAAAAACCAGTGTATCCAAAGTGTTTTCAAGAGCGGACAGGGCCACTTAAGGAGTTTCATTCTAAAAATGCATATATCCAAGTTTTTCGATTTTTCAAAATCGCATTTTAAAGTTTGACGCTGGCCCGACGGCGCTATGTTTGGGGGACAACGCTTGCCCCGCACTTTTCAGATAGATCCGACATTTCTCTACAATTTTTGTAATCACAAATTTTGTTGGCCGGGGAATATTTAGGGAGTTATGTGAGATTTTGTAAGTCACCCAAAATTGAGAACAAATCTGAACATTTGAAATTAAATGTTTAATAACTTCTTAACGGTGCATCGTAGGATAAAACGAATCACATCACTGCAAAGCCCGTGTCTAAAAGTACCTAAATTTTCAGATCAATATATGCACGCATACTTGATTTATAGTGCAAAATAGATTTGGAAATTCACGTATGGATTTTTGGAAATGAAACTTTTTGTATGGGAATTCCGGCCGGAATTTCTTCGCGGCCGCGCCAAAGCACGCGTGCATTTTTGGAAATGAAACTATTTTTTGGATATGTGCACTTATGAAATGGTACTCCGGTGGTCCGAGATGGATATGTGCACTTACGAAATGAAAGTCCTGTTTTTCATAGGGGATCTGAGATGGATATGTGCACTTTCTATGTGAAAATTGTGATTTTTCTGAAAAACGGTACCACTGTATCTCGGGAACGAAATGAACTATAACGCTGATTTTTTTTCTAAAATGTGAAAAACTATACGTGGAGGTCAAATCCACACTTAACTCGATTTTTCTGGATTTGGCGCTTGTGAACTTTTAGAAGGGAACTCCACACTTATGATCCTCCGCCCACGATTGTGTTTTCACCCCCGCGAGACGTCCCTCGAAAATTGTGGATTTTCCGTCAGGCTCACCTTTTTTGTGTGTGGGCTCAATAATGACTGTCAAATTTCTACATGGTCCGGCTGAAAAGTCCCCGGGCAGTGCTCACCATTCGCGCTAGGGGTAAGCTACGGTCATAAAATTTTGACAGGTTAAGATACCGTATTTCCTCGAAATACCCCCGGGGGGTTTATTTTTTCAGAGTGAGAATTTTGAGGGGGGGTTAAACGAGGGGGGGGTATTTCGAGGGGGGGGTTTATTATTTCGCCAGAAATTTTTTTAAATCCCAGTACTAAAATGTCGTCTGAAACGTACGCAGACGTCGAAAAATGCAACAAAAATCGCCATTTGTAAGACTCTAAAGACATTTATCAGTGTGTAGACGTACAAACACTGTTCTCACATAACAGAGTCATCGTTTTTAACGTGTTTTCTGCATTGCCCGGATGACAAACCGCAGCCTTTGTCATTTACGTTCTCTATACACTAAATTTGGGGGGGGGGGTATTTCGAGGGGGGGGGTTTATAAGTTCATAGTGTCCATTTTGAGGGGGGGTATTTCGAGGGGGGGGGGTATTTCGAGGGGGGGGGGTATTTCGAGGAAATATGGTATTAGGTGTTTTGAGTTTTCACCCAAAATTTCACCTCTCTAGCTCCACCCACTGCGGAACTGTTGGGGTTACAATTACGGTCATTTTGTACTCATGTACAAATGGTGCTCTAGCTCAATGCTGCTTTAAGTTGTGATCATGTAACTTTGGATAGTGTAAGCCACCAGTGTTGGTAATGTGCTGATAATATTCAACATTTTTATCAACATCATTGCTATTAAGGTAAAATTATAATGCAGATCAGGGTGATGTGCAAGAAACATGGGAACTGTGATGGATGTTTTTGGTGATCATCTGAGATCATGTTGTAATGCAGTGATTTTAATCAGAGTTGATAAAAGTACCAAACTTTTTTCAAAGTATGTAATGCTGCGATTACAGCTCGGGCGTAAAATTGACCGGGCGTGAAATTGCTTTTGGGCACAAAATTAATTACAGATGAATGGATAAAGAGACAACTTTGTCATTTCAGTCAAAGAAAGCTTAGATGCAGACGTTTCTTGTGTCCAAAGCTCATGCGTTTATTTTAAACGTACTGGGAGTTATGAATTTCAGCACAATTTAACCAATTATGCGCTGTAACTTGCGTAAAATTAGAGTGTAAAATAATAAAAAATTGTGCCAAAATTCATAACTTCTAGTACAATTAAAATAAACTGATGAGATTTGAACACAAGCAACATCTGCATGTGCACTTTCTCTGGCTGAAATTATAATGCCATATCTTTATGCATTCACATGTAATTAATTTTATGCCCAAAAATCAATTTATGCTGGTCAATTTTACGCCAGAGCTGTAATCGCAGCATAAATGTGAAGTACTAATTTTTTACTCACCCCCTGAGTACAGAAAACGTAAAGTAATTTTTTTTACATGAGTAAACATGAGTAAAATACTTTTTACCTCCAGAAAACGTATTTTTTGAGTATTTTTGGAAAATTTTGGCCCAATTTTCACTCAAGATCACTCATTTTCATACTTTTTCAAACATTTTGACCTACAAATTAACAAGCACATGTGTTATGTGCCTATTTTTAGCAATTTTTCGCTTTTTTTACACCCTTTTCCTAACTATTCCTATAAAAAGCCTATCTGAAATACATATTCTGTACATGAGTACTTTAAAAAAGTATATGTAAAAGCGAGTACAGCTACTTTTTTCAAAGTATATGTAAACAAATTTACTCAGTACTCGAGTATACATACTTTTTGAGTAAACATAAATACGTTTTAACAACTATGATTTTAATGTTGTTTTGAAATGTGCAGTAAGGGAGTTACGTGTTTAAAATTCCCCTATGTTTCATTACTAATCTATAGTGGACACATTATCTGTGTTGAACAGCAGTGTGCATGCAAAATGCATCCTGTATTAACCACTTTTTGAGAAGGAGAGGCAGAATGATGAATTTGGTAGTGAGAGTAGTGAAAGTAATGACAATAACTAGGCTTATGATATCATAGCTAATGTTGCTTATTGCCAACACTGGTGGCTTACACTAGCCAAAGTTTCATGATCACAACTTAAAGCAGCATTGAGCTAGAGCACCATTTGTACATCAGTACAAAATGACCGAAATTGTAACCCCCACAGTTCCGCAGTGGGTGGAGCTAGAGGGGCGAGATTTTGGGTGAAAACTCAAAACACCTGATATCTTAACCTGTCAAAATTTTATGACCGTAGCTTACCACTAGCGCGAATGGCGAGCACTGCCCGGGGACTTTTCAGCCGGACAATGTACATTTTCTTACATTTGACAGAGAACACATGTGATTTAGCCCTCTGTGCGTACGCTCGACCCACAATTCCCATTTTCAAGCGCGTGATGGGCCCCAAAAAGTTTGTAAAAATCACGAGTTTGTATAGGGAAAACGATGCGCCCAGCCGAGCGAAATTCGCATACAGTTGAATGAGGTAGGCTGGCGCGAGTGCGCAGAGTAACAGTGGCACATGGCTCGGTGCCAATACTCACAGGAATTTCTGCGCGCACTGTAAATCCCGTTTTTTTTCGCTGAATTATATTGGATTACGGTATGAGACATGCTAACTTTGTCTCCACCTTCTTGAAGTAATCAATTGCGCAATCGACTACGAATAATCCATTTAGTTACTTTAAATGCGTGTTGTATTCCCATATCCTTCTTTTTATCGCATTCATCCTGTCATTTTATGCAGAAAAAGAAAATCACGCACAGATTGGCGTTTTGCGGCTAGCGCGGATCCCTGTATCGGTGGTTATCGTTCTCAGTTTTTATAGTGGCGCCAAGTTCTGCCTACCCACGGGGTTGGTTACACCTCATTTTCACACTGTTTTCTTTGTCGGTTGGTGTCCAGTGACAAGTTTTTGACGGGCGCCTTTGGGGTTCTCTGCACCGCTCGCGGATATCCTACGATCGGCGGTTTCCTTCGAGTACGGTTTTCCTTCCTGCACATTTTGCTGACTGCTACTTTTTTTCTCATAGGCGCGAAACCCGCGGCAGATACTTTCTGTTATGAAGTTTTTGACGGGGCCGCTTTACGATATTTCTTGATGCTTGCAAGTGGAAGTCGATGTGATACGAAACCTTTGGATTGGCAGTGCTGCCGCACCTCGGTTGGTTGGCCTGTATATCGGTTTCTTGGGTGTTTTTGCAAGCGCCGTTGTGGCTTTGGGTATTTGGGTTTGAAGTTTCTAAGTGCAGCATATTTACCTTACCTTCATGGCTTGAATAAATCCCCCTTGGATAAGTCCCAGTCGAACAATTCCCCTCAAATAATTCCCCCTAATAATTAGGGTTGGAAAAAAACGTTTTTTTTTTACTCGATGTTTTTTTTAAAACAGTGGTATAGGTATATCAGACAGTGGCAATACTCTGTGATGTTATATATGACCATATAATGTCTGTGGAGCCATGGGATAGCATTATAAGTGGTGATTTGTGTCAAAAATATCAATTTTTCGTCGACATATCGTTTGTATATCGCCTTATAGTCAAATGTTTGTGACTTCAGGTAAAGTTTGGCACGGAATAGTGATCAAACAAGGTTATAAAACGAGGTTGTTACTTTGGGAGTGAAGTTACACACTGTGGAGGTACATGGAAGCACATTACCTCAATATTATATACTACAGCAACATATGACAGCTTATTAACCCATGGTAGCACATAGAAATGGATACTTTGATACTAAAAATGCCACAAAACCAATTAAAACAACCACTAATGTCAATTTGTGTGTGAAATTGCGCGCTTGCGCGCAAAATTTTTGCAAAATACCTAGTGCTTAGTACTAAAAATTTCGGCCAATGTTTAAAAAAACACATTTTGGACGTCATATTGTAAAAAACAAACACGTTTAAAAAAAATAAATAAAACGTTTAAAAAAACATCGGCCAACCCTACTAATAATTCCCCCTGTTAGATTAGCGGGGAAACCATACCCCCTTGAATCCTCCCCCCACCCTTAGGCTGTTTCATTTTGTCCAATTTGAACAAATGGTATGTTTTTTTCTGTGAATAAATCAATTTTCGTGAAAGCACTCGATAAAAATATTTCTGAAAATTTTTTAGAAATAATAATTCCTCCCCTTGAATAATTCCCTCCCTCAAATCCCCCCTCAAAAAAGTTTGATGAAATACCAATTCCTAGGGGAATTATTCGAGCAAATACAGTATTTTGATCCCGGTTTGGACTCGGCAGATGTTTTCTATAGATAGGCTAGATTAGTTCTTGCGTAACATGCATGGTTCACTTTGACCTGAAAGTATTTTGATCGGAAAGGGTTGCACAGTTTCTTCGCTTGGAGTAGTTGTCGCTTAATGACCCAGCACCAGCATCTGTGGGCAACAAAACACAGTAAAATTTGACGCGCCGGATGGTGCTGTCATTGTACTGGTGATGATGTATTCTTGTGTTTGCAGGGCTCGGGACTGATGCCGCAATTATTTGGTCATCCTGAACGTGTCGCTCATGGTGCTCGTCGGTAATCCCATCGGCGCTTGACATCAGTTCCCTGGTTCGTTTCATTGTGATAGCTTTTCGCATTGCAGTTTGTGCACAGATTGATCTAGCTAGAATTACACGCCGACATTGGTATTCATTCTTGTGAGTGGGGCATTTTTTGAAATAAACTCTTCCATGGCGATGCCGCTGTACACTAATCGGCGTTTTCAAAACTTCCCAAAAACAGTTATATAAAGTTAACGTATGCATCTGCATGAGATACGTTGTGGCAGGGGTTCAGTATAGGGGGTTACCCCCCACCCCAAAACGCTCCAGCTATCTATCTTTCCCGGGGCGAAAATTTTGGCTACTATCCCCTAACTCCCCCCCCCAATCGGCCAGCTATCTATCTATCTGGAGCGATTTTTAATAAATTTTGCCCCAATTTTCACTCAGAATCGCTACTTTTCGTACCTTTTTATAGTTTTTCACCTTCAAACTTCTAATTCATGTTCCGTATTGCCTATTTTCGGCTATTTCTTGTACTACATGTACTTATATACCTATTTTTAGCAGTTTTTCTCCTACTTTTAGCGATTTTTCCCCTTTTCTTCCTTCTATACCTCGGAAAAGCCTATATATAGAACCCCCGCGAACCCCCCCCCCCCCCACCCGCCCATCACCCCCCATTAAATTTTTTCAGCTATCTATCCCTCCGGAGAAGCGATTTACCATCTATATGAACCCCCGCGGGGGTCCAAATCCACTAAACCCCTGCGCTGTGATCCGCCAGAGTTTCGTGTCATCCCATTTTGTTCTTTGATTGATTTTGATGCTGTTCAAGTATCTTGGGGTCTCGGGTAGGAAAAAAACATAAACTTGAAGTATTTTGAAGGAGAAAAACTATAAAAAAGTACGAAAGTTGGCGATTTTGAACGAAAATTGGGGTAAAATTTCCCAAAAATCGCTCCAGATAGGTAGATAGCTGGGCGATTTGGGGGGGGGGGGTTATGGGGTAGTAGCCCAAAGTTTTGCCTCCGGGATTGATAGATAGCTGAGCGGCCTCCGGCTGGCGGATTTTTTTTTTGGGGGGTAACCCCTCAACGCCCCCTACTAAACCCCTGGTGTCGTGGAATAATTTACTACCCAACGTTTATGTTAATTTTTACATTGCTGTCTATATTTTTACAGCTGTTGGCACTACACGTACTAATTTGCCGGTGGCGCTTTTCTCTTCTGATTACACCCACCTTGCCGATTTTCGGTTTGTTTTTGCTACCCTTCAGTTCAATTTAGGCAGCCAGTTTAGATCAGCATTCAGCACCGCTGCCAGTGCACATACACTGACACGCCCAGGGACGTAGCCAGGATTTTTGAGCGGGGGTGGGGGCGGATTGTATACGGAGCCCGGCGAACGGGGGGCGGCGCCCCCCCTAAGATTTGACCCCTGTGGTAAAGGAATGGCGCCTTGGTGCCAGCGCCATTCGTAGGGGCCGCGCCATGGCGCCATTGGCGTTGGCAATGGCTAGGGTTGGAAAAAAACGTTGTTTTTTTAACTCGATGTTTTTTTAAAAAAGCAACGTTTTTTCAATAAAAAAACTTTTTTTAAAGCTCCCAGATATGACCTAGTGTCAACATATATAGGTATATCAGACAGTGGCAATACTCTGTGATGTTGAACAGGGGTCTCCAAGATTTTGGCCTTTGCGGGGGCTGGATAGAAAGCAAATCGCTCCGGAGGGATAGATAGCTGAAAAAATTTTTCTGGGGGGGTGGCTCGCGGGGGCAAAATATATAGGCTTTTTCAGTGCATAGAAGGCCGAAAGGGGAAAAATCGCTAATAATAAGTTAAAAGTGGTCAAAAGTAGGTTTAAAATGGCTAAAAACAGGCATATAACCATGCATATAGCCGGAGAGCACAATTTTGAAGGTGAAAAACTATAAAAAGGTGCGAAAATTGGCGATTTTGAGCGAAAATTGGGGCAAAATTTCTCAAAAACCACTCCAGATAGATAGATAGCTGAGCGATTGGGGGGGTCTTAGAATTGGGGGTAGTAGCCAAAAATTTCGCCTCGGGATAGATAGATAGCTGAGCGGCCTCCTGGATAGATAGATAGCTGGCGGATTTGGGGGGGGGGGGCAGCCCCCCCCCCTAGGAGACCCCTGATGTTAAATGTGACCATATAATGGCTGTGGAGCCACGGGATTCATTATAAGTGGTGATTTGTGTCAAAAATATCCATTTTCTTGTTGACATGTTCGTATATCCCTTATAGTCTAATGTTCGTGACTTCAGGTAAAGTTTGGCATGGAAATAGTGATCAAACAAGGAGGTTGTTACTTTGGGAATGAAGTTACACACTGGAGGTACATGGAAGCACATTACCTCAATATTATATACTACAGCAACATATGACAGCTTATTAAACCATGGTAGCACATATAAATGGATGCTTTGCTACTAAAAATGCCACAAAACCAATGAAAACAACCACTGATGTCAATTTGTGTGTGAAATTGCGCGCTTGCACGCAAAAATTTTGCAAAATACCTAGTGCTCACACTCAGTACTACAAATTTCGGCCGATGTTTTAAAAAAACAACATTTCGGACGTCATGTTTTTTTTTTAAAAACCAACGTTTTTTTTATTTAAAAAAACGTTTAAAAAACATCGGCCAACCCTAGCAATGGCGCCAAATACCGCTGTACATGTATGTATTTTACATACATATACAGGGACCGGGACAGATTTTGGGTGCTTTTTTGTCCCAAACTATCGGTATCAATAAAATATACTGTAAGGTGACGAAATGCGCGCTTGCGCGCAAAATTTTTCCGAGCTAAATACCAACAAAATCGCTTTACGGAAATGCCATTTCTGGCATATTTTTTTGTTCGACCCGGGAAGGGGGGTGCGGCCGCCCCCCGCCCATAGCATAAATCGAGGGTGGCATTTTAGGGGGGGGGGTCCACCAAACTTTCATGTCGTCCCGTTCTGTTGTACGTTGGCCGATTTTGATGCCGTTCAAGTATGTTAGGATTTGAGGTTGGGGCTACGACCAAATTTTTTTGTTTCCTCAAATAATCCCCCAGTCGCGAGATAAGGGGGTCTATAAAAACGTGGTTATTTTGCATGTCCGATCTGGCATATTGAATTGAAACCTCAATAACTCAGCCATTTCTAAGCCGATTTGGATCGTTAAACGTTTAAAATGATCGGGACAACCTGCGGATGTCATTTTTGTGGTTGTATTAGTGATGTTTAGATTCCGTATGCCGATTTGACCCGGTTTTTCAACACGACAAATTTTTTTTTCTGAACATGCTATCATATACTTTAGACAATGAGAATTAATATAAAACAAAAATGAGTTCAATATCTTTTTCCGATCAAAAGTTATGGCGCTTCAAACTTTTCCCTCCCATCCACATAAATAACCACATGAAGAACGATGCATGCAACTTCAAAACTCCATATCTCGACCATTTGTCAGCCGATTTTCACCTATGAACACTTTAAATGATCAGAATAACATGGAGATATCGTTTTTATTCACAGTTTATTTGTATGAATTTTCATTATGACGATTTCATTCTAGAGTTCGCATGTTTTTCTTGTATGGGAAATCTGATAAAACATACGGATAATCTGGGTTTAATAGTGAAATCTCTGTATCATTCTGATCATTTTAAGTGTTCATTGGTGAAAATCGGCTGAAAAATGGTCGAGATATGGAGTTTTGAAGTTGCATGCATGTGGTTATTATGTGGATGGGAGTGAAAAGTTTGAAGCGCCGTAACTTTTGATTGGTAAGAGATATTGAACTCATTTTTCTTTTAAATGAATTCTCGTTGTCTATAGTATATGATAGCATGTTAAGAAATATTTATTTTTCGTGTTGAAAAACCGGATTTAATCGGCATATGGTATTTAGACATCACTAATACAACTACAAAAATGAAATCCGCAGGTTGTCCCGATCATTTTAAGTGTTAAACGATCCAAATCGGCCCAGAAATGGTTGAGTTATTAAGCTTTCAATTCAATATGCCAGATCGGACATGCAAAATAACCACGTTTTTATAGACCCCCCTTATCTCGAGACTGGGGGATTATTTGAGGAAATAAAAATTTTTTGTCGTAGCCCCAATCTCAAACCCAAACATACTTGAATGGCAACAAAATCGGCCAACGTACAACAGAATGGGACGACATGAAAGTTTGGTGGACCCCCCAACCCATAAATGCCACCCTCGATTTATGCTGTGCCCCCGCCGCCCTGACTACGTCCTTGCTCGCGCCCACTCAGCCTGCGAATGCAGCATTTGCCTGCCGTGCATACAGAATATCCATACAGTACAGTATATCCTCGAATAAAGACCGCAGGGGTGTTATTTTTTCGTCAAGACTTCCTGTTGGGGGGTTATTCAAGGGTGGGAGTTATTTGTCATGGACGATTTATTTTTTCGTCGGCGAGTTATTCGCGGGGGTCTTATTAGGGTTCAAACGGGATTGACTTTTCGGGATCGGGATCGGGATTCACTTTTTGAGATTTCGGGATCGGGATCGGGATTGGGGTTTCGGGATCGGGATCGGGATTGGTTTTTTGAGATTTCGGGATCGGGATCGGGATTGGCCGGGATTGGGGTCACGGGATCGGGATCGGGATTGGGATAGGCATTTTTCCGGGATCGGGATTGGGTTCTAGGGATAGATATTTTGGCCATTTTTCTGGCATTCACAGTAGTTCATAAAGGTCTCAAAACACTGTTGGATGCCAGAAAAGTGGCATAAAATTGACGCTGGGGGTTTGCATCCAGTTTTTTGCATGCAAAAACGCCATTATTTCACTTTTGATAATTTCCACTAATTTTTCCGGGATCGGGATCCCGGACTTGGGAGTTTCTCGGGATTGGGATCGGGATTTGAAAACTTTCGGGATCGGGATCGGGATTGCTATTTTTGAAATTTCGGGATCGGGATCGGGATTGGGGTTTCGGGATCGGGATCGGGACTGGTAAATCCCGAAATTTCACGGGATCCGGGATCGGGATCGGGATCCCGTTTGAACCCTAGGTCTTATTCGCGGATATGCGGTATTTACGTAGAGCAGTCATAATTAAGGCATCTAGTTCCGAATATCGGTAAAGACCAAAGTGTTAAAAAAATGAGTCAAGTGCGGATCTGTGATAGGTGCACTTATTTCTTCATAATGTGCCTGCACACACTAGTTTTCACACGACATTTCGAAAACTCACAAATCAGCTTAGAACGCATTTGAGTTTTCTACGATAAGATGGCCATTAACTACAGTTAACGGAGATTTAAAATGACTCATTGTGGAAAACTCAAACACGTTCAAAGCTCATTTATGAGTTTGTGGAAAACTCAAACACGTTCAAAGCGCATTTATGAGTTTGCGAACTTTCGTGTGAAAACTAGTGTGCGCAGGGCCAATAGAAAAAGAATTTTCTCAATATCTTATACCGTTCCCGAGATACATATACCTATGCCGATTTTTAGAAAAAAACACAAAAAAAATCATCCGAAACAGGGTATCTCCACCCTCAAATTGGTAAAATTTCACTCGAAACAGGGTATCTCCAAAAAAAGCCACCAAAAATTTCACTCGAAACAGGGTATCTCCACCAACGGAAAAAATCATCCGAATTACAGTATAGATTTGAAGGAATGTGTCCAAATTCCCATACAAAACAGAAAAAATCATCCGAATTACGGTATAGAATTCCGTACCAGTTTTGGAAAAAAATCATCCGAAACAGGGTATCTCCAAAAAAATCTTTGTCCGAAACAGGGTATCTCCACTCAAAATTTACTCTCAAGTGAGGCCATTCTCATGGAGTGGCACCATTGACTCCAAAACGGTGCACCACCACCGCCCAGTAAATCCTATGTACCAAGTGGAGATACCCTGTTTCGAGTGATTTTTCATAAAAAATCACTCGAAACAGGGTATCTCCACTGAATCTGCTGACCTGCTGTCAATCAAATCATCATAGCTCCAGCGATATACAAATCATCATAACTCCAGCTATATACGTCGGCCGCAGGGTCGAAATTATGGAAAATGTAGATAAGTTTATAAGCTTTTCAAAAAGTTGTGGGCAAGGGTTATCCTTTGAAAATTGCCCGCTCGGGCCAACGTTGAAGTTTCAAATGCGATTTTGGAAAAACCTAAAATGATGGAGATACCGACATTCGGAACTAGAAGCCTCAATTACTTGCGGTCGCTAGCACTTGCAGATGGAGTTTGCTTACGGCGCTCGGTGTTATTTCGATCACCTGTGCTATTTTCGAATCTTTCATTACTTTGCAGGGCTGGCGGGAAGTGCAGTACCATGTTTTGGTTCTGTGCCAACTGGCGGTGGCGAGCGGTGTCGCGTTTTGGCATCGCTCTGCTGCGAGCCTGATCCACTAGCGGCGCCCAGTCTTGGCGCTGGTTTCCTGCGTGGCGGCGCCGCGTCTTGGCGCTGCCTTTCGGACGGACATCTGGTGCAGTTTTGCGGTTCACGCCGATTTATGCTGTTTTTTTTGCTTTTTTATTGTATGGTATGGAAAAATTAAAGCTGCGTCTTTGGTAGTTTGTGAATTTAGGCTGACGTCTCGTAATTTGTGCTAGGCCCTTTTTGTGGGTTTGCCGTTTTTTGTGGGTTTGCCGTTTTTCGTGATGGTAAGGGCTGTTTTTATATTTTCAGAGGTCGTTCGGAAAGGATATTGTTTAGAACCCTGAATACGTTGCCCACACAATAATCAAAATGGCTGGGGTCGCGGTAAGGGACCTTGCTGTAGAAAATTATTAGCTAGGGGTTTCGTAGATTTAGACCTATGACTTATATTCTACACCTTTGATTCACGCGTTAAAGACGGAAAATGGAGAAAAATCGCTAAGATTAAGGAGAATGGTGACTCCTAGCGAAAATCAAACCATAAGCTCCAAAATTTATCGCCTATCGCAGAACAAATATCCTCGGCACCCCTCGCTGAAAAACTTATTTTGTCATTTTTATTTAGGTAGGTATTTCAACTCGTCTACATTCTGCCATGTGTATGTATGTACGTGTTATACGGTAAATCCTCAAGTAATTCTTCAGGGCATTTATTGATTACAGTTATTTTTATCACATTAACAGGGGGATTATTCGAGAAATTACCGTATCCCATTTTTATTCAGCATTCTACGGTGTTCCGGATGTTGTGTGCGTTTTTCTTTTAGGTTCATCTTTGTTTGCTATGGTAGGCTCTGTTCAAGTAAATACCTAGGTGTTTGTAAAAAAAATCTCGGCTTTGATGAATCAGTATCTCTAAAAAATATATTATATAAATTATTGTTAAGACGCCAGATATAGGTACTCGGTGGACGTGATGCTGCACCCGCACGTAATTATGTCTCACGTTGGAAGCGTGCCAGTGATAACTAGAGCACGCATACTTTGTGAAAAGATAGAAACGTGAATTTTTGGTAATACGTTTTATGATAATGTATCACGTTTTAACTTTTTGGTGAAAATTTCATGCGTTGAATATCATTGGTACGCTTCCAGCGGGAACCACGATCGCAAGGTTTAAAGTTACTGTAGCATGCTTGAGGTTTATTCCCGATTTCCTTTGTCGAAAATTGTTGGTTTTGAAATTAACAGCAAGAGATTACCGTATTTCCTCGAAATACCCCCCCCCTTGAAATACCCCCCCCCTCGTTTGACCCCCCCCCTCTCGAGACCACTATGAAACAATCACCCCCCCCCTCGAAATACCCCCCCCAAATTGAGTGTAAAGGGAACGTACATGACAATAACTGTAGTTTGTGTTCTGTGTACTGCAGAACACACGTTAAAACAATGTCGGTGTCACGTTAGAACAGTGTACATACCATCTACATACTAATATTAGTCTACAGAACCTTATAAATGGCGTTTTTTGTTGCATTTTTCGACGTCTGCGTACGTTTCAGACGACAATTTCGTACTTGGTTTTCAAAAATTTTCTTCTGAAACAATCACCCCCCCCCTCGAAATACCCCCCCCCTCGTTTAACCCCCCCCCTCTCGGGACCACTATGAAACAATCACCCCCCGGGGGGTATTTCGAGGAAATACGGTAGATTAACTTATTAGCGATCGCTAATAAGTTAGAGATCTCTCAGTGGCTAGATAGGAAACTGGATATCCCAGAATTTGGGATTAGGTGGGTGTGGCAAAAAAATCAGCAAAATTGTCAAAAAGCTGTGTAAGGTGAATCTCTCGAAATTCGTTTTAGACCAAACAGCTTTTTCGACCATTTTGCAAAAAAAATCTTCCTTTTCTCGAAAGCAAGCGGTATCAAAATGCTGTTAAAGAAATTAAAATCTGATTGTTTTAAAATGGTCTGAGGGAGAAGGAAAAAATATTTTTATCGAGGGTTACACTGGTGGGTGGTACGTGGATGCAGAAGGCGTAAAGTACGGTGGTTCAAATTCCTGCAATATGCCTATTGGTGTCCCTTTATTCCATAAATCAATATTTTAAAAAATGCAATTCAGCGCCAAAACGTTCGAACGTTGAAACAAAATTTTCAAAAATACTGTGCGACATCATGTATTGTTTTGTCTACTGTAGACCTATAGTGGCATGGGGTGCCGTTTCCTGTTTTCCGGCCCCATCAATATGTTAGATTCCTACTAGGTATATAAATTACCTGGAAATTTCAGGAACGGAAAATTATACCTACATGCTTAAAAGTGCTAAAATGCTTAAAGGACTAGAAGATTATCCAATCTGGGTGCGAAATAAATATTTTGCCCGCTGTATATTCGTCTGTAGATAGTTACACATGTCTTTTTCCATGATTGATGTCTTATGGGCAGTTTTAGAAAAAGAAAATTCTATACAAAGTCAGTTGGCACCGTTCCAACAAAATGGAGGATTCCTTCACGTTTCGAAATCTGCGCAGCCTGGCGTCAACTCTGGCGCGTTCGGAGAAAACATCTGTTGTGCAGGTTGCAAATTAGAATTGCTGTGTTAATTAGACGGTCAAGCGGACAAGTTTACATTTTCAGGTCAATCAGCTGTTGATTGGCGCGGGGCCAAAGTTTCGTGCCGATGGCGATGCCTCTGCCATAGTTTTGAATGCTGGTGGTAGGAGCGCGGTCGTTTGTACGGGCATTTATCTACTGGAATCTGGCGGCAAGGTTTGTTGTTTCGGTCTGTGTTTTTATGTTGCAGTTTTTCACAGGTGTTAGTTTGGAGTGAAAATGTTATGAAAATTAGCGGTCCTAAGTAGGGTTCAAACGAAGCGGTCCTAAGTAGGGTTCAAACGATATATCGTATTGAATATTGGATATCGGCCATTTTTTAATATCGAAAATTTTTTAAAAAATATCGAATATCGACCATTTTTTCAATATATCGAACCTATATTGTGTCCCTAAAAAAGTTATCATTTTCATTTTGAGATATTTATGATTGATCTGATGTGCTTGATCTGATCTGAAAATTGTAAAAGATGAGTAAAGGTAGAGTACTTATAATGTCATTTTTGTTGGAGTGCTAAATTTGAAGCCAGAAAATGCTGATATTCTATTTTTTGCAACATGCCCTTAAGCAATTAGGTTATCACTATGAACTGTAATATCTACCAATTGTTATTTGTCTGATACACATTGATTCATCATGTTTTTTTCTACATGTTCTACTTTTGAGTGATGTAAACCTTGTTAAAATCACTTGTACCATTCACATTTAACTAAAGAGATGATTAACCATGCGTGCAACCATATGAAAATACAATATGTCACTTGAAATATGCCTTGCTATACCAAAAGCAAATCCCAATATCGAATATCGAATATCGACCATTATTTAATATCGAATATCGATATCGAGGATCCATATCGTATCGATATCGAATATCGAGTTTCAGAAAAAAATATCGAATAACGATATCGAAAAGTCGTATCGTTTGAACCCTAGTCCTAAGCAAAAATTTGCATATAATTTTTCAAAAATCGCTTCAAATAGCTTGCGATTTGGCGGAGGGGGTCCAGCTAATGAGCCAAAAATTTTGCCTCCGTGATAGCTGAGTGGAAGATAGATCTGGGGGGGGGGGCGGTTATCCTAACATCCATTTTAAGACCCCTGCACAACAACACAACTTACTAAACCCAGCACATGGACGTTTGCCTGCCCTACCTTCTCAAAGTTTTTTCATCGCTCGCTGATTTGCGTTGGACTGAAGAGTCAGTCTCCTGCTGCAGGGGAGACCGTGAGTTACTTTGGTCGTGTGTTTTTTTGGTTAGCGAATAGTAATGTGAAAGCGTTGACATTTGGCGCCGAAATCTCAGCTATTGTTTACATCACTGGTCGCGGTTCTCTAAAAACCAGACAATGAAATCTGAAATTTGGCCGCTTTTACTTCAGGCATTCCAACGTGCGAGAAGTTTACGCTCTGTTTGTCTACTATATTGTCCGACATTGCCTCCCGCTGGTCACAGCACAGGAACAAAGTGCGTTGTTTTTTCACTAAGTTTCCTGTTATTTTTGAACATTCTGTCACATTTTTGCATGTCTAACCTAGGATTTTTGTTGCAAACCTAGGGTTGGCCGATGTCTTTTTAAACGTTTTTTTTTTAAACCGACGTCCGAAATATTTTTTTTTTTAAACATCGGCCGAAATTTTTAGTAGTAAGCACTAGGTATTTTGCAAAATTTTTGCGCGCAAGCGCGCATTTTCACACACAAATTGACATTGGTGGTTGTTTTCATTGGTTTTGTGGCATTTTTAGTATCAAAGCAGCCATTTCTATGTGCTACCATGGGTTTAACAGCCGTCATATGTTGCTAGGTGATGTGCTTCCATGTACCTCCACAGTGTGTAACTTCACTCCCAAAGTAACAACCTCCTTTTATAACCTTGTTTGATCACTATTCCACCATGCCAAACTTCACCTGAAGTCATGAACATTCGACTATAAGGCGATACACGAACATGTCGACGAAAAATGGATATTTTTGACACAAATCACCGCTTATAATGCTATCCCATGGCTCCACAGCCATTACATGGTCATATATAACATCACAGAGTATTGCCACTGTCTGATATACCTTTACATGTTGACACAACGTCATATCTGGGAGCTTTAAAAAAAAAACGTTTAAAAAACATCGAGTTAAAAAAACTTTTTTTTCCAACCCTAAACAAACCTGCAGATTATCGCCGAGCAAATGGAGCTGCTGTCTGCATTAGTTGCTGAAATTGAAAGTGGCTGCGACGCTGACACATTGGACTTCACGCGTAAAGGTTCGCTTCTCGGCCGACATCTTGATGTTTTTTCAAGGTGTTAAAAAGGAGAGGCGTTTCGCAGTGTCGCTGGTTCAACGCACCTGCGTTCTAATTGGTATCATCCGCTCATTGGGTCGATATTCGGCTCCTGTTCAGTGCGAAACTGATAAAGTGACAGCTTCAGAGGATGATCAAGGCGAGGATTTGCGAGCTGAGGAAAGCGACGTTTTGCCGCTGATCTGCCGAATTTTTCCTTGTCCCTTCGAGCTGCGCGGATCGAAGGATACTGAGCAAAATGATGAGGCGGTGGAAAGAAGGCGGAGTCTGCAGAGGGCCCAGCTGAATGTGGTGCACTCTAGACGGTTGGGTACATTGGGGTAAAGGGGCTAGCTTTGTTTTTATCTTGTGTCACCCCTAGTGATGTAAAAAGCGCCTGACTATTGGCGCCAAAAGCGACATGGCGCTTTTCCGTAGCACAGCACCAATGACGTCACAGCAAAAAGGCGCCAAGCGCCATGGCCCTTTTTGCTTTGGCGCTAGCGCCATGGCGCTTTCACGTCACTAGTCACCCCCAATTAAGTTATTCTCGCTTTATATCCCACTTGAACCCACTGAACTGATTTAAAAAAATTTAATTCAAAACGGTGATTGATTGATTTTCCCCTATCTCTACTAGACTAGTTTCATAACCCTTAAGATGCTTTAAAACGTATATAAATATCGAAATAAGAAAAAATAGTAGTTTTATAGGAAAATACAAATTGTATAAAAATATGCATTGAATCAAATATTTACCACCGAACTCAGTTCACTTTCACCCGTGGCGACCGTGAACCGAATTCATTCGACGGCGCTGATGCAATCGGCTGTCGGCTACGGCACGAGTGTCGCGCGTGCAGATCCCCTCCAAGCGCAGTCCATGCCGCTGTCGCAGCTGCTGTTCAGCGTGCACGTGAGCAGCTACTGCGCTGTGAACTGCCTCGCGTCCAGCGAGGACATTGACCAGAACGGGTTCAGGGACACTTCGTGGATGGGCAGGTTTGGCCTGAAGCTTACCCAACAGGAGCTGGTCAATGTGCTGAATTTGGTGGGTGTTGGTTTGGTTATCGTCTTTGCACTGTTTCACCAGTCCATTATCATTTTCTGTAAAAGTGCGCTCTTGCCCGCAAGCAAAATACCTAGTGAATAAATACCGAAAATTTCAACCGCCGTTTTAAAACACTGTTTCGATGCTTTTGTTCTTTATTAAAAAACACTTGTTAAAAAACTATCATAAAAACCCTGGTCATCCTTTTAGTATTTACCGTGTGACAATGCTGTTTCCCACTGAATGTTCGCTGTTGTAATCGCAGGTGCGCAAACTGCTAGGCAAAAGATTGCTCGACAAGCTGGACAACCACGCCACCGATGTCTACATGGTTCGTTTATTTCTAGACGTAGACATCATTTACGACAATCACTCGTTCATGAAGTGACAGACTGTCCATTTCGCAGGGTGCAACCATCGCTCGTTTCCCGTACAAGACATTTGGCGAGGCGCTCAAATTGGCATGTCTCCAGCTGCTGCGCGATGCGCTGCAGCCGTACGAGAAAATACCTGCGTTCAGCGATGGCGCCAGTCCGCAGGTGCCCATCGTGGCTGGAGTCAAGTACCACGTGGATATACCCAAGGTTTTCATGCAGGATGTGAGTTTGCGAATGTGTCGCTTTTTGTGGTTTTTGATGGATTGTAGGGTTGGGTCTTTACTCCATATGTTTTTAACTCCCAATTTTTAGATAGCGATAAATACGTTGACTCGACTCTGCCGCCTCCACTCAATTTTTTGCTCCAATATGTTATCATTTTGCAAGTGAACGCCGCGCAGTTACACGCTCTGGCCTACCAACTATACACCACATCGACGCAACAATCGTCGACCAACGCATCCTTATCCGAGCCAATTGCGCTGGCTCCGAGCTCGCAGACGGCGGGCGGCAGACAGTCCAAACCGGTCAGGGAGCTGGCGGTCAACAAGCACAAGCTGACCGTGTTGGCCAACGCGACTTGCCTCGAGCTGCTCGTCTGGGGCGCGCTGGTGCCAATCCCAGACCTTGTAAAAATGCCCTGAAAAATGTCAAATGGCATGCAAAGTGTCAAAAGTCATGTAAAATGCCCTGCAAAATGACAAACGTACGTTTGCCATTTTGCAAGGCATTTTACACGACTTTTGACACTTTGCGTGACATTTGATATTTTACATTGTATTTTAGATGCTCTGAGACTGCCCCTGGACGAGACCGAGGCGGAAAGTTTGAGCCAGAGAATCGTGGATAGGCTGATGCAGGCGCACCACGGCACTAGGTATGCTATTAGTCACCTGCCGCTGCTCAGCGTCAGTTTGGAGGTGTGTTCGGCTGGGGGTACCAGAATTTTCGTTGTTTTAATTGCTCTGGGGTTTCTCGTGTGGTGTGCATTAAGCACTGACCTTTAACTGATAGTTGAGTGTTTCAATTAAGCTGCAACGGTACACGGAAATCGAGTATATTTTTAGATCGACCATCGTTGCAACTTCTATGGAACCTTTGAAAGACTAAGGGTAGCCGATAACTGTAAAATCGAATTCATTCGCGATATTTTTGGAATGTCACCTGATTTGTATCTGCATCCGAAAGGCGCTGGGCAAGCTGTCGGAACAGTTCCCGTCGGTCGCGGCAACGACTATAGTTCCAGCACTAATCGAGTTTATCACTGCACCTTCGCCGCTGTTGATCAAGCTAGCCGGTATAGATGAAAAACACGTGCGTTTGACTATGGATGGCCGGTGTTTTTTTAAAGGTTTAAAAAACAACGGTTTAAAAAATAGCTGAGCGGGCCTCCAGGAAAGATCGATAGCTGGCCAATAGGAGACCGTGATGCAGTTGTGGCCTCTACTTCTTAGAGTCATTAAACTACTATATTTTCTCTACACTTTTTCTGAGAGATTTAATTATACATTATTTTCGAGATTATATATAAAAAATTTTTGAAAAATAATATTTCCTGAAGACCACCACTTTTCCCCTCCCCAACTGTGACTCGGACGATCCCTTTACAGCCCGAGGGCGATCACGCGGCGCCCAACCAGCTGGCGCCGTGCGACATCTCCGGCGCGGCCACCACGCCCGTGGAGGGCGGCAGCAGCGTGGCGCACGCCTCCGACAGGCAGGACAGGCGCGACCGGTGTTTCGCCATACTACGGTCCGCGGCAATTCGAGGCCTAACTCGTGGTTTGGCCGCTGGGTTGACTAGAGATCCAGAGTGTGCGAGGGCTTGTTTGGCCAGTGTGTCTACCAGACTATATATAGCTAAGGTAACTGTGACTTGCGCTGTCCGACCAGGGGGCAGTCCCGGACCCTGTAAAATGACCAATGTCATGCAGTGCCAAAAGTCATGTAAAATTGCAAACGTACGGTTTTCCATGTTATACAGCGCGTTTTACGTGACTTCTAACACTTTGCATAGCGTTTGACGTTGGACAGAGCATTTTACAGGGTATGGGTTTGGCACCTGGTACTAACCCCGCATCTTGTCAAGTGATAACCGGTGTTTTAGTGCAGGATGTGAAGGAAAACCGTTTAAAAAATAAAACACGTTTTCAAGAGGCAACGTTTTTTTTATAAGTATGCGCCCAAAATTATTTATGTCTTGGTCGAGAATGCGCGAGCTGGATACTTATGTATGCACTTTCACAAAAAGAAAAATATTTTGAAAAAAAGGCGGAGTCGCGTACAAACGAGGAATGTTTTTCCCGGAATGTTTTTTTTCTTTGTTGAATTATATTTTTTTAACGATGACGTCATGATGGAGTGGTTCCTTCAGAAAAATGCATAGCGTGCGGTCCGCCGAGTATATGTAGTTTTTTTCTTCAAAATAGAATGAGCCGTAAGAACGGACGGGACGATTCACTCTTCGAGTATATCACCCTTCGATATCGATATCGATTTTTTAAAAATTGCTATATCGATGTTTCAATTTGAAGATGTTTTTACCTAAATACGATTGACAAGATGTGGGATTGGCCGTGTTTCAGTAAAATGATTGTCACATCGAAATCCTAATTTTCACTGCAGGAGTTCGAAGGTGTAAGTTCTTTCCACGGTTTGAATACTTTTACGGTTTTCTCCTGAATATTTGTTACGATCACCGGTACAATTTTTTGCATCCACGGAAGCATGCATTCCATATTTTATCAGAAATTTTTTATCGACATTCTTTCATTCGCCGTTCGATAAGCCCACACAGGTATATTGGCGCCACACACGCTGGATGTCAACTGATTTCGTGTCAACTAAATATTAGTGAATTATGTTGTTTCAACTTTCCTATCTGATAGAGCATAGTTTGTTTTACATCATGACACTTAATTTTCACTGTTTCTGTCAAGTGCAGGGGTCTCCTAGGGGGGGGGGGGGCTGGGGGGGCTGCCCCCCCCCAAATCGGCCAGCTATCTATCTATCCCGGAGGCCGCTCAGCTATCTATCTATCCCGAGGCAAAATTTTTGGCTACTACCCGTATCTATCTGGGGTAGTTTTCGACTTAAATTTTGCCTTAAATTCGACTCGGTAAATTTTGCCCTAATCTTCGCTCAAAATTGCTAATTCTCGCACCTTTTTATAGTTTTTCACCTTCAAAATCGTGTTTTTTTGGCTATATACATGGTTATATACGTATTTTTAGCCATTTTACACCTGCTTTTGGCTACTTTTAACCTATTATTAGCGATTTTTCCCCTTTCTGCCTTCTTAACCTTCAAAAAGCCTATATGTTGTGCCCCCCCCAGCCCTCCCCCCCCGAAATTTTTTCAGCTATTTATCCCTCCGGAGGAGCGATTTGCTATCTATCCAGCCCCCACGAGGGCCAAAAAATTGGAGACCCCTGGTCAAGTGTCATGCTTTTAAAAAGTTTGTTTTGTTATTTGGTTGACATTGAGTTGACACGTATTTGCGCTGTCAACTAGCGTGTGTGGACCCATTGACGCAGCGGGTTTACACTGTTTATTCACTTTCAAATACCTCACACTCAACGATAAGCACACATATGTATACTCACGCGACACGCAGGCGTCCGACACTCAATCGCTCCTGGTGTGCCGCAACGCGATCACGGCGCTCGGCGGCGTGGCCGTGGGGCTGCACACCGACCGCTCTGTTGCCGAGGCCGTGCTGCAGATTTATCAGCAGAGATTCTGCAACCCGCCCAGTGGACTGGATGCCCTCATTGTTGACCAGTTGGGCGAGATGATTATAGCTGATTGTGTTGGTTTTCGGGTTGTTGATCGCGTTTTTTGAGTGGTGGGTAACTGGTAGGAGCCCACGGGAAGCTTTTCAGGTTCTATTTGAATGTTTTGATATTCGTATTGTGCCTGCACACACTAGTTTTCACACGGAAATTTGAAAACTCATAAATTCGCTTAGAACGCATTCGAGTTTTCTACAATGGGGTGGCTGTCAACTACAGTTGACGGAGATTAAAAATGACTCATTGTGGAAAACTCAAACACGTTCAAAGCTCATTTATGAGTTTTCGCAATTTCGTGTGAAAACTAGTGTGCACAGGGCTATTGGTTTCGCTTTTAAATTGGTGATGTGGACAATTATTCTCGAGGGTTGAATTTTTTTCTTTTATCGACTAGATCGCACTTTCTCGATGATAATATGAGCGAGCAACGCACCGCAGAGCTCGGTTTACAACGAGGTCATGAAAATGTTCACCACCATTGCGGTGGAAAGTTCCTCTGGAAGTTACTCTCCCACTGCTGACGTCGCGCAGCATAATTACAGGTTGGCTCGATCACAAATTAGTGTCTTCACGTTTTCTGTTGGCTATTGGTTTTCCCCTCTGCAAACTTTTCTGTGCTGAAATAGGATCCGGTGTTGGGTATCAAAAAGGCGGAGCTTGGCGCTGAACTATTTATTCTTGGCTATTTTGTGTTTTTGCTGTTAAATTTCAGACTACTTTTGTCAGCTCAAAATATTACCTATTTTGAAGTGTATTTACTTTTCAAGTTTATACCAAACGCCAAAATTTTTCTCTCCATTCATTTAGGCCTGTGTATTATGTGACCTTTCAAATGCTGTTTTGTTCTATCGAGTCCAAATGTTTGACTTATGTATTTAGTGAATGCCAAAAGACCTGGCACTGTTTCCATTTATTTGATCACATGGGTGTGATGGAGCAGATAGTCACTTCATTTTAAGTATCAGCGGTTTATCTTGAGTGTGGCTTGAACCCACTCAAATAGTAAAGATTTTGGGGAGGTATCAGTCACCACCACTGTGGTCAAATGGCATGATCCAGTGGCGTAGCCAGGAGGCGCCCTACCCCCCTCCCCGTTCGCTGGCGTCCGTATACAATACCCCCGCTCAAAATTCTTGGCTATGCCACTGGCATGACCTAATATGCTTCCAATGGCCAACCAACGTTACAAAAAGCGCCAACATGGCAAAAACACATTTTGTACACAAAATTAAACTACATGTAATATTTTCGACAATTATTCCAGCCCTAGATATTATAAATTCTTTGCTTTTTGTGTTTTGTGTCCGAAGTGGGTGATAGTGAAGAATTTTGGCTCAGACCAAGTACATAAATAAATATATCTGCGTCAACATGCTACCAGTTTATAAAGCCACAATGCCTTGATGTAAATCAGCTTATAAATACAATTTAACTGTCATAATCCCAAAATTGCCACCTGCATTTATTGTGTTGTTTCATTTTCCAGTGCTTATTCCCAATTTCGCGTTGGAGCGAAGGGAGAAGTTCCCAGGTACTGAAAATTGTTTTAGTCAGTTTTTGTGTTTCTGCTTGCGGTGTTGCTCGAGATCTTTATTTTTAAAAGTTAATTCACGTACCTATTTTAAATATTTCCCGTTGAGGAACTTCCATTGATTATGATGTGATAGCTAGGGGTGGGAGATTTACCATACCATTTACGTTTAATTTGAAAATTACTGGTCAGTAGTAGGGTGTCAAATTTCCGTTTCCGCCTTTCCGCAGGAAAATTTTTTACCTTTCCGTTTTCCGGCAGCTGAAAAATTTTTACCTTTCCGTTTTCCGGCAGCCGAAAATTTTTACCTTTCCGTTTTCCGGCAGCTGAAAAATTTTTACCTTTCCGTTTTCCGGCAGCCGAAAATTTTTACCTTTCCGTTTTCCGGCAGCCGAAAATTTTTACCTTTCCGTTTTCCGGCAGCCGAAAATTTTTACCTTTCCGTTTTCCGCTGAGTGAAATATTTTTACCTTTCCGTTTTCCGGCAGAAATTTTTTACCTTTTACCGTTTTTACCTTTCCGTTTTCCGTAAAGTGAAAAAAATTTACCTTTCCGTGTT
Source organism: Sphaerolaimus hirsutus (assembly GCA_964036195.1). Classification (NCBI taxonomy): domain Eukaryota; kingdom Metazoa; phylum Nematoda; class Chromadorea; order Monhysterida; family Sphaerolaimidae; genus Sphaerolaimus; species Sphaerolaimus hirsutus. The sequence goes on from OZ038457.1 coordinate 16,617,959, forward strand.
CCGTAAAAAAATTTTTTGACACCCTAGTCAGTAGACCTTTTAACCTTTTTTATATCAGTTAGATGAAAGTCTCCCAGAGAGTTTCCCACCCTGGTCATAAATAAAAAGCACGCAATTCATTTTCAGTATTCTAATTTCACAAAAATGTCATCCGTTTGTGCTGTGTGGTACCGTAAAAATTCACCAACATACTTAAATATATGAATCAACCAATGTAAAAGCTTTCCCTTTACAGGCACATCTCGCTGGCGGTGATGACTGCACTGACGAAAATCGCAGCCAATTTACAGGGTGAGCTGCAAAAACAGAACTACTTGGAGCGACTGCTGGAGCTGTTTACCAAACTTGGTCTTGAAGGGAAACGAGCAAACGAAAAGATCTCTAAGGGCACCATCAAGGTTATCATTTATTTCGTGCTGTTGTTTGTGTTTTTTTTCCGAAACGTTTTCGAATTTTTGAATATTTTTAGGTCTTTTGAATTTTTATTTTACAACTAGAAAAACGGTTTTAAATAGATTTTTTGGTGAAAGAATTCGAAGACTATTTTTGAAAACGAAAAGTCATCTTAGAGAAAAATCATTTTAAAAATTAAAAAACTTTACAGATGTTTTGAACCGTTACACACGCGGTGCGCATACCAGTTCCATCATGTATACTCCAGTGACATTACTCCTTACAAATCTGCCATATCCCATATGAATAAAAGAACAAACATAAAAATTACGTTTGTTGTTTTATTCAGATGGGATATGGTAGATTTCATTGTAAGGTGTAATGTCGCTGGAGTATATCCTTGTGCTCCGTCGCAGGCCTCATCCTCCGCCGGTAATCTGGGCGTGCTGATTCCGATCATCGCAACGCTGACGCGACGCGTGGCGCCCATTGGCACCGCCCCCCGCCGCTTGCGCCAGCTTTTTCGGGACTTCTGGTTTTACTGCATTGTTATGGGCTTTTCAGTGCAAGATTCGGGTAGGTTGGCGCCTGGTGTTTTAAATTGATACTTGGTTTGTAATTGAAATTGATACAAACAGCGTTGGTTTAATTTCGCACGGTGCACTGATGATTTTGGTCCTGCATTCTAACGTTTATGTCTCCGGAAATGGCTTTTGAGAATGCGTGATTTTGGTAAAAAGTGGCACTCTAACGCCAGAAACTCTTAAATCTAAAAAAGTTAAAAACAGCTTTTCTTAATAGAAGTTTTGAATTTATGGATTCTATTTTGTATTTTTAGAGACTGTTTTATGCCAAATTCTTGGTCAAAGGCGCTATAATTTCTCACTAGTGAAGTTCATTGTGCATCACCACCGTGTTGCTTCATTGTGCGTCTTTTTTATGAGTGGTCTCAATGTTGTCAAAGACAATATTCTGAATATTTTACTCTGCTGGAAATCCACTCTCAGGGTTATGGCCACAGGAGTGGTTCAACGGAGTTGCTGAAATCGCCACCAAAACGCCAGTTTTGGCGCCGCCTGACAATCTGAAATCCGAGCTTATGGTAGCTGCCATAAAGAATGATGCAGTCAGCCCAGTTTGTTGTTTCTTCTCGATATTTGACTTGTTCCATGATCTCGTAATTTTTCATAATTGTTCTGACATACCGTGGGGAATTATGTTTTCGTCATACTTTTTTGAGAGGGAGGAATTGTTATTTCGGAGGGAGCAAAATTTTCAAGCTTGTTTCTATCAACTCACTCCACAAAATATGATTTATAGACACAATAACATGCCATGTTTGTTCAAATTGAATATATGCCTTGATGGGGGGGGGGATTATTCAAAGGGGAATTTATTTTTTCGTCACTCGTCTTACAGGGGGAAGTATTCAAGCAAATACTGTAGCTTGAACTATTTTTGATCAAATCAGCAAGCACAAACACAGGCTGAACTGCAAGAACTGCGCAATTCGATCCTGGCCCAGCTCGATCACCCGATCGACATTGTGCCCCTGGTGAACAAAATGGAGTTCTCTGTGTGCGTCTACCTGCTTTCCGTGTTCCGACTGGAGACTCTCCGCGTGCTGCACTCTGTAAGACCAGAGTCCGTCCACTGTATCTTCAAATACCTCCAAGCCAAGTGAGCGATTGTTTCTGTTGTTGTCGTGAATCGTGCAACTCCCACACGCGCTAGTTGACCTCGCATATTCGTGTCAACTCAATGGCAAAAACTTCTAAAGCGTCATAGTTAACGGAAACAAAGTCAATTTTACGTCATGATACTTAATTTTCAATGCTCTACCAGATAGTGCAGTTGAAATCACATAATTAACTCAAATTTAGTTGACACGAATTCAGTTGACATCCAGCGTATGTGACGCCATTAAAAGAGACAATGGTTAGATGATGTCCTTCCGTTTCGCAGGGGTATCCGCACCGACTCGGGCGGCATGCTGTCGTGCATGTTGGTGGTCGGCTCCAAGGTGTTCGCCGCGTACATCGGTCGCGCCAGGCGACGCCCCAACGATGTCACGCTGCAACGGGAACTGGAAACCCAGACGCAATACCTACTTGTGCATTTCAACCATGTCGTGCGAGAGGTAGCTCGACTTTTTGATTGCCTGAATCTACATGCGTGACGGGTACTCACTCGTATTTATTTCAGGTTCGTCGGTTCAGCGACAAGTGCTTATCGTCGCTGGTCGACCAGTTTCCGCACGTGCTGTGGTCTGGTCGAGTATTGGGCACTGCCTTGGAAATCTTGCAATTACTCAACGCCAGTTTGATGCTGGATGCGAACAGAGAGAGTCCTAAATTGCACGTCACGGGTGAGTAAATACTCCCAAATGAAGACTCAACACCGAAATCTGTTGTAAATTTGGAGTACTGTTTCGCGCAGGTCTGCCGTGGGCCATTCGCCTGTTGGACACTTTCGAAGGTCGACGCGCGGTGGCTGCCGATTTCTCCGGCAGATGCGAGCAGATACTGCAGGAAGCCATGCGCTGGGCGCCCAGCACCACGCAGAGCCATTTGCAGGTATGATGGACAGACGGAACGCTATCATATTGCTACAACTCTACAACGAATGCTACCTACCATATTTTGATGAATACGGTAAATTAACAATTGCGCACCAAAAGTGAGAGTAATGTGATCTGGTGAGAAAAGTTTTACTGCGTTTTTGTTTATTCAGATGGGATATGGTAGATTTCATTGTGATGTGTGCCGTCGGTAGACTATACCCCGTGTCTGCACCACGCCGTGTCATCTGGCACTGTTCCACTGTCTCTGTGTCTCAACATGTCAATTGTCAGGAGTTCGTGTCTCGCCTGAGCCAAACCGACCTGCGGCAGATCTACAGCCACGCCGGTCTCGCCATGACCATCGAGTCGATTTTAGGGCGATCTCGCGCGGACGGTACCTCGAAACAGGCGGTCCTGTCACCGGGCGCGGCCAAGCCGAGCAACCTGTACGTGACCAGCGTCACCATCAGGAGCTACTACTTGGGAGAGGTTATTGCGGGGGTGGTTGTGTCCAGAGTTGTTAAAATTCTGTACTTTTTTAAAGTAAACTTCAAATATTTTGTTTTTACTCACCCTTGAGTACAGAAAACGTTAAGTGAATTTTTTGCTTTTACACTGGTTTTTACACTGCAGTACTTGTTACACTTTTAATGGTTATGTCACAAATAGGCGCGTGGTACCCCTAACTTTGCCGTGTCGTTCAAACTCCTTGTCAAAACAGGTGAAAGGGCTGCTGGCTGCCCACGCCGCATCAGAAGTTCCCGATGCGTTTGACTCGTTGAGCGTCAAGCTGAGAGCCGACCTGGACGCGGTGACTTACAGTATGGACATGACGGCGGGACAGAAAACGGCCGAAATGCGTGCGCGAGCCGAGGAAGTTAGACAAGCCCTCCTAAGAGCCACTGCCCTGTACATTCTTGGCCAAAGTGCGTTCGTTTCGATATTTTTTTCATTCACATACCGCTTACTTTTCTCTTTTTGTGTCAGTTGTTTGTCGTTTTGTCATACAGCTAAACTGGAAAACAAATTTGAAAATGTTAAAATTCATGCATGAATAAATGTTTAAATTCTTAGTAAAAATGTTAAAAATCTATCAGCACATAAAGATGTGCAAATTCGCCAGAATATGCAAAAATCTAGTTCGAAAATTAATTTTAGAAACAAAACAGGACTTCAAACACTTTTCCCATAGTTTTGCCATCACAGAAGTGTCAAAAATTGTATTGATGGGCACGTCAGAGTAAGACCGCCACTATCGTCGACCGCCATTATAACTTTATACGGAGCATAGGTCATCATCTTCAAAACATATTGTGTGCTGTAGGGTTCGAACGATATGACTTTTCGATATCGATATTCGATATTCGATATTTTTTCAAAATTTTCGATATCGATATTAGATATGAAAAAATGGTCGATATCCGATATTCGATATTCGATACGATATATCGTTTGAACCCTAGTGTGCTGTCGCAGAACCCGACCGCAAACTGCTGCACGCGATTTGTTGGGCGCCGGTGCACAACTTCACCGAGGAGTGCGTCGACGTGTCGATTCTATGCTGGAACTGGCTGCTCGCTGCCAGTGACAATTCTACCCTTGCTTTTCTCCAGGAGTTAATTGGTATGTTCATTGGGGTGCTAGCGAGGGTTTGCACCACTGTTGTTATATAGGCCCTACACATACTCGTTGATAACGACATTAATTGCCATCTGGTTCCGATCCCAATTCAAAGCTCGCTGACGAGCCGACGAACGATGTACAAATGTAAAAGTATTGAATCTAGCTGCAAGTGAAGCTGTAAGTAGTGTTGAAAAATATATGGCGGTATGTGCGACGTACAAGCCGGCATGAAGTATATGTGTATACAATAATGGGCCCACACACGCTGACGAGTGGATGAACAACGTTCAAACGCAATCTTTGAATTAGGACCGGAACCAGTTGACATTTGGTGTCGATGGCAACTAGCGTGTGTGGGGCCAATGTAGTGTTACTCGTCAACAAGCTTTGAATTGGGATCGGAACCAGTTGACATTTTGTTGTCAACTAGTGTATGTCAAACCATAACGCCGCATACTGGCGCAGGTGCGTGGCGGGCAATAGCCGACCGCCGCTTGGGCATCTACCAGGTGGACCTGCCCACGGTCAGCCCGCTGGCCGCCAGGGAAGGAGTGTCGCTCAAGCCCAATCCAATATACTTGAAACCACACAAGGCACTCATTGAGGTTGGCAGAGGGATGCTCAATACAAATTTTACCCATCGCAAAAAAATGCTTATAATTATTTAGCTTTCAATTTTACTTGATCTTCAAACACATCTATTTTTCATAATTTTTGTGCTTTTTATTCCTAATTTGTTTCTCATTCAACCACATTCATCTCCAAAAAATGCAACTTTTCAGTTTCTCTCCGAGCGCATAGAAACGGCCAAGTACACGAGCCAGGACCAGGTGGAAATGTTCGAGTTGCTATTCTTGCAGTGTCTGCCCGTGGCCGTCGGCGCCGAGCGCAGGAACGCAGATCCGGAAACTATGTTCAGCGGTGCGTTACACTTGTTTTGTGGATGATAGTTGTGTTGAGGCTGCTGCGGGTGTCGTTAACCAACTTTTTTGCAAGTTTACTGAGCTTGTTCGCGTTAGCTACTTTTTGCTAATGAGTAAATGCGAAAAAATTTAGAAGACGTGGCAGCGGCGTGACATTTTGGTGCGAATTTTGAACTCTGTAAATTAGATTTTTCTTTGTTTTTCTGTAAAGCTTATTTCATAAAATGGCTTTTCGTATCCACAAAACTGGCCAGATTTCCGCCCAACTGCAATTTTTTTTCAATTTTTGACGGTTGTCGCCCACACGGTCTCAGCTATACCGTACGCCATCACTCAGGCTTGTCCGTGCGCGACTGCTCCACCATCTCGCTGAACCCCATCTCGATGTCGCACCGGGTCGAGTCGATCGGCGCCAGGTGCCAGCTGCTCACCGCCGTGCTCGGCCTCGCCCAGAGCGACGCCCCGCCTTGGGGCACTGCAAGGAATCTGCTCAGACACAGGGTCTACGCGGCCGCCTTTGATTATTTCGTGTACGTGATGGGGTTTGGTGCTCCTCTCGTCAAGGACGTATTCCGCGCATATTCCATTACATAACAGGTATTTTCAGCAAATCACTTACGCAGCCCCAAATACCCATTAAATGCATGCATATTAAATGTAAATTTATATAAACACCTTCCCGGACAAGTTCACCACCCATTTTTTTATTTCACTTCTAACGCAATATCTCCGTCCATGGGGGTGTTATAAGGCTGAAACTTTGTATATATAAAGTTATAAGACCCCATTACTCCCCAACAATGGGGGGAGGTGCGGCGACTCACTACAGGGTGGGTCGCCCTATATGCAAAAAATTTTTGTGGCGTTTTTGTTGTCCCAAGCAAGTTCACCACCCACTTGATTAGCTACACTTTGAACGCTATATCTCCAGCTGTGAAGGCGGTAGAAAGCTGAGATTTGGGGGATGCTTTGCCAACCCCCCTCACAATACACCAGTGGGGCGGCTGCCGACGACCCACTAAAGCATGGGTCACTGCATATAAAGTTGTTAATTTTTTTAAGAACAGCCCAAGTGTCAGAAACAAGTTCGCCATTCAACTGCATTACAAAAAAATGTTGTGAGAACATACCTGATATAAAATTGAATCAGATTTGAACCCTAGTTCTGCTCATAAAATTTTTTTCAGTAGGGCACCCACCCTGTCCCATAAACAGCAGACTGAAAATTTCACTTTTGACCAATTTTTTGTATCACACTTAAAAAGTTGGTCTACAAAGTTCACTAGAGAATGGTCTAAGGTTCAAAGTTATGTAAACAACATAACCTCTAAAATGCATCCATAAGGAAATTTACTTGGGGTGAATGAAAAAGTGAAAATTGTGTCAAATTGTGTTCCTGAAATGACATAATTTTGACTTCATAGAATTCACCCCAAGTAAATTTCCTTATGGACGCATTTTAGAGGTTATGTTGTTTACATAACTTTGAACCTTAGACCATTCTCTAGTGAACTTTGTAAACCAACTTTGTGAGTGTGAAACAAAAAAATGGTTTAAAGTGAAATTTTCATTCTACTGTTTATGGGACAGGGTGGGTGCCCTACTGAAAAAAATTTTTTTGGCTGAAATAGTGTTCCAACCTGATTCAGTTTTATATTAGGTATGTTGTTGCAACATATTTTCAATCCAGTTGGGTGATAAACTTGTTTTGGGACACTTGGGCTGTTTTTAGAAAATGGTCAACTTTATATGCCGTGACCCATGCTTTAGTGGGTTGTTGGCAGCCGCCCCACTGGTGTATTGTGAGGGGGGTTGTTGGCAAGACATCCCCCAAATTTCAGCTTTCTACCGCCCTCACAGCTGGAGTTATAGCGTTCAAAGTGTAGCTAATCAAGTGGGTGGTGAACTTGCTTGGGACAACAAAAACGCCACAAAAAATTGTTGCATATAGGGCGACCCACCCTGTAGTGAGTCGCCGCACCTCCCCCCATTGTTGGGGAGTAGAGGGGTCTTACAACTTTATATATACAAAGTTTCGGCTTTATAACACCCCATGGACGGATATATTGCATTCGAAGTGAAATAAAAAAATGGGTGGTGAACTTGTCCGGGAAGGTGTTTACATATACCGCGGTTCTCACCGCCAGTACCAACGCCATTAGCGCCATGGCGTGGCGCGTACAAATGCGCCAACGTCATGTCGCCATTATATCGCTGTGTTGCAGAAAAAGGGGGGGGGGCCTGAGCCCCCTCCCCCATTCGCCGGCCTCCATAAACAAGCCTCCCCACTCAAAAATCCTGGATACGTCCTTGCCTCTCGCTGATTGTTTTATTGCTATTTATAAAGTACATATTGTTTACGCAGTGTGCCAACTCAATATCCCACGCAAACCACCCACGAGCTGATGCAGGATATCGCACTGGTGATTCGGTTCTGGCAGACGTTGCAAGTTGACAAAAAATACCTGACCAAAGAGATGTTCCAACCTTCTGGTGATTAATTTTTTTTAGAGATCTGTCATTCTTGGCCGCACCTTTATGGCAACTCGCAGACATGGACCTTTTGGCAAGCGCTGTTGCGCCGGGCACCACAAATGCAGCTGGTCGGACGGTGTCAACGTTGCCATATAACACCTCGTTCAGTGTTCCATCGGATTGGAGAGCCGCCGTGCGTAATTATGCATTTATTGTGCTTACGCCAAAACTGGGTCAAGTAAATATCTGCTTGACGGGGATGCATGCAACATCTCGCAGACCCGTTCATCCACCCAAACGTGGCACGCGGCGGCGGGCCAGTCGCAGTGGGCCAACACGATGGCCATGCTCAGCCAGCAGCACCAACGTGGCGGCGACACGTTGCCGAGGGGGGCTACGCCGCAGTACAACACTTTGCAACCCGTCAGGTAAATATGCTGAACAATTCGGGGGCTAGGAAGAAGAGCGCTTTAAGAAGTTGTCCAAAATCTTTCGTTCGAAATAGAATTTAAATATGTTTATTTTATGACCCTCCGGCACCACTATAGAAACAGTAGCAGGGGATTTGTAGATTTGGACCCCCGCGGGGGTGCATATAGATAGTAAATCGTTCCTCCGGAGGGAAAGATAGCTGAACAATTTTTTGGGGATTGATAGATAGCTGGCGGACATGGGGAGGGGTGACCACTCCCCCCCACAAAAAAACCATCCGCCCCTACAACTAACCCCTGAACAGTAGAATACTGTGTGTTATCTCATGATGTTTACATGTATTTATTAGGCTTTTACTCACACATATTTAGTCGGTGATTTTCAAGAAAAAAGAAACCACATTTTACCTTTCTTAGACTTTCAATTGCTTTTTCAGAGGTCAATCGGAGGCGGGCACAGGGGTGGCCACTGGCGTTGGCGGCAGCACAAGGGGCGGGCCGCGAATGAACACCGCGCATGAGAGACAATTGCGGACATTCGTCCGCAGGAGAAACCTGCTTCTCGCGCTCATTGTTCGTTTTGCTTGCAATTTCTTTCTGTTTGAGTGATGATTAAAGCGGTGACTAGGTAGCTACCGTATATCCTCGAATAAGTCCACGGGGGGGGGTTATTCGGGGAAAGTAGTTATTTTTTCGTCAGAATATTCAGGAAAATTTATCAATTGATAAGCATAGCCGCAATACGTAAAACATTTTTTGTTTAACGTTGCACGCTGCACTGCATTTGCATTTAATGAATCAAACCATTCCTTTTTTGGTCTGTCTAGCTTCATCGAATGCCTTTTTTGATTTGACAAATATCGACACTGACTTTGCGGCATCTATCATAGAGGAGGGTTATTTTTCCTCGCCCTCACAACAGGGGGGGAGTTATTCGAGCATTAATACTATAATTGCAACAATACTATCTGCAGGGCAACGAGATCGAACGGCTGTGCGTTTGGCACAACCCCTGCCTGCTGCCCGAGCTGACTATCCCCGGCGAGGAGGCGGTGTCCCAGTGGCGCATTGCCACTTTCAAAGATCAGAGGGTTGAGACCAGGGTCATCAGGGACTCCATCAGAGTGGCCTGGGAGATTGCCCCCAGTTTGGCCGTTCAGATGTTTGCCAGGTTTGCTGTTCAACTACCTAGTTGAACTGTATGTACTCTGGTTGTTGGTGCCAAGGTTTTGTGTAATGGACATTTTGTGAACCGATATTTTTCTTAGTATTTATGTCCAGGGCAACCAGCATGTATTTGCTTCCTTTGCTCACGCTGAGACTTTGTCAATTTCTAGAAAATTGTATTTCTGTTGTTTGATAAGTAGCATTTTGGAATAAAATAAAATAAACATAAATAAAATACAATTTTTATATAATTTGTATACAATTTTAGTAAAATGAATTTTTATAAAACCAACCCTGTTCTTGATCCAACTGCAAAGATCGTAAAAAAATTTGCTAATACCTGATAGATTCTCGCAGGTTCAAAAACAGCGACGCGGCGCGAACAGAACTGCAACGTCTGGTGCGGCTGCAACCGGAGGCTGTGTGTCGTTTGCCAGAGGCGGCCCAGTTCCTCGTAGGTGACAACAGCTGCCTGGAGTCGGATGCGGCTGAGCTGACCCACCTTCTCACCTGGTCGGTTATTTGGACCTTGTGGGGGGTGCAACTAGGGTTCAAACGGGACCACTTTTTCGGGCCGGGACCGGGACCAGAACTTTTTCTTATTGTCGGGACCAGGACCGGGTCTCGTTTGAACCCTAGTTGTAACCAAGTGACACTTTTGGATGGGGGCATTTGGTGTGTAAATAGACACCTATTTATCGCCAGGGCCCCAGTGCCGCCGGTGACCGCGCTGAGCCTGTTCTGTCCGCGGCAGTTCGCGCCGCACCCGATCACCGCGCAGTACGCGTGTCGCGTGCTCAAGGAGTACCCGCCCGACGCGCTCGTACTCTATGTGCCGCAGTTGGTGCAGGCGGTCAGATATGACACGGTGAGGGGCTTTTTTGATGATATTGTAATTTGTTATGGACATTTGTGGGCTTGTCTCTAACGGGGGGTTGTCCCGCAAATCGGCCAGCTTTGTACCTCATAACTCTGAAATTTGGCAGCCAACAATACATCATGTTTGCACTTTTCATACTATGTTTCACAATTGCTCATTCTATGGGGGGTATTTCGAGGGAGGTTTCTCTCGGAACTGGGGGTATTTCAAGGGGGGGGGGGTAATCTGAGGTTGGGGGTAATTCGAGGAAGTACGAGGAACATCTAGTCAACTTTTAGTAGAACACATTTTATAACTAAATATTTACCGTATTTACCGATTCTTTTCACATGCCAGATGGGTTTTGTCACCGAGTTCATCCTGTACGCGGCGGGCCGGTCGCAGCTACTAGCGCATCAGTTGATCTGGAACATGAAGACAAACATGTTCTGCGACGAGGAAGGCTCCACCAAAGACTCCGCATTGTATGATCAACTCAATTACATTATAAACCAGGTTGCAGATTTATTTATCATTTAATTTCAAATTTTTGATGATTTGTTTTGAAGTCACCAGGAATTGGTATATAGAGAGGTTTATTTTATGTGTGGCACAGTGTGTTGTCATGGTCACTTCAAAGAATGGCCCTACACACACTAGTTTTCACCGTGACTTGTGTGAAAACTGAAATGGCGACATGGCGACATTCAGCCTACTCTTGTTGTATGCTGAATGTGTTTTAGTTTTCATATTTTCACTTTCATTAATTAAAATTAAATAACTCCATGATGATGATTAATTTAAATTTGAAAAAAAATCAGTTTTCACCGAAGTCACGGTGAAAACTACTTAGTGTGTGTAAACTCGGCAGACATGAAACGAGTCAGCTTTCCTTGTTATATGTACGAGTAAGATATGTCTCAAATTCGAATTCAAACGGACGGATTCCGTTCAATTCACAGTTTATTTAAACCGATTGAACTTTCAAATGTGAAAAATAAATGGATAAAGCACGGATATAAAAATACACAGTTGGAAAGCTAGATATCTCGCTTAAACTGTGCTAAAGAATTCCTAAAAAGGACGAATGTGATAGATATCCGGTATGTTAACTTGGCACTCGTCGGGTAACGTATTTTACGAATGAGGTGAAAGACGCAGGATTTACGTTTGCGTTACTCATTACGTCTGTGGAATACAATTAAGCGAATGGAAATGATCGCAAATGTGTCAACTAGTGTACAGGCCGCCATTTGTGATCATTTCCGGTCGATTTATTGCATTCCGCAGCAATAATCAAAGATCAAACCTGCTTTTTCCACTCTCGTTTGTCTGAAACGCAGAGCGACTTGGACGTGGGCCAAATTTACATGTGACCCTATCGTTGGTTTATACCGCACTCGTACAAAAATTCCTTAGACCATTGACTTCCATAATGTCCGCCGAGTTTAGGCACTATGAAGCCGCCATCCAAACAGCTTCAACCGGAAGAACATTTTGGCATTTTGACTTTTCATTATCTCAATTCACATATAGTGCGAACACAGATCGTCAACCAACTATCTGGCCCCCCACGAGCTTTCTACGATCGCGAATTTCGCTTCTTCAAAAAGATCACCGACATTTCGGCCGAGATCAAGCCCTACCCCAAGGGGCACGAACGCAAGGAGGCGTGTCTTAGGGCGCTGGCGGGGGTGCAGGTTGAGCGGGGGTGCTACCTGCCCAGCAATCCGGAGGCGGTCGTCATGGACATTGATAAGAGCAGTGGACAGCCCATGCAGAGGTGACCCGGTTTTTTACACTTGGGCACTACTAATTAAACACATCTAAATTGTCCACACTCAATAAATGGAATATCCAAACCCATGTAATTACTTTAGTAAAACGTGGTTGAATCCGATTCCTCAGTTTACCGCTGGTGAACTGGCAATTTGAATCAATACAGCATGCTCACCCCCATATGCATGACCTACCCGCCCACTACACATCTTTACCCCCATACGAGTAGCTGGTATAATACATGCGTAGTGGGTATAATTAGATGAGTGATGTGTCTACTTACATTTGTTGCTGGTTTAGATGTGTACTAGTCCTCAGCCAAATTTTCCACCTATGTCTGCGCAGCGCTGCCAAAGCGCCGTATTTGGCGCGCTTCCACGTGAAGCACTGCGGCTGGATCGGCTTGGAGGAGATGGGCATGCTGGACACGCAGCACGAGCCTACACAACCGGCCGCCGCTGCGTCTCAAAATGGAGAGGAGCTGAGATGGCAGGTTTGTGGCGACAATTGACGCCCGCAAATACTGCGTACCTCTGCCTAGGGGCGGCCGGTGTTTTTAAAAAAGGTTTTTTAAACACGCATCGAAAACGTTTTCAAAAAAGACCACGGCGAAAATGTTTAGTACTTACTTTGAATTCGGTATTTTGCAATTTTTTGTGCGGACGCGCGTAATTCCACATACAAAGTACAATTGATGGTTGTTTTAATTCATGATTTACCTGTGTATGTTCACTTATAACCATATTTGAGAGCTTTTAAAAAACACTTTTTAAAAAGAACTGGCGTTAAGCAAATGTCTTTTAATCTTCACTCCGCCCACTCAGGCGGCAATTTTCAAAGTGGGCGACGATGTGCGCCAGGACATGCTCGCGCTGCAGCTCATGTCGCTCATGAAGCACGTGTGCGCCTCCATCGACCTGCCCGTTTACCTGTTTCCCTACCGCGTGGTGGCCACCGCGCCCGGCTGCGGCGTCATCGAGTGCGTGCCCAACGCCAAGAGCAGGGACCAGCTCGGCAGGCAGACTGATTTAGGTGAATGCTAGGTTTTTCTCTTTTGTCTATTTTATGTACATATAGGTGGTTTTGTAATTCAGCTTTTTTTTTGCTTCGCATGGTAGTTGGGGGGGGTTGAAATTGGATGTGTGGTGTACTCGGTATCAACACTGCTGTTGGTGATTGATGTTCAAAACGTGATTAAGTGAAGTGACGTAGGCCTACTATACATGACTAGCGGGTTTTACACGACTATAGTTAAGTCGATTAATTTGAGTTATCTCATGCATCCGGCTCATCTGGGCTTTTCCATTGTAAATCGTTACCCTGCAGGTCTCTACGAATACTTCCTGACTACTTTCGGCGACGAAATGAGTAGTGCATTCATTTCGGCCAGACGGAACTTTGTGCAGTCCATGGCTGCCTACAGCGTGTTCAGTTACTTTTTGCAGATAAAAGACAGACACAATGGCAACATCATGCTCGATAATGATGGCCACATTGTCCATATCGGTGAGTGGTCGAGGTTATTGTATCGCTGCTCGGTGTGTATGCGCTTTTGAGCTTCAGTTTTCACTTTGACACTTTCTGTGATCTGGTACGATCTGTGATTGATTGTTCTTTTTATATGATTGACTATTAGATATTGTGATTCCATTATAAATATCATTTTTCATTGTTTTCATTTGTTTTCAGATATTGTGATTCCATTTGATCATTTTCATTGTTTTCATTTGCTATCAGATATTGTGATTCCATTTTATCATTTTCCATTGTTTTTATTTGTTCTTATTTGTGTTTCTGCGTACGATGTTTTGCGTGGCGACAGTTTCCAATCCGACCTCTGATGATCTGTTCTCCGGTGCCTGCATACGTCATTTTAATTCTGATTTGTCCGCGTTTCCAGATTTCGGCTTCATGTTCGAGTCGTCGCCGGGCGGCAACTTGGGTTTCGAGCCCGACTTCAAGCTGTCGGCCGAAATGGTGGCCATCATGGGCGGCAAGTGGGACGCGGCGCCGTTTCGCTGGTTCATGCACCTGGCCGTGCAGTGCTTCCTCGCTTGCAGGTTCGCGGCTGTGACAGCTAGGGTGTCAAATTTCCGTTTCCGTTTCCGCCTTTCCGCAGGAAAATTTTTTACCTTTCCGTTTTCCGGCAGCTGAAACATTTTTACCTTTCCGTTTTCCGTTTTCCGGCAGCTGAAAAATTTTTACCTTTCCGTTTTCCGTTTTCCGGCAGCTGAAAATTTTTTACCTTTCCGTTTTTCCGGCCCATTTTTCCGTTTTCCGGCTGAAAAATTTTTACCTTTTTGTTTCCGTTTTACCAGGCCATTTTTCCATTTTCTGGCTCGATTTTCAGTTTTCTGGCATTTTTCCATTGTTTTTCCAATCTGTATTTATCTTCATTTGGCTCATCCCATTGTGTTGTTTTTGTCTCTTGGAGCAGCATTGACAACTGGGATTTCAGGGTCAGTGAAACAGGTGCTGTGAACCCAATTGGGTCATATGCTGACACCAATAATTTATTCAAGTTTTGTCTGGTTGGTGTTGTGACCTGTCAATTTGCAATTTTGGTGTTGATATTGCCAGCATGTCCATTCAGTGATTTTATTTCATGCCCATTACTGCGACAATTTTATTCACTTTTGGACTCCTGTCATTTTCTGCTATTTTATTCATGACTGATCTGGAGTTTGACAGCCATTCCCTCATGTTCATAGAACATTGGTTAAATAAAGCTTTGACTTTGTAATATAGTTCTAAAGCTTCAACTTCATTCGTGACACTCATGATGAAGTTATCGACGTAAATGTTGTTTATTATCATCGCCAACTGGTTTCGTTCCCCTTCATTTTCTTCATATTCATTCATGTTGTTTATTGTCACATTTAAATGGTATTTTATGACTGCTCCCAAAATTGCTGGGCTGCAGACAAGTCCAAACAGTACACATTTAAAACGAAGTACTATTAAGTTATTTTCAGTTACTGGTTTTGAGGCATCTTTCAGCCAGAAAAATCGTGTGTAGTCTCTAGCTTGGTCATGCAATCCTATTTGCAAAAATGCCTTTTCAATATTGGCAATTAATGCTAGATTGCCTGCCCTGAACCTCAGGAGTAGGCCCAGTGCTAATGGTGTTGTAATTGGTCCTCTAAAAAGGCACTCGTTGAAACTGGGCTTACCTCCATCGTACATGATTCTGCATGATGTCAATTTGTCCGGCGTGATTACTGGCTGGTGTGGCAGGTAATGAATCCCCTTGTTGTCTGTTTTGTCGTCACAGATCTCAATTATTCCCTTTTCTAGTTGGTCGTCCAAAACTTTCCGGTATTGTTCAAATAAGTTTGGATCTTTGTTGAATCTTCTTATCAGTGATTTAAACTGCACCAAGGCTTCTGCTTTTCCCATGGGCAGGTCACTGATACTCTCTTTATACGGCCAGTCAATATAGTATTGTTTGTTGTTGTCGTTGAATTTTATGCTATTTATTATCATCTCCTCTGCAATGTTGTCATCAATTGCATAGGGGTCATCAGTGATTCCCACTGCTTCTAGACTGTGAAATTGTCATAGTGTTTCCTTTCCTATGGCCACTATGGCTACTTTTTGATGATTTTTTGTTGGTCCAGTTAAGCTTGAACTACAAGTGAAGTTACAGGCATGATCCATAGTTGCAGAATTTACAGCTACCACAATCAAAGCCAAACAGGCAAACCTGCATGCAGGTTTTCCTTCTGCAAATTTGTCTATTACCGTGCTAATTTCACTTCTTTTTTTTCCGTTTCCGTGAAAATTTTGTTTTCCGTTTTCCGTTTTCCGGCATTTCATTTTTCCGTTTTCCGTTTTCCGGCCGACAATTTTTTTTTACCTTTCCGTTTTCCGTTTTCCGCTGAGTGATATTTTTTTACCTTTCCGTTTTCCGTTTTCCGGCAGAAATTTTTTTTTTACCTTTCCGTTTTCCGTAAAGTGAAAAAATTTTACCTTTCCGTTTTCCGTTTTCCGTAAAAAAATTTTTTTGACACCCTAGTGACAGCTGCTTCGATAGTTTTCCGGGTTTATGTGCCCGTGTGCTGATCTGGGGCTGTTGCGACAGTGTATTTGCCAAGTGATTGATTTCTATTCGTGTATTTGTCATCCAAGATAGGAATTTGTCAGGCAAGAGACAAATACTCACCTTAAAGCTGATCAGATTTCTATGTAAATGATTTCTATGGAAGTCAAGTTTTGACGCGTAGTAATTCGGACTTTTGGCGCTCTCGTTTCAAATGGCTCTCTAATGCATTCGGATAGCTCATAGGTTGGGTGCTCGGCCACGCGCACACCCGTCTCCATGTGCCCGATCTAGTTTTCCAATATCTAGTCGAACCCTGAACTTTAAATACTTTGAATTGTCCTAGTCGAACCCTGTGGATTATCATCGCATATGTTTACTCTGCGGATCATCTACCATAACGTCTACCATAACCACATGAATAGTGAACCAAAAATTATACAGTTTTTCATGGTAATATTTCGTTTTTACCACGAAATAGTTAATTACGAAATTTATCACAAAACTTTATTCATTAAATTATGTTAGGATCCTTCGCAAAGTACGCGCTCCACTTGGTACACGTGAACAAGTTTCCCACCCAGACCCCACCAAGAAGCGTTCATCTCGCTGGTGTCGCTGATGCTGGACACGGGGCTACCGTGCTTCCGCGGCAAGACCATCCAGCAGCTGCGCGCCAGGTTCGTGCCGCACGCGAGCGAGAGGGAGGCCGCCGCGCACATGGTCGCCGTGGTCAATCGGTGCTTCTTGAACATTAGGAGCAAAATGTACGACCAGATTCAGTGGGTCCAGAACGAAATACCGTATTATGAGTGAGGCTTGTGACTTGCGTTTTTTGCGATGGTTTGTAAAATAGGCTCCATGTAAAATGTCCACAGAAGATCGAGGACACCCTTAGCTGAGCTTATCCACTTTTTGCAACTGCATCCAAATTTATAATTTCCCCAAAGATGTATGTTTTCTAGCCGTTTTCAAATGTCGTGTTTTAGGGTTTCCATTATCTCAGAAAAAATTTTTTAGCGACCCATAGGTTTAAAAAATCAGTTTTTACTGTGAACACATACCGTATTTCCTCGAAATACCCCCCGGGGGGTGATTGTTTCATAGTGGTCCCGAGAGGGGGGGGGTCAAACGAGGGGGGGGTATTTCGAGGGGGGGGGGTTATTATTTCACAAGAAAATTTTTGAAAACCGAGTACGAAATAGTCGTCTGAAACGTACGCAGACGTCGAAAAATGCAACAAAAACCGCCATTTATAAGTTTCTGTAGACTAATATTAGTATGTAGATGGTATGTACACTGTTCTAACGTGACACCGACATTGTTTTAACGTGTGTTCTGCAGTACACAGAACACAAACTGCAGTATTTGTCATGTACGTTCCCTTTACACTCAATTTGGGGGGGGGTATTTCGAGGGGGGGGGGTGATTGTTTCATAGTGGTCCCGAGAGGGGGGGGGTCAAACGAGGGGGGGGGTATTTCGAGGGGGGGGGTATTTCGAGGAAATACGGTACTTTGTCATTTGTATTTATTATGCTTTTTGCGTAGAAATTTCCGTATTCTGAATAGCGTCAGAATATCCTCTCCCGAATAAATGTGTTCTTGAATGCATTCCCATCCCAGCTGTGATAAAATATGATAGTCCGATAGCTAATCCTGCGTTTTTATGTCTGTACGTAAATGCCGTTCAAAATTGGCGTACTTACGTTAGATGATGCTTATGGTGTTCATTTCATTTTCATTTTTCATTTAGATGCATAGGTAAACATTGGCCGGAACTGCTTGCTTGCTTGGCTGTTCTGCGTGTATTCTGGTCAGTGAATTGCATTTTCCCACCTGAACCCAATTAGTCAATGAATTTATTAGCTCTTGCAATTTAGCACTTGCAAAATCGAAGATGTCCGTTATTATCTGCCGCATGGTCGCAGGAACTGTTGCCGCGATATTTTGGTGTGGCGCTGCCGGTAGCCAGTGATGGATCAGTGTTTTTGCTGTGTGGTGAGTAAGTTTTTCCTGTTAATATGTCCAGTGGTGAAAAAGTTTCTGTTAAGATAACCAGTGAGGAATAAGTTTTTTCTAGAAATCACTATTTTGGCTTGTTTGAAGGTGGCGTAAAGTTTTTTCTTGAGCGGCTGTTTGAGTGATGTAGAAGCGCCATAGTCTTGTCAGAATGTTCAGCTTTTGCTAACAAAATAAATAACTCAAATAAACAAAATACATTTGTGGTTTATCATCAATTTTATTCATAATTCTTTGCAATCACTAGTTGTGCTGCTTGTTTTTATATCAATTGAAAAACTTTTTGTTGTACAAATATTGTTATAACACACTGATTCAGTTTTCACAAAAAAAAACGGGCCCAAACACGCTAGTTGACATCGACACCAAATGTCAACTGGTGCCGATACCGATTCAGAGCTTGCTGACGAGTGGACGAATGACATGCAAACGCAATCTTTGAATTAGGAACGGAACCAGTTGACATTTGGTGTCGATGTCAACTAGCGTGTGGGGGGCCTACCTCGAAATAACCCCAGGGGGTTTATTATTTCGCCAACAAATTTTCAGGGGGTTAATTCGAGGGGTCTATTATTTCACCAGAAATTTTGTGAAGTTCCACATACTCCTACGTCTATTTTGTTTGATTTTTCTATTTCTGTGTTTATAGACGTACCAATATACCGTATTCCTCGAAATACCCCCAGGCCCAGGCGGTTTATTTTTTCAGAGTGAGAATTTTGAGGGGGTTATTTCGAGGGGGGGGGGTATTATTTCGCCAGACATTTTTTGAAAACCCAGTACTAATAACGTACGCAGACGTAGAAAAATGCAACAAAAACCACCATGTATAATGCAACAAAAACCACCATACCATGTATTTATAAGAGTCTACAGCCTTATATAAGTAAAAAAGGTAGATGGTTTAAACCATGTTCTAATGTAACACAGTCATTGTTTTAACGTGTGTTATGCATTGTTCAGGTCATAAACCGCAGCTCATTGTTTTAACGTGTGTTATGCATTGTTCAGGTCATAAACCGCAGCTTTTGTCATTGAAGTTCTCTTTACACTCAATTGGGGGGGGTCTATTAATTTATAGTGCCCATTTTGAGGGTGAGTATTTCGAGGTGGGGTGGGGGTAATTCGGGGAAATAAGGTAACTGTATTGGCATTGGTTTCAATTCAACGTTCTGCATCATACAGATCATAAATTCATAAACTGGTATTTGTTGTATACATCTCTTTACATTTAATTTAGGTGAAGGTATTTCGCGGGGGATTATTTTATTGTCCCAGCAAAATTTGAGGGGGGTAATTCGAGGTAATACGGTGTTTACATGCCTATTTTGTAGGTATTTGATTGACTGCAGTGGGATTACATTTAATTTAGGTGAGGGTATTTCGAGGGGGATTATTTTGTTTCCCCCGCACAATTTGAGGGGGGTAATTCGAGGTAATACAGTGTTTACATGCCTATTTTGTAGGTATTTGATTGACTGCAGTGGGATTTCAAGTTGTTATTCTATTCTTTTCGCGAGTGGAAAAATATACTAAAAACTGCTATTCTATCGGATGCTGGTGCCATGGTGCTCTCAAATGGCGCCAACGCCGGGTGCCATTCCAAGACTGGCGCAATTCCATCGCTTGCGCCAATTTTCCATCGTTGGTTCCACACGCGTGAAAATTCACGCCTGCATAATTTTATGAAAGGATATATTTATTGGCAATCAAATCGTATCAAACTGCTGCCGCGTATTGTTGAACAATATTTGCACACCGTTTATCGCTGTTGGTGTAGTGAGAAAGCGACCATTTGTCGGATTTGAGCTTTTGAAATTTTTCACTCATGTACCGTACCTAAATACCGTATTTAAGAAACTAATACGCTATTACTTATTCGCTGGCTCCAATCCGGAATTTTAAATATGCTTCTGGGATTGATGTGTTTGATGAGTTAATTGAGCTAACTAAAATGTATTGTAAATCTAAAATTCTAAATGTATTCTAAAATGTAAAGTTCAATCAACTTCTAAATATTTATGTGTGAATGTCTCACTATACAATCACCAGGGGCTAAGTCTTCTCTGGAGGCTTTCATTAATGAGGTTTGACATTTACCAAAGCTTTTGACAAATTTGTATGACATTTGCCACTACAATCTGTAGAGTGCTTGCTGCCACCACCTATACCTGTGGACTGTTATCTTGGGTAAAATACGGTATTCTTAATACATACCGGTATTTATAAAATTTCTCTATTGGCGGGTTGTTTCGTCCAGTATGATACATCGCTTTGGCAAAAAGCGACTGTGAAACCACTTTCATTCAATGGCTTTAACACATTTTAACTGCCTGTTTGCTGTCGTAAAGTAATATTGTTTGTCATTTGTGTGATCTATCCCCGTGTGTTTTAGCAAAAGTCAACCTTTAATCTACGAACATTTGTCGTTCCGTGTGACACGCTAAAAAGATTTACAATTTACAAGAATACTTTGCCTGCGTGTGCAGTGTTCACCACGCAAACTTTGGTACTTATCCTGATGGAATGGCGCCATCCCGCTTTCTTTATTTAAGGACGCCGGAGTGTACCGCGGCATGACGCTATTGGCACTTGGCGCGTGGCACCGTTTTTAATGGTATTTTACGCTTTGCTTCCTCTCAAACTGGCGCCAGAACTGGCATCATAATAATGCACTCTTTGATGAACGCCGTGAAGGCATTGGCGCTTGAACTTTTTTTGTGCCGTTGGCGCTCGGCGTCAGATCTTGTGAATTTTTTTTGGCGCGTTTCCATCACTAGTAGTCAAACAAATCACCACAAAGAGTGGCACCAAGCCAGATTTGCGAGTGAACGTAAAACAGCACCAATAACGATTTCATCTATTGCAGCACAATACTTCTTCTTGCAGCGTTTGCTTCCCTTCCAAAATAAGATTTTTTTACGAATATGCGTTATTTTAGTATGGTGCTCTTCGCTTATTGAATTTTTTTCATTTGAAGCTAAACATTGTCGCCTGCGGGACAAATGTTCCAGGTGGCTGTACACATGATTGATTTTTTTGATGTCGATGTAAACTGTGCCAATAGTAATCAGACACACAAAAACTGACCGAGATGTCTGAACCGAAAATTACGCCCCTATTTACCTGGTAAATATGCACTTTTTTAAACATATTTATACACATGTAGACAGGGACGTATCCAGTATT
Source organism: Sphaerolaimus hirsutus (assembly GCA_964036195.1). Classification (NCBI taxonomy): domain Eukaryota; kingdom Metazoa; phylum Nematoda; class Chromadorea; order Monhysterida; family Sphaerolaimidae; genus Sphaerolaimus; species Sphaerolaimus hirsutus. Next base: position 16,639,423 of record OZ038457.1, read on the forward strand.
TTTGAGCGGGGGGGGCTGCTTGTTTACGGAGCCCGGCGAACGGCCCTAAAATTTTTCCTATATAGGGACGGAAAGGTGTTTTGGCGCTAGCGCCATACAAAGTCGCCACGCCATGGCGCTATTGGCGTTGGCGCCAGCGCCAGAAATCGCTTTATATGTATGTAAATACGCATACATATACAGCAAAAGTGGCAAAAATGTGTTTATTTCGAAGGATATTGGTTTACGGGGACAGTTCCGCTGAAAATACAATGCATGGGGAAGAAATTGCGCGCTTGCGCGTAGGGTTGGCCGATGTTTTTTTTTAAACGTTTTTTTAAAAAAACAACGTTTTTTTTAAAAAAAAAACATGACGTCCGAAATGTTTTTTTTAAAAAAACATCGGCCGAAATTTTTAGTACTAAGCACTAGGTATTTTGCAAAATTTTTGCGCGCAAGCGCGCAATTTTACACACAAATTGACATTGGTGGTTGTTTTCATTGGTTTTGTGGCATTTTTAGTATCAAAACATCCATTTCTATGTGCTACCATGGGTGAATAAGCCGACATATGTTGCTGTAATATAGAATATTGAGGTAATGTGCTTCCATGTACCTCCACAGTGTGTAACTTCACTCCCAAAGTAACAACCTCCTTTTATAACCTTGTTTGATCACCATTCCCTGCCAAACTTTACCTGAAGTCACGAACATTCGACTATAAGGCGATATACGAACAATATGTTGACGAATAATGGATATTTTTGACACAAATCACCACTTATAATGCTATCCCATGGCTCCACAGCCATTATATGGTCATATTTAACATCACAGAGTATTGCCAGTGTCTGATATACCTATATATGTTGACACTAGGTCATATCTGGGAGCTTTTAAAAAAAAACGTTTTTTTAAACATCGAGTTAAAAAAAAACGTTTTTTTTTCAACCCTACTTGCGCGCAAAAATTTTTAGAAACATCGAAAAATATATAGGAAAAGTTGCATTTTTCGGGACTTTTTAGGTCTCACCCCGGGAAGGGGGGGGGCTGCAGCACCCCCGCCCCCCCCCCCTGGATACGTCCTTGCATGTAGATCCAAAAACTGTACGTATGTATACACAGAATCGCTTCATGTTAGTAAATATGCATACTTGACAGCCAGGCTCCGTGCCAAAAATACGTAGTTTCTAAATCATCTGCCCAGTGCATGCAGCACTCACCTGAAAATGCCAACAATTATTGTATATTTTCATAACTACCTACATAAATATGTATAAAAACTACATAGCTACACAAATACCAATGTATTTCATTTTACGTGTTGTAAATTGCAATGCCGCACTGAAGAGTGTGTTCCGTTTTTCATCCCTTACGGTTTACATGCTCACGTTTTTCATCTAAAATGCTCCATTTTACTTGCTGAAACGTACGGTTTTCAAGCCCCAGACATGTTTTTACATTTTAAATTTATGTGTCACTTTTCATGCCAGAGTATACCACTTTACGTGCCAAAGTATTACGGTTTACAAGCCACAAGCACGCCACTAAATACCGTATTTCGTCTAATAGAACGGCGCCCTTCTCTTTTTTCAACAACTTTATACCCACCCTTCTATTGAAGATTGCCCGTCTATATTTTTCGTCATCTTTTCAGACATTTTCTTCAAATGTCAGCCAACATTGTACAGGGCATACTGAACAGTCTTTATTAAGCATCATTCAAAACAATTCATAGAAAATTTGAAAAGAACAATAACAACGATATCAAAAATTTTACTACCTACCTACCATACTAAATGATGGAACTGTCTGACATCAGCGCTTCCAGCAGTTTTACATGTACCTTCTATTGGAGATGCCCTTCTATTAGAAGAAATACAGTATGCCACATTTCATGTAAAAGAGTAAATTAGAGCAAAACACACAACTTTGGCTTGAAAAGTGGCATACTCAAAGCAAGTAAAGTGTTAGGCCCCGTTTACACGGATTTTTCGTGACGACAAAAAATTGGTGTCGTCACGGACCTTTTTGCGATGAAAATTGAAATTATCACGCATGTGACAACAAATCGGCCTTGTCGTGGCATGACACAAATCAGCCTCGTTGACGCCGACAAGCAATTTTTTTGTTATCATGTACACCAGATGCTTTTTTCATACTCTGATGTGGCTATGTCATTGATGGGGCCATGTCCACACAATTTTTTGTTTTATTGTATGATGCATTAATGACATTTAGGTGATGGCACCTGAAGAATGTCGTCACAAGCAAAGCACGTTCACAGCTTGTGACGACGATTTGGAAACGCATTTGACCAATTTGTCGGAAAGTTGTCGGAAAGCCTCGCTACCAAGGCTGATTTACATGATTCCGACAAAATTTTCAATTGTCTTTATCTCAGATATTTCACAACCGATTTCGACATATCAACATTCAAAATGATCGGAACAACCTGTAGATTTCATTTTTGTGGTTGGATTAGTGATGTCTAAATTAGTTATGCCAATTTGACCCGACTTTGTCATACACCATAAAAAACATTTCGGCCATGCCCCCACATAGTTGAAACAAAAAGACTTCATATGCCAAAGAGTTTTTTTGAACATCCTTCTCTGATCAAAAGTTCTAGCAGTTCAAAGTTGCATTTTGCCAGAGTTGTGCAAATACTGGTATTTTTGGGAATCGTAAATGTAAATGTAAATACCTTTTCCAAATAAAAAGTATAAATACTAAAACGTAAGGTATTTTTAAAATACCAAGGAATATGTAAAAAAAACGTAAACATAAAAATTTTACGCACAGTATTTGCCATTGTGCTTTGGAAAATACCATTATTTTCACCTATATATTTATGGGTCAATCGCTCAATCTGCACCACTTTCTGTTATAAGTGTGGCCAAATACAACTATGCTGGTGATTCTGGGGGAGTCCCAGACATTGTAAAATGCCTTGTAAAATGTCAAATGGCATGTAAAGTGTCTAAAGTCATGCAAAATGCCCTGGAAGGTAGCAAATCTTAGCTATTTTGCTGGGCATTTTACATGAGTTTTGACATTTGCATGAAATTTACATTTTACAGGGCATCGTACTCAACCTAGGATTGGCACTAGAGCTTGCACTCGCCCTGCCAGTTTCATGTGCTACTCACAGTTGTTGCAAGTGCGTCATCGGAATTAGCATTGAAAAAAATGACCGATTTTGAGAAAATATAATTAAATATTATCTCAGAAAATCTCTCAAGAAAAAAATATAATTAAATCTCTCAGGTGATTTTTGAAAATATAATTAAATCTCTGAGAAAATCTCTTTCAGTTCAAAAAAATTGCAGAAAATCTCTCAACTTAAACCAAGTTATAATCATATTTCAAGGTGCTTGAACCATTAAGAGTAGATATTATGCAACATGTGTTGTTGAAGCGTTTCATTCACATTTTCAAATGCTAACAACTTCTACTGACATGACAGCACTCTTATAGAATACACCATGTTCACGTGCCCCACAGAATTTATCAGATGACTTTTGTCACCAAATTTTGGTAACTTTATCTGCAAAGCATGCAGTCCTACATAGTGGTTAAAAACTTTTACTTTAACTCCAAAAATATGTATACTTGAGTACTGACTATATATGTATATATTTGCTCTGAAAAAGTACCAGTACTGCATGTGTGTAGTTTTTGCACCATGAGATGTCAACATAAACCTCTAATGTCCAATTTATGCTTCTTTTCTGGTAATCTCATCCTGTTTGAACCCTACCAGTACTCATGCTTACATACACATTTTCAAAGTACTTGAGTACAGAAAATGTGTTTCAAATAGAACCTGATATTGTTTTTTTTTCAAGCCATAGAAGGGAAAACGGGGAGAGAAAACCATTAAAATAGCCAAAGGGAATTAGCCTAAATGGGCATAAAGGTACATAATAGTTAAAAATAGCTGATAATAGGCAAAAAGTACATGAAGTAGTGTATTTGAAGGTGTAAATGTGTTTAAGTTAGGAAATTGGTGATTTTGAGAAAAATTGTGGCAAAAGTTCTCAAAAATACTTACTTTTTAGAGAGATTTTCTCGGGAGATTTTCTAAATCAGAAAAAAATAAAATTAAATCTCTCTGGAAAATTGTGGAAAAAATATAAATCTCAGAAAATCTTATATTTTCTGAGATTTTCTGAGATTTTTTAAATATAAATCTCCCAGAGATTTTTTCAATGCTAATCGGAATTCATCACAAAAAAAATTAAAAACACAAGGCTCCACAAACAGACAAACAGATTTCTGTGTTCAGCATTCAAACACATTTATGAATATTTATGTACCCAGTATTCCATGTGTAAGTGCAAGCGTGCAGTCACTTTTTTCATACACCGCTTTTCTGTAGGTATACATGTTACGTTTATGCAAAAACGTAAGAATATTGTTGGCTGCAGGTGGTGCGGCCCATTTGAACATGTGCACGTGTGAACGATCACAAGTTTTTTTTAAAATGTTTTCCCTAGTACCCAGGTATTTTGGTCAGGAAAACGTAACAAAATGTAATGGTATTTTTGGAAAACGTAAACGTAAATGTAACTATAAATACTCGAATAACCAGGTATTTCGGGTAAACGTAAATACGTTTTTCCAACTCTGCATTTTGCACATAACTGCATGACAAGCAGGGCTTCAGAAGTGCAGGGTGTCAGTGGTTCCCAATGGGGCATGGGTTGGAGGTAGGGCAGGGGTCTCCAATGGGGGTAACTAGGGTTCAAACGGGATTGACTTTTCGGGATCGGGATCGGGATTCACTTTTTGAGATTTCGGGATCGGGATCGGGATTGGGGTTTCGGGATCGGGATCGGGATTGGTATTTTGAGATTTCGGGATCGGGATCGGGATCGGGATTGGCCGGGATTGGGGTCACGGGATCGGGATCGGGATTGGCATTTTTTCGGGATCGGGATTTGGATCTAGGGATAGCGATTTTCGTCACTGTTCTGGCATTCACAGTTGTTCTTAAAGGTCTCAAAACACTGTTGGATGCCAGAAAAGTGACATAAAATGGACGCTGGGGGTTTGCGTTAACATTTATGCCTGCAAAAATGTCATTTTTTCACTTTTTATAATTTCCACCATTTTTTCCGGGATCGGGATCCCGGACTTGGGAGATTCTCGGGATCGGGATCGGGATTCGAAAGTTTTCGGGATCAGGATCGGGATTGGTATTTTTGGATTTCGGGATTGGGATCGGGATTGGGGTTTCGGGATCGGGATTGGGATCGGGACTGCTTAATCCCGGAATTTCACGGGATCCGGGATCGGGATTGGGATCCGGGATCGGGATCGGGATCCCGTTTGAACCCTAGGGGTAACCCCAATGGGATCTATTGTAACTTAATTAAAACACTATGGCCAACTTCACTTGAAGTCATGAATGTTCAGCAAAACCGATATACTGTATTTCCTCGAAATACCCCCTTCCCTTCAAAATACCCCCAGGTGTTTTTGAGCTGAGGAAAAAATAAACCCCCTCGAAATACCCCTGTCTGGAATAATGTACATCATGTATTCGATGTACATGATGTAATTATCGACGTGAGTTTGCATCGCTGGTTCACATTTTTTACTCTATGTTGTGTATAGATGTACGTTTATATGTCCCTATATATCCTATTTGGACACGTTTATTACCACCGTTGTTGGGTAAGTAAAGCCGTATTCTACACTATGAATTTCACGAAATTTTCTGACAAAATAATAACCCCCCTCGAATAAGCCCCCCCTCGAAAGACCCCACCTTAAAATTTCCACTCTGAAAAAAATATACCCCCTGGGGGTATTTCGAGTAAATACGGTAGGTAACAAGTCAACATAAAATGGATATTTTTGACAGAAATCACCACTTATAATGCTATCCCATGGCTCTACAGCCATTATATGGCTGTATATAACATCACAATATACTGTCACCTGTCTGATATACCTATATATTCTGACTCCTAACCATATCTGGGAGCTTTAAAAAAAATTCTATTTAAAAAAAATGTTCAAAAAAATGTTTTTAAAACAAACAAACAAGGTCTTGAAAAAAATATTTTTTTCCATCCCTAGTAGTAACAAAGATATATCAGCGTTTATAGACACATAAGTAATTATATTGATGCTTCAATACGTGTTCTAATGCAACTCATTCATTGTTTTTAACATATGTCCTGCTTCCAATGATGGGTAAGTTCTCCAAAAAACACTATGTGTTTTAAGTTTTTTTTAAATCAATACCTGTGTTTTGAGTTTTTTTATCGCAAAAAAACTTAAGTAACTCTGTTCTCATTTCTGTGTTATTTGTAAAAACTCAAGTTTTTTTAGTTTTTCTCTATAAAAACTCCAGTTTTTCCGCAAAAATGATGATATACAGCATTTTGATGCATAAAATATTGGTTTTTCACATGTTTTAACCCCACATAACATCTGTGTCTCATTCAAATGTCGAAAATCTCCATAAAAATGTCTACAATGAGGACATCCACATCACAACATCAGCATCAACAAATTGCCCAGAAACAACAGTTTACACAGTACTCCAATATTCTTCAATAGATGTGCACCGTATGGAAGACTACGGAATTGATTTGAACTACAACTATACTTAAACATGTTGAAACTTAAATTGTCAAATCCACCGGGAGATGTGAATGTCATCTTTAATTTATTTTTTTTTGTTCCATCATAAAATATGGATACCTTATGTACATACATATTTACATACTATACATGCATATCTTACAGTAAATCCTCGAATAAGTCCCTGGGGGAGTTATTTTTTCCTCAGAATTTTTTGAGGGGGGACTTATTCGAGGGGGGAGTTATTTTTTCGTTGGAATATTGAGTAAAAAGCATGATCAATATATTATCTAAATGGGGTTAAGTAGGTTGCATTAACGTCTAAGCCAGTATAGAAATCCCGTAATTCATGCAATGAAATCAATGTTAGTGTGCATCAATGCAAAATAATGCATAATTTTAATGAACGTATACATAAATACGTTTTTTATACATTGACTTCTTTTTCACCCATAAAAGAGGGGGGAGTTATTCAAGGGGGGGAGTTATTTTGTCCTCAGTCAGCTTACAGGGGGGAGTTATTCGAGGGGGGAGTTATTCAAGGGGGGGACTTATTCGAGGATTTACGGTATCTTGTTATGTTTTATTGAATTCATGTGCATTCAACCACTTAGCTGAAAAAACTTTTCCGCGTTTCCGTGTTTCTGTGTCCTCCAAAAAAAACTCATTTGAGTTTTGAGTTTTTGAAAATTTGTGAGTTTCTGTGTTTGTGTGTAAAACAAAAACACAAAAACTCAATGAGTTTCTGTGTTCAATTTCTGTGTTTTTTCCATCGTTGGCTGCTCCACATGGATACCGAACTACAGTTTTGTAATGTATATTATCTTTACACTGATTTCGGGTGGGGTTATTTCGAGCGGGGGGTCAATTCGAGGGGAGGGGGGTAATTCGAGTAAAAACGGTATATAAGCTAGTGTTTAAACTATTTTGCTGAAGTGCTGTGCATGTTTTAGATTGAAGACACGTTGTTGTCACTGAAAAAACACGTTCACAGCTTGTGACGACTATCAGCCACTTTTCTGTGTCACTGCGATATGAGCGTGACGATCACGATCATGAATTTGCTGGTCGTCACAGTCAAAATAAATTTTATTCAATTTGTCGGTGATCGTTGTCGGCTTCCGACAACGATAGCCGACAGCAAGAAAAATCAAACTTTTATAACTCTTTGGAGACCAAACTGATTGGACTTTAATTTGACAAATATATGCACCTAACTAATATATATCCTTGACCACTTTTTCTCATAAATATGGAACTTTTCACTCGACTTATGGAACTTTAGAAAGTACGATTTTTGTGGTTTGTCGTCACCCAAAAATCCGTGTAAACGCTGCCTAATACTTTGGATGAAAACTGTCACAGTAGAGTAGCAAGTAAAGTGTCACACTTAGCTAGTAAAGTGACACAGAATGGCATGAAAGCCGTGAGCATGTAAACCGTACGGGATGAAAAATGGAAATCGCTCGCACTGAACCGCTGCTAGAATATTATACAATTCACAGCTATTAGACAAACTGGCATGTCTTTACATTCTGTCTACCATTGTGTAGTTCACCCTCATATTGTACAATGAATTATAATCATTTGAACAATAAGTTGTGACATTTGTGCTACTTGACCAAAGGAAACCAGCACATCAAGGACAAGGCCAAATTATAGTAACTTACATGATGAAGATTGCCTCCAGAAACATCTGCATTGTGGCTTCATTATTGCTTTCGTATTTTGCAAAGGTAAGCATGAAAATAATATATATTACCGTATCTTTTCTAATAGAGGGATGCCGTTCTATTTTTTGTAAACTTTTACCTACCCTTTTATTGCAGGTGTCATTCTATTCGAGTTGCCGTTCTATTTTTTTCATCTTTTTCACAGATTTTTCATTTGAGCATGTTTCATTATAATATTGAATATGACCAACATTTAAATATCATAGCATCAATTCAAAAAAAAACAAATATGAAAACCACCCCTTGATCATTTGAACACCTTTAGATGTTCTCACACATTTTTCAAATATTTTGGTGTGTTGGCGGTCTTCCAACGTAATTTCTACCTGCCGTTCTATTGAAGGCTGGCGTTATATCCCTTTTGTGGGTGAAAAAGTTCCAAAACTTGTTTTTTGCAGGTGCCGTTCTATTGGAGGTATGCCGTTCTATTAGAAGGAATACGGTAACCAGATCTTGACGCAAACTCCCTGAACCCCTGTAGACCGTAACCAATGCAGGCACTTTCCCAATGCTTCTCCACGAACGTTTGCGGCCGGGGTGACCGCCCCCCACCCGGGGGCGTGCAACAAATTCACGTGCCCTCTGGCAGCAAGATTGAATTGACCTGTCACGATACCGTGGTCACTAGCGGATTTTCGAGTGGTTCTGACGGCCGGGACAGTTTTACCACATTGGTTGGCGACGGCTGCATTAGAAGCACCGCTGAGTGCGATTACGCTGTGCAGTGGCACCGCGTAGCTGGGTGTGATGCTTCCTGGTTGCCAAGTGCGTCTCTTGCATTTTGATCACCATGGATGTTGAACACTATGCCAGTGTTTGCACCCTGTGGAATATTAGACAAAAATTTTAATTTTTAGGGAAATTTTACCCGAGTTTATGCTGAAATTCGCTGATTTTCATACCTTTTTTTATAGATTTCCATCTTCAAAATCGCTAGGTAGTTCAAGTGTATTGAAAAAAACTAAATATATTGAACCCCAGAATTTTTTAAGCTATCTATCCTCCGGGGGGTGATTTGCTATCTATCCAACCCCTCGGAGGTCAAAATTTAGGATACGCCTGGTGCCAGTTCCACAAAATGAGAAGTGAAAAGTGAAATGGCAAAGGCGAAGTAAATGCGCAAAGGCTAAGTGAAATGGCGAAAGCGAAGAGACATTACTTTTTCTTTTTTTACTTCGCTTTTGCCAATTCACTTGCCATTTTACTTCGCCTTTGCCATTTCACTTCTCACTTCGCATTTTGCGGAACTGGCCCCAGATTTACACAAAAACATGCCCCCAAAATCTCCCAATTTATCCCACCCAAACACAAATCGATCGACTAGCTAACACAATGCCCGATTCGCAGCTAACAGCGACAACGGCCGCTGGCGGCAGTCGTTCGGCGCGACCACGGTGCTGCGCAACAACGTCCTGTCCATCTCCCCCGTGGCCGTCGCCGACTCCGGCCTGTGGCTGTGCCAGTTGGTCGGCACCGCCAAGGCGGCCACTGCTCGTGCCGGTGGCGGGTCTGCGCTGCCCGTGATGACTGTGGTTTATAAGCTGTTTTCGGTGCACGTGGACAGGCGTGTGGTCGAGTGCGCCCAGTTGGGTCGGTTTTTTGGATAGTTTTAGTTTTTGTGTGTTAAGTAAATTGTTGTGTTTTTCTGTCAGAGATCCGAGTCAATTTTTGTACCCCTTTATAAAAAACTTTTCATGAATTACTTCGTATTGACACAGTTTTAACCCTCTCAAATGTGTTGAGATGCTCAACAATTCTCATCTCCGCAGATGCGGGCGCGGTGCGTTGTCCACCGGCGCACGCGTGCGCGTCCATGCTGACGCCCAGCTCGTCGCCCACCATCAACCTGAACAACCCGAACGCCATCGGCAGCAACGCCGCCGGCTCACAACCAGTTGGTTGCGTCAATTTGGATGACTTGCCGGCTGCTGTGTACAGCAAACTAGTTGGTCCTCCGGAAACTGTGTGCACTACTGTTGTGGGTGAGTTTTTGTCGGGCTTAGTCTAGTCTGGGGAAGGGGGGTTCGCATTGGTGTATTAAGTGTATTTACATGTATTTGCATACGCCCCCTCGACTGAATTTGATTGCGATTGGCAAGCGGATGATTGATAGCTTAAAACTGACAGCGGGTAACTTCAATCGCCCAAAAAAAAACCTGTCTATTGATGTTTGTGATTTGATTAAAGTCTCGTTGACACAAACGTCAGGTCGCCGCGCGTGCCACCGAACTCCAATCATTGGCGAGCAACAGTCGCTTGACGGGCGACCTTCCAATGTGCACTGTTGCTATTGTTTCGGGGATCGGTGTAACGTGCCGCCTGCCGCCGTCGACTATGCCACACTCAGGTAAATGAGGAGTTTGATTCCGAAACCCGTTATCTGCACGTTTTTGGGATTTTTGAAAATCGCACTTAAAATTTTGACATTGGCCCGAGCCAGCATGGTTTGAGTGACAACGCTCGCTCAAAACTTTTCGAAAACGCCATGAATTTATCTACATTTTCCATACTTACAACCCTCTGGCTGGCAAATATGGTTAAAGTTTTGGCCACTTGATTGACATCACATCAACATACGTACATGCAGATTTGTTCCTTAACGGGTTTTGAGTGCAAACTCCATTTTTGTATGGTGATTTTGACACCTCTTGGCCTAATCCTTAATGGGTTTCGGATGCAAACTTTTTTATCTGCCGATAAGGGGTTTCGGGTGCAAAAAATGATAGTTTTTTTTGTAGATAACGGGTTTCGAGTGCAAACTCACCTATTTTGGGCTGTAGATAACGGGTTTCGGATGCAAAGTTGCATTGTTTTCAAAAATCGGTATCTCTGTATCTCGGGAACGGTATGAGATATTGAGGTAATTTTTTTTTATCATGAAGAAAAATGAAAATATTTATCAGATCCGCACTTAACTCATTTTTTTTCACTTTTGCACTTAACGGGTTACGGAACCAAACGCCTCAAATACGCGTGCCATTTTGCAGAGTTGTTCGAACTCGTTCTTATGTACTCAGCGGACATCACACTGAGTATGGAAACCTACCATAACCCATCTGAATAATCAACCAAAAATCTTTACAGTTTTTTTCTTCATAATATTTCGGTTTTACCATGGAATAATTAATTACGAAATTTATCACATGATTTTATTCATTAAATTGTGGTAGGATTCTGCGAATACTTTGCGGTCGGCCAAGTATTAGGTTGTAAACTAAATAACCTTAATTTTTTGCGACTTCACATTCATGCGTCCCATTCTGTTGTACATTGGCGTATATTAATGCCGTTCGAGTATGTTGGGGGTGAGGGTTTGGGGCTATGGCGAAATCTTTTTGTTTCCTCGAATAATCCCCCAGTCCTGAGATAAGGGGGGTTTATAAAAACGTGGTCATTTTGCATTGCCGATCATGCTGATTGAGTTAGAAGCTTAATAACTCGGTCATTTCTAGGCCGATTTGGACCATTCAGCACTTAAAATGATCAGGACAACCGTCAGATTCTATTTTCGAGGTTGTATTAATAATGTCTAAATTCCTTATGCCGATTTGACCCGGTTTTTAAACGCGTAAAATAAATTTATCTGAACATGCTATCGTATACTTTAGACTACAAGAAGTCGTATACCAAAAGAATGAGTTCAATATCTATTTCCAATCAAAAGTTATAGCACTTCAAACTTTCGCCTCCCATCCACATATAAATAACCGCATGAAGAACAATGTGTGAAACGTCAAAACTCCAACTCTCGAGCGTTTCTCAGCCGATTTTCACCGACGAACACTTAAAATGATCACAATAACCTGCAGATTCCATTGTGATGCTCAGGTTATCTCTATGCATTTTCAAAATGATAATTTCATACAAGAGTTTGCAATATTTTCTTGTATGGGAAATCTAGTTGTGTATGTACAGATGATCTGAAGATCACAATGGAATCTCCAGGTTATTGAGATCATTTTAAGCATTGATCGACCCAGATCGGCCCAGAAATGGCTGATGTATGGAGCTTCAAAGATCCGCCCAACGTCCAGATCGGCCATTCAAAATGACATCTTTTTATAGACCCCCCTTATCTCGGGACTGGGGGATTATTCGAGGAAACAAAAAGATTTCGTCATAGACCCAACCCCAAACCCCAGCATACTCGAACGGCATTAATATCCGCCAATGTACAACAGAATGGGATGCATGAATGTGAAATCACAAAAAATTAAGGTTATTTAGTTTACAACCTAATATTTATACTAATTTTGAGGACTTGTTCTGTTGCCGTTTTTCAGCTGGAGAAATCTGCCCAGCACAGACGAAAAGACACTGTTTAATGGAAACGGAATTACATTGCAAACGAGAGAAAATCGCAGTGACATCTGCTATCAGTTGTCAATGTACCAGAAGCTCTATAATGGGGCGTGCATTCATAGATTACGATATCTTAAGGTGTTGTCTGTTCTGTCCATTTGCTTTACATTATCTTGGATCTTACATTCGAATGAGTAAAAAACAGTGTCCTTGTGGAATAAATTTTGTGTATTTTTTGTTTCACTTTGTTCATCTCGCAAGCATTTTTTCATGCCGCACGTGTCTCGATTTCGACCGTTTCGCTTCGAAAAAGCAAGCAAAGGAGGCGTCAGGCGCAAAATTCTTTTAACCCGACATTTTATGGGACTTATCCCGACCGTATTTATTTTTCGGACAGCAAGCCACATTGGCCCCACACACGCTAGTTGACACGACACTAAATGTCAACTGGTTCCGATACCGATTCAAAGCTTGCTGACGAGCCGACGACCGATGTTCAAACGCAAGCTTTGAATTGGGATCGGAACCAGTTGCCATTTGGTGTCGATGTCAACTAGCGTGTGTGGGCCCATTGTAAATGTAAGAAGTATAGGCTGCCCATTCAGCATTGTTTTGATTGCAAGAAAATTTCAGTAAAATGAGACACCATGACTCGTCTGCCCGGGAAATGATTCGAGCCTATTAAATTTGGCACCAGTATACGCCCAACATCGATAAAAACGAGTATGATGTTTTGCATTTCGGCAATATTCCATAAATTAAGGAGCATATTTTATTGTCCAATCCCGAGATGATTGTAAAGATGATGCGAGTTACAAACAAGTGGGCGCCGCTAATTTTCATGCGAATAAAGCCGTTAAAGTGTGTTTACTTTTACTCAGAAAGTAAACATGTACCTATTTACGTTTGGCCCCCTCCAAAACGTACGTGTACTCATGCTTTGCAAAAGTACACGTAGTACGAGAGCATGAGATGTAATTTTTGTGTCTACTTATTAAAAGCAACATGAACGAGTACTTCTTTCTTGACCAAGGTAAATAGTTTTACGTTTTCTCAACAGCAATCTCAAAATGACACGTCTTTCTATGAGTTTCTATGCCAAAAGTACTTACCTATGTTTTATAACGTTTCACGAATAATTTTTCAAATTTAATTTGGCCAGGTTTAAGTTTTTCGGCAGTGAGTAAATTTACGTTTGAAAGTACTAAACTCCTAACAACTCTGATTTCATGATGAACTGCACTGCACGCTTTCCTTTATATTTACGTAGTTTGAAAATGATTGCCGCGCTGGGCTGAACGATAAAATTAACATTGATAGCTTTGTACTAGTTCGGTTGTGATTTCATGAAAACGAGTGCTACGATAGCTAGCCATCAATTCAACTACTCAACTGATCACAATTAGCATTGAAATAATCTCTGGGAGATTTATATTTAAAAAATCTCAGAAAATCTCAGATTTTTAACTATATATTTGCTTATACCAATTTTTGGCTATTTTCCCCCCCATTTGTAGTTCTTTCTCCCCTTTTTCTGTTCTATGGCATAAAAGAGCCAGTTAACGAGTTCTCTGAAATACATTTTCTGTACTCAAGTACTTTCAAGACATATACAAAAAAGAGGGTACTGGTACTTTTTCAGAGGAAATTTAGATGTATTTACTGAGTACACAAGTATAAGTATTTTTGAGTAAACATAAATGTAGTAACCCCTGAACCACTGAACCTCTGCAGTCACATGCTCAGTGCTCAAGTACAGGGCTGTACCTAAGCACCAGGTTTACATTGGCACTGGATGTTGCTACTTGTGCAACGGATAACTTTATGCACTGGGTTCTAGCTGTTTTAACAACTAAAGAGTTGACATCATGCTTTGGAAATATAGTTACCAATTTTTGGTGAAAAAAACGTCTGATTTATTCTGTTGGGATCATCGCACATGAAAGTAATGTCTTCTACTATGATGTTGTGCACACAGGAAACGGGGCTCACTGCGTACCGAGTCCGTGGTGCACATATGAGAAATGTGTAGTTGGTTTCAGTTGGATTGGCATGTGGACCTTGGACAAGAGGCGAAGCCAGTCCACTAAGCCAACGACCAGAGGAGACTTGCATTTGTGATGTGGTGTAGTTGTGTGTTCTTGGTGAAACGTCGCTCGGCGACACGGGTCTCAAAGTCTAGCATATCATATTCATAGATGGTCACCCCCCAAAGGGGACATGAATGATGAGGGAAAAGTGAGTTAATGAACATCAACTGACCTGAACACCCAAGTAGTCCCTACTCAAGAATGGTTGAAACATAAAAGTTAACGGTTCAGACCAATCACCCCAAACCTATCCAACCATAGGAATGCAAGTGTATATAATGTAGTGGACTCTAACTACAACAATGAGAAAAAATATGCCTAAATCATATTTTTGTTCACTATACACATGGTGTATAGGTTAATTCAAGGGGGGGGGATAATTCGAGGTAATACGGTAGTATATATGGGCTAAATACATGGCAGTACAAAATGTACCATCAGTAGACAATATGCTGTTATCATATGAAATTGTGAATAAAAAAGTTAAACAACACATAATGGGCTTAATATCTACTCTCAATGGTTCAAACAACTCGAAATATCAATTAAATCATACTTAAAGTTGAGAGATTTTATGAGATTTTTTTGAACTGCAAGAGATTTTCTCAGAGATTAAATTATATTATATTTTCAAAAGTGACCCAAGTGATTTAATTATATTTTTTCCTTGAGAGATTTTCTGAGATAATATTTAATTATATTTTCTCAAAATCAGTCGTTTTTTTCAATGCTAATCACAATGCAAACGTAGCTTGCTTTCACAGTGCATCGCATGGGCTCAGAGTTGTTATAAGTACTGAACTTTTTCAAAAGTACCCGTACTGGTAAATACTATCTTTTTTAACCAACTTCAAAAATGCCTCGGTAAAATACTTTGTTTTTACCAAGTAATTGGGTAAAATTGCGTTTAAATATTTTTTCAAGTTTTTCTGAGTATTTTTGAGTAAGTCGAGTATTTTTGTCACTGGAGCGTGAAATCAACTATTTTTGGCACATGGGTGCTTAAGGGAAGTTATACAAGTTTAGATACTAGATGCCTGCATTCTAAGAACAAATTACATGTGAAAATATTAATTAATGCAGGCATACAGTTAATACATGGTTATTTTTTGCTTTTTGTGTGCATTTTTAATCTTCTGAAATACTAATGAAAACTTAGTACTGATGAAAAAGTACGCGTACGAGTATTTACCCAGTACGAAGTTTTACGCGTATTTCAGCGTAAAAGTAAATATCAACTCTGCGGCCGACTGTCGCTGTCAAGTTACTGTCAAGAAGTCGCTATGCCGCCGCGGCGCGCGCTCCCTAGCGCGGCAAAAACGCATAATTTCCGCGCATTGTGAAAATCAGCTCGCAGTGTCATGGTCATGAACACCGCATTTGCGAGCTTTTGAAACTCGGCAAACTTGCGGCGCCCCCGGCTAACCGAGTTATCGCCGCGCGGTCGCTGGACAGGCGCAAAGGGCAGTGCACGTCAAACGTTCAGTGGGCCATCGCTACGGCCGCACTTCTAGGCTCCAGCTTCTGGGCAGAGCGAAAGAAACGCTGGCCCGTGAGATTGCTGCATTTTTCGATTAGCACCGCGCTGAACTTGTGGCGTTTGCTGTCAGCGCATATCTGGCCGCTCATGCGTTCTGTTTATCATTGTTAAGTTGATGCAGCTTGGTTCCAGTAAAAAGGTACGGCTACAACGCGGACAAATGCTTGACTTCTCATTTTCTGAGAAAACTGATAACTGCGGTCGGCATCTTTTTGCTTTTTCCGTGTATCATTGGCGATGTGGTGAAAGGTGTGTGCACGAAAAAACATTCAGATGGCTTCACAAGATTTGACATCGCATAAATGCAAATTGCAATCCCGTGATCCCTCTGAGTGGTAGCCCGAATGCTTTTCCATTACCACACTTCCATTAGTAAAGTCCGTGCACTTCCTCGATTCATCATTACGCATTTTCCTATTATACTTAATGGCTAATCAGAAGTTAAACGACAGAAAGCGAGAGACATACCTAATTGGCATAATGTCTTTATGCTGAACTTTCACCCTGTTATATTTACTTGTTGCTGTCTGAGTGACTTCCAATCACAGTTAGCATTGATAAAAATCCTTGGGAGATCTATATTTAATGGTATTAGAAAATATATAAAAATATGATTTTTCAGGATTTCTAGAAAGATTTTTTTTTATTTCCTCTTTATTTTACTCAACTCTTAACTTTTAACCTTTAACTTTTAACACTTGCGGAACTGGCCCCCTGTAAAATCCCCAGTCAAATGTCAAATGTCAGGCAAAGTGTCAAAAACCATGTAAAATTCCCTGTAGAACGCCACATTTTATTTTGTTAACCATTTATTTTACATGACTTTTTACACTGCATGACATTTGACACTGCATGACTTTTGACTCTGCATGACATTTGACGTTTTACAAGACATTTTACACGGTCTGGGAGCGGCCCCTGCACTCGGCTCGCTGCCGGCGTCAAGTACGCTCGTGTTGAGCCATCAAGGAACCGGAAATGGCTTGATAGCTACCGTGTGCGAACTAATGGACGAGGCCGCCTTGTAAATCAAGTTGCAGACTTTTTATGTGTGTGCTATAAATAGGGCTTGTAACTACTTTGTGCCGATATAATTACACTTTTTTAAACGCGTGCTCCCAGTCAAAACTACGTTTTTTGCAAAGACAATCAGGCAGGTAATTATATTTCATTCTCTGACAATTCAAGCATGTGCACAGTCAGCACCAGCTATGGAAAAGTCTCCTGAAAAATGGCACCAAGCGCCAAGGGTGCCGTAGCGCCATCCGAAGACATGTGGACGGGCGTCCAGCGCTAATAGCGCCAATAGCGCCACGACATGGCGCTTTCGATTGGCGCCTGCGTCATGGCGTCAAAAATACCATCATTTTGTATCACACAGATAGGCTAGTAGTTTTATTCTGACGCCTCAATAGAATTGCCATCATTCGATCGATTTTCAAGCTAGGTATCTATTGGGAGAATGCAAATAATAAAAATTTGAAGGGGTGGTCATACTTATGAATCGTAATCAAAGGTGGGTGTACGCAGCATATCACAGTTGGTGCTGGATAGCTGACTAGGTGGCTTCAAACAAAACGCATTTACCATCCAATTTATTTAAAGAAAGCTGTTTAAAAATCGTTTGTCGATCCCTAGCTGCAAACAAACATCCATCTTCTCCTTGTAATGGTGTTTAGAAATGTAAGTGTTGCGCTCAGGACTGATCCACTTGGCATGCTTTTAGCTAGGTGAATGTTAGCACAGTTTCCGGTCTTGGCTGAGAGCTGACACATTACACACACCCATCCTTTTAGGAGTGCTTGTTGTTTACTCAATGAAGTCAATTAGCCGTGATTGATTCATTTTACTACCCAATTTCACTTTCGTCAGATTATCACGAGGCTAGGTCATTCCCATTTTCATAAACATTTTCCCATCTAGGTATTTTGTTTGCAAACGCGTCAGCGGCGAAGCTTATCACCAAACATCTCGGCCCGACGACAAGCTTTGAGTCGGCCGCACATAATACATGCAAAAAGCATTTAGGCTGCGCGCACTTATTCAAGTTTTAATTAACTACTGCATGATGGATCACATTGCACTGGGAAGTACACAGGCTTGAGCACGCGGAAAGAGGTGGCGTTTTGTATTTACCCCGCCTAGCCCGCCATGTCATTCTTTAGGTGGTCCAGTGACTAGACGAGTGAGTCTTCTATGGGATGTTTCTTGGACAATCAACTCCGACAAACGTTGTTGCTCAATTGTTTGATTTATGAATACCGTATTTACTCGAATATTTCCCCGATTGAAAAATTCCTCCCTCGAATAATTCCCCCATTGAATAGTTCCCCCCTGTTAGACGAGTGAGGAAAACATAATTCCCCCTCTCGAATAGTTCCCCACTTTAGGCATATGATAAATTTATTGTGTATACCTACCTAATCTGAACAAAAATGGCATGTTATGTTGTCAATAAAGCATATTCCATGAACTCAGTTGATTAAAACATGCTTGAAAATTTTGACGAAATAATAATCTCCCCTTGAATGATTCCCTCCTCGAATAGTCCCCCACAAAAAAGTCCCCGGGCCGGGGGATTATTCGAGTAAGTATGGTATGTGATACCTAAGTACGCTGCAGCAGGGCAAAGGGCCAGTAGCTTGATGCATCAGCATTACTGTAAAATGTGTCCTAGCAGCAATACGGGCACCAGACACCACTGCTGTTTGAGCTGTTCATTCGCCACTCAGCGTTCGTCGCATGACTAGGTATTATATTCCCCTGTACTTTTCTGTCGTGTGATGATCGCTTGCGATCGTCACGCACTTTGCACAGCCCGGCGCACAAGTCTGATTCCAGGCAGCCCAAAATTCAAAGGCTAGGTCTAAATACCGTCTAATCACTGTCGGTTTTTGGGTAATTCATTGTTGTTAAAATGTATCCACATCACAGTTGTGAAAATGTATTCACATTTACTCGAAAAATACATATACTTTTTGAAAAGTACCTGTACACCTCTGCACGTGTACCTTTGAAAAGTACATATATACAGAAAATGTATTTTAGAGATTAATCGCAATTTTTTGTTGCTAAAATAAAGAAACCTTGAAGAAATCATACCATTTTCCTATAAATATACTAAATAATCATTAAAAACCACATGTGTTAGGTCTTCCAGTGTAAAAATCGCTCTCACATAGTAGCTTTTACATTTTCCATGCAAAAATTACCCACTTTCACATATAATATGAAGAAAAGTACTTGCTTTTTACATTTTCTGGAGAAAAAAGTACTCTATTAAAGTACTCATGAGTATGGGTTAAAAAGTATTTTACATTTTCTGTAAACAGGCATAAGTTGAAAGAGTATTTTACCTACATGTACATATACTTTGGAAAAGGTTCAGTAATTTTAACAACTCTGGGCCACATGACACGTGTATACAGTTCATGTGACCCTTTAGGCGCTCTGTTATCATGTGATGGATAATAGCTAAATAGTTTCGATGCCAAAATGATTGTGGTAGGTAGAGTAAAATGTCGGAAGTTTGCTTCCTATGTGCGATTAGACACCCCGTTTAAAAATATCGTGCAAGATCCAGCTTAGCTGATCCTACAGATATCGAAACGGTGGTGGGCATTCGTGCGCAATTCATGCATGCGTGAGAGACACAACGAACAGACCTCCCACCTGGTTGAACTTTCAACAAACAACTAAAATACGCTCGTCTTTATCTTCATCAAGGCATTTCCATTTCAATACAAGTCACTTCCGATGCGATTAATTAATGCGCCGCGCACTCAGCATCCATCTTTTGCAATTCGAATTACATTCCAATTTGCCGGTTTCCCCAAATATCATGTCATATTCTCTGAGATTTTTTTAAATACCTAGTTTTTTTCTGGGGAAAACCGATTTTTGGGACACTAACAGTGTTACAAGTGTGAAGCACAATTGTTAATAACACTGAACTTTTTTAAAGCAAATGTTAATGTTAAGTATTTGTTTTTGTTAATGACTGCGTACAGAAAAATTTTAAGTACAAATTTTTTACTTTGTGTAAATTTTACTTTTTACTGGGGCAGGCCTGATACGCACATCTGCCCGTTACGCACATTTGCCCGTTTTTTTCACTTGACACTTTTTCAAGTGATTTTCAGATATGAGTAAAGTGAAAAAAAGTTGCGCAATGACATTAGTGAACTTTTTTCACTTCACTCATATCTGAAAATCACTTGAAAATGTGTCAAGTGAAAAAAACAGTGAAAAATAGCCATTTTTCACTGTTTTTCACTTGACACATTTTCAAGTGATTTTCAGATATGAGTGAATTGAAAAAAGTTCACTAATGTCATTGCGCAGCGTTTTTCACTTCACTCATATCTGAAAATCACTTTAAAAAGTGTCAAGTGAAAAAAACGGGCAAATGTGCGTAACAGGCACATGTGCGTATCAGTGCACCCCCCTTTTTACTGTGTAAATGTGAGTCAAATACTTTTGCCCGAAAAACGTAAAAGTGGGTATTTTTCTGACATAAAACGTAAAAGTGAGTTTTCTCACAGAAAATGTAAAAGTGAGTATTTTTCCCACAGAAAACGTGACAGTGAGTAAAAATAAAAACGTGAATGTAAAGTTTACTCCGTGAATGTAAAAACACCAAAACACTAAACCGTAATTCTTCATCTGTTAAGTATTTTTTTGGGAATATTTTTGTCAATTTCAGTCTCAATTTCAATTAATTAGTTTACTCGGCGCGGACTATTCAAGTCAAATGCAAGTAAAAATAACAACATACACCCGTCGGCTACCCTTACTGCGGTCATATTTGGTGAGATTTTAACCTCGTTGCTTAGCGCTACAGCATAGAAATGGCATGTGATTGTGAATGTGGATGAGATAAGTCAGTCTGTCAAAATGTCACTTACTATGTCCCTTAAACTACAGCTTATGTACACGCGTATTTTTCACAAATTACGCGTAAAGGTGAGTACAGGTACTTTCTTAGAGGAAACGAAAAAGTATTAACTCAGTACTCAAGTGTACACAAATTTTTCGAGTAAACATAAATACGTTTCAACAATTATGGTGGGTAGCAGTGTTGTTGGGCAACACAACAAAGTTCTGACCGGTAGTAAAGTACTATACAAGCAACATTTTAGAATGCATTAAATTTTATGTTAGGTCCTATTCACCCAGACATGCTTGGTGCTGGCATACAACTTTGATAGCTATCTACCTGCTAAGTAAGTAGGGACGTGGGTGATGATATGTGATAAGGATATCCTGCCGTGCAGTACACATGACATGACCCCAACGCAATTCAAAAAATGTTGTTTTTCTATGCATTCAGGTTCACAATAAGCTGCTACAATATCTTTCTAGAAATCTCATTTTAAGATGTACAACAATCAACTGCGTAATTTTTATTTTAAGATTTGAAGCCACATGATACTTACTGCATTTCTTCGAATTATCCCCCTCGAATAGACCCCCCCATCTGAAGGAGCCCCGGAGCTCTCGAAATAAATACAATAATGCACTCATTGGAATGAGCGCTATGCAAAATATAAAGGCAAAATGACGCATAGTACAGTTGTAAACAATGTACAAATGTATTTACATTATGTATTTTTGATTTATTGTGCAATAATTTGATCTTGAAGTCAAACAAACATGCTGATCAGTTACACCCCCTCGAGTAATACCCTTCAGTTCCACTGTCAAAAAATCCTCCAGGAATGGTACATAAATGTATTTCAATAAAGGTATGGGTCGATTACGAACCCGGTAAACAATCAAACATGGGATTTAAAGAATCACCGTAAGACATCATGTCGATTTGAAACCCAATCTGAACCTGTGATGTTCGTGTCGACCGCGGATGTTCTTATTAATTTCATGTCCGCCCTGTGCCCTGCGTAGTGCTAAAATATAATTTCACTTCCGCGCTGCAGCCTTGCCAAGGTGGACAAAAACGCGAAATGCTTCATCCTAGCATAAAAAGGGTATAAATATCAGTTGCGAAAAGCGTCAAATGAAGGAAATTCACACTTGTTAATACGTCTTCTAAGAAAATTGGGTAAGCGCGGCGTAGATTGACTCACGGTGTCAACGCGATTAGCCCATTGCGTTGTTCAGCGTCAGCTAGGGAACGTTTTTCTCGCTTCCGCGCTTATCGTAGGCGACAATTGGCGACGGGTCGCGCGCGCAATGGAAAAGCGAGCATCTAAGTACCGTATTTCCTCGAAATACCCCAAGGGGTTTACTTTTTCTGAGCGAGACTTTTGAGGGTGGGGGGGGGGTTAAACGAGGGGGGATATTTTGAGGGGGTTTATTATTTCGCCAGAACTTTTTCGTACTCCCAGTACTAATTTGTTGCTTGTAACGTATGCAGAGGTAGAAAAATGCAACAATAAGCACCATGTATAAGAGTCAATAGACTTATATAAGTATGTAATTGGTTTAAACAATGTTCTAACGTAACAATTTTGAGGGGGGGGGGGGGTTTCGTGACGGGGTATTTCAAGGAGGGGTGTTTCGAGGATATACGGTATGTAAAAGCCATCTCACCGCGCGCTCACGCATTTATCTACGCATGCACTTACCCAAAGAGCACAGCACAACAAAGGCATCCACACTCAGAAGTCGACCCCCCTGTCAATTAGCTAAGCGCCGGCGAGCAGCATGCGCAATTGGTTCGCGGTGGCGGCGGTGCTGGGCGCGGCCCTGGTCGCCGTGGCGGCCGGCCACGATGCGGTAGACGAGCCCGAAGAGAAACGCTGGTGGAGCAAGAGATCTGACGACGTGAGTTTGATTGGCAGAGTGAACTTTCCTCTGGAAAGCGGAAACGGAAAACGGAAAGTTGACACCCTAATCACAGTGCGGTTTTGGCTCATCATGTGACACGGTTTTTGGATATAAATATCTGATGCGACCCGTAAATAAGTTGATTATGAAGGTACTGGCAACTTCATCACGGCTTTTTCAAGTCAGACAAGCGAAAATAGAGATTTTCGAGCAGAAATATTCAAGCCCTCATAGGGAGTAGAGAAAAAACGATCATAGGGATTTGCACTTTTAAAATCAAAGGTTTTTCAAGTGCAATATCCTATGATCGTTTTTCAAGCCTGAAATCACTTTGTGAAAAAAAAAGATTTTATTGACGATGACGTTATGGAGTGTTTCGTTGAGACAAATGCATAGCGTGCGATGCGGTGCGCCGAGTATACAGCATTACATAACTGCTAAATTACCTAGATTGTGCCAAACAGATGGTAAAATTGGCCATGTGATCGTCTTTCATCCCGTTCGATTGTAGTGATTCAGTGCGATAAGTAAATAATATTTACAACATTAATCCTTCTCAGTTGCCTGGCGTGGCGGAGCTGTGCAACACGCACCCGGACCTGGCGCTGTGCGAGCTGGCCGCCGTGGCGCAGAGCACCCTGGTCGAGGTGGACGCGCTCGTGCGCTCAGTCGGTCGGTGCTCCACGAGAATGCAATGCCCCCTCCAAAGGGACAACACACATTAGTTGACATCGTAAATAAATGTCAACTGAATGTCAACTAAATGACACAAAAAAATTTTTTAAAGGATCACACTTACCTAACAGAAACAATGACACTTAAGTGTCACATAAAATTAATTTAATTAATAAAATTTTATGAAATTAACTACCTAGGTATGCTCTATCACATTGGAAAGTTGAAATCGCATAATTAACCAAAATTGAGTTGACACTTTTTTGATGTCAACTAGCGCGTATGGGCCCTTTGTAGAATGTGTGAAAAGTGTAAGCGTTGTCGGTTGGCACGCAGCCGAGGCGGAGGCCGAGCGCAACGTGGAGAAACGCAAGTCGGCTTTCGTGCGGTTCGGCAAACGCAAGTCCGCCTTTGTGCGCTTCGGCAAGAGGAAATCGGCTTTCGTGAGTCACAATTGTCATTGTGGATGATGAAATTCACTGTGAATCGCAATCGTGATACCGTATATCCTTGAATAAGACCCCCCCCTTGAATAATACCCCCCCTTGAATAACACCCCCCTGTTGGCCAGGTGAGGAAAAAATAACGCCCCCCCTTGAATAACTCCCCCCTCTTGAATAAGTCCCCCCTCTGGGTAAAACGACAATGTGTATTTGAATGATTCAGACGCCGATGAACACGAATTTTAGGATGGATACGTTGTTTTTGTTCTTGTTGAACTGGTCATTTTCTGCATTAGATGTGTTGACGGAATGCATACAAACAATGAATAAAGTGAAAGTTTTCCTGGAAGTTCTGAGGAAAAAATAACTCCCCCCCTTGAATAGTACCCCCCCTTGAATAACTCCCCCCTCCAAAACCTCTGACGAAATAATAACGCCCCTGGGGTCTTATTCAAGGATATACGGTATATTCTTCACTTCTTGCATCGCAGGTACGCTTTGGAAAACGCAAGAGTTCGTATGTCCGATTCGGTTGAGCGACACGATGTTCTACAACGATTTTCTATTTGCTTGAATCTTTTCGATTCATCTATTCCACGAGGTCACAATGATAATTCTATTGTAGATAAGTATGTCACAACGTATATGCAACCCGGCGAGGTCAGCAGAACAGAAATGGTGCAAAGTATCACACCCCATTTTTTGAACGGATATCGCATACACTATGGCATATTTACTGTACACTCTTAGCTTTGCAATTTAGGTGACGTACAACAGTCCTAACCAATTTTTTTTACTCTTCTGTGGGTTCAGAAAGTGCGCCCAGTGTTCAACAACCCTAGTGATCAAATCAAGTTCAGCCCAAAGCCCACTTGCATGTAGTTTTTTCGAGTCATATTTAGAGTACTTAACTTTTTCTTCACACATGTAGCTATTTCAACTTTTGCCCACACACATTTCCTGAAGAAAAAACACGCTGGGTCCCCCAGCTAAGCTGCACGCGCCCTGTAGTACCACACTTTTTGTGCCGCGTGAGTGCGCCCATTACTAGTGCAAAAGTAACGAAAAACACAAATGCCGTTTTGCCCTGAAAGATTTGCCCCCCTGTGACGGAATCTCAAATGTGTTGATGAACTCGTGATTTTTTATCTTTGTTAAAAATGAAGTGGCTCTATTCATAAAAACCAACAAAAAAACTTCGGTACACTGTATCCATTTGTTCACAAGAAGGCAGAGTTGGTAAAAGGTATGTATGTTTACTCAAAAAATACGCGTACGCGAGTACGCGGTAAATATTTACATTTACATATACTTTTCAAAAAAATACCGTACGCACTTGTACGCGTACACTTTCAAAGCGTACGCGTACGGAAAATGTATTTGTGAAAATTCAATGTGGGACATATTAATAAAGTAACTACACTGCTATGTGTTTACAGAAGTGGTTCCATTGAATATTTTAGACATGCGGGGGTAGTGCCTTTAAAAATTTCAAAATTCGCAACCAAATCGAAATGCTTGTGGAGACAATGGATGTGGTAAACGAGTCGGAAGAATGGTGATTTTTATCTCCTAGAAAAAAGAGACCTTGAAAACTATATAATCTGTGATTTGCTTTTAGAAAAACATACGTTGTGCTGTACACGTATGACAAAGTGCCCACTTTTACACATTCTATGAAGAAAAGTAGTCGTTTCAACACTCACAAAAAAGTACCCACATTTACGCGTACGTACGAGTAAAAAAAAGTATTTTACGTTTTCTATACTTTGTGGTGAGTAAAAAAATACTTTACATTTACATATACTTTAAAAAAAGTTCAGTAATTCTAACAACTCTGCAAGAAGGTTACCTGTTCAAAACGGCCACGCACACTAATCCACGGCCGACATTTTGAAACTAATAGATCAGCTTTGGCCTTTGGGCGCATTTTAGTCTGTCAACTGAGTCTGCAGTCTGTCAACTACTGTTGACGGAGATCAAAAATGATTGATCGCGGTAAACTCGCATGTGTTCAAAGCAGAATTACCAGTTTCTGAAAGTTCAGCTGAAAACTAGTGTGTATAGAGCCACAATGGTTTAAGGGATGATGTGCTCTTCCTTGATGCGATGAAAATGATGTACAAGATTCCATTCTCGAAGAGTTCCACATTCTCAAAAATCTCCCACAAACATGGAATCAAAATGTCAAATACAGCCGGTTCAGCAAAGTAAAGCCAACTACAGAAAATTTTGACATGTCCATTACCCAGTTGTAAAGCGGGAATTAGAGCTCAGCGTCGATTCGACGTGAAATGATGACGTGAAATGACGTCGTGAAATTAATTACACGAGTGTGGATCATGCTACGGGTCTACAATTTTCTAAGGATAATATATGAATCAATACCTTAATCGTGTCCAATACTGAGTGTTATCAGCCACAACTAGAGCAAATTGAAAAATTCAATTTTTATCATTTCACGTCATCATCATTTCACGTCACAGTGTCAGGGAACAACTTGACATTTCACGTCAGACTATTGCAAGCAGCAGTCTGACGTGAAATGTCAAGTTGTTCCCTGACACTGTGACGTGAAATGATGATGACGTGAAATGATAAAAATTGCATTTTTCAATTTGCTCTAGTTGTGGCTGATAACACTCAGTATTGGACACGATTAAGGTATTGATTCATATATTATCCGTAGAAACTTGTAGACCCGTAGCATTATCCACACTCGTGTAATTAATTTCACGACGTCATTTCACGTCATCATTTCACGTCGAATAGACGCTGAGCTCTAATTCCGGCCTAACAGGCTCGAAAGGTTGGTTGGAATGAAAAATAATAGATTACAAAAAAGCTGGCCGCACAATAAAATTACCACGATTGTCATTCAATACGCAAACCAAATCACTTTCTCGACGACACAAACTGCCCAGTCTGAATCCACTCAAATTCGATAAAAAATACCGTATTATCTCGAAATACCCCCAGGGGGTTTATTATTTCGCCAGCAAAATTTGAGGGGGGGATAATTCGAGGGTGGGTTTATTCGAGGGGGGGTCTATTATTTCCCCAGAAATTTTCGGAAATTCCCCATACTCGGACGTAGAAAAATCGAACAATTACATAGATGTATATGTCTTTATAGGTAGATATAACTGTATATACAGATAAACCCTTCCCTAACGTCACTCAATCTTCAGTTTTTACGTGTGTTCTGCATTGTACAGATCACAAACTGCGGTATTTGTCATGTACGTTCTCTTTACACTCAATGTTAGGGGGGTATTTCGAGGGGGGGGTTTATTATTTCCTCAGCCGAATTTTAGGGGGGTATTTCAGGGGGGGGGGGTTAATTCAAGGGGGGGGGATAATTCGAGGTAATACGGTATCAATAAAGACTCATAAGAAGTCACAATCACCGCCTGCTGACGCGTCGCTTTCAAACGCGCTACAGCCGCATCACTTGACGTGCATCTTGCCCGACATGGGCGCCCTGTCGCCGGCGGCGTCCACTGGCCGCGGGGCGGCGGGCTGCGGTTGCAGCATGTTGTACACGTAGGCGGTGGCCGGGTCGCGCCGGCCCAGCGACACGCCCGGTACCTGCGGACACTTAAGCTACTTGTCAAGTGACGGGATAAGTCGCGCTGCAGCAACCGCTGATAATTGGCACAATTGCCGTATTTGCCTGAATAATTTCCCCTTGAATAAGTCCCCCTCTTGAATTATTTCCCCTGAAGAAAAAAAATGTGATGAGTGATTTTTCAAAATCCTCCCTTGAAAAATCACCCCTTGAGGCATATGATCTATTTGTTTTGCCCAATTTAAACAAAAATAGCAGGTTATTTTGGGAAAAAAGCATATTTCGTGAAATGACTTGATAGAAGTACTCTTGGACATTTTGACGAAATATAAATCACTCCCCTTGAATAACCCCCCTCAAATAGCCCCCATCAAACAGTCTGACGAAATAATAATTCCCCGGGGGAATTATTCGAGCAAATACGGTATATAAATAAATTACAAGTTCCCTAAAAGCACACATCGGCACCTGGTGGTTGCGATCAACCGGGTCGCACAGTTCCGACGCGCTGCAGTCATCGTAGGCGGTGGGGGCTCGCTGCAGCGGCTCGTGGCAAGCACGCGCACTGTTCGGCGGGTGCATCTGAACGTGGGATGGAATGGTCCAACTGAATTGTCTGGAGTCGTCAGACAATGTGGAAGATGCCCGTCCCAGACCCTGTAAAAGACCCTGTAAAGTGTAAAAGACCCTGTAAAAGGTCATGTCTAAAGACCCTGTAAAATGTCATGTCTAAAGACCCTGTAAAATGTAGGTGTCATGCAAAAGACCCTTTTAAGTGTCATCTGTATCCAAATCTTACTGTATCATATCCAAATCTTACGTTTTTCGTATTCAAATCGATTTGGATACACAAACATAAGCTTTGGATACGATTCAATAAGATGTGGATACACATTCGACTTAACAAGGTCTTTTACATGACACCTGGCATTTTATAGTGTCTTCTACACGTTACGGGGACTTTTACAGGGTCTGGGACTGCCCCCTGTATGTTAGAGTATGAACGACACGCACAATGGCCCAGCACATGTTGCAGTAGTACTGCAGACAGGCGATGTGCGCGCAATACTTTGTTGCCGGCGCGGAAGTGGCACCCGCCGCACTGCCGTCTGTCTGGCCGATGGAGGTGATGCTGTGCACGTACTGTAGCTGCTGGCTGTCGCCCAGCGCGCTGCACTCGTCGCACGGCTGGTCGTCCAGGATGTACGGCTTGATTTCTACCTGTAACGTTTTGCCAACGCCCTGTAACGTTTTACCTATGCAGCAAATTAAGGTAGGTAATTCTAATCCAGTGTACTAAGGAAATCATCAAACTGACCTTCTTTACGAGCTCGCCGTGGGTGATGGTCACATAGCGCCGCACGACCGCGTGCGTGAACGACTGGTGCGAGGCGAACACGCAACGAGCAGCTCCCTTGGGGTAGCCGTGCTCCGCGTCCACGTCTGCGATTGAAAAATGAAACTTCAATTTGATTAAACGGGATCAGCATGGAAACGGGTGATTTGAGAAAATATAAAAAATTTAAAAAATCACAGGAAATCTCTTTAAAAAAGTATTATTAAATCTCTCTGAAAAAACGCAGAGAAAAATATATAGGTATACTCGGATGGCATTACGCCGTACATTTTTCCGGAGGAAACACTCCATCATGACGTGATCACTTTCGTCGCCGTCATCATCTCTCGCCATCACGTCGTCTTCATCACGTCTTCCATAACTTTTCGGCTGGCCGTCTGCCAGCCAAAGACATAACTACTATCTGTTTGTAGAGTATCGTCTCTGCCGAGTATAAATGAGATTTGTTTTTTTCTTCTCAAATAAAACATACCTAAAATAATTAATAAACTAATTAAATCCAATGCTAATAGAACCACAAGAAACCACAACAACAATCACACAGACCAATGCCCACATAAACAACGGTGCCATAAAGCGCCTGCATGTGGGCGGCCAGCTCGACGGCCTTCATGGTGCGCGGCACGCCGCCCACGAAGACCGCCTTGCGCAAGTCGCACGGCCCGTCCAACGACGACAGGTACTCGGCGTTGGCTAGACGCCACGCCCGGATCTGTGTAGATTCC
The DNA here is from genome assembly GCA_964036195.1 of Sphaerolaimus hirsutus. Classification (NCBI taxonomy): domain Eukaryota; kingdom Metazoa; phylum Nematoda; class Chromadorea; order Monhysterida; family Sphaerolaimidae; genus Sphaerolaimus; species Sphaerolaimus hirsutus. The sequence goes on from OZ038457.1 coordinate 16,669,230, forward strand.
ATTGGGAATGAGTATGCAAAGTGGACACACTGGAGTGTGCCGTTTATCCTCGAATAAGACACCAGGTGAGATTTTTTTGTCAGAAGTTTTTGAGGGGGGGTTATTTAAGGCGGCGTTATTCGAGGGGGAAGTTATTGTTTCCACAAAAAATGTGGACTTGCATCATTGTATTAATTCATTCTGTCAACTTATGTAATCCAGGTATTTAATAGTTCAACACAAACAAAAAGGTCTGCAAAAATATCTGCTGTCGCTGCGGTAGGCTAAGTGGCTAACATTCGTTTGTCATTTTCGTTTCACACATTGCACTGCATTTTCAACCATCGGGGTGAGTTATTCAAGGGGGTTATTTGAGGGGGTCTTATAAAAGAACATACGGCGCATTGTATACTGTCCTGTTACCTGGACACTCTTGATGGTGCTGCGCGGCATCTGCACCAGCCGCATGAAGTACTTGTCGTGGCGACGGAGGCACTGCGAGATGAGCGAGCGCACGCACGACTCCTTGTCGAAGATCAGAAACGCGTAGCCTGCCAAAGCGACACAACTGTGCATTGGAAGCTCATACGTAAACGCAACTGCGCACAAACTATTTATAATACGCACCCTTGGGAGGGGAGTCAAAGCCGCCAGTGGCGTATCGGCGCGGCCAGTCGATGCTCAGTTCACCAAATTTGCTGAACACCTGGCGCAGATCCTCAGCGGTCGCTTCGGACGGCAGTCCGCCGATGAACACCTGCGACAACGCAGACTACCACGTTATACTCGGCGTACGTGATACTCTGCCCTCGCACTGATTTATGTCTCATGTTGGAAGCGTGCCAATGATTATTAACATGTCGACTTCCGTAATCAGACGAAAAAAAAATCGATGTGATATGTTAATGAATAAACTCGGCAGACATGAAAGGAATCAGTGATTCGGCCCTTACGTACCAATTTTAAATTTCGTTAAAATTGTTAAGTTAATTTTGAATTTGAATGAATGCATTCCAATCGATTCATGGTAAATCTTATTCAATCCGACGTTTTATGCGAGAACAGGATAAACTGAACACGCATATTGTCATATGAAAGCAGATAACAAGGTATTTTATTGTAACAGCCTGGACAAATTCCAACAAAAAAGTACGTATGTGTGCGTGCGATAGAACAAGGGAAGAACGACCCTGTACACTGTACACCACTAGCTAAATCTGGATCGTTTTGAAAATCTAAAAATTGCTCTGAATAACATAAAATGCTCACTATGTTCGTAATAATAAGAAATTATCGTATATTTATCAAGTGTAGATCTTAAATTCAAATTTCGACGGTGACGTTCACTTATCTAATTGAAAAATTTGTTGATGGTCATCCCTACGCATGAAATACGAGTGTCAATAACAATGAAATTGGGTTAGAATGGCACTTGTACAATAATTCGTTAGACCATTGACTCGCATAATGTCATTATAACAACAATCAATTTTGTCATCTTTTTATGAAACTCGCACATGTTAACAATCGTTGGCACACTTCCAGCGGGAACCACACGTGCGGGGTGTAAAGTAACCGGAGTATACGTAGTTTCATCATGGCACATGGCAACGGCATAGTTGTTAAAACGTATTTACGTTTACTCCAAAATTACGTATACTCAAGTACTGCGTAAATACGTTTACGCTTCCTTTGAAAGAAAGTACGTGTACTCAGCACATTTTTAAGTATCCAAATTTTGTCAAGTGCGTAAAATTTTCAAAAATTTAATCATTTTACTCAACATTTTCTGTACCCCGGGATGAGTAAAAATAAATACTTCAAAATTACGTTTAGTTTGAAAAGATTTTTAACAACTCAGGGCAATAGACGCGCTACGCAGCGAACTTTAGTAGAGTATACTGCATCGGTGGGGTTGTACTGGTAGAACAGTGGTTCGTTGTGGGCGTCAACGGCGTAGGTGTCGGGCAGCTGCGGGTGGAAATTGATCAGCGCGAACGTCGGCCAGTCCACGTCGGTGGCGAGTGTGTCGTAATCTCCGAATAGCTCGCTGTCGGCCACGCGGTCGCCGCTGCGATCACGAATAAACTGAGTTTCCTCGAGAAAAAGTGCGCTCAAATGCGATGGGCCAGTTAATTTTACACACGAATAAAACCGACGCGTAGAATAAACGTGGATAAACGCGTTTGATTAAACTCATAAAGTCAATACAAATTCATAAAGTCAAATAAATAAATATTCATAAAACTGAATGCTGTAGTTAATTATCTTGTGTTGAAAAGAGATACTGGTGGTGTTGAAAAAGTTTAAAAAAATAATTTTAGTTTATAATTGAGTTGCATTTTACCGCAAGCATTTGTGTGGAAGTGTTGGATTTTACAGCAAGTTTTGCAGTCACAGAAAGCTCAAACCATTTCACACCTGTTATCCTGTATAGCAAAAGCGGGGACTTGCGCACCGTGACTGGCACTGACAACTCTCGCGTGGCCAGGGGACCTGACATCATGGTGGTGCTTTTTGTGCCGGTGCCCCACCCACATGGTGGCGGCGCGCGACCTCTGGTGCACCCTAATACTGCCGCTGTCTGTCATTGCAATTGCACCCGATACTGTCCGTTTTGTTCAGTGTGTGGACAAACATGTTCTGTACTTTGTTCAGTCGGCACCTGTGGAACTATGTGACGAAAGCCTAGTAGTCATCTAAACTTATTGCTCATCTGGACCCGCTGTCCGTCTATTTATACCCGATGCTTCTCTGTACCCACCGCTTATGTTTGATTGTGCATGTGTTGAGCAGCATGTGTGGGGGTGGCAGTGTGGCAAAGTTGTGGCTGCTCCACACAGCAAATGGTACATACATGCACTGGGAACAAATTACATGCACTGGGAACAAATTACATGCACATGTCATCTCAACCCACCGCCACTAATCTCCCACTCACTGCTCATCCAATTAGGGTCATAGATGAGGAGTGGGTATAGATGAGCAGCTGGTAAATTTATGCATCTATGAACAGCGGGTTGAGATGAGCAATGGGTGTAATGATTACTAGGCTTTCGGCATGATCCCCTGCCCACTGCTCATCTATCCATGCAAATCTCCTACCCGCAGCTCATCTATCCCCTAATCGGTTGGCAAATGAGCAAAGGTGGGCAGAGATGTGCAGCAGGCATATAGATGTGGGTAGAATTAGATGAGTAGCTGATCTAGAGGAGCAATGGATTTAGATGAGTAGCTGATCAAGAGGAGCAATGGGTTTAGATGACCACCGATACAGGGTCGACTAGACCATGTGTGTAGTGACTAACGATGGTAAACCCTCCCTAAAAAGCATTGAAATTTTTTAAACGTTTAAGTGTAACTCAACCTCAAATGAAATTCGTTATCAGAAATCAGTGATGCAATTTTCACATTTTATGCAAAGATGACAGGGATTGCACACTTGCAGTACTTAATAGCTCCCAGTTAAGCAGAACTAAATAACCGTACATTATTGAATAAGCCTGACGGACATTCACTTTTCTTCAAAAAATTTTAAAGGGAGGAAAGTTAGTGATGTTAGGGACTTTGTATTTTTGATTTACGAACCATATATTTACTATAGATGTTTTAGTTCAGGCGGAGCTAGTCGCGATTGCAAGTCTACTATTGATGGAAATTTCAATAACATCGTGTAATAATTTGAGTATTTACTTAATGTTCTGGTGTGCCGTCAGATGGGAAATTTTTTCAAGTGGGTAGAGTAATAACTTATATCAAGTGATTAGAGGGAAACATAATCGAGAATTTATTGTATATACATATGAACATTTATATAATACTTTTAGGTAAGCCGATTTTGGGTCAGCTCCGACAAACACAAAGCATCAGAAATGTTTGTTCAGAACACCAGAAAAGCCGCGATTCCTTTTTCCCTCTAACGTTTCAAAATGGATTTCAAGATCTGCCTTCACGTCAGCGATGCAAAATTTCTGCTGAATTTGTGCTGAATGTTGGAAAAATGATGGACACTCTTTGACATCGATAATGATTTTATTACTTTACGACGGATGTTATTTGAAAGCTCGTGTACACGCATCAGCGAGGAAAGTACCTATGTAAGCAAAAACGAACACACATCCATAAAACTGAAAAAAAACATGGAAATCTTGTATTTAGCTGAAGTCATCCTATGACAAAGAGGAAAAGTTAAAGAAAGTATCGTAAGCAGTCATTATTCAATGTAAATACAAACTTAACATAACAACTAGAAATACCGAATATCAAATATTCATACGCGAGATTCCTCCACAAATCGAGTAGCATTGCTTTTCTTGGCTCTCTCTACACCCGCTTCTCCACCTCCATTCGTCAATCTGGGGGCAGTCCCAGACCCTGTAAAATGCCCTGTAAATTGTCAAATGTCATGCAAAGTGTCAAAAGTCATGTAAAATGCCCTGCAAAATGGCTACCGAGTTGCCATTTTGCAGGGCATTTTCCATGACTTATGACACTTTGCATGACATTTGACTTTTTACAGGGCGTTTTACAGGGTCTGGGATTGGCACCTGGCCCTAAAATCTGGATCTCTGAGCACATAAATGAAAGGGTTGTACACGACGTATGCCTTGGCGAGCAGCGACAGGAGCACGAGCAGGTCGCCGTGCACGATGGGGCCGGCGTCGACGAACTGCGCGTACAGGGCCGCCAGCGCGTACGGCGTCCACGTGGCCACGAACGCCCCCGTCACGTAGCACATGAGCAGGCCCACGCGACGCTGCACGCTGCTCGACGCCCGCTGTTGCCTCAGGCGCTTGACCGAATGCGCGGCGCGCGCGCTGCGGCTTGTTCCGCAAGTGCAGAAGTGCGAAGTAAAATGGCAAATGCGAAGTGAAATGGCAAAAGCGAAGTGAATTGAACAGAAAAAAGGCAAAAGCGAAGAGAAATTTGATTTTTACTCCGCTTTTGCCAATTTACTTGCCATTTCACTTCACTTTTGCCATTTCAATTCACTTTTTCATTTTACTTCGTACTTCTCAATTTGCGGAACTGGCACCTGATCGACGACAGGGCCCCGCTGCCCGTTGTGTCGTACTTGTCCACTTGCAGAGTGGACCGGTGGGATGAGTGCCGCTCCACGGCCCTGCTGCAGCCGGGCGATGCGCTGGTCAGCGTCGTGGAGGCGGAGTCGGCGCGCAAACGCTCCTCCACACGATTTACCTGTATCGCCATTGTGAAATGTCATTTGACAAGTCTGGTACCAGTTCCACAAATTGAGAAGTGAGAAGTAAAATGGCAAATGCGAAGTGAAATGGGAAGTGAGAAGTGAATTGAGAAGAAAATAAGCAAAAGCGAAGTGAAATGGCAAGTGAATTAGCAAAAGCAAAGTAAATAAACTAATTTCCCTTCGCTTTTGCCAATTTCCTTCTCATTTGCCATTTTACTTCTCACTTCTCAATTTGCGGAACTGGCACCCGATCTTTCAAGAATAAATATTTTGGCGGTGCTTGCCGCGATTCTCTACCAAATGCCATCCAAAAAGTTACCCGAGTCATGGAAACGTCTTCGGCTGGCGGCAAATTGCTTTTGGTGTGTTTAGACTGCAGACTGGCAGATTGTTTGACCCTAAACAGAATTATAGAATAGGACATCACTATGGCCGCCAGTGGTATGAAGTATGCAGCGGAGAATATGTAGAAGATGTAAGAACGTGTCGGCCAGTCCCTCGAGACAATATCAAAGCTGTGAAAATGGTTTGTTTGGTTGAATGAACTGGTATCAACGACTGAAGCCTATTATACATCTAAACGTTTAGCGTTTTAAAAATATCTGAGAGATTTTTTTTTTAAATCTCAGAAAATATAATTAAATGGTAATTTAATTATATTTATATTTGTTCTTAGATTTATCAGAGAGGTTTAATTATATTTTTCATTTCTGTGGGAGAAAATATAAAAAATCTCTCTGAAGTCACCTTTTTGAAAAATTTTGCCCCATATTTTCATACTTTGCCCAATTTCACCGTCAAATATACTACAATCCATGCTTTTTTCCCTTATTTTTGGCTATACATGTGCTTATTTATATAGTATGTTTGGCTATTTTATTCCCTTTTATGTCTTAAAAAAGCTTACATAAAAGCATGTGATATACAACTTCTGTACTCGAGTAGTTTCAAAAAGTATGTGTAAATGTGAGTACTGGTACATTCTTCAGAGAAATGTGAACATATTTACTCATTAAACTCAGTAAACTTGAGTATGCATAATATTTGAGTAAACATCAATATGTTTTAGCGACTTTGAAAAAAAGAGAGAAAAGTTGAATGGTAAAATAGGTGAAGTGAAAATTTAGTGAATTCTGAGCTTTCAAGGGTGATGTCATGTGGTGTTTGGGAAATTCTGCGGAAATTCTGGGGGTTTATTTTGAGGAAACGTTGAGTGGAAATTTTGAGAGGGGGGGGGGGGTATTTCAAGCGGGGGACTTATTCGAGGGGGGTATTATTTCATCAGAAATTTTCGTGAAATTCATCGGAAGGAACGCACTTTTACATACCTAAATCTGGTAATTTAATATACGTGACTAAATAGGATCAATTGGGACATCCAATGTACATCGCGATACAAACAGGTGTATATGCGTAACTGCGATGCAAACTGGCAGCAATAAATACATCATGTACATTGTATACATGAAGTACATCATTCCAGACAGGGGTATTTCGAGGGGTTGGTTAATTCAAGGGGGGGGGGTATTTCGTGGAAATACAGTATTTACTGTGTGTTGCCCAAACACCTTGAAATATAAAATAAAACTAAAATTCCAGCAGGGAGATTTTTTGAGATTTTTTCAAGCATGGGAGATTTTCTCAGAGATTTAATTATATTTTCCGAATGACATGAGAGATTTAGGTAATTATATATTCCAAATGACATGAGAGATTTAATTATATTTTATTTCAGAGAGATTTTCTGAGATTATATTTACTTGTATTTTCACAACATCGGCCATTAATTGGAATGCTACACACATCTAGACCCGACCCACATCTAATTAAACCCATCACACATCTCAACCCCCATGGAAAATTGCCGACACACGCCAATCACACATCTATGTTTCCGATTCACTGTGCTCATTCCACATCAGTTGATAGCTGAAATTCCGAACACATTTCCCTGGAAAACGTCCCAATTTTCACTCAAAATCATCAATTTACAATTTTTTCTCTCAAATTCACTGGGTACCATATTTCTCTGTGTAAAATGCCCCCCCCCCTTTCGCAACGCCTGCGGCGTTATACAGCTTTGTAGCGCCCCCGGGGCGCTATGCTTGGTTTCAAAAACGTCAGCCAAGTTGAAATATTTAACATGTCAAATCAAGCTGAGTGGTAATGAAACATCCACTTGGTTTGAACTGTTTGAATGTTGTGCAAGCATTGTTATTCCGCGGTATGCACGTTTTTCCATTGAATTCACTGCACAGTGGGAAGGAACAGACAATATGTAAATATTGAGGCAAAAATTTGCCATGCATATTGCCCAATAATCCCAATAATTTAACGTCTGGGCGTTATACAAGTTTCAAAGGCAGGTTGCTGGAAAGTGCCTCGGTTTTGTATAACACCTGGGTGGTTTACATGGAGAGATTAGTGGGTTTTTGCCTATTTTGAGTCTATTTGGGCTAAATCGTCATTCCGGTAAACTCAGACACTATAAATGCACTACCGTATTTCCTCGAAATACCCCTCGGGGGGTGATTGTTCCATAGTGTATCCGAGAGGGGGGGGGGGTCAAACGAGGGGGGTATATCGAGGGGGGGGGTTATTTTTTCACAAGAACTTTTTTGAAATCATAGTACAAAATCGTTGTTTGTGATGTGCGCTGAGGTAGAAAAATGCATCAATAACTGACATGTAAAGACGTCTGTAGACTAATATTAGTACGTAGATGGTATAAACACTGTTCTAACGTGATTCCGACATTGTTTTAACGTGTGTTCTGCACTACGCAGAACACAAACTGCAGTATTTGTCATGTACGTTCTCTTTACACTCAATTAGGGGGGGGGGGTATTTCGAAGGGGGTGATTGTTTCATAGTGGTCTCGAGAGGGGGGGTCAAACGAGGGGGGCATTTCGAGGGGGTATTTCGAGGAAATACGGTATTTTGCAACACAATTGTACAGGTAAAGACAAAGGCATAGAGATCTATGCCTTTGTGTTTGCCACATACTGTAGAGCAGGCATATTGTGACACCACTAATCCCCTGCCCATCAGACATCTAGACCCATCACACATCTAGACTCATCACACATCTAAGCCCAACACACATCTGGACCCATCACACATCTAGACCCATCACACATCTAAGCACAAGACACATCTAAGGGGGTTTAGATGTGTGATGAGCAGGGTTGGTTTTATAAAAATCATTTGTATACAAATTGTATAAAAATTGTATAAAAATGTATTTTATTTTAATTTTATTCTTGTTTCATTTTATTTTATTTTATTTTATTCCAAAATGTTAATAAAATAATAAAATGGAACCATTTTACAAAAATTTTACAATAATTTTACAGAAATTTTACAAAAAATCAGAATCTTGCATGCAAGGTCAGAAAAATGTGTGCATTAGACCTGAACGTGAAAAATGTGTGAAAATTTTTTTAATTACTTTGCAAAAGTTGCATGCAGTAGGTATTGTTACCGAGTTTCAAGTGTAAAGTTACCATTATTGATAATAATGGTTTGCATTTTCAGTAGAAGGATTACTGGAGTGTGCTGGGCACATTTGTAAAATGTCAGAGAAGTGTCAATTGTCATGACAAATGTAAAGTAAAGAGTCAATTGACATCTCAAATGTCAAGCAAAGTATAATTGGGATGACAAATGTCATGCAAAGTGTAAATTGTGTATCTGAATCTTATTTATGTTATGTTCTTATGTTATGTTCTATGTGATGTTATGTTCTTATGTTATGTTATGTTACAAATCCTATGTTTTTGTATCCAAATTTTATGTTGTTTTTTTTGTATCCAAATGTTCACATAAAATTGGGATAGAAAAAACAACAACAAGATTTGGATACAAAAAATAAGATTCGGATACAATTTGCTTTACAGTTACCAAATTTAATTTATATTTGTCATGGCAATTGACACTGTACTCAACAGTTATCATGACAATTGACACTTTACTTAACATCTGTCATGACAATTGACACTTTACATTACATTTCATATTGGGACTGCCCCAGCTCGGCGAATAAACTGGTTGAACGATAAACAACAAGATGAAAATTTTACAAAAAATAGTAATTTTTATACAATTTTTACAAAAATATGAATTTGTATACAATTTTACAAAAATTTTACAAAAATTCGAATTTGTATACAATTTTTATTTTTATTTTGAAATTTTCCATTTTATTTTATTTTATTTTATTCTTTAATTTTCCATTTTATTTTTATTTTATTTTTATTTATTTCTGGGATTTTGCCAACCCTGGTGATGAGCTTCGATGTGTGATGAGCTTAGATGTGTGATGGGTAGAATTAGATGTGTGCCAGGTCTGTGTGTGTGATGGGTTTAGATGTGGGCTGACACAGGGTCATATCAACGACGCATCATCAAAATATGGCAACCAACCAACAGAACCATCTGTGTCCGTCATATGTGTACCTGCTCCAACCGGCGATCGGCGGCGCCGTGACTGCTAGAGCCAGCGCGTAGATCACCACCACGCAGATGCACTTCCATCTAAATACGGTGAATGCAAAGCATAGCTGTTGACTGCCATTTATGATACGATTGTATCTAAATCTTTTTAAATACTTTTTCATGATAACTCAATTTTCGAAATTTCGAAGTCATTAACTTTTAAAATTGAACGCTTGATATACACAGACAGAGTAAACAATATTTCTGCAGAATTCCCAAGTATTCGTGTACGACAGCAGGTAGCGAAATGCTCACCCAACGGTGAATTTGTGTATGGAGAAGGGGGAAGCGATGGCGACGCAGCGCTCGACGGCGATGGCGGCCAGCTGCAGCATGCAGCCCACCGCGAACGCACCCACCACCATGCCCGTGATGTTGCACGCTGCAATCGGGACGGGTTGATTTGCGTTAAGCTTTGCGATTCGTTACCGACATTAAATACAGAGCAGGTGCCAATTCCGCGAGTGGAGGGATAAAAACCTGTGAAATAAGTGAGAAGTACAAAGTGGAAAGTGAGAAGTGAAATGCAAGTGAAAAGTTAAAATAAATGTAAATTTATAAGTGAGAAGTGAAATGGCAAGTAAAAAGTTAAAACAAAAATGGCTAGTTTTTGACTGTTTACTTGCCAATTCACATCTCATATATAAATTTACTTTTCCTTGAACCTCAAACTCAAATTTTTTCACTTTTCCATTTACAAAATTGACCTCAGTGCCCGTCGCTTTACCACACGCACCGAACGGCGACAGCTGCGTGTTCCAGTAGACGTGCATGATGTTGTACACGTTGGACAGGGAGCTGCCGAGGCACAGGGCGGACAGACTGATGGTGAAGGCGTGCAGCTTGCGCAGCCGCGGCGACCCGCCGTACACGACGATGGTGAGTGCGTTGCCGAGCACGCCGAGCAGCACGATGGCGCCCATGGCCAGCGTGAGCCACAGCCGCTGACCGCTGCCCACTTGCATCACGCCGATTGTGCTCTCGTGGGCCATTTCTTCTCACGCCAATAACACTTTTTGTCAAATAACTTGAAAATCTAGTTGCGAATGAATACATAAATAGGTGGTATTTATGCCATATTTTAGGTGTGTATTTTTGAGTACTGTGAGGACAATCTGAGTTGCCGTGAATATTGCACCTGCGGTCAACGATGGGTAAGTTCTCCAAAAAAAAACACTTTCTGTGTTTTGAGTTTTTCAAAAATGAATACCTGTGTTTTGAGTTTTTTTCTCGAAAAAAAACTTGAGTAACTCTGTTTTTATTTCTGTTTTTTATAAAAACTCGATTTTTTGAGTTTTTTTCTAAAAAACTCAAGTTTTTTCCCCAAAAAATTCAAGTTTTCCTCCAAAAAATTTCGATTTACAGCATTTCGATCTGGAAACAGTGGTTTTCTTATAAAATATTGGTTTTACACATGTTTTAACCCCACATAACATCTGTGTATTCATTCAAGTGTCAAAAAGTCCATAAAAATGTCCACAATGAGGACATCAACATCACAACAGCAGCAACAAAATGCCCAGAAACGACAATTTACGCAGTGCTCCAAAATTCTTCGATGGATGTGCACTGTATGGAAGACTCGGAATTGATTTGAACTACAACTACCATTTACCTCGAAATACATTTACATACTATACATGCTTATCTTATCTTGTTTAGTATAACTGAATTTACTGAACGACCGCTTTGCTGAAAAAAACACAAAAACTCAAAAAAACTTTTCTGTGTTTCCGTGTTTCTGTGTTCTCCAAAAAAAAACTCATTTGAGTTTTGAGTTTTTCAAAATTTATGAGTTTCCATGTTTCTGTGTAAAACAAAAACACAGAAACTCAATGAGTTTCTGTGTTCAATTTCTGTGTTTTTTCCATCGTTGCCTGCGGTGGTTTGTTTCCGCGCGTGAACAAAGAAAACTGTTGGGATGCGGGAGTGCACTTTATCATTTTGGAAGTAACGGTCTTTTTACGTTTCGGAACAATGGTGATCGATAAAGTCATCATGGAGATCTTTACAAAGTTGATCGCCGAATAACACCTTATGGGTAACTTAAAGGCGCTGCACTCACCACTGAAATTTCAGAAACTAATGAATCTGTTTTGAGTTGACCACAATATGAAGACGCTGTCAGCTATTTAGTGACGGCGAATAAAAATCATTCATTCTGGCAAAACTCAAATATGTTTGCAGCAAAATTCGATGGTTTACTAGTCTGTGTGGCCAAAAATGACCGAGTGCCAGTCTCGCACCCTGTTTGTAAAGTGGAAGATATCAAATGTCTAGTGATGCTAAAGGCACAGGGAAAGATGGAACCGCACCTCACAGCACTGAAGAGCGCCGGCGGGTTGCCGTGCTATCACTGAAATGCACCGCACCGGGTCAATTCGAATGCATTTTCTGTAAATACGTTGCACTGCAGCATGGTGAATGCATCGTATAAAAACATGCGATTTGAACACTGTGAACTCCATGGACTCATTGCGCGTTTATCCCTTTCCGTGTGCGTTTTGCAAGCGCGTTAATTATAACATAACAAATTAGCAAGTCAATATTTATCATGCAAAACCAGTTAGCATGAAAAATAGGTGATTATGAGAATATAGAATAATATAAAATAAATCTCAGGAAATCTCTCAAAAAGAAATTCAATTCAATCTCTCTGGTAAATTATTGCAAAAATACTGTATTTACTTAAATAGTTCCTTCTGTTAGGTGAGGTGGAAAAAATAATTTACCTACTTAAACATACTAAAATTCGTTTGTGGCATAAAAATCGAAACACTTCGGCTTAAAAATCGAGATCTTACCGATCGAGATTGTTAAAAATCGGGCTTCCCCCTTTTTATTGCGCTTTTTGTATTAGCAAACGCGTGACGCGCGTTAAGCCGGTATTACAGCTCGACGGTAAATTAGGAAAAAATATATAGCGTGAATTATTTACAGACGAATGGAGTATTGAAACTTTAGAGTAGTTTTATTTATTGTATTTTATTTTATATATTATATTCATTGTTTTATTTGTGTGTACACATTGTCTCATTATCTTTATTATTTCTGTAGTAATTAATTTTCTGGTAAATTTTTGTGATTTTCCGCTATAGGCTTGAGCTGTAGGTAATCGACCCTTAAGGGTGGTATTACAGGTACTTAGAAAACAGAAAATTCGTCAAAAATTTATTAGGTACATGAGATAGGTAAAGGTACATGAGAGTGGATACAAGTTTCCAACTTTTCATGGACAACATATCACTCAATACCTTACTGGGTCCAAACCACAGCGAAACCGGTCACAGCCAGATCGAATGTAGAAATTTAAAAATGCTTATTTTACGTTAATAATTTTCCGTCAGGGAACTAGGTAAATTAAAATTTTACATCACGGATTGCATGCCATCGGCAACCTAAAATTTAAATTACTTCCCTGAAGCCGGAATTACAGCTCAGCGGCGTTTGACGTGAAATGATTACGTCGTAAAATTGATTACATCAAAATAGACATAGGTACAGCATTGAAATTTCAGAATTAGATAGTTCTAGTAATTGTGTGTAATGTCCCAAACAAATTTTATCAAATAATCATTATTTAAGTAGTTATTAATTTACCGTCGAAATTTACACATTCTACGTCAACATTTCACGTCAAACATTTTACGTCATCAAAAAATTTTGACGGTAAATTAATAACTACCTACCTAAATAATGATTATTTGATAAAATTTTTTTGGGACATTACACCCAATTACTAGAACTATCTAATTCTGAAATTTCAATGCTGTACCTTTGTCCATTTTGATGTAATCAATTTTACGACGTAATCATTTCACGTCAAACGCCGCTGAGCTGTAATTCCGGCTTGACGGAGAATTATCACAGAAAATTGTTATTTTTTAAATTTTTACATTCGATCCAGCTGTGACCGGTTACGCTATGTTTTGGACACAACGTATTACGGTATTGAGTAATATTATGTCCATGAAAAATTGAAACTTGTATCATTATCCACTCTCATGTACCTAATCAACTTTCCCGTGAATTTTCCGTTATCTAGGGTGCGGCAAATTTAGACGGACCCCAAAAAGTTTCGAATAACTTGTCACTGGGTAGTCGGATTAACGTCAACATTAACATTTTAGGTCAACATTAACAACTAAATAGGAAAGGAGCCCTGAAAATATGGCTGCGATAGCTTTACTCGTTCACAAGTTATTCTTGCGAACGCGTAATTGTCACTTTTCCACCACCTTGTGATATCGTTCAAACGGGATTGACTTCTCGGGACCGGGATCAGGATCGGATCGGATTTTTTCAGGGGTTTTTCTGATTTTCTTTTCGCAGCTGCATGCCTAAATGCGTGCACGCCCGCCACCAATTCGCTATGCCCATAAGGAAATTGGCGGGCGCTTGCGTAATCGGACGTAAAGCTAGGTGGTGGAAAAGTGACAATTACACGTTTCCATGAATAACTTAAGAACGAGTAGAGCTATCGCAGCCATTTTTTCACGGCTCCTTTCCTATTGAGTTGTTAACGTTGAACTAAAATTTGACGTTAATCCGACGACCCAGTGACAAGTTATTCAAAACTTTATGGGGTCCGTCTAAATTGCCGCACCCTGTACTTTTCCGTTTTCTAAGTAGCTGTAATACCAGCTTAACCGACACCGGTATCTGAATAAATAATAAATGCCGTATTTCCTCGAAATACCCCCCTCAAAATGGACACTATGAGATAATTACCCACTCCCTCGAAATACCCCCCCTAATTGTATGTAAATGGAACATACATGACTAAAGCTGCGGTTTGTGATCCGGGCAATGCAGAAAAGACGTTAAAAAGAACCACTTTGTTACGTTAGAACCTTTTTATACCATCTACATACTTATGAAAGTGTATAGACTCCATTACATGGTGTTTATTGGTGTATTTTTCAACGTCTCCTACGTTACAAATGACAAATTTGTACCGGGATTTCAAAAAATTTCTGGCGAAATAATACCCCCCTCGTTTCACCCCCCTCAAAATTCTCACTCTGAAACAATCACAACCCGGGGGGTATTTCGAGGAAATACGGTAAATAAAAATCACATCACTCCCAGAAGTGCGGTTAATGAGCAGGGTTGGCAAAATCTCAGAAAAGAATAAAAATAAAATTAAAATAAAATGGAAAATTGAAGAATAAAATAAAATAAAATAAAATGGAAAATTTCAAAATTAAAATAAAAATTGTATAAAAATTCGAATTTTTGTAAAATTAATGTAAAATTGTATACAAATTCAGATTTTTGTAAAAATTGTATAAAAATTCATATTTTTTGTAAAAAATTTTTTCTGTTGTTTATAGTTCAACCTGTTCATTCGCGGAGCTGGGGCAGTCCCAAGCCATGTAAAGTGTCAAAATGTCATATGAAATGGAATGGAACGTGTCAATTTTCATGAAAATGTTAAGTAAAGTGTCAATTGTCATGACAAATATAAAGTAAAGTGGAAACTGTAAAGCAAATTGTATCCAAATCTTATCTTTTGTATCCAAATCTTGGTGTTTTTGTAACCAAATCTTATGTGAACATTTGGATACAAAAAAAACATAAGATTTGAATACCAAAATATAATATTTGGATACCAAAACATAAGATTGAGATACACAATTTACACTCTGCACAACATTTGTCATGACAATTATACTTTGCTTGACATTTAAGATGCCAATTGACTCTTTACTACATTTGTCATGACAAGTGACACTTTGCATGATGTTTTACAAATGCGCCCAGCACGCTCCAGCAATCCTTCTACTGAAAATGCAAACCATTCTTATCGATAATTGTAACTTAACACTTGCAACTAGTTAACAATACCTACTGCATGCAACTTTTGCAAAGTAATGGAAAAATTTGTTGCAGGTTTTTCATGTTTAGGTCTAATTATCACATTTTTCTGACCTTGCATGCAATATTCTGATTTTTTGTAAAATTTCTGTACAATTTTTGTAAAATTTTTGTAAAATGGTCCATTTTATTATTTTATTATTATTTTGGAATAAAATAAAATAAATTGAAACAAGAATAAAATAAAAATAAAATACATTTTTATACAATTTTTATACAATTTGTATACAAATGATTTTTATAAAACCAACCCTGTTAATGAGGCGGCGGCGCCGTTAAACAACAGTGCATATCAATGTCAGCCGCAAACTACGGAAATGAAATCGAAATTTTTACGGAAATATATTTAAAAAGCGTAAAGCTTAAGTCTCGACACGATGTCATGGACTTTTGTAATTAACGAAATGAATTACGTGTATTTACTACTAGAGTCATAATCAAAAACATAGCGCAATGACTTACATTACTTTACTTCCTTCATTTACTTTACTTCAGAAGCACAGCATACTTTCAAAAACCGATCGTTTTTTTTTGTCGCAGCAAGTTGCACACACATCAAAACAGAGAGGCACTTTTTCGGTGCTTTTACATCGGCAGGCGCAGTGAACACATTTACGTAAATATACCGTATTACCTCGAAATACCCCCATGGGGGTTTATCCTTTCGCCAGCAAATTTAGAGGGGGGTTAATTCGAGGGGGGGGGGGTATTCGAGGGGGGTCTATTATTTCGCCAGAAATTTTATGAAATTGGCCATACTCAGACATAGAAAAATACAACATTGTCAGAGACGTATGAGTGTTTATAGGCATATACAAGTGTATATACACATAAACATTTCCCTCACTTCACTCAGTCATCAGTTTTAACGTGTGTTCTGCATAATACAGTTCACACATTGTGGTATTTGTTGTGTAAATGCTGTTTACACTGTATTTGGGGGGGGGGGGTTTCGAGGGGGGGTTAATTATTTCCCCAGCCCATTTTGAGGGGGGTTAATTCGAGGGGGGTAAATTCAAGGGGGGTTAATTTGAAAGGGAAATTAATTCAAGGGGGGGTTAATTCGAGGTAATACGGTATGTGCAGTCCATAGTTGTTATAACGTATTTACATTTACTCGATAAATACGTATACTCGACTACAGAGTAATACGTTTACGTTTCCTCCGAAAAACGTACCCACTTTTAAATACCGTATTTCCTCGAAATACCCCCCCGGGGGTGATTGTTTCAGAGTGAAAATTTTGAGGGGGGTTAAACGAGGGGGGTATTTCGAGGGGGGGGCTTATTATTTCGCCAGAAATTTTTTGCCAGAAATTCCAGTACTAAATTGTCGTCTGTCACGTACGCAGACGTAGAAAAATGCAACAATAACCGCTATATATAAATGTCTATTGACTTATTTAAGTGTGTAACACGGTTCTAACGTAACAATTCATTGTTTTTAATGTGTGTTTTGCATTGCCCGAATCACAAACCGCAGTTTTGTCATGTACGTTCTCTGTACACTCAATTTGGGGGGGGGGGTATTTCGAGGGGGGGGTATTTCGAGGAAATACGGTATACTTTTTGAAAGTACGGGAGTACAGCAAGCGTATTTCAGATAGTCTTTTATATATACTTTTTAAAGGCATAGAATGGGAAAAAGATGAAAATAGGTAAAGGAGACATTGCCCAAAATATATATACCTATGCATATGTAGCCAAATAATTGCTGAAAATAAGCAACAAGTTATGAAAATCAGTGATTTTGATTGAAAATTCTTAAAAATACTCACTTTTACGTTTTCTGGTGGGACACACGTTTTCTCATGAGTAAAAGCGGAAAATTTACTTACGTTTTCTGTACTCAGGCCGTGAATAGAAAATAAATACCTTACGTTTACGTATACCGTATTTCCTCGAAATACCCCCCCCCTCGAAATACCCCCCCCCTCGTTTGACCCCCCCCCCTCTCGAGACCACTATGAAACAATCACCCCCCCCCCCTCGAAATACCCCCCCCCCAAATTGAGTGTAAAGAGAACGTACATCACAAATATGGCAGTTTGTGTTCTGCGTAGTGCAGAACACACGTTAAAACAATGTCGGAATCACGTTAGAACAGTGTACATACCATCTACATACTAATATTAGTCTACAGAACCTTATAAATGGCGGTTTTTGTTGCATTTTTCGACGTCTGCGTACGTTTCAGACGACAATTTCGTACTTGGTTTTCAAAAATTTTCTTGTGAAATAATAACCCCCCCCCCTCGAAATACCCCCCCCCTCGTTTGACCCCCCCCCCTCTCGGGACCACTATGAAACAATCACCCCCCGGGGGGTATTTCGAGGAAATACGGTACTTTGAAAAAAGTTCAGTACTTTTCACAACTTTGCTGCAGTCGTATCAACTCCAAAACGCATGAACCTCAGAAGTGCTCAAACTAGTGATTTAACAGTGCAGTGGTGCCAACGCTATGCGCTTTGGCCTAGCGAACCGACTCAACACAACACCATCAAAAAAATTAATCATGTTGAAACTGAAACCCGGTAGGTTTCAGGCTCATATTTACGATGATACGATTCTGCTGAGATATCGCCTAGCAACAGACCAATAATTATGAGGTAAATACCTAAAAGGTGTAATAAACTTAAATATACCGCCAGTGCTGAACACTACTGAAAAAAATGATTCTTTAGTCGGTGTGTCCTCATTAGTGATGGACTAGCGCCAGAAAAAATAGCGCTGGGCGCCGTTGAAACTGGGGGGAAATTCTAAAAAACGTGACGCTATTGCATCACTGATCCAGAGTTGTTAAAAATACTGAACTTTTTTCAAAGTAAATGTAAACGTAAAGTATTTATTTTTTACTCAACCCTGAGTACAGAAAACCTAAAGTATTTTTTTAAACGTGAGTAAACGTATCTAGCAGTATTTTTACTCAGGGAAAAACGTAAAATCTAGTATTTTTTCAATTTTGTACCCAGAAAAACATAAAGGTGAGTAGAGCAAACGTGGAAGTCATCGCTTTCCCTATTTACACGTCGCAACTTTGATCATTGCAGCTGCGATTTTCACAGCTACTAACCACCTTCCCGGTGACGTCCGGCACCCTATTTTTGATCTTGCTTGTGACACCCTATCTCCAGTTCTAGGGCGCGCCAGAAGCTGAAACTTGGGGTAGGTATTGGTTCAACCCCCCTCTACTTCGCATGAATTTTGGGGGTCGCGGCGACCCCTCTCTGGGTGCGTCGCCCAAAGTGCAAATTTTTTTTGGCTTTTTTGGTGTCCCACAGCAGGTCCGGCACCCGCTGATTTCTGAGCTGTGGGAGGGGTATAAATCTAAAATTTTGGGGATGCGTTACCAACACCACTCCCCTACTATACACTATTCAGTAATGTGAGATAAATGTGAAATAGTTCTAAAAAATTCTCTTATTCTCTAAAAAAACACAACTCTCCAATAGATGGATGGCAAAAAAGTCACTTTTTGGAACTTTTTCATTAGACACTTGAAGAGCTGGTTTAGGATACTTTAAGGGGAAGGGTTTAATGTTTCAAGTTATATAAAGAACCATACCTCTAAAATGCCTGCATCGCGAAATTTACTTAGGTTGAATTTTATGACATCATAATGACATCATTGCAGGAACAAAAATTTACAAAATTTAAACTTTGAAATTCCCCCCAAGTAAATTTTGCAATGCAGGCATTTTAGAGGTATGGTTCTTTACATAACTTTAAACATCAAACCATTCCCTTTACAGTATTGTAAACCAGCTCTTCAAGTGTCTAATAAAAAAGTTCAAAAAGTGAATTTTTTGTCATCCATCTATTGGGGAGTGGTGTTTTTTAGAGAATAAGCGAATTTTTGAGAAATTTTTCACAATAATCTCACATTATTGAATAGTGTATAGTAGGGGAGTGGTGTTGGTAACACATCCCCAAAATTTTAGATTTATACTCCTCCCACAGCTCAGAAATCAGCGAGTGCCGGACCTGCTGTGGGACACCAAAAAAGCCACAAAAAAATTTTGCACTTAGGGCGACCCACCCTGAGAGGGGTCGCCGCGACCCCCCCAAATTCATGCGAAGTAGAGGGGGGTTGCGCCAATATCTCCCCCAAGTTTCAGCTTTTAAGGCGCCCTAGAACTGGGGATAGGATATAAGAAGTAAAATAAAAAAATGGGTGCCGGACGTGACCGGGAAGGTGTTTACAATTCGTTTGAAAAGTTTTTGCTTGTTTTGCACCCCATTAATTTTTTGGAATTAAGTTTCCTGTACTCGCGTACTTTCAAAAAGTATGCGAGTAAGTGAGTACCGGTATTTTTTTCGGGAAGAAACGTAAACGTATTTACGCAGTACTCGAGTATACGTAAAAGTCGAGTAAACGTAAATACGTTTTGACAACTATGCACTGATCGCCACTACTTAATTCACACACATCCGCCATTAAGCCGGAGTTACAGCATAACGATAAATAGAAGGTGATACGACAAATAAAACGTCACCGATAAATCCATTATTTTCATGTTTTCAAGTTTTTTATTGAAAATGAATGTTCAATACTCGAATTTGTATGAAAATTTTTCATATGGGAGATGTTAAATTCGAATTTGAAAGAAAAACGTTCGATGAAAAATGGTCCACCGACAAATAAATTTCACGGTGATGCCCAAAAATAAATTTGTCGATGGCCATTTCATGAAATGACCGGCGACAAATTGATTTTAGGGCATCACCGTGAAATTGATTTGTCGGCGGACCATTTTTCATCGAACGTTTTTCTTTCAAATTCGAATTTAACATATCCCATACAAAAATTGTTTCATTCTAATTCTAGTATTTAGCATTTTTTTTCAATAAAAAACTTGAAAACATGAAAATAATGGATTTATCAGTGACGCTTTATTTGTCGTATCACCTACTATTTATCGTTTTGCTGTAACTCCGGCTTAATCCATACGTTTACAAATCCGCTATAATCCATATGATTTCAGCCTATGATTTTGTGTTGTTGCATACACTTTAACGATATTCTTCTCGTAACCTGTGCATGAGTATAGAATTGCAGATGTTATAATACTTTACAATAAGTTTATAAGTTTTTTAATTGTTAATATATGGGATTTTCGCCGTGGCAGTAGGGCTCGAAACTCGATTTTTATCAAACTCGAGTTAGAGTCGCAACACCAAAATTTTTCCGGTCGAGTCGGCGAGTTGAGTCGGGTGAGTGTGTGAAAAGTTGAGTCGAGTCAGGCAAAAATCTCGAGTCTTGAGTCAAGTTGGATGCGTTACTTTTTGGAATGACTTTTGCAGAAATTTCAGATACTGGTTTCTCTACCAACGTTTTCACACACACACACACTTAATGAAGTCTAATGCCAACAGTTCATTTTCGTATCAAGATAAAGCAAAACTATAGCTTTTTGTCACACATTTCCACTCTCTTGATGTTGCCACAAAAAAAGTTGCCAAAAACCAGCCTGGCAATGGAAAAACAACATATTTTATTGACCCAGTTTATATAATAAGTACAATTTTTTAAACAAAACCACTGAAAAAATAACATCCATAAACCAGCCAGCAAATTACATGTAAAGCCAATTTCAGGCAAGGAATGGAAGTCAATTTCCCTTGTAAGGAACATGTATTTTTCACATTTTCATGAAGAAGACAGGGGCACCTATCACATGAAGACGATCAGCTACAACCAGAGATTTATCCAGTAATTTTGAATGGGAGTGTTTGTCTACAGAGGCTAGAGAATGGTGGGGACTCACTCACATCATGCAACACCACCTAGAAAAGGTGACTAAGACACATACTGCCCAAACATTGCTGTATTCATATTCATTTATTCATTCAAATCCAAAAAAAAGTTAATGCAACTACATTACATATTTTAGGATATCTGCCAACATTGCACAATGTATTTGAGATGGGGGCAGTCCCAAGCCCTGTAAAGTGTAAAGATAAGTGTCAAATGTAAAGTCAAATGCAAAGTAAAGTGTCAATCAAAACAAAAAAAGAAAAGATTTTATTACTGAACTTTGCATGACAATTGACAGTTTACTTTGCATTTGACTTTACATTTGACACTTCACTTTACACTTTACAGGGCTTGGGACTGCCACATGGTGTGTGTTTCATTCTGTAGAATTGCATTACAATCAGAAACTCAACTTAAGACATTTTCCAATGCATACAGCAAGCCAATTAATGATATAAATTTATTTTGCATTCAGCGTTGAAATGCGCGCTTGCGCGCAAAAATTTTTTGAAAAATATGTTTAAAAATTTGTATAAAATTAGATTTCTTTGACATAATTCAATGGTGAACCCCAACTCGAAATTTGCCAAAATTTCGAGTCGAGTCAGGCCAAAACCTCGAGTCTCGAGTTTGGGCCATATTTTTTTGGTCGAGTCTGTCGAGTCGAGTTGGTACCCAATTTTACCCTCGAGTAATGAGCAGAGTTGTTAAAAGTACCGAACTTTTTTCAAAGTACACGTAAACGTAAAGTATTTTTTTCACTCACCCCCTGAGTACAGAAAACGTAAAGTAATTTTTTTCCTTATACTCATGAGTAAACGTGAGTAAACGTACTTTTCCCCTCAGAAAACGTAAACGTGAGTACTTTTGAGAAATTTCGCCAAAATTTTCGCTCAAAATCATTCATTCTCATAACTTTTTGCCTATTTTACGCAATCTTTGACTATATGTTTGGTTTTACACCCATTTTCGACTAGTTTCCCATGTTATTAGCATATTTTCTCCCACATGAGTTCGTAATTAACGTCTCATAAGTGCTGCGCTTTGCACAAATTCATTAAATGCATATGTGGTCGTAAGATTCCCATGGCCGACAACCTTTTATGCACATGCGCATTCACATAAATACTAACTCATTTCTGCAACTAATGGCTTTTTCTTTTGCAGCTGTATACTTTGAGTGATGGGGAATTTACCTGCCCCATGTGAAATGTTTGGGACTTGAGGCTCACCATACATGTGCACAGTGCCATCTGCTTTTGACCATGTGCAATTGTCAGCATGTTTTTTATGTGCAATATTGACTTTTAAACTAAAAAATTTTTTAAACGAAATTTTTTTTTTATACTACTGTATTTCCTAGGAATACCCCTAGAAATACCCCCCCCCCACAAAATGGCCACTATGAATTAATAACGCCCCCCCCTCGAAATAGTCCCACCCCCAAAATTGAATGTAAAGAGAACCGAAATAACAAAAGCTGCGGTTTGTGATCAGGCCAATGCAGAACACACGTTAAAAAATGACTTTGTTTAGAACAGGGTTTACACCATCGACTTGGAACAGGGTTTACACCATCGACATAGGTACGTACTTTAAGTCTAAAGACCCTAATGGCAGTTTTTGTTGCATTTTTCTGTCTGCATACATTACAAACAACAAATAAGTACTGGGAGTTCAAAAAAATTCTGGCGAAATAATGAACCCCCTCGAAATACCCCTACGTTTAACCCCCTCAAAATCTGCACTGTGAAAAAATTAACCCCATTGGGTATTTTGAGGAAATACGGTAGACTGACTTGAGATTTTACCAAAAAAATACTGTAGACGCCTGAGGGATACATGGCGTGTTTAATTTGAGCAAAGCGGATTGGAGGCGAACCAATTTAAGTAACCAGCGAATTTAAAATCACTGAAGCAGGAACAGGAAGCATGTGACAATTCGTGTGATTGTGATTCCGTACGGCGGTAACTACCGCGTAAGGAGCGATTACAGTTCGGACGTAAAATTCCAGCGTAAAATTCCATCGCAAAATTGATTACATGAAAGTGGATGATGATTCAGGTCTACAATTTTTGATGGACAATATGTTTATCAATACCTTCATTGAGACCAAAGGTCATCGTCCACGGTCACTTCGTTTTGATTCTGAAATTTCAAAAATTTCGATTTTACGCTGCAATTTTACGCCAGCTGAAGAAAAATCAATTCTACGGTATGTCATTGCATGCAATCACCTGGCGTAGCTGATTTATCGATCGATTTTTCTTCAGCTGGCGTGAAATTGCAGCGTAAAATCGAAATTTTTGAATTTTCAGAATCAAATAGAAGTGACCGTGGACGATGACCCTTGGTCACAATGAAGGTATTGATCAAAATATTGTCCATCAAAAATTGCAGACCTGAATCATCATCCACTTTAATGTAATCACTTTTGCGATGGAATTTTACGCTGGAATTTTACGTCCGAGCTGTAATCGCAGCAGCATGTATAAATTACCTGGTATTTATAATACTTGAGCGGCGGACATAAACAAGCGTATCTGATCATGCTTTCCGTTACGATTCGAACTGAGCGGTAACGACAAATTGGGAAATTTTCTTGAAAAATTAAAATACCTCCACAACAACTGCATAGTGTTCGCACTGAAAATTTTTTCAGCACAACATAGGTGATCGTTTGTATTTTGCACATGACAAATTACCGTATTACCTCGAATTAACCCCCCTTAAATTAACCCCCCCTTCGAAAAAACCCCCCTTCAAACTGAGCTGGGGAAATAATAAACCCCCCCTCGAAATACCCCCCTGGAATGAAGTACATCATGTATGCAATGTAAACACCTTCCCGGACAAGTTCACCACCCATTTTTTTATTTCACTTCGAATGCAATATCTTCATCCATGGGGGTGTTATAAAGCTGAAACTTTTTATATATAAAGTTGTAAGACCCCTCTACTCCCCAAGAATGGTGGAGGTGCGGCGACTCACTACAGAGTGGGTCACCCTACATGCAACAATTTTTTTGGCGTTTTTGGTGTCCCAAACAAGTTCACCACCCACTTGATTGGCTACACTACGAGAGCCATATCTCCAGCTGTGATGGCGGTATAAAGCTGAAATTTGGGGGATGTCTTGCCAACAACCCTCCTCATGATACACCAGTGGGGCGGCTGCCAACGACCCACTAAAGCATGGGTCACTGCATATAAAGTTGACCATTTTCTAAAAACAGCCCAAGTGTCCCAAAACAAATTCATCATCCAACTGCATTTAAAAAATGTTGCAACAACATACCTAATATAAAACTGAATCGGGTTGGAATGCTATTTCAGCCAAAAAAAATTGTTTCAGTAGGGCAGTCACCCTGTCCCAAAAAAAGGTAGAATGAAAATTTCACTTTAAACCATTTTTTTGTTTCACACTTACAAAGTTGGTTTACAAAGTTCACTAGAGAATGGTCTAAGGTTCCAAGTTATGTAAACAACATAACCTCTAAAATGCCTCCATAATGAAATTTACTTGGGGTGAATTCTATGATGTCAAAATGATGTCATTTCAGGAACAAAATTTGACAAAATTTTCACTTTTTCATTCACCCCAAATAAATTTCCTTATGGAAGCATTTTAGAAGTTATGTTGTTTACATAACTTTGAACCTTAGACCCTCCCCTAGTGAACTTTGTAAACCAACTTTTTAAGTGTGGTACAAAAAATTGTTTTAAAGTGAAATTTTCAGTCTGCTGTTTATGGGACAGGGTGGGTGCCCTTCTGAATAAATTTTTATGAGCAGAACTAGGGTTCAAATCTAATGCAATTTTATATCAGGTATGTTCTCACAACATTTTTTTATAATGCAGTTGGGTGGCGAACTTGTTTGGGACACTTGGGCTGTTCTTAAAAAAATTATCAACTTTATATGCAGTGACCCATGCTTTAGTGGGTCGTCGGCAGCCGCCCCACTGGTGTATTGTGAGGGGGGTTGTTGGCAAGACATCCCCCAAATTTCAGCTTTCTACCGCCCTCATGGCTGGAGATATAGCCTTCAAAGTGTAGCTAATCAAGTTGGTGGTGAACTTGCTTGGGACACCAAAAACGCCACAAAAAATTGTTGCTTATAGGGCGACCCACCCTGTAGTCAGTCGCCGCACCTCCCCCCATTGTTGGGGAGTAGGGGGGTCTTACAACTTTATATATACAAAGTTTCAGCCTTATAACACCCCCATGGATGGAGATATTGCATTCGAAGTGAAATAAAAAAATGGGTGGTGAACTTGTCTGGGAAGGTGTTTACATGATGTATTTATTGCGACCAAAGTGCATCGCAACTACACATAGAGACTAGTTTTTGTAGCGATGCACATTGATACTTCCTAATATGTCCTGTTTGAACGCATTTATTACCTGTTTTGGGTACGAAAATGCTTCCTCTTTAGTACAATACTTACGAAAATTTCTGACGAAATAATAAAAAACCCTCGAATAACCCCCCCCCCTCGAAGTAACCCCCCTCAAATTTTGCTGGCGAAATAATAAACCCCCATGGGGGTATTTCGAGGTAATACGGTACTCTGTTTTTGTGTAATCAATTTTACGGCGACGTCGAATTTGTCGCTTCTGCTCCTATTTGTCGTCATGCTTTTAACTACATCTTCAACATTGGCGGATTGCAAATCCAGTGATGGGATAAAAGTAGAATAACTCATCTAAATTGCATTCTAAATGGTCTGATCTTTTTGAATATAAATATTAATATAGAGGTTTGGTGCAGCACAGAGTTGCGAAAGCGTATTTACGCTTACCCGAAATACCCGGGTAAATGGGTATTTATACTTACGCTTACGCTTACGCTTTCATAAAATACCTGTACGCTTTATTACGCTTTCCCAGCCAAAATACCCGGGTACTAAAAGCGTAAAAATTTTTTTCACATTGTCCAGTTTTACACTTTCGAAAAAACGCGCTTTGTAGTGTAAAACTACAGAAAAGAAAGAGAATGAAACTGCATACCAAAAAATGACTGCATGTGTGCAGTAATGCACTGAAAATAGCGGCACATGTACAAATTGTGTCGCAATATGAATGTCTGTTAAATACTGTGTCGTGGAGCAAATTATTTATATGGCTTTAGATGGCAATGGCTTTAGAATATAAATTTTGGGGCCTAAATGCACACGTCCTAGTTCGAAAATGAAGATCTTGTAATGAAAATTAAATGAGATAATGACTGTATCTAATGTTTACGCTGTTAGAAGAAATACGGTAAGTATTTATGAGAATACATCGCAAAACTCGACAGCACAAAGTCAGAGTTCGAAAATGAAAATGAGTTAACTCTTGCTGCCAATTAATTGCCATCAACATGTAAGGCCAGACTACAAGTGGACATCCGAAAAATGTCGCTGAAAGCTTGATTTGGAACGAATTCACTTGGCAAAAACTCCCTGAAAATTTTTTACGCTTACGCTTTACGCTTTCCCAGGTATTTAAAAAATACCTTACGCTTTTAGTATCCACACTCAAAATTTAGAAAGTGTATTTACGCTTACGCTTACGCTTTCCAAAAATACCGGTATTTTAACAACTCTGGTGCAGCATGACATTCAAAGTGGCTTAAAGTGTACGGTATTGCCTCGAAATACCCCCAGGTGGCTTAATATTACGCTAATTTTGAGGGGGGTCAATTCAAGGGGCTTCTTCGAGGGGGTTATTTTTCGTCAGAAATTGTTGTGAAGGATCGTAGTGTCAAGATACCGAGGCATTTACGCATACAAACAAATGTGAGCAAACAAGATATATTTGAACATAATCAGCGTGGTACTATACAAACTTAGTCTAGGTATGTGTAGCTGCAATGCAAATTAGCTACAATTTGTAAATACATCATGTACACCGCATACATGATGTATACTCGGCGTACATGATACGTTACAATGAGTTGCATGATGTCATATCATGCACGCTGTATCCAACCCGTAGAACTCTGTTTTGGTGACTCGTGCTTACGCATATACGGAGTGAAACTATTCAATTGTGCCCGCACAATTCAAACCCCCCGTCAAAGTGTAGTTGAGTTTTTTGGCATGATGCCATCCAAGCGTCGTCTGGATGGACAGCATCTGAATAAATACAAAGCGGGAACATTTTCTGTATTCAAAATTTTGAACGTAACAAGTTTTCTTCAAAATGAATCGATAGCATGTAACTTTTCTAAATATGAATAAGATTAAACGTAGGTAAACGTATAATCTAAAATTTGCAGCACCTATCGACACAAAAATTGGAGTAAACGAGTGCGTAAAGAACCGCACATTTTTATTTTCCTTTTTATTATCTTTCCATTTTCTTTTTTAATATTTTCATTTCTCGTTCGCTCGGTAAAAGAACAAAATATAACTTTCCAATTTTGTAGAATGATATGTCCGTCGACTATACATATTGACATATTTACGACCCACTGTGCACCGTTTTTCTACCGTATTTAAGATCTATCGCACTTCGCTGTTCAGTAAGATGTTGAATTTCATTGACGCTCAGCGAAGCGAAACATAAGTGGACCAAACCTGTATAATATCATGTCTGTAGAGTTTACATCATTCCAAACGCGGGTATTTCTGAGGGGGGTGTTAATTCAATAGGGAGTATTTCGACGAAATACGGTACACTCTACGGACCGCATG
Source organism: Sphaerolaimus hirsutus (assembly GCA_964036195.1). Lineage (NCBI taxonomy): Eukaryota > Metazoa > Nematoda > Chromadorea > Monhysterida > Sphaerolaimidae > Sphaerolaimus > Sphaerolaimus hirsutus. The sequence continues at coordinate 16,697,232 of OZ038457.1, forward strand.
CTATGCATTTTTCTGAAGGAAACACTCCATCATGACGTCATCATTAATAAAATAAAAATATTTCCAGCAAAAAAAAGAAAAAAACATGACGGGAAGAAACATTCCTCATTTGTATGCGACTCCGCTTTTTTATTTTTTTAAAATATTTTTATTTTTGTGAAAGTGCATACATAAGTATCCAGCTCGTGTGTTATCGACCAAGACATAAATAATTTTGGGTGCATACTTTGCGGTCCGCCAAGTATAACTGAAAACTGTATACTCGGCGGACTGCACGCTATGCATTTTTCGGAAGGAAAAACTCCATCATTACGTCATTGTTAAGAAAATAATAACTGTTCCATAAAAAAAAGAAAAAAACTTTTCAGGAGAAAACATTAGTTGTTTGTACGCTACTCCGCCTTTTTCTTTTTGAAATATTTTTCTTTTTTGTGAATTGCGTACATAAGTATCATCAAGCTCCGAGTTATCCACCAAGACATAACTAATTTTGGGCGCATACTTTGCGGTCCGCCGAGTATATGTTTTTGCATAAATGGGACAAAAAAGTGCGGCAAAGAGGAGCATTACTTTATCTATAAAATAAATACTTAATTCACCAAAGAGTACATTTTATCACGCGATGTGTCACAAAGGTTGAATGCTAAGCAGAGAAATTTGACGCAATTGTGATAATTGGGGTGTACTGCTGCATGTGATCAATAGTCAAGTACAGAAGTGCGCAGCGGGATGCTGAGAGACTCTCGTGACGCAGATCCCCGTTACCTCAGCTCAGTACTGATTTGATAAGCATATGGCATGTGCGCCGCGGCCAAACGAACTACGGTGAATAAAAGTGGGACAGGAAATTTGGCTGCGATGCAGTGCCGCTAAGTTCCCGTGGCATTACTAAATGTTCGCGGACAGATATTTTTAGCTGGGGAAGCTGGGGAAAAACAAGGAGCCCATTTATTCGTCCCCATGGCATTGAATCATTTGTAACTGAATGACATGCTTTTATTGGATTGGAATTGTTTATGCAACCGAGTAATTAAATGTAAACAAATTTGAGATAATTGCATCATGAATGACACTTAGGTATTTCTCATAATTAGGGTGTCCAAAAAGTCAGCGGCTGAATATCAGCAAACAGTAACGGAAAAATTCGCCAAATTGCCAGAAACAGGAAATGAAATGCCGGGAGAAAATTGTAGAAATTTTGCTGGGAATGAAATTAAATTTTACCAGAAATGGAAAAATTCGCATACAGTACTTCCTCGAAATACCCCCGAGAGTTTTTTTCATAGCCCATTTTTTATTGGGGGGGGGTGGGAGGGGGTTAAACGCGTGAGTTCATTTCGTGGGGATTTTTGATTCGTCAGAAATTTTCGTGAAATCAAAAGTCGGGTGGTCGCGCCAGCGCCATCCCTCGGTGCTGATTTGTTTGTATTTTTAAAGTTCATAGCACTTTTACTCAGCTGACGATGCCATGCCAAAGTCTGGTGAAATTGTTTCCCTGTGATGCACTTAGCTGTGTTGATAGCCTATATTATAAGGATTTGTTTACGTTACCCTTCATATAGCTCAATTTTAAAATGGCATTGTTTTTGATATATTACTTTTGTGTATCCAAAACACACAAAACACGCCGAATGGCTGCAGCATCCTTTTTGTTGGCTTTGGCCATTTTTATGGGATAAAGATAACCCAAAACCGGTAATAAATGTAATGTGTCCAAATATGATATACATTGCATATTTACATAATGTAAATACATCATTGCAAATGGGGGTATTTCGAGGGGGGGGCTTATTAATTCATAGTAGCCATTTTGAGGGAGGTATTTCGAGGGGGTATTTCGAGGGGGTATTTCGAGGAAACATGGTAATTGAATAAAAACCTGCCTAAAAACATAACTTTACATTGGCCAATATTAATGCATTTTTTTGACATAAAAAAATTTGTTGTCTGCTGTTGTTGGTTTTGGCTGGCGTGGTTCTTACAATATTTATTGGCTGCAAACTTATGGGACACACAGCTGCACAAAACACATCATCACACAACTAAACATGATAGTGCTGAGCACTGGGCTGGTCAAAATCAAGTCAATCAGAAATGAATATTTTTCTGAGGAGAACTAAGCTAAATTCTGCCAATCATCATGAGTGACACGTGTGCGGCGAGACGCAAGCTTCCATGGAACATTTTTAATGCCATTCGATGGAGAGGCGTTGTCTTTGGAAAAAAATATATTTAAAAAGAACATAAAACGGCCCTCACAGCACGTGTGACGCCTGCACGTGAACTGCTGTGACATCCGGAGCATAAAAACTTACATAAAAGCAAGTACCCATAGGAAACTACCGTGCGACCGTTTTGCCCACCCCAAAACGCGTAAAATTATATGACATTTTTATGCATCATTTTTCCAATCAGGTGCCGGTTCCATCAAAGGCAAAGTTAAATGGCAAATGACAAGTTAAGAGTAAAGTTCAAAATTGAGACGAAAGTAAAAAATTAAATGTCAAGAGACAAATGGAAAATGACAAGAAAATTTAATAAAGGTAAAAAATTAAAACTTTACTCTTAATATTTATTTTACTCCAAACTTAACTTTTAATTTTATACTTTACTCTTAACTTTACTTTCAAGTTTTACTTTAGTCTTAACCTACCATTAGTCATTTAAATTTTCCATCTAGTGGAACTAGACCCTGCGATGTCCTACATGGGCTCAATTACAAAGATAAGCTGGCTAGCACTGTAAAAAAATTGCTGTGTTGTGTGTCGGGAAGCGGGTCGGATGCGCGTGAAGCGGCACACTTCCACAGCTTCACAAACGCTCCACGCGCTTGCAAATGTGGAAGACACTTCATACTGCTGAGCCCTTCAACATGCTTCAGAAAATATAAGAAAGCAGCGTCGGCGCCATATTGAAATACATTAAGTGGCTTCACGCAAATTTTCGTGAAGCGTCGGGAAGAGGTAGTGTGGTGGGTGAAACGTCGGGAAGCGTTAGCGTGAAGACACTTGACGACGCTTCACCGCGCACCCATACGCCCATTTTTTTCCTTAATCATAATCGCAATCATATACTCCAGTCACTTTACGCCCTGCATGCATGGTTCCCGCTGGAAGCGTGTCGACGATTTTTAGGCATGCGATTTTCATACCAAGTCGAAAAAGTCATCGCTGTTATAACGCTAGTCGTTAACTCATTCACAACAATGATTTTTTCGTCTTTAACACAAAAATCGCATCCTTTACCATCATTGGCACGCATCCATCCAACGTGAGCCATAAATGAGTGCGAGGGCAGAGTATCATGTCCGCCGAGTATACCTAGGTGGAACAAAAGTGTGTAGTGAACGATCAGTTTACCTTAAGCACGGAAATGGCATCTAGGAATGGTCCCACGCAATTTTCATAAGGTTCAATTTTTTCTGACGTCACATACCCATTTTTTATCTGTTAAGCGGGAATTAGAGCTCAGCGTCGATTCGACGTGAAATGATGACGTGAAATGTCGTCGTGAAATTAATTACACGAGTGTGGATCATGCTACGGGTCTACAATTTTCTAAGGATAATATATGAATCAATACCTTAATCGTGTCCAATACTGAGTGTTATCAGCCACAACTAGAGCGAATTGAAAAATTCAATTTTTATCATTTCACGTCATCATCATTTCACGTCACAGTGTCAGGGAACAACTTGACATTTCACGTCAGACTGCTGCTTGCAATAGTCTGTGCTGACCGTGGCAAAATGGATGGATAAAGAAATACAGAGAATTGATAATTAGGCTCATATTCACACATTTACTTATTTGCACTATTTTTACTTTTCATGCACTATATTTATTTACCATGCAAAATATCAAATTATATTTCCTGCACTATATTATTTATCCATGGAGAATATTTAATTAGGAAAGTGTTTTATGAGTTATCGAAACATTTATGTGGAATATTTAGGTTAAAAGGTCAAATAAGCTATTAATAGGTGTATTAATATGAAATTAGGCTCATTCAACTCGCCATAATTTTCTGATCGTTATTATATATACATTTACATGGTTTACTTGCAATTTGGGAAAGTCAAAACTTGTAAATATTTATGTGCTACGTATTTACTTAGGCCAGCGTCCTAATAGAGAAATAGTGCCCTGTGTGAGACTAGCATTTACTGTATGTGTTTATCAAAGCCCTTCGCGTAGGTATAATTATATTAACCTTGCTCACTATTTATATTTATATTTACTTGACATTCACGGAAATACCCTGCTCAAATTATACCTAAGAATGTATTATAAACCCTGCTCAATTAATATACCCATTTACCTCGAATAAGTCCCAATTTGCCAATTATGAAGTATACGTTTCCAGGAAGTGATTACTATTATTGTGTTGAATATACTTTGTTCTATTTACGTCATTAGGAACATTTGCACTACTATTTATAATTTCCCAACCCTATTATATTAGTCCCAATGTGCGTCAAGGTTTTCTGACAAATTGAACCAAATTAGTAAATCGGCCGAGTTTGCCGACTTCGCGCCTCTCAAGATTAATAGTTTTTCCATTAACCCAATTTGTACCTGGTATTTCTTTACCATAATTGTTTGAATGTATGCACGCGCAGTATAAGGCAACTGTTTCGACTAGATGTGTTTATTTGTTGCATTTATGACTTATTTGTGTATTTGTATTAGGAAATTACTGTAGCTGTTTTTCTATACATGATTTCCGTGTCTTAGCTACTTTGGAAGTTTTTACTAGAGTCTGCGGACCCACCCCAAGTGAACAAAATAAGCTAGCGATAGAAACTTTGACTAGGAAGCTCGCTAGGCTTTGTGCTTTTGTAACACACTGTATCTGATCGAAATAAAGTACCTGAAACAATTCGAACCCCCTTTTCAACACACAACTACGAAATAAACTCAACTTGGCTGTCGACAAGTGGACGTTCGGCTACAACGGGAAATCAACCACTCTAAAGGCCGTTTCTCACTACGGTCTTGGAGCTGCTGGATTCGGTGGTAGAAGACGCTGACTTCTGTGGCTTCATCACATAGTCTGACGTGAAATGTCAAGTTGTTCCCTGACACTGTGACGTGAAATGATAAAAATTGAATTTTTCAATTCGCTCTACCGTATTTCTCCGTTTATAACACCCGGGGGTTATACAAAATCGGAGCAATTTTCGGCGAACTTTTAAAAACTTGTATAGCACCCGGGTGTTAGGTCAATGGGGGTGCTATACATGGAATTTACATTCAACGGAACAATACAGCAAAAAAAGAGCATAAAAATTACCGTGTTCTCTCATTTTCTAGATACAAACAGCCTTACATATTGTTTTGGTTTGCAGCGCAGCTAATTCAATGGAAAAAATATGCGTGGTGCACGTGCTGTGCCGCGGAATTACAATGAGTGGCACCAAATACAGTATTGAAACCATTCAATTTGAGCCATTTTTTGAACATTTGTATAGCACCCCCAGGGTGCTATAAAACTATATAACACCCCGGGTGTTATGCACAGGGGGTGCTATAAACGGAGAAATACGGTAGTTGTGGCTGATAACACTCAGTATTGGACACGATTAAGGTATTGATTCATATATTATCCTTAGAAAATTGTAGACCCGTAGCATGATCCACACTCGTGTAATTAATTTCACGACGTCACTTCACGTCATCATTTCACGTCGAATCGACGCTGAGCTCTAATTCCGGCCTTACATTTTGACACTTTTGGAATAATCAGGAGCAATTTTCAAAAACTCACGAATAATAGGTCGATAAGTCCATGCTGTATCCAGCAAAAACTCCACTCTTTGTGAAGATCTCCGGCAAGAACTTCGATAAGTCAATTGTGGTCACTTACCAATATAACTTCATAAATTTTCCATAATTCTCAAGGCAGGGCGTCGACAAGTACACTTGTTTACTGGACTTCTTCCTGAATGTTTTTGTTCTTGTCCAAATGTCGTTTATGTAATTGCAACTGCTATTTACCATGTAAATACCTAGGTATGTTGATTGTTGAGAGCAGAGGTGAAAACTTTTACACTTTATTATCAACATTTGCAACCTTAAGATATACAGAAACCACGGAAATTGAACATGAATTGTTTACTGGCATAAAATTTACAATGAAAAATAACTTCAACGTGAAATCAACCTTTCGAGTTATCGACTTTTAGAAGTAGAGCACTGAATTGTAGACATGAAAAAGTTAAGTATAGCAATGTAATAGATATGCACGACATAAACATGGAATGTTTATAACCAATAACCATCAAAAATGCCCCTTTTATATCATATGGTGGACGAAAATGGGAAATTGCTAGGTACTTACCATATACCTATTTACTATTTAATTTTACTCAGCCATTTTTATTTTCATTATTTTTCTTTTTTGGAACAACTTTTATTAATGATGACATCATGATGGAGTGTTTCATTCAAAAAATGCATTCAATGTCATCCGCAGTTCCAAAACAGTAAACTACTGTAAACAGTCCCAAACGGACTACCGTATTTCCTCGAAATACCCCCCCCTCGTTTGACCCCCCCCCCCCTCTCGAGACCAAAATGAGACAATCACCCCCCGGGGGTATTTCGAGGAAATACGGTATATCAAGACTCAAGAGATCGATAATCTAGGTCCACAACAATGTCGCGAAATCGAAGTCTGTAACCCGATACACAAATTCCGCTAATGTCCATGACCCAACAACGATTTCATCAGGAAAGAAACATAATATAAAGCGAAATTCTACCAGGTTTACAAATATTGACATAAATTGTCATACACAACAGAAGTTGAATCACAGCTCAGACACTTGCAATTTCGTTCTCTCACACGCGTGATCCACGCGTTCCTGTCCTTTCACGTCTAACGACTTGAACAAGTCAGAATCCAGCCTGTTATCCGCCTTCAAGTTCAATCTGCGCCTGAAAACAGGGTCCCTCAACACATAAATGAAAGGGTTGTACACGACGTATGCCTTGGCGAGCAGCGACAGGAGCACGAGCAGGTCGCCGTGCACGATCGGGCCGGCGTCGACGAACTGCGCGTACTGGGGAAGTCCCAGACCCTGTAAAATGCCCTGCAAAATGTCAAATGTCATGCAAAGTGTCAAAAGTAATGTAAAATGCCCGGCAAAATGGCAAACGTTTGCCATTTTCCCGGCATTTTACAAAACTTCAAAAAACTTTGCGTGACATTTGACATTTTACAGGGCATTTTACAGGGTCTGGGACTGGCACCAGGGCCGCCAGCGCGTACGGCGTCCACGTGGCCACGAACGCCCCAGTCACGTAGCACATGAGCAGGCCCACGCGACGCTGCACCGACGACTTGGCTATGCGCATCTTCATGCAACGGCGCGACGACCATCGGGATGTGTTCTGTTTTTGTGGTCATTGTTGCTTCTGTAAGTGCTCGATAACAGTTAGAGCGAGGTACCGGGGACGTATCCAGGATTTTTGAACGGGGGGGGGGGGCTGTTTGCTTTCAGAGCCGCGCGAACAGGGGGGCTCACCCCCCCCCCCCCTAAGATTTTCCTACAGAATGCCGGAATGGAGCCACAGCGCCATGGCGCTGGCGCCATTTACTAGGATACTAAGTCCCCCTGGATACGTTCATGTCCGGTACATTTCGGACCTAAAAATGAATAAAACCGACGCGGACCGGCGGAACTGGAAGACTCACTGTGTGCCGCCGCACCACGAGCGATTTCACGTGCCTGGTTGGCAAACGCGCTTGCGGCGGCGGCGTGGGAAATAGGTGTTCCGCGCTCACCGACGAGCGATGGCGCAGCGGCGCCGGAGAGCTCATGCGAGATGTGGAATCCGGGGCGATGGGCTGTGCATGTGAGAGTGGTTGTCCAGGGGGCACTCCCAGACCCTGTAAAAATACTGTAAAGTGTAAAAAGTTCCTGTAAAATGTGATGTGTCAGTAAAAGGCCCTGTAAAGTGCCAGATGTCATGTAAAAGACCCTGTAAAGTGGCATGTGTATCCAAATAGTATTTTATCGTATCCAAATATTACGTTTTTTTGTATCCACATGTTATGTCAAAAAGTACGATTTGATACAAAACATAAGATTTGGATATCATAAAATGAAATTTGGATACATATGACACATTACAGGGTCTTTTACACGATATTTGAAACTTTACAGAATCTTTTACATGACACATGACATTTCACAGGGCTTTTACACTTTACAGGGTCTGTTACAGAGTCCGGGAGTGGCAGCAGAATTGCCGCTAGAATTGCCTATTTGAAAACATGCCTTCAAAGCATGATAAATTTTTGGTAAAATATTATTTGATATTATTCCTAGGATTGAAACGGATTCTATCTATCCCTGACTGACACCGCTCAGTTAATAAACACCTTCCCGGTCACGTCCGGCACCCTATTTTTGATCGTACTTGTGACACCCTATCTCCAGTTCTAGGGCGCGCCAGAAGCTGAAACTTGGGGGAGATATTGGCGCAACCCCCCTCTACCTCGCATGAATTAGGGGGGTCGCGGCGACCCCCCTAATTCATGCGAGGTAGAGGGGGGTTGCGCCAATATCTCCCCCAAGTTTCAGCCTCTGCGGCACCCTAGAACTGGGTATAGGATGTGAGAAGTAAAATCAAAAAATGGGTGCCGGACGTGACCGGGAAGGTGTTTACTTATCTATCGCGAAGTGCATTTTGACTACTGGGTACTCCCTAACCCCCCGCCCACAAAAAATCACCATCTAATTTATATACTTAGGCGACACAAATTTCTAGCCAAAATGGCTAATTTGCGGCCCGCCTCTATCTATCCATCAGGATTAGTAATTTAATCACTATCTATCTGAACAAATCCCCCCGAGGGTTCAAATGTAAATGTGCTGGGCACCAGCACCGGAGCCCGTGCGGTGCCATTTTATGGCCGGTGCCCGTGGTGCCAGGTGCGGGGTTTTCTGAGTACTGACAGGGCCGGTGCGGTGCGGTGCGGTGCCATTTTCCCGGTGCTTTTTCCTTCACTAGGTAGAATACAACAGTTAATAACGGTGTAACTGTATGCAGAGTGACTAACCTGTAAAGGTTTTGTTGCGGCGTCATCTTGAGCGAGCAGGTTTTGCCTATATGTACTATTATTTCGGCGTAGTGTAGTTTCCTTTGTTGCGCGTCGGACTGTCACCAGTATCGAGATGTATGAGAACGACATCACCAACAGCGGGATAAAGTAGGCAATAGAGAATAAATAAATTATGTAGGAACGCGTAGACCAGTCGCTGGTGATTATGTCAAAGCTGAGTTATTCAATGACACATTTGAGGACATTCAAAATTGATCAGAAGACAAAAAGAAATGAAGTGGCTTACCAACAGAACCATTTGTTGCCCTCATAGGTGTACCTACTCCAGCCGAACACAGGTGGTGCGGTTACGATCACTGACACAGCATACACTGCACAAACAGCAATTATTTTGTGCCTGCGAGGGTTGTCATAAATTTTTATCCGTGTAAACCCAATTAAAGCGTATTTAAGTGCCATTCAACAAGTACAGGGGTGGGCATTTTCAGTTACCGCTGGAAAAACGCGATAGCGTAAGCTACGGTTGAGCTATCACAATGAAATTTTAACACAATAGAGTAGACTCCATAGGACACCTATTCTGAAGTTTGCAACCCAAACGGTTACATTTTGGGTGAGTTGTGGAACACACAGTTTTTAGTGTAATTTTGTGAGCTAGGCGTCAGCCATAGGATCAATCGAGGGTGGCGTTTGAGGGGGGGGGGGTCATCGGTATTTGGTATCGTCCTATTCTGTGGTACATTTGCCGATTTTGTTGCCCTTTGAGTATGTTGGGGTCGGGGCTACAACCAATTTCCTTTTTTCCCCTGAATAGTCCCCCAGACCCAAGATAAGGGGGGTCAAGTCACAAAAATACACTAAAAACTGTGTGTTCCACAACTCACCCAAAATGTGGCCGTTTGGGTTGCAAACTTCAGAATAGGTGTCCTATGGAGTCTACTCTATTGTGTTAAAATCTCACTGTTATAGCTCAACCGTAGCTCAAGCTATCGCGTTTTTCCAGCGGTAACTGAAAATGCCCACCCCTGTATGTAAACATTACAAACAGCAGCGTGAATCGTTGCATCATGAAGGGATACGCTATAGCTATGTAGCGTTCAATAGCTATAGCTGCCAGCTGCAACATGCTGCCAACCGCAAACGATCCAACGAGCATGCCGTCGAGGTTGCACACTGAGTGGGAGACGTTCTTTACGTTGATCGTCACTCGCGCAGTCGCTAACGTTCGCACTAACTGAACGGCGACAGCTGTGTGTTCCAGTAGACGTGCATGATGTTGTACACGTTGGACAGGGAGCTGCCGAGGCACAGGGCGGACAGACTGATGGTGAAGGCGTGCAGCTTGCGCAGCCGCGGCGACCCGCCGTACACGACGATGGTGAGCGCGTTGCCGAGCACGCCGAGCAGCACGATGGCGCCCATGGCCAGCGTGAGCCACAGTCGCTGAGCGCCGCTCACCTCCATTGTGCCGATCACGGAGGAAGTGTTGCGCACGACGAACAGGTCGTCGAAGCCGCTCGAAGCGCTCTTGTAGTTTACCATCTGGAAAATTGAAATACCATGATTAAGGTTCCAAAAAATGGCTGATTTTCATAAAATAGAATAATATCTCTCTGAAAGAAGCGCAGAGAAAAAAAAATATTAATATAAATGAGACATTTTTTTATTTTTTAACTCATAAAAAATAGCTGAATCCTTCCAGAAAAACCCGGATAAAATATAAAAAAAACATATGATTTTTTATATTTTCGAATATTTTTGACTAAAAATATCCCAGCGATTTTTAGAACACTAACCATGATACGTTTCTAAAGGCGGCCCGAACCTTGGGTACGAATGTAAGTAGGAGCTTTCTATGGCGGGTTCCCCCTCCCCAAATCGCCTAGCAAGCTACCGTATTTCATACCCCCCTTGAATAAACTTCCCCTCGCAATACCCCCCTCCGGAAAAAAGTACATCATGTATGCAAGGAACATGATGTATTTATTGCGACCATTTTGCATCTCAGTTATACGTATACGCTAGTTTGTGTAGCGATGTACGTTTACGTCCCTGTTATGTCCTTATATACCCTATTTGGTCACGTTTATTACCGGTTTGGGGTATGTAAAGGCGTATTCTGTAGTAGGACTTTCCCGAAAATTTCTGACGAAATAACATACCCCCCTCAAAATACCCCCGCTCAAAATTTTCACTATGAAAAAATAACCCCTGGGGGTATTTCGAGGAAATACGGTAGCTATCCGGAGCGATTTTTAAGAAATATGAACACAATTTTTGTTCAAAACCGCTATTTTTCATACGTTTGTACCCATTTTCTTAAAAATCACTTGTTCAGGTGCCTTTCTGCCTATTTTCACTTATTTTTGGGTATAGATGTGCTTGTATACCTATTTTTAGCTATAATTTAACCTAGTTTTAGCGATTTTTTCCGCTTTTCCCCCTTCCATACCTTGAAAAAGCCTTTCGGGGTAGTCAAATTTTGCCCCTGATGCATGTCAACCATATAAGTCTGTGTATTTAGCGCCATTTTCAAAAAAGCACTCTCTGGAAAAAGTGGAAAGTAGCAAATTTGTAAATATTAATAAATTCAGTAGGTCTGCGGGGTATAATAAAGAAATTTTTATATATTACAATTCCGTATATTTTTTATGTTGCGTTTAAAAAATTCCAGACTCTTTGTCGTATTAAACTAATGCTTAACGCCAGCTCGTGAAATAGGTATGATACTTAGATAATTTTTTAATAGGTAGATGGGGAATCATGGCTTGGAACTTTATTGGATAAAATACCGTATTTTCCAAGAAGAAAGTGTTGATATTACGATACTCACTTTTACATCGTATCTTATCCAAATCTTACACAAACCATCGAGAGTGCTGAATGAATAAACTTTCAAATCGCCTTATATGCCCTGCCAATTAATTGCATGCTCTAATTAGAAAAACACGAGCGTAAACAAAAGCTTAATAAAAATAAAAATCTCATGTATAAATGGGGTAGCTTAGTAGTAAATGCAAAAGCGCCATGACACTGGAAACTTTTGAGGCCTCGATGCTGGTGCTCGATGCCAAAACCACAAAAGATTCGATTACACTTTTGTTGATGGAGGCTAAGCTACCGTATTTACTCAAAATACCCCCCGGGGGTGATTATTTCAGGGGGTTAAACAAGGGGGGTTTCAAGGGGGCAGGGGGGCTTATTATTTCGCCAGAAATTTTTTGAACTACCAGTACTGATTTGATGTTGGTAACGTACGCAGACGTAGAAAAATGCAACAGTAATCAGTATGTATGAGTCTATAGATTCATACAAGTAAATATGTAGACGGTATAGAACAGGTTTTAACGTAACACAGTCATTGTTTTTAACGTGTGTTCTGCACTGTCCGAATCACGAACAGCTGCATAGCTATTGTCATTTACGTTCTCTTTACACTCAATTGGGGGGTATTTCTTTCGAGGTGGGGGCTAATAAATTCATAGTGGCCATATAGAGGGGGGTATTTCGGGGGGTATTTCGAGGGGATATTTCGAGGAAATACAGTAAACAGTACGACGAAACGCGCACGTCAATCATTAGCGCATGCTGCTTGAACGACATTACGAAATGTTGACACCAATCCAAAAATGTACGTCAATTTTGCTCTCATTAAAAAGCTACGTCTAAATCAGCCGTGGTCCGAGCCGAATCCGTCCATTCAAATTCAATTTTAAGATAAAGTAGTCGTACCCAAGTGGAACAAAGTTATATAGAGAAAAGACCGTCGACTTTACCATATCGACAGCACATAATTTCGAATGCAACGACTTGGACTGTCATAGCCCTGCCTGTATTATTAAATTCTACACTAGATTTTAAATCTTCATGCCTATTGACGCAATCCCTGTTAACCACATGTCGCATCAATTTCTAAATGTACACCAGGCGCAAAATTCATTCTGTTTACAAAAGAAAAAAAGTGCCACGAAATGACCGCCATTTTGGCGCTGTCATCTTTGGCGGTTGGCGCCGTTTTACTAGCACCATTGGCACCTGGCGCCGTTTCTGGCGTTTTATTGACTTAAACTCCCAAGGCCTAGCGAGGAAAAACGTAAAACGAAGCGTCCAATTACTTACCACTTACACTCAACGATGGAAAATAAGACAGAAATTAAACACAGAAAACTGTTGAGTTTCTGTGTTTTTGTTTTACACAGAAACACGGAAACTGAATAATTTTGAAAAACTCAAAACTCAAATGAGTTTTTTATTGGAGAACATAGAAGAAACATGGAAACACAGACAAATTTTTTTTGGGTTTTTTCTTTGGATTTGAGGAATACTGTGCTGTGTTTGACTGAACAAAATAAGGAATGTACATTTGATCAGGGGTCTCCAGTAATTTGGTCTCGATAGACAGCGATAAACAGTGATAGATAAAAAGATTGCTGGCCGATTTGGGGGAACTACACCCAGCCCCCCCCCCCCCCATTGAAGACCCCTGCATTCGATTTTGTTGATCATGTGGACATGTTGTTGATTTTTGTGATGCTTTGTCCTACATTTGAATGATATACGGGTTGGTACAGTGATGTTTATATGGTATCAAATCCAGTCCCTGCAAAATTTCATGTCAGTGTAAACATTAAAGTAAAATGTAATTAAAAATCGTAAATACCCAGTAAATTTACATTTTGACAATTAATTTTACATTTTACATGACTGTTTACATTTTTCAGCACATCTTACAGGGTTTTCGAGTGCCCCCTGAACATACACAAAGTAATGTTTATGAGAAAACCACTGTTTTTGCATTGAAACACTGCATTTGGGTAAAAACCTGCATTTTATGAAAAACAGAGTTACTCAAATTTTTCTTGCAAAAAACTCAAAACACAGGTATTCAATTTTGAGAAATTCAAAACACAGAAAGTGTTTTTTTTATAGAAAACATACCCATCGTTGCTTACACTTACTTTAAAGTACCCACACAAGTACCCCCACTTATAAGTGTTTTCAATCAAGGAAGAAAGTCCTGAAGTGAAGTAGTGCAAAACATCCTTTGAATACACGCAAGATTCGCAGCGCACTTAATGAAAATGCACTTTCAACACGAAGCGTACACACTTCATTTGAGCATTGCTTTATTGAGCCCACACACGCTAGTTGACATCGCAATTTTGTATCAACTCAATGTCAACTAAATAACACTTAAAAATTTAAAAGCAGCACACTTAACAGAACCGATGCAAATTAAGTGTCATTATGTAAAATTAACTATGCTCTATCATATAGGAAAGTTGAAATAACATAATTCACAAAAATTTAGTTGACACGAGGTCAGTTGACATCCATCGTGTGTGGCGCCATTAAGGTTTTTCAGCGAAATAACTCCGTCTACACTGATAAACAAAAACGCACTGGTCATCTACGAGAATCAATTTTCATATCCGCCAAGCTAAAAAATTACGGCACAAAATGGACCGATAGACGACACCCACACAAACACTGGAAACAATAAAATCAATCAAAAATTATTCACACCGAGCGATCGCGACTGTGCTCAGTGGCCGACCACATAAAGAGCGCTATAAAAAGCGGCAGGATATTGGACACCATGAGGGCTCGGTCGACCACCAACAACAGACCGAGAAGGTGAATTCTCCAATTTTCCGAGAAAAATATCAACAATAAAATACCAACATTGTTTTTTTGGGTTCAAACGGGATCCCAATCCAGACCTCGATCATTTTCAGGATTCAACGATCCCGATCCCAAAGCCCCAATCCTGAACATTTAATCCTAATCCCGTCACCGATAAAAAATTTCCCCAATCCCGATCCCGGAAATTTTGTGCCAAATTTGCCACATAACTTTTTTCACTGATGACAAATGTGAATGGAAACCTCTAGTGTGCATTTTATGCCACTTTTCTGACATCCAAGTGTGTATTTTGACATTTTTATCCATAATCCCGGTCACGAAAAGTCGATCCCGTTTGAACCCTAATTGTCGGTGAACAGAATGGCGAGGGGACCCCTGGATCGGGCGGTGCAGTAGACAGTAGACAGTAATTGGTACCAGACAAAGTATTCATATCATATGTACCCACACACCAAACCAGACTTAGCTAGACTTCAATAAGCGTGGATTGAATACATAAACATCGGCTGGCCGGAAAGTGCCCGCCGCGTGACCAGTCGGTTTTCCGGCCAATCAAGCATAGGGAGTGGCAGGGGTTTAGTAGTGGAGTGGGTTTGGGGGGGGTTCCCCCCTCCAAATCCGCCAGCTATCTATCCATCCCGAAGGCCGCTCAGCTATCTATCTATCCCGGATGCAAATTTTTTGGCTATCTCAATCGGCCATCTATCTACCTGGAGCGATTTTTGAGTGATTTTGCCTCAATTTTCGCTCAAAATAGCTACCGTATTTCCTCGAATTACCCCCGGGGGCGGGTATTTTTTCAGGAGGGGGGGGGGGTTATTATTTCATCCCAGTACTAAATCGTTGTTTGTAACGTACCCAGACGTGGAAAAATGCAATAAAAACCACCATTTATAAGACTCTATAGACTTATATAAGTAGGTAGACGGTTGTTTGTTTGTTTGTTTGTTTAACGTGTGTTCTGCGTTTCCCAGAGCTTTCGTCATCGATGTTCTCTATACGCTGAAATTGGGGTGGGTTATAAATTCATAGTGTACATTTTGAGGGGAGCCTTTCGAAGAAATACGGTAATTGTCATACCTTTTTATAGTTTTGTAACTTCAAAATCGCTATTTCATGTGTTTAACTGCCTATTTTCAGCTATTTTGGTACTATACATGCTTATACCTTTTCACCTACTTTTAGCGAGTTTTTCTGTTTTCTTCCTTCTATACCTTGGAAAAGCCTATATATTGAACCCACGCGAACCCCCCTACCAAAATTTTTTTTTTAGCTATCTATCCCTCCGGTGGAGCGATTGACATCTATTTATATGAACCCCCACGGGGGTTCAAATCTACAAAACCCCTGGGGAGTGGTGAGACAAGTGTATAATATCATGAATACAAATGGAGACTTGGTTCGCCACAATAAATTAAATAGTCGCCTCGAGGATACTACGAGTGGTGGGTGGTGGGTGGCAATTATTACACGCGTATGCCACTCATCACGTCGCCAGTCGCTGGACCTCTTCATTGCGGTTACGCACACAATCGAAAGTTGGGAAACTCATAAATCTGTTTTGAACGCATTTGAGTTTACCACAATGAAATATTTTTGATCGGTATCAACTGTAGTTGACAGATTCCTCATTGTGGTAAACTCAAATGAGTGCAAAACTGATTCAGGAAAATCCCAAATATCGTGCGCATCCACATTGACAAGCTTATTAACCGGTCAAAATGAAATGCCTTGAATTGACGAAACAAGCCGGTTCAGGAATTTACCACTGACGGGAAATGTCCCCGGCGACGTTTTGCGTTTCCGGGTCTATCGGGTCTAGTAGAATGCACAACGTCACGGAAAAACGCGCAGACAGGTTTCAACCAGAGTTGTTAAAGTAATGAACTTATCTAAAGGTATACGTAAATGGTATTTCGGATTTACTCGCCCCGAAAACTGCAAACAGCAAAAAATATACCTAATGGCACAATATATAGCAAAACGCTTAGTTAAAGAAACGTAAACAGTACTTTTGACTCGCAGAAAATGTTGATATTTTATCATAAGATGAGACATCGAAAAATAATCTACTCGTGAAAATCTGAAAATCTGTCTCATCAAAATTTTTTTAATTTTTTTAATTTAATAGACACACCACTTAAAAATGCGAAAAACTGCCGGAAGTTCAGATGTTTTCCAAAAATGGCCACACGCATATCTGAAGTTTCACTTTTAATCGTAAATCGGCTATGGACGCATTGGACTCACACTAGTTTACGGTAAACGTTTCAGAAACTGATAAATGAACTTTAGATGGATGTAATTACCTGGATCGGGATCGCCATTATGTAAATTCAACGGGATCGATATTCCGATTTTTAAAAACTTTGGGATCAGAATCGGCATTGGAATTTTGAGATTTCGGGTTCGGGATCGGGGCTTAGGGATGGCGTCTGAGAAATCCCGAAAATTCTCAGGATTCGGGATCGGGATCCCGAATAGGTAGGCACGCATACGCACTCAAAAACGAAAGTAACTACGATTTCGCGACTACGGTCTCAACGGGCAAGGGGCCGGCGCCGTCGGCCGAGCGCGTCTCCGGCTCGGGCAGGGCTAACAGCGACGAGGGAAACAACAAGTGTTCGTTCGGAGTATACTCGGCGGACAGCACACCTAGTATGAAAACCTACCATAATTTAATGAAAAAAATCTTGTGATAAATTTCCTATACTCCGGTTACTTTACGCACGCGTGGTTCCCGCTGGAAGTGTGCCAACGATGGCTAGCGCATGCGAGTTTCATAAAAAGATGACAAAATTGATTGTTGTTATAATGTTATTTATTAACATATTCACATCGATGAATTTTTTTCATCTTTTTACGGAAATCGCATGACTTAACAATCATTGGCACGCTTCCAACACGAGACATAAATCAGTGCAACGGCAGAGTATCATGTACGCCGAGTATAATTAATTATTCCATAGTAAAAACGAAATATTATGATGAAAAAACTAAGTTTTGGTTCATTATTCAGATGGGTTATGGTAGGTTTTCTTACTAAGTGTGATGTCCGCCGCGTAAAACTAAACTATGTGAGAAAACACAACCTTCAAGCGCATAGACGACGCGTGCGCGGCGATCCAGATTTGTTAAAAGTACTGAACTTTTTTCAAAGTAAACGTAAAGTATTTTATTTTTACTCGCCCCTGAGTACAAAAAACGTCAAGTAAATTTTTCACTTTTATGCTGCGTAAAAATTGAGTAAGCGTAAATAACCAGTATTTTTACTCAAGGCAAATGTAAAAGCAAGATTTTTTTGATTTTATACCTAAGAAAACCTACTAATTAGGGTGTCAAATTTCTGTTTCCGTTTTCCGTTTCCGCCTTTCCGCAGGAAAAATTTTTACCTTTCCGTTTTCCGGCAGCCGAAAATTTTTTACCTTTCCGTTTTCCGTTTTCCGGCAGCCAAAAAATTTTTACCGTTCCGTTTTCCGGCAGCTGAAAATTTTTTACCTTTCCGTTTCCGTTTTTCCGGCCCATTTTTCCGTTTTCCGGCTGAAAAATTTTTACCTTTCCATTTCCATTTTACCAGGCCATTTTTCCATTTTCTGGCTCGATTTTCAGTTTTCTGGCATTTTTCCATTGTTTTTCAAATCTGTATTTATCTTCAATTGGCTCATCCCATTGTGTTGTTTTTGTCTCTTGAAGCAGCATTGACAACTGGGATTTCAGGGTCAGTGAAACAGGTGCTGTGAACCCAATTGGGTCATATGCTGACACCAATAATTTATTCAAGTTTCGTCTGGTTGGTGTTGTGATGCTGTCAATTTGCAATGTTGGTGTTGATATTGCCAGCATGTCTGTTCGGTGATTTTATTTCATGCCCATTACTGTGACAATGTTATTCACCTTTGGACTCCTGTCGTTTTCTGCTATTTCATTCATGACTGATCTGGAGTTTGACAGCCATTCCCTCATGTTCATAGAACATTGGTTAAATAAAGCTTTGACTTTGTAATATAGTTCTAAAGCTTCAACTTCATTCGTGACACTCACGATGAAGTTATTGACGTAAATGTTGTTTATTATCATCACCAACTGGTTTCGTTCCCATTCATTTTCTTCATATTCATTCATGTTGTTTATTGTCACATTTAAATGGTATTTTATGACTGCTCCCAAAATTGCTGGGCTGCAGACAAGTCCAAACAGTACGCGTTTAAAACAAAGTACTATTGGGCCTCCACACGCTAGTTGACCGCTAGGCCCATTAAGTTATTTTCAGTTACTGGTTTTGAGGCATCTTTCAGCCAGAAAAATTGTGTGTAGTTTCTAGCTTGGTCATGCAATCCTATTTGCAAAAATGCCTTTTCAATATTGGCAATTTATGCTAGATTGCCTGCCCTGAACCTCAGGAGTAGGCCCAGTGCTAATGGTGTTGTAATTGGTCCTCTAAAAAAGCACCTGTTGAAACTGGGCTTACCTGCCGACCCATCGTACACGATTCTGCATGTCGATTTGCCCGGCGTGATTACTGGCTGGTGTGGCAGGTAATGAATCCCCTTGTTGTCTGTTTTGTCGTCACAGATCTCAATTATTCCCTTTTCTAGTTGGTCGTCCAAAACTTTCCGGTATTGTTCGAATAAGTTTGGATCTTTGTTGAATCTTCTTATCAGTGATTTAAACCACACCAAGGCTTCTGCTTTTCCCGTGGGCAGGTCACTGATACTCTCTTTATATGGCCAGTCAATATAGTATCGTTTGTTGTTGTCGTTGAATTTTATGCAAATTTGTCTATTACCGTGCTAATTTCACTTTATTTTTTTCCGTTTCCGTGAAAATTTTGCTTTCCGTTTTCCGTTTTCCGGCATTTCATTTTTCCGTTTTCCGGCATTTCATTTTTCCGTTTTCCGGCATTTCATTTTTCCGTTTTCCGGCCGACAATTTTTTTTTACCTTTACATTTTCCGCTGAGTGAAATTTTTTTACCTTTCCGTTTTCCAGCAGAAATTTTTTTTTTACCTTTCCGTTTTCCGTTTTCCATAAAGTGAAAAATTTTTACCTTTCCGTTTTCCGTAAAAAAAAATTTTTGACACCCTACTACTAATGAGTAAAAGTAAATGCTTTCTCTACTCATCGCAACTTCTATCAGTCCGCTGCAATTTTGGCAGTGATTTCAATTTGTTGAGTGTCTACTTTCAAAAAAAGTACGCCCAAAATTGAGCACTGGAATTTTTCACTGGAGGAAACGTAAACGTCTTTACTCAGTACTAGAGTATACGTATTTTCCGAGTAAATGTAAATTCGTTTTACCAACTACGCAGCGATCAGCGCGACGGACTCGATCAACACGACCAAGTCGCACCTGCCGCTCGGCTCCATGTCGGTCGCCCTGCTCGAGGAGGGCATCGACCCCATTGTCAAGGGTGAGCACCTTGCTCGGCACGTAGGCAGACTCCGCCCACCAAATAAATACATCGAGTACCTGGGCACGGTAAAGTGTAACTCGATTTACCCCATGAGTCACGCGACGTTGACCAATCAGCATGCACTTGATGTAGTTCAATGGCCAATGGCAATGGTCAACGGTGCAACGGAACCAGTGCCGTATTCGCGTGAATAATTTCTCTGGGGAATTTTTCTATCAGGTTTTTTTAGGGGGACTATTCGAGGTGGAATTATTCTAGTGGAGGAATGATCTTTTCGTCAGAATTTTTAAGCATCTTCCTATCGACTCATTCGACAAAATATTCATTATTAACAGCATTATTTTGTTCAAATTGGACAGAACAAATTGATCATATGCCTTAAGGGAAGAATTATTCAAGGGAGAAAATTATGTTTACCTCACTTACCTATCTAACAGGGAGAATTATTTAAGAGGGGAATTATTCACAGAGGAATTACTCATTAGGGGGGAATTATTCAAGCAGATACGGTAATTTGCACCGCGGTGAGGCACTTTGAGTAATCAATGAATCGTCGCAGAACTGAACTACTACCACGGATTGACGCCGCGCGAAGACGTCGAGTCGATGCTCAAGCGACCTGGCGACTTTCTGCTTAGAAAAACCGACGCCCCTGATGCGAATCGACCGGTTGGTTTCCGTTGCAGTTGACTTTATAGCAACTTATTGTCAAATATTTAGGTATATTCAAACGACCTATTTACTTAATTGTGAGCTGAAAAATATCCTGTGAAAAATCATTGATGGTTAGGTCGAGAAACCAGGAAAGGCTGTCGAAAACCATTGACTATTTATTTTGGGAACGGTTTTCATTATCAGCGCCTAATTAAAAGCGTGCGACGATCGTGTGGGCGGTGTTTTATGGGATTAGGGAGGTAGGGGTAGGATTCGTTGACAGGCTTGCAAATCCTATTTGGGGCTTTCTCAAAACACAAAATATGAAACGAGACAAAACTAAATAGGACAAAGAATGATATCACAAAATCTAATCATAACACGAGGGTTATAATCTAATTTGCGCAGGGACGTACGCAGGATTTTTGAGCGGGGGGGGGCGGATTGTATACGGAGCCCGGCGAACGGGGGGGGGGGGCGGCGCCCCCCCCTCAAATTTCCTCCTGTAGTAAACGGAATGGGGCCATGGCGCTGGCGCCATTCATTGGCGTCAGCGCCATGACCCTATTGGCGTTGGCGCCAACGCCAAAGTCTACTCTATGTACTTATTTGCGCCTAAATTTATGTACAGGGCACTGCGTTGAAGGCATTTGTAGTGGTGATTTCACTCCGGAATCGAAAATATGAATTAGTGGGGGGCGGAAATGCGCGCTCGCGCGCAAAATTTTTGCTAAGTAGGTACAAAATCGCTTCACGAAAGTGCCATTTCTGGCACTTTTTTTGTCCGGCCCGGGAACGGGGGGGGGCGCCCCCCCCCCCGCCCCCCCCCCCTGCGTACGTCCCTGAATTTGCGATATGTATACCTATGTTACAAAAGTTCCATATATACCGTATTACCTCGAAATACCCCCATGGGGGTTTATTATTTCGTCAGCAAAATTTGAGGGGGGGGTTAATTCGAGGGGGGGTTAATTCGAGGGGGGGTTTATTCGAGGGGGGGTTTTATTATTTCGCCAGAAATTTTCGTGAATTTCAATGTGAAGAATACGCTTTTTCTTACACAAAAAGGGTGATAAATGTGAGAAAATAGGTTATATTGGCGTACATCTGTACACAAATGTCCGTATAAGTGCAGCTGCGATGCAAATAAGTAGTAAAAAATACATCATGTACATTGCATACATGATGTACATCATTCGAGAGGGGGGTATTTCGAGGGGGGGGGGGTTTATTATTTCCCCAGCCCATTTTGAGGGGGGGTTAATTCGAGGGGGGGTTAATTCAAGGGGGGGGATAATTCGAGGTAATACGGTATTTATATATATGTATGACGCAATGTATACGGATAACTTTTTAATTAAATCGTCAGATATATAGAATACTGCTAACATATTGGAGCTGCGCACACTAGTTTACTTACAGTGAACTAGGCTTTAGAAAAGCTCAAATCGGCTTTGAACACATTTGAACTTACCAGAATGAGGTGTCTTTCAATACAGCTGACAAAGATTTTAAAATAACTTTGGTTCTGGTAAACTAAAATACGTTCAAACTCGATTTACGAGCACCCAATTTAACTTCACTTCTCTTAATAAACTAGTGAGTGCGGCATCATTTAGAATGAGAAATAACAGTCACTGCATGCAATCTTACAAGTTAATAAGGAAAATGATGACGCTGAGCATAAATATTTTAATAAAACCGCCATTTAATACGCCATGTGGACACTCGCAGGAAGGAGTGACTAAGCGGAACCGCACCATGGTCATCAGCGCCATGGGCAAAGACCGCGTCGCCAGGCACTACCCCGTCAGTTGTAGGGATGGCCGGTGGTTTTTTTCAAAAAAATTTTTTTGTAAAAAAACGTTTTATTTTTTTAAAAAATCCTGCCATCGGAACCGTTTTTTAAACCTCAGCCAAAATTTTAGTACTAAGCACTAAGTATTTTGCAATTTTTTGCGTACAAGTGCGCAATTTCACATGCACATTACTCTTGGTGGTGGTTTTCATTGATTTAGAGGCATTTTTAGTGTAAAAGCTTCCATTTGTTTGTGCTATTTGTCATAACAAGCCGTGATATGTTAGTGTAGTATATAATATATAGCCAATAGTAGTAGTGCCCCCACATACTTCTACAGTGTGAAACATCACTGTCAATGTATTAGCCTTCTCTTATAACCATATTTAAGCACTATTCCATGCCCAACTTCAATTGAAGTCACGAATTTTCGACAAAAGGCAATATACATCACGAGTCGACATAAAAATGGATATTTTTGACAGAAATCAACACTTATTTATATTACTATGCCATTGCTCCACAGCGTTTGTTTGGCTATATATAACATATATGGCTATATATACAAAGTCCAGCCACCTGTCTGATATACCTGTATATGTTGACTCATAACCATACCTGGGAAAAAACAACAGTTTTTAAACCCCTTTAAAAAAAACGTTTTTTAAAAAACAAGGTCGTCGAGAAAAAAAACTTTAAAAAAACAACATCCCTAGTCAGTTGATTTGGCTAATGACCCGCCGTGCACCGCCACTTAGCGTGACATCCATGTGACACTTGCCTAAGTTATTGCATGAATTATTTATAACTTAAGCCTAGAGGGAATGATCCATGGATTTTTCAATCTTCGCGGCAAAAAACCGTTGCGTGATGCCTAACACGCATAACATTCAAGTCTTTTCATAACGCGATTCAATAACTAAAGTTGAGCGAGCTAGAGCGCATACAATAAAAAGACTGAAAACATGCAAAGATTTCATGCTAACGAATGGTGTTCATGTGACAAGTGAAAACTTCGCATGAAAACAGTGCATCAATGTGGCCACACAAACACACTAGTTTGCAGCCAAAATGTTCGAAACTTATATTATACATCTGCTTTCAACGCATTTGAGTTTACAAGAAAAGAATCATTTTCGATCTCCGTCAACAGCGGTTGACTGACTGCTCATTCCGGTCAACTCAAATGCGCTCAACTTTGATTTATCAGTTTCCAAAATTTCGACTGTGAACTAGTGCAAGCGTGTCTGTTTGGTAAATACTTATGAGTCGCTTTGCTAACAGCGGGACTATGGAAATGCTTACGAGTTACGCTTACACAAAAAATGGAGGGAGTGTCAGGAAATTTGCAAAACTTTACGCAGGTGCGCAAAAACGACAGGGGAAAGTACACGCTGGACGACCAAACTTTCTGTGCCAGCGTCAAGGATTTGATCGAAGTGTATCGGATTAAACGCATTCCCATGCCGTGGGATGGGCCTGTCCTGGTAAGCGATTATTGGCTACTAGTGATGGAATTGCGCCACGGCGTTGGTAGACTTTAATGACGCTGCGGAATGGCGTCTTTCTCCATTGCGCCTTTTGCGTTTGGCGCGCTGTCAATAAGTGCACCAAAATATTTCATATTTCAGCCATGTTTTCAGAATATTTGATTGAACAAACTTCAGCCTGTAAATATGAATTTTTAGAACATGAGTTGTTTTACGGAACGTTTTTTTGTTTTCAAAACCATTTTCACCAGTAAATTTAGAAACGGGAAGTGGCACATTATAATAAAACAACATGCCCTAAAGACAATTTCTTACAAGAATGAATATTTCTTATAAGAATGAAGGCGACAGAAACGTTACATCATGCGTATAATAATGCGTATAATACTGTTTACTACTTTCTGGTGAACATACCTACATGTGAAGTTGCCATGAGACAAAACCAATAAAGCACATGAAACCTAATATTAGCAGTGGCCTTGTCTCTCTTCAATTCGCTATAGACTTGATACGAAAAATGTAAAAACATAAATAATAGAGGAATTTACGTTTCTTGACATATTCGAAGCATATCTTCACTCAATTTGTACAATTTCCGTATGTTCTATTATATTTCCTGAATAACTTCAGATGGATAGAGACCGATATCCTAGCTGGTAGAGTGGGGGGGGGGGAGTGAGTAATACGACAAAGGTATGCGTGTCAACTGTGAACTGTGTTAACTCAGATTTCGGCTTCACGTGTCGTAGAGCTACCTCCAAATGCACATACGGCAATTTGTGTCAACTAGTGTGGGACGCCCAAATAATTTGTATTTACTTTAGGCGAGCCCTGAACCCTCAAACCCTGAATTATCGAACCCTCGAGTCAATGAACACCAACATTGCCTGCCCAAACGCCCACTCCCCACCTCCCCAGCAAGCGGAGATCAAGCGGCAGCCGTGGCAGCTGATGCACGAGCAGATCCGGCTGCGCGAGCGGCTGGGCGCGGGCGCCTTCGGCGAGGTGTTCCGCGGCACCGTGTTGTTGGGCGACTCGGCCGCGGAGTGCGCCGTCAAGGTGGCCACGCAGGGCGGCGACGGCCAGCGCGGCGCGCTTACTAAGGAGGAGCAGCAGACTTTTCTCAAGGTGGGTTGGTGCAGTGTTGAAGTGTGATCACGGGCCCACACACTAGTTGACTGACCTTCCAAATTAATGTCAGCTGGACGTCAACTGAATAACACTTGAACTAAATAAATAACACTAAACACGTGAACTAAATAAATAACACTACCTAACTAAATCTTTTCTTAAAAGTATCACACTTAACAGAAACAATGAAAATTAAGTGTCGCGATGTAATATTAATTATGCTCTATCACATAGGAAAGTTGAAATCACAAAAGTAACCAAAATTTAGGTCACACGAATTTTGATGTCAACTAATGTGCGCTCATCACGACACTACAACGAAATAGGATATTGACACAAAATCGACAAAAAATATTAATGTAAAACACCGACATAGCAAAAACACACGTTTTCCTTATTCCCAAACATGACCAAAACAAAAGCAACAGAAATTCTCAAGCACACAAAATCAACCCAACAACACACGCGCACACAGGAAGCGAGCATGATGCGCTTGCTGCGCCACCCGCACATCATCGCCATGTACGGCGTCGCGTGCCAGGAGGACCCGGTCATGATCGTCATGGAGTACGCCACGGGCGGAAGTCTGCAGAACTACCTGCGCAAGAACAAGCTCAAGCTCAGACTGGTCCATCGATTGACCATGGTGCATGACGCCAGCAAAGGTTAGGTAACTCCGCAACGTTTAGATTAGGTCAAATATTTAGGGCCAACAATTGACATTTGGTTTTCCTATTGAAGATGTCATCTTGATGTCAACTGAGGTAGCGCACGTTTTTTCAATTGACATTCAGAAATTTTTGCAACAATAATTTGCCATAATACAGGGCCGTATCCAGGGGGGGGGGCGGGGGGGGGCTGCAGCCCCCCCCCTTCCCGGGCGAGACCAGAAAGTGGCCGGATTTTGCGACTTTTTCAACGTCAGCGTAAAAAATTTTGCGCGCAAGCGCGCATTCTTCACCGGACATAAGATATTATCATCAGATTAGCTCCATGTGGCCGCAAATCGGTATAAATACACTCAATCTTGTGCTTTTTGCTGTTTTGTATGTATATTTACATACATATACAGCGTTCCATGGCGCCGGCGCCAACGCCAATGGCGCCATGGCATGGCGCCTACTAATGGCGCCAGCGCCATGGCGCCATTCCGCCACTATGTAGCTCAAATTTTAGGGGGGGGGGCTGAGCCCCCCCCCCTCGCCGGCCTCCGTAAACAAGCAGCCCCCCCCCGCTCAAAAATCCTGGATACGTCCCTGCCATAATACTTTTGTCAATTGAAAAGTTATGCAGAAATGTCAACTAAAGCACACGCGTCCGTGTACGCTTTCACCGTTTACGCTTTGCATTTTTGGTCAACAGAGCTACCGGTTTTGTCAAATGAAATAATGTTCACGTTTAGTTGACATTTTTCGATGTCAGCTAGTGTGACTACACGATGCTACACGAGAACTACTAATCGCGCAGGCATGAAGTACCTGGAGAGCAAGCAGCTGGTGCACCGCGACGTGGCCGCGCGCAACTGTCTCATCGGAGCCAGGCACGAGGTGAAGATAGCCGACTTCGGCCTGTCGCAGCAGGGCATCAAGCAGTTCAGGCACACCACCGCCGGCAGAGTGCCTGTCAAGTGGATGGCACCAGAGTGCCTCACTTGCGGCATATACTCGACCAAGTCGGACGTGTGGGCCTTCGGCGTGCTCGTGTGGGAGGTACGCGCGCTCACCACTCTGTTCAATGCATCACTTTAATCATAGGACGTACGCAAGTGGGCCCCATCCAGAAGTGCCCGGAATGGTACTTTTTATAGCGATTTTGAGGGCGATGAGCTAAAAATTTGCGCGCATGCGCGCATTTCCCTACCAAACAATACCGTTCATCAATATTTGTGTCCACTCGGAACCCAGTACCATATTTCTGAGCATAAATAAATAAGTCCGACGATAAATAATTTTTGAGCATAAATAAATAAATACCAGAATAGTGAACGACGGCACCAACGCCAACCCAGTTATGGTGCGGCGCCTACAACTGGCGCCAGCGCCATCATGACTCCACTTCGCTGTGAAAAAGGCCCAAATTTTATGGCCCCCCGTTCGCCGGGCTCCGAGCTCAATCCACCCCCCGCTCAAAAATCCCGCATACATCATCCCTGCTTTAATTTTAAACACTTGACGTAAATATCCAGGTGTTCTCCGATGGCGACGAGCCGTACCCGGGCTTGAGCAACGCAGAAACGCGATCGAAAATCTGCGCACCGCGGACAAGTTTCCGCATGCAACTGCCCGACGGCACACCGCCCGCCATGTGCAAAATCGTAGCCCAGGTATTTTGCTAATTAAAAATTCCAATCATAATTGGAGACAATGTCAAGCGAGATACGAAATCAAGAAAATGTTTACAAAGTTGTGTCGGGCTGGCTGTGTGGTGAAGCAAAACGATAATGTGAAGCAAATATTGTGAATTTCAAAAAAAAAATCGAAGAATATTTCGAGTTTCGCGGATATTTGGTCGGTAAATACAAAATGCTAGTTTTTAACTTTTCGGCAAAAGTTTAATGACTTTGACCAACGAACAGCTCCGTCACGATTCCACGCATGATATTTCAACACGCCAAACCAACGGATAGGCATATCGCAAAAAATAGCTGACTACCTAGTAAATCAGTAATGAAAACTTCCTGTTGTTTTTTTCCGAGGGAAAAATGATTCCTATGCTAAACAATGGTGAAAAACTCCGGCCATCCCTACACGCAGATGTGGGAACTGAAGCCCGACTCGCGACCGACCTTCAAAATCATCGAGAAAAACATCGGAAAAATGCTGCGCGATTATGAACACTCGGCCACGCCTGTCAGCTAAAAAGGGATTTCGCAAAGTGCCAAATTTCAAAATTTATGAACACTCAAATACCGTACAAATGCTGCATACTGGTGACAACAATGATTGAAAGATAATTATGAAATAGTGAACGGAAATGCTAATTCCAAAGATGAATTCAAATGAAGTGAAAATGGTCGGTGAGTACAAAAGCAGCCAAGTGCCAAAGTGCCACACAGAAACCAGGTGCCACAAAGGCAAGAAATGCAAAGTGAGGACAACACACCTTAAACAAAAAGCATCAAACCGTGAAGGTGATCATTTTCCTGCTAGCGTCATAGGTGTACTGATTTTTCACGAAAATCTCACTCTTGTAGAACTCATGCACATTTGTCGTGGACACGTGCAGCTGGCGCGCCTGCGTGTCAACTAGCATAGAGCATAAATTAACAGGAATGAGCGAAATTGCATGCGTGAAAGAGGCACGCATAACGATGGCAAACTCTGTAGAAGTGTTTAGATATTGAATTAGAAATTTTTCTAAAGCGGTGTTCACGCGATTTTTCTGTGACGACATAAATTTTTACGTTTTCCAACCAGTGACGAACGTTCGAATATTTAACACGCAAGGACGTACGCAGGGGGGGGGGGGGGCGGGGGGGGCGGCCGCCCCCCCCCCCCGTTCCCGGGCCGGACAGAAAAATTTGCCGGAAATGGCACTTTTCTGAGGCAAATTTGTAGGCACTTAAAAAAAATTTTTGGCGCGCAAATCCCCACCCCATTGGGCCTCCACACGCTAGTTGACATCGCATTTTTCGCATGTAAAATGTCAACTCAGAGTCAACTGAAATTTTTCTCAGTTGACTCTAGTTGACCCCGTACACAGTAATGATAATGTCAACTAGTAAATTTGGGCAGTACAGATATTTGTGTCAGTGGCCGAGTCAACTAAAGCATACGCGTATGTTTTTTTGCGTATGCGTATGTTTTTTTGGCATACGCGAACGCAAAAAAACGTACGCGTATGAGATTTTGCATACTTATACAATTTCTTGCATACGCGTACACAATTTATTCATTTTGAATTGCCAAAATTGGATAACTTCAAAAGTTAATGATGAAATGTGGTGATAGTGATGTATTTTTTCATGTTTTCTTGCATACGCATACACAATTTGCAGTACTTTTATTTTGAAACGCCAAAATAGGATAACGTGAAAGGTTAATGATGAAAGTGGTGATAGTGATGTATTTTTTCATGTGATAGTGATGTATTGTTGCCTTTTAAATGTTGCTTTATATTTCATGTAATTTACTGTTGTTTCCAGACACAATTTGTATAAAATAAAAATTTAACAACAGAATACTTGGGTTGACTGACAACTTAAAAATTTTTGAACCAGATAATCTTTACATATCAAAAAATTTGTTAGAAAAAAAAAGAAGAGGAGATTCATTTTAAACTTGAACAATTTGGAGATTGAAAATAGCAAACATGAAAACTTTAATTGTTGCATTTTTGCATATTTTCAAAAAACATTTACAGCTTTTGACACAACTTTTTGAAATTTTTATTTTGAAAATTCAAGGTAAAAAAATTCAAAATTTAGTTATTCTTTAAAAGTTGCACTTTTGTGTCTAACAAAGAATTCATATCTGCTATCTATTTACTATTAACAACAAAACAAAAAGTTTCCAAATTATTATAAAAACAAGCACATTCAAATCTTTCCAAAAATTCAAAAATACTCAAAAATCATCGCAAAATACCAAACAAAACCACTAATTCCAGAAAACATTCAAGCCATTTCACTTCAGACACTGCCCACTGCTGCCACTCTCCTGAAAGTATCAATAGAGTTAAGAATGGATTAGTCTATAAAATGTCAACTTATATATTGTTTACTTCACTACCATGCCCCACACAGGCTACTTGACAACGACAGAAAATGTCAACTGTTTCCTGTCCCAATCCAAAGCTTGCTTTTCAATTCCTGAAAGCGAGCTTTGAATGGGGATCAGTTTGGTTTGGAACTTTACATTTGGTGTCGATGTCAACTAGCCTGTGTGGGCCCTATTTTTCAATTATGAGGTGGAGCCAACCACTTACACACACACTCAAACTTATATAAGTTGACATTTTCAATCTATAAATATAACTATAAGCAACATAAATGACAACATGCAACCGTAAATGTCAACTAATCTGTGTTTACATTTGCAGTTGACATTTTCATTTACAGTGTTCATTGAATTGACTTTTTGGCTGTTTCAAAAGTTTCAATAAAAGTGAAAATCATGATCGAAAATGTCAACTGAGCTGAAAGTGTACGCTGCGTACGCTAGTATACGTTTTTTTTCATTTCAGTTGACACAAGTGTTGTGCGTACGATGTCAAGTACCCAAAATCGTATGAAAACGTCAAAAAACGTATGCAAAAGTGCGTATTTCCGGCAGTTGACTCAGCGCTCGCCGACTTTCCAAAAGTAACTTTATTTATCCAATTTACATTCTATTTATACGAAATTTTAGGTACACATAGAGAAAAATAATGCGCATCTTTCATAGAAGAACTTTTTGCAAAGGAACAGTTTAAAAAAGTGTGAGAATTTTTTTTGTTCAAAATTTCCAAGTCAGTTGACATCGCGTTTTTTGTATACTATGAGTGCATACGCATATTGACATAAGCTACATAGACATTTTGTCAACTTCAAATTTTTTTCTACACTTCATGTGTTCAGTAAACAATGCTTTTCAATACTAATGTTCTGATTTTGTTGATGCAGAGGTAGCTGCACCAGATATTACTATCACAAGGGACACTACTTGGTGATTCTGTTCATTTCTGCAAGTGCTGATTTGTGTGTGCAGTATGTGCATCCTTAAATTCATTTTTACACTTATATTTTTTGCTATATTATTATTATTTTTTAAATTATTTTTATTTAAATTTTATTTTTTTATTTGTTTTAAATGTTTTTACTTATATTTTAATGTCCATTTTTTTAATTGTTTTTTTCTTAAAGTTTTATTATATTTATTTTTATGGGTATTTTATCTATTTTTTATTTTTCAATTATTTTTATTTTTTTAAATAAATTTTATTGTTTTCATTTTAATTTTTACTAATTTTTTTATATTTTTACTTGAATTTTATAATTTTTATTATTATTATTTCATATTATAATTACTTTTTATTGATGAATTTTATAATTTTTATTATTATTTTTTTCTTCCTATTTTTATAACTTTTTTATTTATATTTCAATTAAATTTTCCTTATTTAATTTAATTTTTTATGTTAATTAATTATGTTTTTTTTATACAAAAAGATACTGTATACTGGCAAGATTTCTGAGTTAATGAGTCAGATTTAAAAGTTATGTCAACTGATCCATTTCTAGGTGAAATGAATCAGTTGACATATTTTTGTAAACTGTCAGTGTCAACTCATCAATTTTTTTCAGAGTTAGATATTTAGGTGTTAAAAATTGAAAAAGCTGCCGTTTTTTTAAATTTCTTGTGTTACTTGCTTCAATAGTCTTAGTATATCAAATTTCACATTCAGTGCTGTCATAACTTGCCAGGAAAACTTTTTAAAATTATTGAAGTTTGAAATATTGAAAAATTCATATCTTTCTTTTATGTTATGTGATTCTTTCAAAAAAAATACTGCTGTGTTAGCGTTTCTTTCGCCTTTCATTTGGTTATGTTGGCATTATGATATGATTCCGTGTTGCGTGATGAAAAATAAATTTCCATTTAAAGAAAAAGATTTTTTATTCTTTCAAAAAAATTTATTACAAATGATAATTACTACAGAAAAATTCACAGACATTTATAGTACATGAAACAACTATCTAATTAACAAGCATTCACACATGTAAACGATAAAAAATTATTGAATATGGAACATGAAAATAATTTTTCATTTGGTTATGCTTCACACAATATATGATAATTAGGTGTCAAAAAATCAGATTAATTATGGTTTATCACATAACACTCTTTAAATCACACAAACTGCATTGTAGAAAGCAGGGTCAACTCGTTTCTGAGAATGGATTTTTCCAGTTGACTTTTTCAATGAAATACATGAGCTAAATGCCAAAAATATGGGTTAACGCGTATGCTCTTTTAAAAAAGTCAAGTGGTGAGTGATTGCGTCAACTGAAACACTAGTTGACTCTGAGTTGACTCTGAAATGCGATGTCAACTAGCGTGTGGAGGCCCATTCTGTCTTTTCAGGCGTCAAATTGCACTAGAAAAGTGTCCAACAGTGCCAAAAGCGGACCAAGTACCATATATAGGTATAAATAGATACCTATATGGTAGACGTTGGCGCCAACGCCAACGCCAATACTGCCATGGCGCTGGCGCCTACAAATGGCGCCAGCGCCATGGCTCTATTCCTTTACTATAGGGCAAAATTTTAGGGGGGGGGGCGCCGCCCCCCCGTTCGCCGGGCTCCGTATACAATCCGCCCCCCCCCGCTCAAAAATCCTGCGTACGTCCCTGTTAACACGTGTATATCAACCGTGATTTGATTGAGCATGGTCTGATCGCATTCGCTGCTCATGACAAACATCAAATTACATATTAGGTTGTAAACTAAATAACCTTAATTTTTTGGTATTTCACATTCATGCGTTCCATTCTGTTGTACATTGGCGGATATTAATGACATTCTAGTATGTTGGGGTTTGGGGTTGGGGCTATGACGAAAAATTTTTATTTCTTCGAAAAATCCCCCAGACCCGAGATAACGGGGGGTCTTTAAAAAGGTGTTCATTTTGAATGGCCGATCAGGACGTTGGACGGATATTTGAAGCTCCATATATCAGCCATTTCTGGGCCGATTTGGGTCGTCAACGCTTAAAATGATCAGTAAAACTTGCGGGTTTCATTTTTGTGGTTGGATTAGTGATGCAAGTTAAGCAAATCTTCTCCCATCGAAGATGCGTCAAGGATATGGATACGGAGAAGTTGCATTCCTGACGCTTAATGCGGTTACCTATTTCTTTAGTTAGAAGGCTAAAGTTCAAAGCGCTATAACGTTTGATTGGTAACACAGCAAAAAATGGGTGTGTGGATGCGCGGTGAAGCGTCGGGAAGTGTCTTCACGCAGGGCGCTTCCCGACGCTTCACCAAGAGGCTGTCGCTTCCCGGCGCTTCACGAAATGTTTCGTGAAGACTCTTCACATCGCAAAGCCGCTTCACCACAGTGCACAATATTTGTGAAGTGTCGTCACCGTTGACTGTCCATGGTGATGTGTCTTCACGAAATAACAACTGTAGTGAAGCACTTCACCTGAATATTTGCGGTAAGAATGTCCATTATGTGTCAGACGATGTAAATATTTATTTTCACGTGCAGCGAAATTCAGTGGATGGATAAAATGAAAAAAACAGCATCAAAATCTGAAGTTATTTGCAGTGAACTAGTGTGTACAGTGCCAGTGTAAAAGCGTACAATTGAATATGAGAAAACTTAGTTTTGTTATTGATTTCATGTCAATGTTGATTTAAAATACCTGTTTCAAATCAAAATAAATTGAATTCAGCTGCAATATGAGAAAATGCGGTAAAATGCAAAGTGAGGTGCCTTCACCGTTGGCTCAATATGGTGAAGTGTCTTCACGTCCCATTCTTCCGGTGAAGTGTCTTCACTAACACGCTGGCGCTTCCACACAAAACAAGCATCGCCGTGAAGCGTGTGGAAGCGTCAGCACCGTGAAGTGTCTTCCACAGATTTGGATGCGCGTGAAGCGCGCGGTGAAGATAGGTGAAGCGTGTGGAAGACACTTCACCAAAAATCTCGTGATGTTGGTGGAAGCGTGTGGAAGCGTGTGGAAGCGCGCCGCTTCACGCGCATCCAGCCCGCTTCCACACGCTTCACGGATTCATTTTTTGCTGTGTAAGAGATATTGAGCAAAAAAATTTTGCATCAGATGGATTCTCTTTATGATAGCATAGTCAGAAACACAAATTTCTGGTGTTGAAAAACCGGGTCAAATCAGCATACGAAATTCAAACATCACTAATCCGACCACAAAAATGGAATCTGTGGGTTTTACCGATCATTTTAAGAGTTGATCGATTCAAATTGGCCAAGAAATGGCCGATTTATGGAGCTTCAAAGTCAACGCCCCGATCGGCTATTCAAAATGACCACCTTTTTATAGACCCCCCTTATCTCGGGACTGGGGGATTATTCGAGGAAACAAAACGATTTCGTCATAGCCCCAACTCCAAACCCCAACATACTTGAACGGCATTAATATCCGTCAATGTACAACAGAATGGGACGCATGAATGTGAAATCGCAAAAAAATTAAGGTTATTTAGTTTACAACCTAATACATGACTGTCATTCGAAGAAAATTTCATAAATTTTTTGTTCACTGGCGAAGCCCAAATGGCAAGAACCACGACAACAAATGTTTATTTTGTGTTCACGAGGACACATATATCAATACCCATTGATGTGTATTGTAAGCAAAACCGTGTGAACAGCGCTTCAGGTTATTAATTGAATTTTTTTATGAACATTTGAATAGCTTGATGTTAAAATGTGTGAATGCTATCCAACGTTATCCAGGCTGTTGCCCGTGCATACCATATTTACCTGTTTTTATTACGTGTTTGTCTCACACGTGTATTTTGAACAAACTCAAATGAAACATGCGGTAATTGAGGTGTTTTTTTTTTGGGGGGGGGGAAATATCAATTATTTTTTTCATTGTGAGAATAAATACGAAAACGAAAAAGCTCTAAATCTAATTATTTTTCGCTTGCCATCGTAGCCACATTCTATAACGCTGAATTCTTAAAGTAAAAGCTAAAATCAAAGATAAAAGCACACAATCTTAACCTTTTCAATGAGATCCCTCTCAGTAACAATGACGCTATTTGGCGGTGCATCATTTTCATTGGGACGTTTTGCTTTCTCAAAGGCTAGACGCTCGTTGGACAACTGTTTCAGAAGAAACAGAAGTAGCTCGTTGTTGTCCCGCTTATAGGCCAGGTAGCGTGAGAAGTTCTGAGTGTAAGGGATTGAATAGAAAGAGGGGTGTTTATTAGAGTTGGGAACCCGAACCGACCCGAGCCGCGGTTCCAAGCATATGTTGGAACTGAGAACCGGAACCGACTGTTTTACCAGAACCGGATCCGATTACCGGCACTTATACCAGGAACCGAAAGTAATACCCGAAAGAA
Source organism: Sphaerolaimus hirsutus (assembly GCA_964036195.1). NCBI lineage: Eukaryota > Metazoa > Nematoda > Chromadorea > Monhysterida > Sphaerolaimidae > Sphaerolaimus > Sphaerolaimus hirsutus. The sequence goes on from OZ038457.1 coordinate 16,732,476, forward strand.
CCGACATTTTTGTTTAATTAGTTAGCAGAAAATGTAAAGTTGATTTATTATTCAGATGTGGTATTGCTATTGTTTTAATTAGAAATTTCAGTAATCACATGTTTTTGTTCAGAAACAATAGGGATTAAAAAACGTTATTTTACTCACCTATTTTTAAGATCTCCCACATACGGTTATGAGTATTTACTCACCCACTCACCCTAAAAAAAGTTTACCCTACTTAAGCTCCCACAATTAGTTCCGCCAACCCGTTCAAAGAATCGATCTACTATCAGAGCCCCTGCGTGAATCAAAATCCTGGGAACCCCAACCACCAAACCCCCAAGTCCAAACAACCCCCCACCCCAAAAAAAAACACAGGTAAAAATCACGCAAAAACACGCACCCGTCTCATCTGGCGCATGACAGAGAACTTCTGCGTGGAAATGAACGCGTCCAGCATCGACCGAATAGCCACGTTCACGTCGTCCTCGTTCACGTAGGCGCGCAGGTGCAGCTTGGCGTGCGCCTCCGCCATGCGGATGATCGACTCCACGTGGCGCACCGTGATCGGCATCGAGCCGGTCGCCTGGCAAGAAATGATGGGTCGGGCGACAAAGGACAAGGGACTAAAAAGCATGGGCAAAAATCCAAGGGTTTTCAAATAGGATGCAAAACGTTAAAAAACGCAATAATAAAATTTAAATAGTCTTTTTATTTAAGAAATTTTTTATATTTATATATTTTTATTCAAAATTCGTTTTATTGAACTGCTCTTTTAATTAAAAATTTAGAAATTTTTTAAAATAAACATAATTTTTATAGGTATGTTTTATACATTTTTTTGCGATTTTTAACGTTTTGCGTGATATTTGACACTTTGCAACATTACATTTTACAGGGGACGTGAATATTACAGCGTCTTCTACATGAGATATGACATATTACAGGGCCTTTTACACGACACAAGACATCTTACAGGGTCTGGGACTGGCATCTACTGAGCAAGAACCAGTCAACCTGAGACTCTCTTCTCAAATCCGAGTACAGCTTGGCGACCTTGTCCTCGGAAAATCCATGCAGCTTGGGGTGGATGTTGGTGCGCGCGTACTGGATGTACTTGCGCAGCATGCCCTGTGGTATCAGCCGCACGCCATTGTAGGACAAGCCGGCGCCGCCCTCGCTCGACTGAAAATGGGATGACATCCTGGTTAATGTCGTCGCAACGATACTCGGCGGCATCACACTTTGCATGGAAACCTACCATAACTCTTCTGAATTATGAACCAAAATTATACAGTTCTATTAATCATAATTTTTCGTTTTACTAAGTAATGATGTGGGAGCTATTGGTTCTATTCTATGATCAATGATGATCGTTCTAAAAAAACCCAATAAACTAGATAAATTTATTACGACACTTATGACAACACTTTATTCAATCAATTATGGTAGGATTCTGCGCAAAGTATTTATGCGCTCCACCCTGTATGCCACAGTGAAAAACAGTAAACTCACAGCGTTATCAGTGGTCGCCTCCGAGCCGGGCGGGTCTGCAGCATCGCCAGAAGTACGAGACAGCGGCGCATCGGGATGGCTGCGTCTGTGCGACGTCACCACGAAACGGGCCAAGCGTTCATCCTGCAAAAATATATGCACACACTGAGATGGCAAATTGACAAAAGACAAAATGTCTGCATCGACGTTGTCACCTCGACCGGGTCGACCAGATCGCGCACCACGCAGAGCACGTCGAAACGCGACAGGATAGGCTCGCTCAAGTCCACGTTGTCGGCGAATGTGCGCGACGCGTCGTAACGGCCGCCCAGAGGGTTAGCGGCCGCTATCACGGTGCACCTGCAGTGAAACGGTGTATTCAAGTCCACCTCAATGGTGCTGCACACACACCGCCGCCAAGTACACTGCCGAAATTTTGGAAACTCATAAATGTTTTGGACACATTTGAGTTTACCACAACGAGGGCACTGTCAACTACTGTTGACAGGGACCAAAAATCATTCATTCTGGTCAACCTAAATGTGTTCAAAACTGATTCATCAGTTTCCAAAATTTCGTGTACTAGTGTGCATGGCCACATTATGGTTTATTGCCGCGTTGAACATCAAACCAGATGGATCACCTGGCCTGGAGCGACGTGACGATGCCCGCCTTGGAAACGGAGATGCTCTGCTGCTCCATGGCCTCGTGGATGGAGGTGCGGTCCTGGTCGTTCATCTTGTCGAACTCGTCGATCAAGCAGAGGCCCTTGTCCGCGAGCACCAACGCGCCCGCCTCGAGCGTCCACTCGCGCGTCACCGGCGACCGTTGCACGTAGGCGGTCAGGCCGACGGCGGACGCGCCTTGACCGGTGGTCAGCACCGCGCTGCATTTTGCGTCACATGTTACAATAGCTCTTCATTGGGGCAACGGACTTTTACCTTACCACGGCCACTTATCTATTTTCCTTTTTGGAAACACACGGACTAGTTGAAATCAAAATTCGTGTCAAATAAATTCAACTAAATTTTAGTTAATTATGGTATTTATGTGATTTCAACTTTCCTATGTGATAGAGCATAATTAATGTGACACTTGATTGTCATTGTTTCTGTTAAGTGTTATCCTTAAAATTTTTGTGTTATTTTGTTGACCGTATCTGCGATGTCAGCTAGGGTGTGGTACAAACGGTTTTTTTTAGATAAAAACGTTTTTTTTCCGTCCCTTGTGTGCGGGCCCTATGAAACGGTACCGGATCACTCACCGTGGGGCTGTTTTGGATGCGTAACGCAGAAATTGAGACTTGGCCGTTCCCGGGTCGCCGCACAGAAGCACATTGATGTCGCCGCGCACTCGGTGCTTTTCGCCTGCGGAAAAATTATTGGCATTTGAAAATTGTTGATACTTATGTTGATGAAAAACACCGCCTAACCAGGATTCTTTTGTTCTCCGCCAAAAAAAGCCAAAGCAATGGCTCTCTTGATTTCCTCATGACCATAAATCGACGGCGATACACTAGAGAAAACGCGTTCGGAGATTTGCGGATCCTTTGAAAGTGCCTGGATCGCCTGCATCAGAAATTCAGTAAAATCAAACTTTGTAACGACGTTGCTTTCAAGTCATATGGGAAATAGGAATGTCGTTGCCAACCGCCACGTTCGAGACACAAAGCACATCACTGAAAGTCTGAAACATACCTTAATCTCATCATCTGTCAAAGCTGAGCTCGACTGTTTGTCTTCCTTCTTCAATATATGATTGGCCATAATGACCGTGCTGAACACGGGGAAGCCCTGCTTGCTGTTCAGCGAGCCATCGTAGTTGTTCGTGTAGACACCGGTGAGTTCCTAGAATTATGTTAAACGTGATTGCAAATATGAAAAAATATAATAAAAAAAATAACGGACAATCTCATCGCCCGGTCTACAGGAATCGCACAAGTCAGCCAACAAAATGACATCTTTTGATCTTGGCAGTCTGCCAGCGGCGACCGAATTTGGGCTCTCCTGAATGGTGATCCTCTGGTAGTTCTCATACACTGTCTGTTCCATGTTGATGTCAAAGGGACCGGCGCTTTGACACTCCGGGCACGTTGTGGGCTTGAGTTCTTCATTCTGTCGCTGCATAAACGGACCCAGAACGTAACCGCATTTGACACAATCGTATTTGATTTGCGATAATTGCGGCAGAATCCCTGCGTGGTTTGAGGAGAATTGACAATGTTGTGACTAGGGTTGGAAAAAAAACGTTTTTTTTAACTCGATGTTTTTTTTTTAAAAAAACGTTTTTTTTTAAAAGCTCCCAGATGTGACCTAGTGTCAACATATATAGGTATATCAGACACTGGCAATACTCTGTGATGTTAAATATGACCATATAATGGCTGTGGAGCCATGGGATAGCATTATAAGTGGTGATTTGTGTCAAAAATATCCATTTTTCGTCGACATATCGTTCGTATATCGCCTTATAGTCGAATGTTCGTGACTTCAGGTAAAGTTTGGCACGGAATGGTGATCAAACAAGGTTATAAAAGGAGGTTGTTACTTTGGGAGTGAAGTTACACACTGTGGAGGTACATGGAAGCACATTACCTCAATATGATATATTACAGCAACATATGTCGGCTTATTCACCCATGGTAGCACATAGAAATGGATGTTTTGATACTAAAAATGCAACAAAACCAATGAAAACAACCACCAATGTCAATTTGTGTGTGAAATTGCGCGCTTGCGCGCAAAAATTTTGCAAAATACCTAGTGCTTAGTACTAAAAATTTCGGCCGATGTTTTTTAAAAAAAAAAACATTTCGGACGTCATGTTTTTTTTTAAAAAAAACGTTGTTTTTTTAAAAAAAACATCGGCCAACCCTAGTTGTGACACCGACAAAAACGTAAACATAATATATGTATATGTCATACAGGGACGACTAGGGTTGGTGGGAAAAAACGTGCCAAAAATGCCACAAAACCAATGAAAACAACCACCCTTTCCATTGTTGATCATTTTTCTTGACACTTCACAAGCACAAATCAGCACCCGGTGGAAAACTATCACACACAAGCAGCCATTCCAACCTGTAGTGGTCGTCACAACACCGGTAGTCTTGACCAGTTGGTTCAAGTGCAGCTGTCTGAGCAGACGAATGTCCTCCACCACGGGCAGATTGGCAATGCGCACGTGGATCCGGTTGGCGATACGCGAATACTTCTCATAGCGCCGCAGCACCACCTCAGTGGCCGCGCGTGACATGTAATCGAGCATCTGCGGTGGCACGGTGTTTTAGACAAGTTTTGAGTACCCTGTCAAGTGATAAGTAAAACTTCACACTTCCGAGAATTTAAAAAATTGAAAATTCCAACTTGATAGATAAACTAAAACTCCAGTTTCCACAAAAACAATAGCCAAAGACAAAAATATATATAATTAAAGAGCATGCATTAATGGCACTTGATTTTCTCAAATGATTTTATTCTAAAGATAACACTACACGATAAACGATATCCTCCAGTCTCCACAAAAAATAATAGTAGACAACGACGAAAAACGGCCGAGCATGTATCAGGGATTCACTTGATTTTTATGAAAGATTTTTATTTTTAAAAATCTTTTTTTTCAATCATATGACAGGGTGGTAACTGTTTTTTTTATCAACGCGTTTGACGAAAAATAGACTTTTTCCTAACCCTGGCACACTTATCTCGAACACACCTCAATGGGCGCCTCGGGCAGGAAGTAGGCAATGTGCTGCTCGCCGTGCGTGCTGGCGATGTCGTCGTAGTCGACCACGAGCGACTGTTTGTTCAGGGCCACCATGTTGTGCACGCGGTCCTGGTACTTGAACCGCTCCGGGTGGTCCGGGTCGCGATACTGACGTAGGAAGACCTGGCAAGGGTAATGATTGGTTGGTATCTCCATGTCATTTTTAAAGTGCGTGCGACTGCACACTACGATGGAATAGTCTCAAACCTAGGGATTAACGGAATTTTTACCGGCCGGAAGGTTTAAAAAACGGAGGCATCGAAGCAGTTTTTTTATTTTAAAAACACAGCCAAAAATTTTTGTACTTATGCAATATGTAGGTATTTTGCAAATGTGTTGACTAATTATATTTGGGAACTTTTGACAAACGATTTTATTTATTAAAAAAGTTCATTTTTAACGGAGTCGTTGAAAAAATGTTTTTCGTTGCGGGTTTTTAATAGGTTTAAAAAACGGCTGCGTTTTTCCATCCCTGCTCAAACCTTAAACAAATGCATGATTTCCTTCGCCCTAGCATCATCTGAGACGTGTTCGCGAATGGTGCGACCCCGAGTGTTCTCCAAGTTGTCCACAGCTATCATTTCCTGCAAGACGAAAGGGTGATCATTTTATCACCACCAATGCAGAAAAAAAACAGTATAGCGTGATCTGTAGACTAGGGTTCATAAAAGGATACTGACTGATCCCAAGTCCCAGTAATTTTTGTGATTTTGCGGTCCCGATCCCATAGCCTGAAAATTTTCAACTCCCAATCCCGATAAAAATTTTGTTCAAGTTATACCGATTCCGGAAAGATTTGCCAAATGAATATTTTGCACTGATAAATGTGAGCGGAAACCTCTATTGCGCATTTTATGCCACTTCTCTGGCATCAAAGTGTGTTTCAAGAACTTTGTGTGAAAAATTAGGGAAAAACACTTAATACCAGAACTTTCCCAAAATCCCTATCCCGGAAACTAGAAAAACAATCCCGATCCCGAAAAGTCGATCCCGTTTCAAACCTACGATACACATCGAAAAATCGGAACAGATCACAAAAAGAGAGCACACATCCTGTTCCATGGCTGCGTCCTCTTCCTGTAGATCGTCGCGGCCGTAGGGGCGGCGTCTGCGCGCCCGCCGCCGGTCAGCGCCGGCGCTGTCGATGTCCTCGCCGTACAGCAAGTCGGCGTCCTCGCCTGCGCCCAGCGTCAACTTAAACCAGGGGTATTTTTAACATACTTTGGCATCTTTTAACATAATTTTAGCGATTTTATACCCCTCTCTGCCTTCTATACGTTGAAAATGCCTATATATTTTGCCCCCACCCGTCGCCTACCAGAAAATTCTTCAGCTCTCTCCTCCGGAGGAGCGATACGCTAACTATCCAGCCTCCGCGAGGGCAAAATCTAGGAAACCCTTGATATAAACACCACGTAAACAGAAAGCGCAAAGTGCTAAAAAAGCGACCTACCCCTGAGCTGGGCGTCGCGCACGTTCATGTTGCGCTCTGCGGCGCGGCGGGCGGCCGGCGACAGCTCGGACACCTCCTCGTCGTCGTCGGCCAGCCCCGTGGGCGACATCCGGTCCAGCTCCGGCTGCTCCGCGTAGTCCCTGACGGGGGAGGGTTTGCCATTTTCCAGGGTATTCTACATGACTTATGACACTTTGAGTGACATTTGACATTTTACAGAGACTTTCACATGACTTTTGACATTTTACAGGTTTGGTACTGCACTGCCCCCTGACGAACGTTCACATGACTTTTGACATTTTATCCGACTTTTGGTATTTTACATTTTACAGGCTCCGCGACTGCCCTAAACATTGTCGACCTGTCGACACACCATGACTCGTTCATCAAAATCCACCAACCGTTCAAAATCATCGTCGAACAAATTCTCGCCATCTTCCGGTTCTTGTTGCGCATCGTCGGCCTCGTCGCCGAACAGATCGCGCTGTAAATCATCGTCGGCGGTCGAGTTGTCGCCGGCGGATCCCCCCTGGCTGCCCATTGGCGCGTCTGCCATTGTTGGATCGGTTTTGGGTTTGTTTTTGCTGTTTAGAACGGGGAACGACCGATTTGTCCTTTTTTATTCCGACTGTCACATTCGAAACGTTTTGGCGCCAAGAAATATTTGGAGCGGGACACGTATGGAAACTTGGCTCACGTCCAAGTTACGTAGCGTACGATATGAACGAGAGTTTAAGCGCACTTTTGCGAATAATTACAAAAATTTACTCTATATTGCCAAATTTTACCTCCGTTATCGCTATTTTCGTCTATATACATGGTTATATACCCATTTTTAGCCCATTTTATTTTTATTTATAGCGATTTCGAAAGCTTTGGCTGGCTGCCAACTAGACATAAGAGAATTTCTTTTTTATTTTGTGTTTGCGCAGTTTATCGCTATTTCGCAATAAGTAAACAATGCGGAAGAATGCCAACAATGACCATTTCTGATGAACAAACCAAATCTGTTGCATGTCGAGGTTGTTTGCTTACCTCACTAGCTTAAGTGAACTGTAGAGAACTAGTGCCACTGTAACTTTAATATTTACATGCCGTATTTCCTCGAAATACCACCCTCGAAATAACCCCCCTCAAAATGGACACTATGAACTTATAAACCCCCCCCCCTCGAAATACCCCCCCCCCCAATTTAGTGTATAGAGAACGTAAATGACAAAGGCTGTGGTTTGTCATCTGGGTAATGCAAAACACACGTTAAAAACGATGACTCTGTTATGTGAGAACAGTGATTATACGTCTACACACTTATACAAGTCTTTAGAGTCTATTAAATGGCGATTTTTTTGCATTTTCGACGTCTGCGTACGTTTCAGACGACAATTTAGTACTCGGTTTTCAACAAATTTCTGGCGAAATAATAAACCCCCCACCCCTCGAAATACCCCCCTCGTTTAACCCCCCCTCAAAATTCTCACTCTGAAAAAATAAATCCCCCGGGGGTATTTCGAGGACATACGGTAATATAGTGTATCGACACCACACATTGCACGGAAATCGATCGTATGTCATGATGTCGTCGTCGTGATGAAAAGATGTCGTCATGGTGGAGTGTTTCCTTCGGAAAAATGCATAGCGGTCCGCCAAGTACCACCTATTTTTTCGTCACAATAGAAATAGCGTTGGCAATAAAAAAAATTTTCTAACGTGGAACAGAGAACAAACCATATTACTTTATTCATCAAATTATGGTACCATTCTGTATAAGCTTTCGGTTTAAGAAGTACATACATAATTATTTACACTCCATTTTGCCAGATACGGCATCAAGAAGAAAGCAAACAGTGGAAACTTTGTCCCTGAATGTGGTCAATTCAACTTCACCAGCAACAGCACCCAAATATTTATTGTAAAGCCAAGATGCATTCTCAAAGCTACATTTGTCTACTCGCCGTCTATATTCTTGGTAAGAAACAGGCCAAAAATACACAAAATTTGCATTTGCCAGCTACCGTATATACTCGAATAATTCCCACGCTTTGAATAATTCCCCCTTGAATAATTCCCCATCTTAGACGAGTGTGGAAAAATAATTCCTCGGGGGATTATTCGAGTATATTCGGTCAGTTTATATACCTACTCATCAGTTTATTACAATATTGCAGGTTCAGTTCAGGGCGACATCACGCGGCCGTGGCTGCGACGGCCGCACAGCCAAAATCAGTACCAGTTCAACGATGGCGAAAACTCGTGGGAGTACGCCAGGGAGCGGTGCATGGCGCAGGGGGCAGATTTGACGTCGATCAATGATGACCAGGAAAAGGTGCTGTGTTTGAGCCAGATTTGACTTGCGGCGGAGTAATTGGCGGCACACTAGTATAAAGAACTACCTAGTTAGGTATACACTACCTAGTTTTGAATACATTTGAGTTCACCTGAATGTAGAGCCTGTCAACTAATGCTAACGTCGATGAAAGATCATTCATTCTCGTAAACTCGATGTTCAGAGCAGATTTAAGAGTTTCCCAAATTTCGACCTGTGTGCTTAGCCGCATCGTTGTGTGAGATGCGTGCTAAATAGGTAGTGAATTCACGACATATTAGAGCGTGGTTGAGTCAACTGGAATGCATCGACCCCCCGCAGAAGTGGGTATTGGCGCACTACCCGACCGGCGCGGCGTCCAACGAGCGCAAGATCATCATCGGCCTGTTCAAACACCCGACCACCAACGCGTGGGTCTACACCGACGACAAGGAAATGGACGCAGAATTGCTGTACGTTCTGTTGTGTGCTCCAACTTTCGTCTACTGGGGGCAGTCCCAATCCCTGTCAAATGCCTAACGATGGCAAACCTCCCAGAAAAAAGTATTTAAATTTTTAAGTGTTTTTTCTAAAATTAATTTTCGAATTTTCGAATTTTTTCCCAAATTAATTTTCGAATTTCGAATTTAATTTTCGAATTTTCGAATTTTCGAATCTTTTTTGGCAATTTTCGAATTTTTTCAGAAAAAGATTGAATTTGAAGCTTAAAACACAGTATTTGGACTGTTTTCATGTTTGGAGCCCCTTTTAACCTTAATTCCACTGTTAGTGAAGCATGACATGACAATTTCATATCACTTTTACATGACAAATGGTAGAAACACTTATGTGGATCAGTTTGCACCATTTTCATTGGGGCAGAATGCCTTCCAAAATGTTTGTGTTACTGCCCCTCGGAAGACCCGATTTTTTTGATGGACCGGAGGCTCTATCCGCAGAAGACGAGCGCCGATTCTAATTGTTTGGGCGGCTCCCTTCATTCGACAATAGATGTCATAAATAGATGGAGTCCACCGCTGCCCCCGCGGATGCCATTTCAATGTTTTTTAATGTTTGTTTTTTCGTAACATGAGACTTTTTCAGACCCACCGCATATCAATTGTCTCTTTATTTAGCACGCTGAACTTAAGATCGCTTTTTGTCACCTTGAATTCCCTGAAAAATTCGAAAACTATTTTCGAATTTTCGAATTTTCGAATTTTTTAAAAATAAATCGATTTTTAAGTGTTTTTTCCAGGGGTGGAATAAAAATTCAAAAATTATGAAAAAATTCGAAAATATTTTCGAATTTTCGAATCTTTTTTTGCCATCGTTACAAATGCCCTGTCAAATGTCAAATGTCAGCAAAGTGTCTAAAGTCAAGTAAAATACCCTGCAAAATATCAAAAGGGTTTGCCATTTTGCAGGGCATTTTCCATGACTTTAGACACTTTGCATAAAATTTTACATTTTACAGGCCATTTTACAGGGTCTGGGATTGGCACCAGACAAGAACTGCTCTAAAAGCGGACCTTGAATGCAGCCCGTGGAGTGGCAAGAACTTCCGCGACTCCGAGCAGTGCGGCTATTTGAGCGGCCACACGGGCGCCGTGGACAGCGTGCTGTGCGAGGGCCGCACCATCGCCCTGCCCGCCGCCAGATACGTGTGCGAGCGCACGCCCGGTCCGTGTTCTGCGCTGCGGCTAGCATTCTAAGGATCTATGGAGAGATTTTAATTATAAATACAAGAAATTAGAAAAATCTTATGTTTTTTATATTTTCTACAGGTTTTCCCACATGGATTTTATTTTTTGGGAGAAAATACCTAGGTAGGTATACAAAAATATCACATTTGTTTTTGTTGTTCAGTGAGATCTAATTAGTTAAACAGGTCGGTATATTTACTGTTGTTGTTGACGCAGTCCCGTTACTGACTGACTGACACAGCTGACACAACATTGACAGCTTGACACAGCATTCAGTTATGTACAAATGCACGTTCAAGTAGGCCTCACAGCTGCAGTAAACAGGCCTCTAAATAGCGTCATAACTTGGGTACTCGGCGGACATCACACTTAGTATGGACACCTACCATAACCCATCTGAATAATGAACCAAAAATTATACACTTTTTCATCATAATATTTCGTTTTTACTATGGAATAATTAATTACGAAATTTATCACAAGATTTTATTCATTAAATTACGGTAGGATTCTGCACATATGTACTTTTCGGTCCGCCGAGTAGGTATAATGTCCCATTCCCATTCCCCTCACATTTGTCCATCGAACTTAGGTAAACATTTCCAGAGCAAACGGCGAACGTGATTTCGCCGCTGGCGTCGCAACTGCCCGCCGACCTGATCAAGCAGCTGAAGCGCATCGCCAAGGCCAAGGAGGATGAAATCAACCAAAAAGCTGGCATTTCTCAGTCGGGGGAAGAGTCGGTTGAAAGTGAACCTGTGGCGGATGAAAAGACGACTACGGAGAAAGCGGTGAAAGTTGAGACGACTATGTGGAAAATGGATAAAGGTGTTTAGCCGAGTCGATTTCACTTTTTTTCGTGTGAAAACGTATAGTATTTTACATTCATGCGAATATATTTACCAATATAAAATACACAATGTTACCATTAACATGTACCGCGCCTACGCAAACTAGTTTACTGCCAGATTTTGGTAAACTCATAAATCGGTTTTGAACGCATTTTACTTTACTGGAAAAAGAGTTATTCTTGATTCTTGATGGTCAACTGCAGTAGACAGTCATCTCATTCTGGTAAACTCAAAGGCGTTCAAAGCCGACTTATGAGTTTACCGAAATCTGGTAGTAAACAAGTGTGCGCCGCGCCAATATGTAAATAAAAAGAACAAAAACCTGCGTAGCCGATTTGAAGCAAATGAATATGAAGCAAGAAACTTAAAAGCGGGGAATAGCATTACTTTACGATGTAAGAAAACAAGCACAGAAATACAGTTAGATCGTTCATCAAAGTTCCGTTGATAGTGCTGCCGTTTCAATTTGCCGTGATCCGGAACTACTGATTTTTGTATAATTTAACACTGCATTGCACCTTTCAACGGCACACTGTTCGTCGGCGCACCGGTCCACATCTCGTTGTGATACATTGCCAGACATTCTGCAATGTAAAAACACTCCACAAGCGGTGCGCTTAAATCGCATCATCGATCACCTGCAAACAGATCAATCATTCGACCAACCTGGTTGCGAACCCCAATGACCGAGGCTCGTAGTCAGTGGAAACGCGCAATTCCGTACTCGATTGGTGCCGAGCTGGGCACCCAGGTTCGGACATAATCGGCGTTGCCAATTCTACGCGATGGAAACGCGTTGGCATTTTGCCAGCATTCGAGCAGAATTGCTAAAGTATTTACTGAACTTTGTTCAAAGTAAAACGTAAATTAGAAGTATTTCATTTTTACTCATCCCTGACCGCTGAGTACAGAAAACATAAAGAATTTTTTTTACTTTTACACTGCGTAACAGTTGAGTAAACGTAATACCCAGTATTTTTACGTATGGAAAGCTTAAAAGCGAGTATTTTCCATTTTGTACACAGGGAAACAGTAAAGATGGTCAAAGTAAAAGTGAGGGTTGTTGCGTTCCCTACCCATCGCAACTTCAATCATTTCCGCTGTTATTTTCGCAGCCATTTAAATTCTTTTGAGTTGTGTTTACTTTTCACGCACCCCATTAATTTTTCTCAATTACCTTGTCTGTACTCGCGTACTTTCAAAAAGTACGCGTGAAGGTGAGTACAGGTATTTTCATTCCGGAGGAAACGTAAACGTATCTACTCAGTACTTGAGTATACGTATTTTTCGAGTAAACGTAAGAACGTTTTAACAACCACGCATTCAACTTGAGGTGGAACATACTGGAAACGGTTGCCGCTCTATTCCTGCAGACCGCCCTGCGCAGTGTGGATTGCCTAGCGCCTTTGGGCGGCGTTACGGTGGCATTGGGTGTCGCAGGTGAGATCGACCGCCTGGGGGCAGTCCCAAACCCTGTAAAATGCCCTGTAAAATGTCAACTATCATGCAGGGTGTCAAAAGTAATGTAAAATGCCCTGCAAAATGGCAGCTCGGTTGCCATTTTGCAGGGCACTTTACATGAATGACTCTTGACACTTTGCGTGATTGTTGACATTTTCCATGCCATTTTACAGGGTCAGGAACTCGCACCTGATGTCAGTTTGGCTGCTAGATATGGCCCTTTGACTGGCAGAGACCCGATCGCTAATCTCCTGGTGCACACTGGACCGTCGGGCTGTTAGGCTCGGTGCCAGTTGACCGGTGCCGCTCAGTTGACTGTTGCTGGGCCTACGTCGCTGGCGCAACTCATCGTAGTAGCTGCAAGGTATTTATTCAGTTACCAGAACAGTTGTTGGAAACGTAAATTAAGAACGCATTTAAAATTGTTAAAATTACAAAAACCAACTTACCCCTGCCTCATGCAGCTTATAATGAACAGAATAATTTTGCTCCAGGCGTGACGAGATCGAGATGATCGCTTTTTCCGCTCGCCCCACTCCAGCGCACATTGAATCATTGATTCACCAAAAATATTCCAAAGGTTTGGCTCAAAACCATCCGCCCTGCATTTAGGATTTATATATTTGTGGTGTCCGCTTTCATAAATAAATTTAAGAACGAATTACAAATAAAAGAAATGAAAATATCAACATTTTTCAATTGATTGATACTCACTTAAGTTTCACGTGTGAAGCTCCCAGTTGCAACAGAATATTTGCACACTTCTCAGTTTGCTCCAACTCATTTAGAATTTGAGTGAGCCGAGTCGAAAACGCCTCAAAATGTCTTTCCATGTGTTCAGAGGTTGGACAAGGGCGCAATTTTGATGGACTTGTGCCTTTCTGTGCGAACGATTGTTTTTCAGCTTCCTTTGCGAATATAGATCGGACTCGCGGCGCTTTCACGAAGATGTTCTGAATTGTGTGTGGAGGAAATACCGTAACGCGAGATCGCGAGCAATACATATTTATTGAATCGGGAAGAAATGGATTTAGGGCACTGAAACTCGACATTTCAATAAAATTTAGTCACCTAGTAAATCAAAATATCTCGGTATTTATGCAATGTGAGTTGTGCTCGGTAGGATGCTAAACGGAAATTCAATGGGAACATACTGCACTTAGGATCAATTTGAACACAGGTAAAATGGTGCCTTTTTCGTGATCCGCTAAGAAAATGATTCTGGTTCAGTCGTTATCAGTCCGAATTAATTGCGGACTAGTGGATAGGAAAAACTAAAAAAATTCGATGGTCTCCCAAATCAACGATTCTCATCACAAAAAGTTTGATGATTTAAAAGCCACCCACCTTAAAAATGACGTCACCGGGGAACTTTCTAGGCCTATTTTTGACGGCCGTCGCGTACAACCTCCGAACGGTGTTCAGCTCCGCCCGTGTCAACTTTAAATGCACAGTCGCGCTGGTGTAGCTCACTGCTACCGACGGTGAATGGCGCCCATTACCACCTAGAAGGGTTAAGTATGTGTGATTTTGGATTTTTCTGTACTGTACACAGTTACAATACCGTATTTCCTCGAAATACACCCAGAGGGTTTATTTTTTCAGAGTGTAAATTTTTGAGGGGGGGTTAATCGAGGGAGGGGGTACTTTGAGGGGGGTTCATTATTTCGCAAGGATTGTTCTAACTTCCGGTACTTATTCGTTGTTTGTAACTTACGCAGACGTAGAAAATTCAGACGCAGACGTAGAAAATTCAGACGCAGACGAACATTCTCTTTACACCCATTTTGGATGAGGGTATTTCGAGTTAGGGTGTACCCATTTTTTCAGAGTGTTGATTTTGAGGGGGTTGTTTCGAGGGTGGCGCATTTCGAAGGTGGGGGTATTTCGAGGAAACACGGTATTTCGATTGGATTGTCGAATGTGTGTATACCTGCGGCGTCGCTGGCGGCATGCGCGTGAGATGGAATATTATCGTCGTGACTATCCGTGTCGCTGCTGCTCTGCGGGGTTTGAGCGCCGTGGAAAAACCCAAGATGCCGATGGCCGCCTGCCGAGTTTTCATTGCCCATACCGCTTAACTGTAGCTTTTGTAGTGTCTGTGGCTGGTGTAGAATCAGACAATATACCACCTACATAGGTAAAGGGCAGTTCAAACAGATGTATCGTGACGACAGAAAATGCATGTGTCACATGCGATTTTGTGAAGACAACAGAACTATGTAATGTGTACACTTCACAACATTTTCACATTAATTATAGAACCTTACACTTGACATATGGAACTTTCTGAAGTGCTGTCGTTGTCATAACGAAAAATCAATGTGAACGGCCCTCAAAATAAGTCAACTCAGTTCAAGCCATGATAAATATTTATATACCCTACCCCTCTATTTGCATTTTAAATATGAACAACATCGCGGGAAGGTAAGCTAATGTGTCAGTGTCAATCAAATTGTAGTTATTGTTGTTGCTATGCGATATGCCTTTGGTGCAGCGCGTGTCGCGCGGCGCTTCAATAACATTGTCTATTTTTGCTCTGGGTAAATATTTCAACACTTTTCAAAGAAATTTATTTGAAGTAAACAGGTACAATTGAAAAGGAGACCCCTAGTTTGGTACATTGTCGGTGTCACAACAGTGCCCTTGTTCGATGGACCGCATGATGGAAGACAGGCGCAATCTAGAAATTGGAGTTGACAGGTAACTGTCAACTTGTTTTATTCACAATACCTGGGTACCTATTGTGAAAACTTGTCAATTTTGTCACGTTTCAAGAAGAGCCCATTCAGGCTGCATGAATGACGGGCTGAATGTGTGACGTAGGGTTCAAAATTTTCGTGTTCGGGTATTGGGTAAGAAGTTCGGGTCGGGTATCGGTTCCAAAAATTATTTGGGTATCGGATTCAAGTTTGGGCATTAAGGTCAGGCTTATTAGGGTCAGGTTTTCAGGTCCAAATGTCTGGTTTGTGTATTTTAATTGTTGGGTATGGTCGGCTGACCGCAAAGTAGGTGCAGAATCCTATCATAATTCAATGAAAAAAACCTTGTGATTAATTTTGTAATCAATTATTCCATAGTAAAAACGAAATATTATGTTGAAAAACTGTTAATCATTTTTCATTATTCAGATGGGTAATGGTAGATTTCCATACCAGGTAAGTGTGATGTCCACTGAGTATATCAGGTAATAAAATCATCTAATATTGGATTAAAAATGAAACATACAGCATGGTGTAGTGTATGTATCACTAGGGGTATAAGTAACGGCAAAAAAATTTCAGGTTTCAACAATTCTTATAGCATCTTTGTTAAGGGTAGAAGCAATCCGGGTGGCCTTCATAGGAGGCAAATAATGTGCAACTGTTCGAGCTGCCAGGTGCCGGTTCCGCAAGTGGAAAAGTTAAGAGTTAAAACTTAAGAGTTGAGTAAAATGATAAATAATAAGTTAAGAGTAAAGTTAAAAGTCAAGAGTTGAGTAAAATCATTTGTCGTTTTACTCAACTCTTAACTCTTAACTTTACTCTTAACTTGTCATTTGTCATTTTACTCAACTCTTAAATTTTAACTCTTAACTTTTCCACTTGCGGAACTGGCCCCAGGAATGATTTCTCAACTTCTCACTTCTGAACTGTTTGAAAGATTGAACTGTGGGACATTTTTAAGGTACTTTTGGGTATTGAGTGTGGTTTGGGTATCGGTGCCGGGTATCAGGTCCAGTTGTGGGTAGTACAGTCAGGTTCAGGTATCGGGTTTCGGTTCCAATAAATGTGTGGGTATCGGGTCGGGTCGGGTCGGGTCGGGTTCCCAACTCTACAGTGCTTGCACTATCCAACGCTACGTGATTCCATTAAACCGAAAAAGCACCAAAGAAAAATAGCCACGGGCAAAAACCGCAGGTTGTGCAGTTTTCATGCAACAACATAGTTTTGTGATGTGCAAAATAGCTCACCAAATCAACGAACGTCGAACACAACTCTAAGTAGGTAGCTATTTTAATATTTGTTTATATACCTACGTAGGTAAAAATGTAAGTAAATATGAGGATTGCCTAAAACAACTGAAATCAGATATACAGGTGACGACTGACCACTGCAAAATAAATACTACCTAATAAGGTATACAAATATGTATAAGTATAAACTTTCATATTTAGGTAATACCTAGGTAAATACTTTTTGACTATAAATGAAAAAGAACAACAAACGACTAAGAGCACGGAGACCCCATTATCTAAATGAAAAATGTTTATTGAGTTCACCTGCAACAATTTATCTGAGTGTATAAAAAATGCAGGAAAAAACTCAGTTATGGTCGGATAGAATGGCATAGTTTTTCACTGGATAGCTTTTCACATTGTGTTTAACTTGTCGCAGCTGGCAAAAAGAATAAAACAGAAGTATGCTTGTTATAATAAAAATGCATGTTGAACCTTTGAAACAGTGTCTTACTATTTATGCATAATGTGCTGTATTGGTAGTTTTTATGTAAATAGGTAAACTCGGCAGACATGAAACGAATCAGCTTTCCTTCTTTTATGTACGAGTAAGATATGTCTCAAGTTCGAATTTGAACGGACGGATACCGTTCAATTCACAGTTTATTTAAACTGATTGAACTTTCAAATGTGAAAAATAAATGGATTAAGCACGGATATAAAAATACACAGTCAGAAAGCTAGATATCTCGCTCAAACAGTGCTAACAAATTCCTAAAAAGCACGAATGTGATAGATATCCGGTATGTTAATTTGGCACGCGTCGGATTACGTATTATACGAATGAGGTGAAAGACGCAGGATTTACGTTTGCGTTACTCATTACGTCTGTGGAATACAATTAAGCGACTGCAAATGATCGCAAATGTGTCAACTAGTGTGTGGGCCGCCATTTGTGATCATTTCCGGTCGATTTATTGCACTCCGCAGTAAATAATCAGTGACGCGAACCTCCGTTTTTTGCTCTCATTTGTCTGAAACGCAGAGCGACTTGGATGTGGGCCGAATTCACATATGGCCCTATCGTTGGTTTATACCGCACTCGTACAAAAATTCCTTAGACCATTGACTTCCATAATGTCCGCCGAGTTTAGGTACTTTGGTAATAACTTACCGTATTCCTTCTAACAGAAATGCGGGTCTCCAATAGAAGGTACACTTTTGACTTTTTGGGGCCACAAAATAAATAGAATGGCGGTCTCCTATAATAAGGGTCAAAAAGTGTTGGAATTGTGCCAGGTGCATCAAACACTGAAAAATGTCACCGGACGCCGATAATTACTACCTATATTTAGTGAATTTGGTTAATTGATTTCGTGCTATTTTAAGATCAAATGTTGCATTACCTCTATGAATCGTCTGTGACATAAACCTAGCAGTTACCTATTTACCATTTTAGAAATTCCACCTGCACTATAACCATACATAGGTAATTATGTAGCAGTGAATACTATACGGGTGGTTCATTGGCATCAGTCATGGACATAAATGACCTCAGAGTAGTGATGGAAAAAGTGCCATGGCGCTTTTCCGAACCCCAACGTCAAGCGTTAATGGCGCCAGAGTAAAATAGCGCCAAGCGCCAAAAGCGCCATGGCAGTTTATGTGGGTGTGGCGCCAAGCGCCAATGGGCCACAGCAAAATAGCGCCAAACGCCAAAAGCGCCATGGCGCTTTATGTGGGTGTGGCGCCAAGCGCCAATGGTGCCACAGCAAAATAGCGCCGAGCGTCAAAGCGCCATAGCGCTTTTACCTCTGGTGCCAGCGAATTGGCGCTTTTCCATCACTACTTCAGAGGCTTCATAGGGCTGCGCCAAACATTTGTCACTTTTTCAATTTCATTCTGTATCCAGCTAATATCCATTAGGAAATTGTTCCATTTCTCCCTCGGTCTCTGCAAATGCTATTTACACTAAAACCACTAAGATTGGCTTTCGTTTATTTGGACCACATGCTTTGGTCCCATTGGATTCAGAGACACACAGTTCAGTTCTGCCCGATTCGTCACTAGAAGTTTGAAGAAAAGAGAGATCATTCAGGTCCATGTGATTTGGTCCCATGAGATGTTGATGCACGTACTGTGTCCACCCATCTAGGTATTTATCTAAGGGTACTTCTTTTAAGTCAAAAACATACTGTATGCTTAAAATACTTACAAGGTCACTAAGAATTCCAAGTTTAAAGCATCAGAAAAATTTGATATTAATATTAATACTTTGCCAGCATTTTCGTGAAGTCCAGGACCAATTTATCACCTACACATACCAACAAGTTTTATTTAACAAAAACTATTATGTAATATGCAATATACATTTTTACCTACTTATTATCTAAAGTAAATTTGTTTTAACAACTTAGGAGTATTATTGTACTTGTTCAAAGAATGGGAACCCCTTTTTGTTTACACCTTTAAGCAGTAATGTGTTAAAAATGCATTAGCTGTTTTGAATTAGTTTAAAACAAGTCAGTTCTATTTAGAAACATTCATTAATTTAGAAACCTTCATTCATTCAGAAACCAATGTAAATGGTCAAAAACATTGATCCAATTGCGACACCAATTTCACCCCCTTTTTATCGAAGTAAAATATATGCTATTCAACATATCTAATTTTGGAACTGGATAATATCTAACTGACTAAGTAAATAATATGTCTAGTAAAGCGAATTACCTATCCATTTTGATGCAGATGGTATCTTACCAAAACATATGGAACAGAACCGTCGGACCGAAATGATAATATATTCACCATCGCTTGGGTGTGCACCGAATGCCGCCCGCAAATATGGTTAACGGCTGCATCGAAGTAAAGTATTTGTGCGGAAGCGACGAAATAGACACAGGGCAAAGGGGAATTGTAATTTTGAAACATGCCCAGATTGTTTGTGCTGTGTTCGCCCCAAAAAAATGCAATGCGCTTGAAAATTCAAAGCATAATCAACCAACAAGTCAATCATCGACTCAGAAAAACTTGGAACACTAACGAAGGCAAAAAAATGAAAACATGAGTGAACGAAGCGAAATGCTGCGCCTGAAATCAAAGCGATAGTCGGCTTTTCAAGCCACTGAAAAAAGTAAAAGCATAACATGCTCTAATCACTGCAATGCGTATTTCTGGTGAAAGTCCAGTGAATGATCACTTACACAACTTGGAGTCATTCACAACTGCGGAATTTCTTGGAAGGGGCTCAGATTAGGGTGGGGTGGGGGTTTACCACACCAAATCGACCAGGGGGCACTCCCAGACCCTGAAAAAAGCCCTGTAAAATGTCAAATGCCATGCAAAGTGTCAAAAGTCATGGAAAACTCCCTGCAAAATGGCAAACGTACGTTTTACACTTCACAGGGTCTGGGACTGGCACCTGATTGCATTATGCACACACAGCTATTGTTTTGCCGCGTTTGATATTCGATCCTACCCTCGGCGCCGAATTCTGGCGGACAAAAGGAATCGAAAAATCAAATCGAACAAAAGAATTAGGATAGTTTCCCAATGCGCATGACATTACGGAGAAAACTGTTGCGCTGGACTTCAAGATGGATGGATTCAAGATTAAGGACGCAAAATGGACTTTGGTATACAGGAATTAAAAACAACGGCATGGCAATTAGAGAAGAGGATAGAAAAATTGGATAGAACAAAAGAATTCGGATCGTTGTTCAAGTTGCATTCTGAAGTACTAAGTATGGAGAATCCTGTTTTTAGGTTAAAAACGGGTATACATTTGCATACTACTTTTTCTGCCAAATGCCAAAGTCAGCTACATGTTTATCAGATCCAATAATGCAGAACACAGTTGTTAAAACGTATTTGCGTTTACCCGATAAATACCGGTACTCACTTACTCGCGTACTTTTTGAAACTACGCGACTACAGAAAACGTATTTCAAATGGTGGTGTGTCGGTGCACAAGTAAACCCGGTGCACAAGTAGCAAAAGTAGTAGAAGGGCGCCGTGGTGCGGCTTACTTTGGCGCCTTCAAAAGGCGCCATTCCATCACCAATCATGTGTATATATGATGTTTTTGGAGAGGGGGTCGCAGGAGTTCAATATATGGGGTTTTTCAAGCTTTAGAAGGAAAAAAGGGAGAAAAAGCACTAGATATATATGAAGGGTGTGCTTCTAAAAGTACCGATCTACAAATTTTTCAAATTTTAGTTAGGAACATTTTTGGGGTCCCCATAAAAATGTGCTTCAAAAATATATATAATATGTGGGGGGTGCGAAATTCAATTTTTAGATATGGGAGGTTGAAAAATGCAAAAAAATTGCAAAATACAGTTTCCAAAAATTTAAAAGTACCAATCTACAAGCTTTTTCAGCTTTTGTGTCTTTAAAAGTACCAATCTACACACTTTTTTCAAAATTGTTCTTTTAAATGTACCGATCTGCACATTATTTTTTGTGCTTCTAATAGTACCAATGTCAGATCGGCGTCAGATTGAGCAAAAACTCATTTTGTGCTTTTTTATTATGGGTAAAAGTACCGATCTACATCTTTCTGATTTTGTGCTTTAAAAGGTACCAATCTACATGATATTACCAATTTGTTCCTTTAAAATGTACTGTACTACAAAAAACACAATTCAATAAATTTTATATAGCTAGTGTTATGTGTATAAACAATGATTATACCCATGTATGTGGATACCCAACAATATTGCCAAAATACCCATACCCAAAATTCCCATACCCAATACCCATGTATGGGTATTGCAAACTCCAAACTTTCAATTGTGATTATCTCAAAATCTATTTTTTGTAGATCAGTACTTTTAGAAGCACACCCTTCATATGTAGATAGCTGGAGCGTTTGGGGGTAACCCAACCCCCCACCAATCCCCATACTGAACCCCTGCAGTGCCCATTAAGACCCAGTGCTTTATTGGGCCTCCACACGCTAGTTGACATCGCATTTCAGAGTCAACTCAGAGTCAACTAGTGTTTCAGTTGACGCAATCACTCACCACTTGACTTTTTTAAAAGAGCATACGCGTTAACCCATATTTTTGGCATTTAGCTCATGTATTTCATTGAAAAAGTCAACTGGAAAAATCCATTCTCAGAAACAAGTTGACCCTGCTTTCTACAATGCAGTTTGTGTGATTTAAAGAGTGTTATGTGATAAACCATAATTAATCTGATTTTTTGACACCTAATTATCATATATTGTGTGAAGCATAACCAAATGAAAAATTATTTTCATGTTCCATATTCAATAATTTTTTATCGTTTACATGTGTGAATGCTTGTTAATTAGATAGTTGTTTCATGTACTATAAATGTCTGTGAATTTTTCTGTAGTAATTATCATTTGTAATAAATTTTTTTGAAAGAATAAAAAATCTTTTTCTTTAAATGGAAATTTATTTTTCATCACGCAACACGGAATCATATCATAATGCCAACATAACCAAATGAAAGGCGAAAGAAACGCTAACACAGCAGTATTTTTTTTGAAAGAATCACATAACATAAAAGAAAGATATGAATTTTTCAATATTTCAAACTTCAATAATTTTAAAAAGTTTTCCTGGCAAGTTATGACAGCACTGAATGTGAAATTTGATATACTAAGACTATTGAAGCAAGTAACACAAGAAATTTCAAAAAACGGCAGCTTTTTCAATTTTTAACACCGAAATATCTAACTCTGAAAAAAATTGATGAGTTGACACTGACAGTTTACAAAAATATGTCAACTGATTCATTTCACCTAGAAATGGATCAGTTGACATAACTTTTAAATCTGACTCATTAACTCAGAAATCTTGCCAGTATACAGTATCTTTTTGTATAAAAAAAACATAATTAATTAACATAAAAAATTAAATTAAATAAGGAAAATTTAATTGAAATATAAATAAAAAAGTTATAAAAATAGGAAGAAAAAAATAATAATAAAAATTATAAAATTCATAAATAAAAAGGTATTATAATATGAAATAATAATAATAAAAATTATAAAATTCAAGTAAAAATATAAAAAAATTAGTAAAAATTAAAATGAAAACAATAAAATTTATTTAAAAAAATAAAAATAATTGAAAAATAAAAAATAGATAAAATACCCATAAAAATAAATATAATAAAACTTTAAGAAAAAAAAACAATTTAAAAAAATAGACATTAAAATATAAGTAAAAACATTTAAAACAAATAAAAAAATAAAATTAAAATAAAAATAATTTTAAAAAAAAATAATATAGCAAAAAATATAAGTGTAAAAATAAATTTAAGGATGCACATACTGCACACACAAATCAGCACTTGCAGAAATGAACAGAATCACCAAGTAGTGTCCCTTGTGATAGTAATATCTGGTGCAGCTACCTCTGCATCAACAAAATCAGAACATTAGTATTGAAAAGCATTGTTTACTGAACACATGAAGTGTAGAAAAAAATTTGAAGTTGACAAAATGTCTATGTAGCTTATGTCAATATGCGTATGCACTCATAGTATACAAAAAACGCGATGTCAACTGACTTGGAAATTTTGAACAAAAAAATTCTCACACTTTTTTGAACTGTTCCTTTGCAAAAAGTTCTTCTATGAAAGATGCGCATTATTTTTCTCTATGTGTACCTAAAATTTCGTATAAATAGAATGTAAATTGGATAAATAAAGTTACTTTTGGAAAGTCGGCGAGCGCTGAGTCAACTGCCGGAAATACGCACTTTTGCATACGTTTTTTGACGTTTTCATACGATTTTGGGTACTTGACATCGTATGCACAACACTTGTGTCAACTGAAATGAAAAAAAACGTATACTAGCGTACGCAGCGTACACTTTCAGCTCAGTTGACATTTTTGATCATGATTTTCACTTTTATTGAAACTTTTGAAACAGCCAAAAAGTCAATTCAATGAACACTGTAAATGAAAATGTCAACTGCAAATGTAAACACAGATTAGTTGACATTTACAGTTGCATGTTGTCATTTATGTTGCTTATAGTTATATTTATAGATTGAAAATGTCAACTTATATAAGTTTGAGTGTGTGTGTAAGTGGTTGGCTCCACCTCATAATTGAAAAATAGGGCCCACACAGGCTAGTTGACATCGACACCAAATGTAAAGTTCCAAACCAAACTGATCCCCATTCAAAGCTCGCTTTCAGGAATTGAAAAGCAAGCTTTGGATTGGGACAGGAAACAGTTGACATTTTCTGTCGTTGTCAAGTAGCCTGTGTGGGGCATGGTAGTGAAGTAAACAATATATAAGTTGACATTTTATAGACTAATCCATTCTTAACTCTATTGATACTTTCAGGAGAGTGGCAGCAGTGGGCAGTGTCTGAAGTGAAATGGCTTGAATGTTTTCTGGAATTAGTGGTTTTGTTTGGTATTTTGCGATGATTTTTGAGTATTTTTGAATTTTTGGAAAGATTTGAATGTGCTTGTTTTTATAATAATTTGGAAACTTTTTGTTTTGTTGTTAATAGTAAATAGATAGCAGATATGAATTCTTTGTTAGACACAAAAGTGCAACTTTTAAAGAATAACTAAATTTTGAATTTTTTTACCTTGAATTTTCAAAATAAAAATTTCAAAAAGTTGTGTCAAAAGCTGTAAATGTTTTTTGAAAATATGCAAAAATGCAACAATTAAAGTTTTCATGTTTGCTATTTTCAATCTCCAAATTGTTCAAGTTTAAAATGAATCTCCTCTTCTTTTTTTTTCTAACAAATTTTTTGATATGTAAAGATTATCTGGTTCAAAAAATTTTAAGTTGTCAGTCAACCCAAGTATTCTGTTGTTAAATTTTTATTTTATACAAATTGTGTCTGGAAACAACAGTAAATTACATGAAATATAAAGCAACATTTAAAAGGCAACAATACATCACTATCACATGAAAAAATACATCACTATCACCACTTTCATCATTAACCTTTCATGTTATCCTATTTTGGCAATTCAAAATAAAAGTACTGCAAATTGTGTATGCGTATGCAAGAAAACATGAAAAAATACATCACTATCACCACATTTCATCATTAACTTTTGAAGTTATCCAATTTTGGCAATTCAAAATGAATAAATTGTGTACGCGTATGCAAGAAATTGTATAAGTATGCAAAATCTCATACGCGTACGTTTTTTTGCGTTCGCGTATGCCAAAAAAACATACGCGTACGCAAAAAAACATACGCGTATGCTTTAGTTGACTCGGCCACTGACACAAATATCTGTACTGCCCAAATTTACTAGTTGACATTATCACTAGTGTGTACGTTGTCAACTAGAGTCAACTGAGAAAAATTTCAGTTGACTCTGAGTTGACATTTTACATGCGAAAAATGCGATGTCAACTAGCGTGTGGAGGCCCATTATGGGGGCTGTACCAAAGCACCAGGTCTACATTGGCACCAGACATTGTTACTTGTGCACCGGGTTTACTTGTGCACTGGTCCTGCGCCTTACAAACAGGGCCCCATGTATAAGGCCCGCCTGATCATAGTGCCCGCGGCATTATACACTGCGAAAAGTTCCATGCATAGTGCCCGGGCACTATGCATGGCAGAAAAAAAAATTAGCCACTCAAATCGGACTAAGTCCACAAAGGGACCGAATTTTAATATGCTGGCGCCTGTTGCATAAATATGTAACAATTTAATATGCGGCGTGTTGCGGCGCGCATCTGGTGCACGCGTCTGGTTTGGTATTTTCGTTTGATGGGACTTTCACCATGCAATTATGCATTGGCGGCGCCCTTTCTGGTATACAAAGACATCCTTGATTGAAATGCACAGTGCCCGGGCACTATGCACAGCACTTGGAAAGTGTTCGAAAAAGGACCCCACATTTGTATAGTACAAGGGGCCTTATACACGGAGAAATACGGTACTCATGAGTAAAAGTAAAAAATAAATACTTTACGTTTACTTTTACTTTCGAAAAAGTTCAGTACTTTTAACAACTCTGATGCAGAAGCACACAATAAAAATGCAATTCGTGAGTTCATGCGCACATAAACTCAATTTAGTAGGTGGGAGGCCACATTGATGTTGTCAGTATTGAAGTGTTGCAATGAACAAGTAGCTGCATTGTGCAACTTTTTAGCAGAGCGGCCACAAACACAATACGATCGCCGATGATGACTAGATGGCAGTTTCGGTGGACGGATTGGTGCATAGCACACCTGCACGATCGATAAGCGGTCGGCAAACGAGCGATGAGAAATGCACCGAGGAATGAATACTCGTGGACTTACCATAAAAAATAGCGCACCGTCTTGTTCAGCACTTCACCAAGTTCAGCACTTTCACATTCGTATTCACATTTTCAGAACATTTAGATGCAAAAGCGAACTTTGACTTTGACAAGTAGCAACAATTCGAGAAAAAAACCTTGAAAAGTTCAGTGCGCAGCACTTCTCGAAAGCACCCTAATAGCGCGGCGCTAACTTCAACTAGGGGCCAGGTACTAGGGTTCAAACGGGATCCCGATCCCGATCCCGGATCCCGTGAAATTCCGGGATTTAGCAGTCCCGATCCCGATCCCGATCCCGAAACCCCAATCCCGATCCCGAAATTCAAAAATACCAATCCCGATCCCTACCCCATATCGAAACCCCAATCCCGATCCCGATCCCGAAATTCAAAAATACCAATCCCGATCCCGATCCCGAAAACTTTCAAATCCCGATCCCGATCAAGAGAATCTCCCAAGTCCGGGATCCCGATCCCGGAAAAAATAGTGGAAATTATAAAAAGTGAAAAAATGACATTTTTGCGTGCGAAACCCCCAGCGTCCATTTTATGTCACTTTTCTGGCATCCAACAGTATTTTGAGACCTTTATGAACAACTGTGAATGCCAGAACAGTGACGGAAATCTCTATCCCCAGACCCCAATCCCGATCCCGAAAAAAATGCCAATCCCGATCCCGATCCCGTGACCCCAATCCCGATCCCGAAATCTCAAAATACCAATCCCGATCCCGAAACCCCAATCCTGATCCCGATCCCGAAATCTCAAAAAGTGAATCCCGATCCCGATCCCGAAAAGTCAATTCCGTTTGAACCCTACCAGGTACCCATGTGTATTTGTAAACACGTGTTACAATGCCATCTGCGAGGATTAGCGAATAAACCACGTTGATAAAATACGAGTACCATGTCGAGTAACGCATGGGGGGAAATTACGGCCGGCGGAATAACTCGTGAGCGGCGAAGACAGTCATAAATACGGCTTAAAATCATGGGGGAATTGCGCAGGGGCCAGCAAGGCGCACTTTACCTACGCTGGCGACTCGACGCACGGGTGCGCCGCGTGCATTCACACCAGCCGCGCAACGGCCGGTTTCAAGCACGCTACACTTTGGAATACTTCCAGCCACTGCACGACGCGCCGCAGCGTATCGCATGATACATGAGAACTTTTATCATCGCCGCGACGAAAAGCCGCCTTGTTAGCTACCGCCAAGCGCGGCCATATGCCGGCGATGTTTGATTTGAATATAATATTTGCAATTTTCGAGTACCGCTCGTCGACAATGAAATTGAGATGAACTCACGGTAAGCGCGAAAATAGTAAGGTTTTTCATGATGGTAGACAGACACCGTTTGTGCTCTTAAATACCGTAGTTTAGTTCCAATAATGATGGAAAAGCGCCAGAAAAAACGGCGCCAAGCGCCATCCGAAAACGGGGTGCCAGGCGCCATTCGAAAATTGTCTGAGTTGACTGAACCATTTAAAAGAATGTTACCTACCGTTTTATGAATGCTGTTATTTTTTCTAATAGAATGGCATAGGTAATTACGTAAATACAATGGAAGGACATAACACAGAATGGCATGTAAAACAGTTGATGCGAAAATAGAATTACGCTTTTCTATTAGAGGAAACATGGTATAGTCATGTGAACACTCATACAGCAATAGAGCAATGTAATAGTATGAGGAAAAAGTGAAGTTTATGTTTTTATTCAGATGAAATATGGTAATTTCATCATAAAGTGTGCAGTCAGCTGACATCAAAAGACTACCCTTTCCACTCAACAAAGAATTTACAAACATCACAATTTGCAAATTCTTCAGTATGGTATCGGTACAATCCTGTTAATGTTTAGTACTAAGACTATCTCAGCACACCGATCAAATCCGCACAAATAGCAGATACATCTGATGAACGGATACAACAAAATTCTTGTGCTACAGATACTTGTGCGTTATGGCATTCATTCAACGTAATTTCTACCTGCCGTTCTATTGGAGGTGCCGTTCTATTGGAGGCCGCCGTTCTATTAATTTCGTGAGTGCAAAAAAGTGCCAAAACCTGCCGTTCTATTGGAGGTATGCCGTTCTATTAGAAGAAATACGGTAACTCTGTCTATGGCCGTTTATCCCGCTTCACAGAAAAATGGTTATTCGGTGAATTTAAGGGCCCCAGCGCCTGGTATGACCAGAATGCAGGTAAAAAAGACATACCAGTAATCCTCAACAAGTCACCAGGGGCCAATAACGCAAAAAGTGAAGCGAAAAACGAAGTGAAAAGTGATGTGTAAAGCGAAGGGAAATTTTGAAGTGAAGTTTTTTGAATGGGAATTTTCAATTCCAAAACTCCCAGTAAAACACCAGTAACCGTCATCAGAAACAATGCTTTCTAGGTCAGCATCCGTCCTTTAAGTTTTCATTTTTATTTTTTATTTTTCAATTTAGCTTTTCACTTCCCTTTCCATCTCACTTTTTACCTCGCGTTGCACTTCACTTTTTGCAGAATTGACCCCAGGGTAGTATTATTGGGCCAGGCCTCCTACGCACAAACGCCCGGCGCGCACAAACGCCCGGCACGCACAAAATTGAGCCCGCCACGCACAAATGTCCGGTACGCACAAATCTGCTGCGCTGTGCGTACCGTGAATACACGTGAATACACGTGAATGCACCCAACATGCACTCAAAAACTCGGTGAGATTGGTGGCAACGTTATACTCGGCGGATATGATACTCTGCCTTCGCACTCATTTATGTCTCTTGTTGGAAGCGTGCCAAGGATGATAAAGCGTGCGATTTTTGTATAAAAGATGAGAGAAATCATTGTGTGAATAAGTATCGTTAGAGTAAATGAGTATCGTTAGAGAGATGACTTTTTTCAACTTTTCAACCTTGAAAATCGCATGGGTAAAACATCGTTGGCACGCTTCCAGCGGGAACCACGCGTGCAGGGTGTAAAGTGACTGGAGTATACAAATACATAACGACTGGCACGCACATTGTGCGGCACGCACACAGCTACAATTTTTGTGCATACCGGGCGTTTGTGCGTACCGGACTTCCATTTTGTGCGTGCCAGGCGTTTGTGCGTACAGGTGCGGAGCCGTATTATTTCATCACTTGGACAACAATGGTATTACTGGGGACGAGTTATCCAAGGGATTTTACTCAAAATTGATATTTACACTATCTTTTACATCTACCCAGGTATTTTGAAAGGCTATCTACGGAAACATTTGCCAAAAACACCACTATTTTCACCCAGTATCACAACTGTCACCGCTGCAGAACAGTAAACAAGTCACAGCGCGAACGGAAAGGCCTGCACATTTTTCTTTTTAGGTTCACTTCGCCGAACACGCGTCGAAAAAGAGAATTACTCATGCATACCGAAAGACGGATTACAAATGAGCGAATGAACATGTCGCTTGAAAAAGCGTCTCACGGTCCATGTCTTGTGTCGGTGCGGCGTGATAGCTTTCTTTACTTGAAACACCTCAAAAATTGAACAAACCAACATTATTTTAAAAATAAGGGGTCCAGTTACAAAAAAACAAAATTGAGTCAGGTAGGTTGGGAATTTCATCTAAAGAATTTGAATCAATTCCCTCTCAATTTTGACCATTTTACATTAATTTTGCAACTTTTTGAAGTGCCAAATTTTGATACTTTTGGAAGAATTCTGAAAAATAGACAGGTATTAAAAAACACAAACATACCAACCATTAAAAATTATTTTTAAGTACTTATTCACAAAGTACTTACCATTTTTAATGCTATCATGAAATTTCACATGCGAATCAACATTGGGAATTGTCTGCATTAGTTCTATTGTATTTTTAGCGACAAAACTTCCATTTCTGGGTGCTACCAGGTGTAATGAGAAGCCATGATATGTGAGTGTAGTATATAATAATATAAATACAGCCAATGTGCTGCTTCTACATAAATACTTCCACAGTGTGTCCACTTCCACGTCCATCACTCTCAATGTATTTATACCAACCACCTCTTATAACCTTATAAAAGCAGTATTCCATGCCCAACTTTACTTGGTCATGAACATTTGATGAAAGGCAATATATGTAATGAATCGACATAAAAATGGTGTATGGCTACCTATATATAACATCACAAGTAATTCCACTTTTCTAATATGCCTGCATGATCTAAATACCACACTTGACTCATAACCATAAAAACCGTTTTTCAGACAACATTTTTTAATATTTATAAAAAAAAGGTTCAAAATACTTTTTTCTTAATTTTTTGCAACTATGCAAAACATGCATTTCGTGTGAAAGCAACTGCTACCATATAAAATTAGGAACAGAGTACAGAACTTTGTAAAAAGCTCCAATCCCTGAACTTATCAGTCAGCAGACCCGTTGGACATGCATCACTTCCAGAAAATGTAACTTGGACATTCAACTGCGATTTGTGCAAAATGCACTCTTTGGACTCATTTGGTATTTATTAAAAAGTATCTAGGTATATATAATTAATAATACGTGCCACATAAATTGTTGACACATGTAAATATAGCCCACGAGAATGTGAACGAGCACGGAGTTCAAAGGGGTTATCACTCAACGTGAATCTTTCCAATGAAATCGATTCGCACGTGCATGGCAATCTTTTTGATGTATTTATTTATCTGCCCATGTGCGTGAATGATAGACATTCATCTGGTACCTCCACATTGCTACTGAACTACTCAAATTTGCGCTTGAAAAAACCCAAAGCCAACGTTCATTAACAGAGGTTCTTTTTAATGATATTGATATTCCATAGGTGAAAAATGACACTGAATGAAAATTTCACGGATATCAAACAGAAAATTGAACGGTGAAATGGAAAACAATATTTACACTCTTAATTAAAATTCTCAGAATTATATGAGCAAATAATCGACACTGACAGAAACAATTTTAACAATCGTCAAACTGTAACACATAACTTAGTGTCTATGGAAATTGTCAGCCCGCACACTAGTTGACAACTGAAACTTTCAAAGCTGATAAATCTATTATAAAGACATTTGAGTTTCCCATTATGAGAATTCCGTCAACTACTTTCGACGGACATGAAAAACGGGTCAATATGGAAAACTCACATGTGGTTGAAAACTTGAAACACACTTATTAGTTTGGGAAATATCGGTTGTCAACAAGTGTGAATGGGGACAATGTGTCTCACAGGAAATATTTAACAATTTGCGAAGAATATAAAACGTTTATTTAGCACGACTAGACTAGAAAGTGGCACCATGAGCGCATGACTATTTAATTTCAACCTAAAACAATCAATGGGGAAATAAATGGACAACGCCACGTGTAGCCCAGACATCTTAGAAAGTAAATAGGTCCTAAAAGTGACAAAAGCGTAGATGGAGGTGCCAGATTGGAATAGTAAATATTCTGAAACATACAATGCCAACCCCGGTACAGAAATATTAAGAAACTGTCGCAGCTGCGATCCATTCGCTAATGTACGGCCGAAAATTTTGAGGATGACAGATCAACTTCTAACGCGTTTAGGTTCACCGAAATTTTGGAGTCTGCAGTTCGAAAATAATTCATTCTGGAAACTCAGATGTGTTTGGCACGTATTTATCAGTTCCCGAGATTTCCGTCCGTAAATAAGAGTTCAGGAGACACATTTATGCTCGGCGGTAAAACATTGAAAAAATGCGGTATGGCGTTGCAGAAATAGTACCCAAAAAGCCAAGCCAACTAAATAAGACTATTACTATAATTGCGAACACGAAATGCACTATTTTTCACGAATCAACGCCACACCGCAGAAAGTGCAAAAATAAGAAAAATATTATCACAACTCGAACACGTCAAACGAAACGCAATAAACACGTTCCCAATGATGAGTAAGTCCTTGTGACAGTCCCCCTCAAGCGCAGCGTGCGAACAAATGTTCATTTGGTTCAAAACAACAAAAGCAGCGCACTGCATTCCACCAGAGAAGTGCACTGCACCCGAGTGGAACCCAAACAGACGTCTGGAGCCAATTTCACATTTTGTCAATGACAAAACAAGTGGCGAGTGGTAAGAGTGTATAAAGAATCGAAGAAAAATTCAATTACAGTAGCTGCAAGATGGAAATTTGTTTGATATATGACATGAAATTTTGTTTCGCCTTTTGAGGTGACAAAAAGGTCTCTGAATCAAATCCCAATGGAAATACATGCTGTTTGGGGTTACCTATGCAACTCACATAGCACTACGAGTTGTGTAGTACATTCCACACACATACATAAATAGAAAGGAAGACCACTTGCCAAGCTATTCCCCTACGTAAAAATGAACACATATATATACATACCTACATATGTACATAGCTATGTATGTATTTACACATAAATAAAAACAATACATAAATACTACTGGCTCATTCACTCACTGTCCACGTCATTTCAAACAGCTGCCCAATTCACGATTTTAGTGCCAGAGTAACACTATTAGCTTCTAAGAAATAGAGTAGTTATAAAAACACCAGTGAGAGCACGACGAACCAATAAAATGCCGTTGCATAAGTCGTAGACTACAGTCTAGGGTTCAAACGGGGTCCCGATCCCAAATCCCGAAAAATTTAGGGTTTTTGTGGTCCGATCCCGATCCCGAAATCTAAAAAATGAATCCCGAAACCCCAATCCCGATCCGCCACAGCGTGGCGCCTTTTGAATGATGTCAGTGCCATGACGCCATTCTGTCACCACGTAGTTAAATTTGAGGGTGCTACATACTACATACAGTCAATATTACAGTCTGTATCCCTATACATACACAGGTGGCAATATCACAGTCTGTTACCCTATACATACACACATGCGCTCATGCCAGTCAAGTAGGTGCGCTATACATACATGCGGGCCGTGTTGCAACATTCTGAGGACACTCTCAGATAGTTTTTCACGGCAACAAAATTGTAAATACATACCGTATTTCCTCGAAATACCCCCTCAAAATGGGGTTACGCTGCATACATTACAGGCAACAATTTAGTATACTCGGCAGACATGATACTCTGCCCTCGCACTCATTTATGTCTCGCGTTGGAAGCGTGCCAACGATGATGAGCATGCGATTTTCATGTAAAAGATGAGAAAATCAATGTTGTGAATGAGTTAACGTATAGCGTTATAACAGCGATGACTTTTTTCAACTTTTTTTATGAAAATCGCATGCGTAAAAAATCGTTGGCACGCTTCCAGTGGGAACCACGCGTGCAGGGTGTAAAGTAGCTGGAGTATACTGGGATTTCAAAAACTTTCTGGTGAAATAATAACCTCTCCCCTCGTTTAACCTTCCCTCTAGAAATTTCCACTCTGAAAAAATAAACCCCTGGAGGGTAATTCAAGGAAATACAGTAGATATAAAAACTTAGTTCACATTGAGTTCAATTTTTTGGAAGTTTATTTGAACCTTCAAACATCTTATTGTGAATGCTCAAATTCAATTTCACAATCCATTAAAACAATGCACCTGACGATTTGCTCTGCATGCATTTGCCCAACGGAGTAAACTCAGCAGACGTGAAACTCTACAAAGTTGTTAGACTCAATTCCTGCGCATGGAATGTTGCAGCACTGCCCACATGTATGTATAGTGCACGTCCTTGAGTGGTAAGAGCGCATGTGTGTATGTATAGGGTAACAGACTGTGATATTGCCACCGTGTATGTATAGGGATACAGACTGTAATATTGGCAGTATGTAATATTGGATTCAGCCGTTAAATTTGTAGGTTACCCCAAGGTAAACAAGCAGCACCCTCAATTACAAATACTGGACGTCCCTGATGTCAAAATATTTTGACAAAAAATCCCGATGTTATTAGCGAGACCCTAATCCAGATCCCGAAAAATGCCAACCCCGGTCCCGATCCCGAAATCTCAAAAAACCGATCCCGATCCCCAAACTCGGAAAACCAATCCCGATCCCGTTTGAACTCTACTACAGCCAGAATAAAAAGTGTATCGAATCAATGGGCAAAAAGCGACAAAAAGTTGGCCCCTTTCTACGTGCACCGCGGGACGGTACGACACGAATGGACGCACCGGCCGGGCGCGTTGGGGGAGTAGACGGCCATTTTGCAGCTGGCACATGGAAATTCTCATCAGGCTACACGGCGGCGCCATCGGCTCATGCTCATGCATCTGGGGCAGCGGCGCCCGGCATTCGCTAACATAGCTTATGCATGTGCGCGGCGGCGACCGCCGGCCGCGCGAGCACACGTAAATACATTACAAATAACTGTGCAACTGTAACTAGCGTACCATGCATAAAATGCTGTCGCGGTCGCCGCGCGCCGCCTTCGGAGCTAATGACCGTTTCGAAAATACATTATTTACCCCCGTTTTAACATTTCGATACAATTGCAATAATTGCGGTTGCAGTTTTGCCGTTGTTATGCCACGCATCGGGACAAAAAGATTACGCTGAACTATGTAATTGAAAAGGAAATAGAACAACTCCTACGGCCAGAGTAATTTGTTTAGTAAATGAAAGTGACATGTTCAATACTCGCGGCTGCTTGTATCACTTTTCCCCGGCTCGCGACATGTCAAATAGCATTGCGCTTCATTCGCGAGCGAGCGGAAACATTCTTGAAAAATATTCTGGAGGAAACTGTCACAGAGAGTTTAAAGACACTATCATTGGGAACATTGGCATCCGCAGCCCACATTTGGGCGGGAATAAACATCTGTGAAAGAGACAATTCACGGGAACACCGGAATCAAATAAGAAGAAATAAGTAATGAATCTTTTGCATGAAAATTCAAAATCAATGGCACACAGCACTAATGAGCGTATTATGACGAATTTGGACATTTTTCAATTCGGTAATGCCACGAGAAAATATAATATATTACCATAATTACACCTGAGCTGCAGATCTGGGCCCTCCGTTCACATTGGCACCGTTGCCGAACTGATTGTGCATTTTGGCGCGCGCCATGGCAGTGGCCGCGTGGTGCGCCGCTGCGCCGGGCCGGCCAGGCACGCTCTGCACCACCAAAACTGGCCTTTTCACGGCGCCGGCGTCCTTGGCACTGTGCCCGGGCGTTTGCGTGGCCAGCGGCGTCCTCGCTCTATTCACAATCTGCGTGCGTCCGGCGGCGCGGCCGCCGACCCGCTGCTGCAGTTGCGCCGTGGGCGACGAGCGGCGGCCGTGCAGCTGCGACGCGGCGGCGGGACGCGGCCGCGGCAGCGACGTGGACCGACGCGGCTTGACTTGAACGCTGGACTGCTCGCCGCTCGGCCCCGCCGCCGTCACACCAGGTGAACCATCTGCGAGTGGGCGGAGTTTATGTGTGTGTTCCCGTCAACGCTGTATCTGTCCACTGCAAAAATGTTATTGGGCAAATCGTTGTTGGTGTTGAAAAATATCGATTGATCGGTATCAATAAGAATACACAATGAGAGATAGTAAATATATACTGGTGGTGAAAAAGCGAAAGGACAATGTGCCTACACACACTAATTGATGTAAGTTGTCAATAGAAATTTCAATTAAATGTGTAAAAATAACTTTTTAATCACTCAAGAAATTCTGTTTCATAAAAAATTCTTAACTCATTTGGATGGATCCACATTTAACGCCGGGTCCACTAGTGTGCGTAGGACCAATACAACAAGAACATGTAATTGCGCACGAAAAGAACTGGAAAACTATCGATGGCACGTTGTCGATACGGACAAACAAGGCAATGCAGGGGAAAAAATCGTGATGCACCACAAACAAACTGTTAACATAAATATAAAGCACAGCAAGCGGGAAGCACTTACTCATTACTCGTATGGCGGCTCTATTAGCCGGCTGGACTATGACACCATGCGGTCGCCCATTGGGCAACGTGCCAAAATTGGTATTGTATAAATGTGGAGCTCCATATATATCCTCCACATAGTCGCCATCCGCTGTCAAATGTCCGGCGACCTCTAAATCAGCGACATTTTCCTGCTGCTCGAACATCTCAATGGTGCCGCTCAGCGACGCGATCACCGCGTCCAGTTCCGACATTTCTCCCGCTTCCTACATTTTTTCATCGTAGAAGTGACGAAAACACGGCGACAAAATGGCTAGCATCTAGACACGGATACAGTCACGTGACAGCGTCGCACAGACACCAATGACAAAACGTGATGCTCAAATGATCAACTCTTACGCTGCATGCACCATGTAACGGTAAAGGAATCGTTGCTACGCACACTAGTTTACTAACTGAAGTAAACTCAAACTGGGTGCTCATGAATCAGCTTTGAATGTATTTGAGTTTACCAGAATGAGTTATTTTAAATCTTCGTCAACTGTAGTTGACAGACACCTCATTCTGGTAAACTCAAATAAGTGCAAGGCTGATTTAGGAGTTTACCAAAATCTGAACTTTACTGGCAGTAAACTAGTGTGTAAAGCGCCATTAGGTAAATGGATATGAAAAAATGCTAGGCGAGACGTGAAAATTACACAACTTACGTGCGCTTGCGGTGCGGCACCGCTTTGATTGCCCCGCCTTTTCGAGGTGCCTTGACCGGTACTCGGTTTCTGCGGCGCCTTGTGTCCACTGCTCGCATTGGGAGAGTTCACGCTGCACACCGTATCCGTACTGCTCGTGCTGGCTGTATTGTGGTAATGATGGGGAATTATAGATTTCAACAATTCGAAAAAAGAGTACGCAATTTCGAC
This sequence comes from Sphaerolaimus hirsutus, assembly GCA_964036195.1. Taxonomy (NCBI): domain Eukaryota; kingdom Metazoa; phylum Nematoda; class Chromadorea; order Monhysterida; family Sphaerolaimidae; genus Sphaerolaimus; species Sphaerolaimus hirsutus. The sequence continues at coordinate 16,769,415 of OZ038457.1, forward strand.
GACGTAGGCTCGCTATTCATCTGAACCCGCTACTCATCTACACCCGGCACTCACCTAGATCTACCTACTACTCATTGCAGATTGCACGTCTGTAGCCGTCGTGCATTCCGAGGAGTGTAGATGAGCACCGGGACTAGATGAGTAGCGGGTTCAGATGAGTACCAGTGCAGACTCATTTCGACAATGTCACCAACTCTGAGTGGGGAACAATCTGAGCGGCCTGGCGCCGGCGCTGCTGGGACGCGCCGCGCCGGTCGAAGCAGCAGATGCGGTGGACGCGTAGCTGGCGGCGGGCAACGGCAGCGCGCTGGAAGACATCGGCCGCGACGCAGCCGACATCGCCGGCGGCTGTTGCGGCGTCGGCGCCGATCTCGTCGCCGTGCGGCGGGGAGAATCTGAGCGCGCACAAACCGAGACCGATTTACGTGTCATTTGACTGAAGTTGCTACAGTGTTGTAGTATCGCTCGGAGCTTTTTCAAAGTGGCTTTTTAAAATAGAAAACAGGTTACATGATAAAAACCTAGCTGTTGAAGAACCAATAAAAGTATCAGTAAATACCGGTAAATCGAGTAAATTCTCAGAAAATCACCCATATTTTCAAACGCTAACCATAAACCTTTACCACAGAACGTTGGCCACGCTGAGTTCACCCTCCCAACAAACCAAAGACATCAAAAGAAAACACCGAGCAAAACTGACACTGCACAATCTCCTCCTCTGAATCGCCAATTCTATAGTCACCATAATCGCCCATGACCATCCTATGGCTCATGGACTGGCTGCGGTTCTGCGTCCACTGAGGCCCCGCCTGCCTGTTGTTGTACTGCTGGGAGCAGTCCCAGACCCTGTAAAATGTCAAATGTCATGCAAAGTGTCAAAAGTCATGTAAAATGCCCTGCAAAATGGCAACTCGGTTGCCATTTTGCAGGGCATTTTACATGACTTTTGACACTTTGCATGACATTTTACGTTTTACAGGGTCTGGGACTGGCACCTGAAAGTGCTGCGCGTCGGAGTCGAGCATGCGGCCGCTGGGGCTCGTGCCGCCCGACCGTGGCGGACTGATCGCGCCCGAATTGGGGCCGATCAACGGCGTCGGCGGCATTTCGCTGTTGGGCGAACTGAGCGACGTGGCGTATTTTGTTTAATTTAATTTACTTAAATTAAAGTTATTTTAATATAATATTCAAATACAAAAAAATTTGCACTTAAAAGTCGTTTACGCGGCCCCGTGTGCCAAAGAATAAAAAATAAGAGAGAAAGTTCAATAATTCCGGAATGAACTTCCATATCTGCTACCGACAAGTGAGATTCGTTGTCAAATGCTTATAAGTCTTGAACTGCATGCTCAAATAATCTGCAAAGCGGCATGCTTGTACTCTTCTTGACTAGTGAGCACACTTTACTGCCTATTCTTGCAGATATGGAACTTTGATTCGGAATTATGGAACTTTTTCACTTAATTTCATTTAATAAACGCTGTAAACACTTATACAAACTTCCACACATCACCCTACTTTACACCAGACAATGTCGCATAACCAAAAAACACAATCGAGCAAATGTAATCTCCAACCACCAAAACCGACCCAGGTCCAAACGGAGACTGCCGCCCCAGCGGGCTACCCGCCCCGGATCCGAGACTCATGGATCTAGCCGCCTGTCCCGGCCGCGGCGCCGAATGCCCCATACTGTAATACTGGTAGGGGGACATCGCCACGCCGGTCTCGGACGCGTCGCCGTAGCGCGACGCGCTTTGCTGAGAAGTGACAATGGGTTTAGGAAGATTGGCAGACGATGAGGAAAACGTTTGAGGAAAGTTTACCGTATTTATGCGAAATACCCCCCCCCCTCGAAATGGACACTATGAATTTATAACACCCCCCCCCCCCCGAAGTTCCCTCGGTCCGGAATGATGTAATTTACATCACGTACATGATGTGTTTATTGCTGCCAGTTTGCATCGCAGCTACACATTTTCTAGTTTGTGTAGCGATGCACGTTGTTATGTCCAAACGTATACCATATTTGGACACATCTATCACTAGTTTTGGATACTGAAAGCATAAACTATAAACTTAACTACTATAAATTTCACGAAAATTTCCGACGAAAAAATACCCCCCCCCCCTCAACATTTGCACTATAAAAATAAACCGAAAAAATTCGAAAGAAAAAATACGGTACCTGTTGATGCTGCCTCGCTTTGGCCAGGATATTCTGTCGAATCAAGTTCAAGTCCTCCTCCTGCGTGTGGACGATCTCACGCAGCGAGTTGTTCTCTTGTCGTTCGCGGTCGAGCGCGCGCCGGGTGTCGTGCAGTCGCTGCACAGCGGCAGACTCTTTGGACAGCGAATCGTCCAGCTGCCGCCGCAGGTGCTCCAGCGTGGATTGAAGCTCCGCCTCTGCGAGTGAGTTTTTTGGGGTGAATATGTTGTGGTGGTGTCTCACGATGTCAAAACTCCTGGAAAAAGGAAAGTTTTTTTTGCTTACTTTACGAACTTTTTTGCACCAAAGTTTTGTTCTGCCGCTGTGTTTTGCATTGTATTTTTGTATTTTCGGACAAAAATACCGTAAAAAAATTCGAAAACGTCCAGAAAAAATCCGATTTTTCCGAAAAAAATCCGTGTTTTAGAAGTGAAATAAGAATAAAAAAAAGTTTTTGATATTTTGTTTGCCGTCGTTAATGGTGTCGAAAAATAGCTACGAAGAAAGTACACCCAAACCCACGAATGCCGGGGGTGGAAGGTGGTCGGTGTGTCGCTCGCTCCTCAGCCAAGCGCACCAGAAGCTGCTTGCGTTCTTGCAGAAGATATAGCACCTACAAAAGAGGCGCGATTTAAAGCTCACTACAGCGGAAATTCAACTTTAAAGTGCAGATCTAACCATAGCTTTGTGTCTTTCCTTCTCATCGAGCAACAACTTTTTCTGCTGATCAAGCTCCTGCTGTAACTTTATTATCTCCGCCTTGGAGCCTTCCATCTGCGTCAAAAAACGAATTAGATACAGATACACGTAATTTTTATAGCGAAATAACAATTACAAAAATAACGAGCTGTTACTGGGGGCTTTTCCCATTTTTTCGAAAATCTTTTTTCTTACTTCGATACCCTGAAAAGGCCTACACATTAAAACACCGTGAACCTTCCCCAAAAAAACTTTTCAGCCATCTATCCCTCCGGAGGAGCGATTTGTAAATATCTATCGAACCCCCACAAAGGTAAAAAAAATGGAGATCCCTGCTTCACTAGTGGTAAACACGGCGGACATGAAACTCTACAATGTTAGTGGACTTAATTCCCAATACTTATGTCTCACGTTCAAGTTTGGACGGATGATTCTCACTCAGTTCATGGTCGATATTACTTTTGTGCGACCATGTGATGTGAGAACAAAACGTTTTTGCATTTTCGGCTCAATGACACAGTTGAAATCGAACCGGGATGTTAGATACATATGCGAAAGGTGCCAAAATAACACGTATGTATCCTAACCCACAGGCAGAAAGAGATGTACAGATAAAGTCGTGTAAACGTAAAAATTATCATTGCGAAACGAGTGAAATCACCTTCGTTTTAACACAACATGAACTATTCAAACATTATAACCATAGGATATATCAATTGTTATCTAATTTCTAGCAGGGGTATCTTGAATTTTGACCCTCCGAGTGGTTGGATAGATAGCAAATCGCTCCTCCGGAGGGATAGATAGCTGAAAAATTTTCTGGGGGGGGGTTGGGGGGGGGGGGTTTGGGGGGGGGGTTGTGGTGGTTCGATATATAGGCTTTATCGGGGCATAGAAGGAAGAAAAGGGAGAAAAATCGCTAAAAGTACGTGTAAAATAGCTCAAAATGGGTATACAAGAGCATATAGTACTTAAAAAGCTGAAAATAGGCAGTTAGACACATGAACTAGTGATTTTGGAGGTGAAAATCTATATATAGGTATGAAAAATAGCGATTGGGAGCGAAAATTGGGGTATAGTTTTTTTTAGTCACATGCACCATTTACTTACACCACGTTGCTTTTTACTGCTTTTATCACAACCCACAGTAGCGGTTCCAACCGGAATTTTAGTGAAGTGAACCACAAAAAAAATTCACCTCCCCCCTTAGTCTCTCCCTCTCGCCTTCGAGCGCGGCGCACACGTCGTCCCCCTGGGCCGCGTCCGCCTTCGACCTGGCCGACATGGCCTCCAACTCGCGCAGGGCGCGCGCGTGCCGCCGCTCCGCCGCGTATAGAACCTGCGCGGGGTTGACGTTTGTAAGTATTTAAGTGGGTTGATTTGTGCGGTTTGGTGACTGACATGTTACGTTGGTGGTGGATACGTTCGTTGTTGATCAAATACACTAATTTGTTCGCGTCCGGAAATAAGATTGGGCCCAAATACACTAGTTGACATCGCAAATTGGTGTCAACTGAATGTCAACTAAATAACACAGAAAAAATTTATAGAAGCAACACACTTAACAGAAACAATGCAAATTCACATGCTCTATCACACAGCAAAGTTGACATCATATAATTAACCAAACCTTTGTTGAATTTAGTTGACACAAATTGACATGTCAACTAGTGTGTGGCCAATTGAACCAGCGCTAGGCAGCTTTTGAGAACTTTTGTCTGAAGAAACAAAATTTTCTTAGCGGCTACGTGTGAAAAATTGGTAAACAGAAACAAGTCCCCACACCGATGAACAAATGGGAATTGACCTCTACTATGTCCAACAAAAATTTATGAAAACCATCAGAAAAAAACAAGACCACATGTTTCCACCCCCGCACACCAGCTTCAAAACACCGAATCAAAACACCTGACCGCCCAGACAAAGCCTACACTTGTACGTATTATGTATTTAGTTTAGTCGACAGGTTTTTTTACAAATCATGTCGACAAGAGCAGCCATTTCAAAGACAACTAGCCGATCCCAGACCCAGCTGTGCTAATAGCACAATTGCGGTTGCAGCGGTCAATTAACATTCTATCCAGTCAGTACCGACACGCACAGCTGACTACGTGAATGTTAACGCGTGTTAAACATTATCGCGAATTATTTATGCTCGCAAGATACTCATTTGTAAAATTCCATGGCGCCGGTGCCAATTTTAACGCCGCAAAAAACACGAGAGCGATCACCGCCGAGCAATTTCAAGGTCCATTTCGACCGTATACTAGGCGGACAGCACACCTAGTATGGAAACCTACCATAATTTAATGAATAAAATCTTGTGATAAATTACGAATTCAATTATTCCATAGTAAAAATAAAATAAAATGAAAAAACTGCCTAGTTTTTGGTCCATTATTCAGATGGGTTATGGTAGGTTTTCATACTAAGTGTGATGTTCGCCGAGTATACCTATTTTATTATTCCGACTGCATATCGCATTCCCACTCGCAAACGCATGCGGCTTTAATAGAGCTAATCCGGGGTGGAACAAATCCGCGCCGCCACTTTGTCAATACACAAAATAAATAAACCGATTTCGAGGGGATTATTGAATTGCGTAGACAGGTCGAGAATATCGCACAAAATTATTTTTATTTGCATTATTGTGAGCAAGGAAGAAGAAAGCAGCACCTTTGTAAATATAAATACTTAGACACTCAATGAAAGAAATGAATAAAAAAACTACCGCATTTGTTGTCAACTACAAAAACTATCAGAATAGCCAATAACCGACACCTTTTACCACGGTTATCTAAAATGTGACTTAGCGCTTATTCGTGTGAATAGAACTTAAATATCTCTGAGAAAAGCCTTAAATTTCTCTCTAAAATATAAATATAAATGCCGTATTTCAGGTATATTTTCTTGTATGTTTCAAAATCTTTCAAAAAGTATACCTAATCCAATCTCTCTGGAATACCCTGGGAAAATATAGATAGTTTTCATATTTTCAATATAAATACCCCAGAAATTTTTTCAATGCTAGTCTCAGTTGACAGCAAAACCGCAGTTGGCATCAAAGTTTGGAACCGCTATGACCTTGTACGGACTGAGAACACACCGACAAAAAAACTATCGCCGCATGCAAGAATGCGTACTCTTTCAGTGTAAAAATTTCGTGTTCTAAACCAGCAGTGTTGTGTAAACCGAAAACAAAAATGTTGTGACTGAACCAGAACTAGTACAAAACCAAAGGGCCTATTCTGCATTGCAGGAAAATTACTACACAGTCAGCAAGAACACGTTCGTGCAGAGGGGCCGGAGTTATTTAAAAACATGTTTGACATGACATTTGACATTTATTCAAAATGCCCACCTCGCCATTCAACATGAAAACGTGAAACGTTAAAAATACGATCGTCCGAAGCAAAGTGAGCAGCTTTTTACCCAACGGCAACCCACAAAAACAACCCTTCCGCGCCCCAAACAGACCTTCTTAGCGCGCTGATGCGCCCGCCTCTGCACGTCGATGAGCGCGTCCAAGTGCTTCAGCTGGCTGTGGCACATGGCGGCCACTTCCGCCTCGTCGATGGGCTGGTCGTCGGCCAGGCTGTCGCGCTGCAGCGCCGCCCACGGATCGGTGGCCGGGCCGGAGCCGCCCAGCTTGCCGTAGCGCGCCGGCGCTAGTAGGTATTTGGCTCGCTCGCTCTGTGAGAGGATTTATTACTAAATGTTGACAATTGATACTTATTTGATAATGATTAAGTTGTCACGTCACATTTGTGCAGGATTGTGTGATACGAAAAGCGATTTGGGGAAGTTTGCTGTTTGGAGAAACATATTCATTCATTATCACCCGGGGAAAACGCACTTTCAGAGTTGCAATGGCAACATCTCTGGCTTGCAACTCTCCTTCTAAATAGCTGAGCAATCTAAGCAAATCGACACGAGACAGTCCATCAGTACGGGTGCTGCCGCCGCCAGACGATTGTTGTGACGATGTTCGCTGAAAATGGCAATGAGCCAAGATAAAATCGAAATGCATATTTTAAAATGCAAATTTTTTAGGGCAACATACTAACAAAAAACAACTAGAAAACAGTAGTTCCCAATTTTCGTTCGACAATAAATACCATGGAGCCATCTGCCAAGTACCAACACCTGATGTACCAACAGTATACAGGATACTGATAAGGACACAAAAAAGGTCCACAAGCCCCGCCCATGGCTTGTGTTTCGCTGTAGCGTATAAGTCACCATAACGCCCCATACAAAAAACCTTGGCAAAAAAACTTTTGAACAAAATCCTACAAGCAGTCACCACTTCCACCCAACTTACAGTCAACTGGTTTCCAGCGAGTTTAATCGTCGCGTCATTAGCCGTGCCAGCGGCACAATTCCCCTCATCTCTACTTGGGCCGCGCAGCGGAGTTCTAGCGGCGGCGCTGGCGCGCGGACCTTTGCTGCCGCCCGGCTGCTGGCTGCTCATTTTTTTGCCGCGCAGAACACTCAGTTGGAGATTGATAATTTAATCGACCGGACTAGAACGCATGTGAATGAGGGAGGTAATTTGTGTGGCGGGGTAAATACGTAATGATGCGGTGGACTAATTGCGATATTAATTGAATGTGAGTGATCGAAAATAGCGCGGGAATGGACAACGGATCGGCTGATGCACGCGGGAGCACTTTACGTTTTATTCTCACTTTTTTTATTTTTAGACAGCCGTGACTAGGCGCTTCATGACACCATGCTACTACGTTGCTACACCGAGAATTTTTATGCATGTTCCGATAAAAAACTTTTATTTACCGCAGAATGTCGCAGCCGTCAATTCAGATCTTCTTTGGTAGCGCTGCAACCCACGTTTTGTGATAGATGTCTGATGAAATAAATGTCTTGGAAAGTAATCTGATGGATCGGGCATGTATGCGAAATTGGCTCACGACCAGGATTGTATTGGATACAATAAAATATTGACAAATGAGAGTGAAAGACGCAGAAATTACGTCCGCATAACCGATAACGGCCGTGGAATACAATAAAGCAACCGGAAAAAGCCGCTTATGGCACTAGTTGATACATGTATGTGATGTATGTTTACTAATGCGTGTATCCAAACGGCCGTTTTGGCTAGCTGCCAACTACACATAAGGGGTATCCCGAATCTGATCCACATGTTCAATTCACATTCGTATGGCCGGAATGTGACCAACACGAAAAAACGTAATTACCCACTCTGAGAAATTACTTTTGTGGATAAACGTTTCCGCGTAATATTTTCGTACCGAACTGATGAAGTAGTCATTTTGTATCACTTTTTATTAAATTGAACTGAAGTTTGATGGCGCCTATTAATGTTAATATTTATCGAACCATAACAATTTTGATGTTACAATCTGCGGGACCTCTGTGATGCATTCGTCAAGATATGGTATCGCTGGTACGAATGGAACTACGACTGCGTAAAAAAGTTTTTTTTTCGGATTGAGTTTCTGCGCTGCGGCGAAGTCGTACCGAGTAAACCTGTGTAAACATATTTATCAGCCAGCAGAACCGAATGTGCGTGCATCCCCGTCGGCTACTCACCCGGTCCTGTTTCTTCTTTTCATTTTTTAGAAATTCCGTGCCATTCAGCACAAATGCACAACTTTGATACAAATGTTTGTTCTGTTTTTCAATACAACTTTTCGTGATTCAATTCATCGGCATTCTTTTTGCGACCTTTTTTGATAATGTGCCAAAATATCGAAAGGGATTATTGATTTGGATACGGTTTGTACTTAGCACTTATTTGGTTTGGATATGCTTTACATACAAATTTTCTGCCGGGGGTTCAGCCCGATCCCCACTCAAAATTCTGGATATACCCTTGTGATATGATTCAAAATTTGACGGTTATCCAAATTTGTAGCTGTGGACATCCGCGTTCGGTGGACATCTACGGTTTTGTGCTGCATCCGAATGGTGTTGCAAAGCTGACGCCAGTGTAACCATCTCCATTTTGCTGCAACGGCAGGGTGCTCGCCAAACCAATATCTACTGTTACGATTGTCGTTTTTGTTGTTACAAACAACATTTTGTGGCCGGGGTTGGGGAAAAAGACAGTAGAGGGGTGGATAATTCAGCCGCAAAGCGCAGATTTCTTGAGGCAATAGTAGAGTGTAGATGTCCACAGAATACTGCCCAGGGTTTATTCGCCAGTTTACCACTAAAAATACACCAAAATCTATGAAAACAATGTCATTGTCCCCCATTGTCAATTGGCATGTGAAATTGAGCACTTGCCTGCAAATAATTTCAAAATACGTAGTAATAAGTGAAATTTCAGCTGCTATAAAAAAAAGGTTTCGATGCTCGTGTTTTTTCTCAAAAAATATAGTTAATAAAGCAACGACCATCCTACCCTTGACAATCTGCTATCACTCTTGAAGCTCAGTAACATGTGCGATTTCATCACTTGATTACCGGGGATCCTTATACTACACCCAGACCCGTGATAGGGTGGGTCTTAAAATATGTAAACTGCCTCGGGCATGCAAACTTTGCATCTCAAAAACTCAATATTTCTCGACCGATTTTGTTTGTTTATAATGATCATAAATGGTTGGAGAGTTCATTTTTAGGTCAAATTGGCGATATACAATTTGTCATATATATAGGGTTGGCCGATGTTTTTTTAAACGTTTTTTTTATTAAAAAAACGTTGTTTTTTTATAAAAAAAACATCGGCCGAAATTTTTAGTACTAAGCACCAGGTATTGTGCAAAATCTTTGCGCTCAAGCGCGCAATTTCACACACAAATTGACATTTGTGGTTGTTTTCATTGGTTTTGTGGCATTTTGAGTATCAAAGTATCCATTTCTATGTGCTACCATAGGTTTATAAGCCGTCATATGTCGCTGTAGTATATTATATTGAGATAATGTGCTTCCATGTACCCTCACAGTGTGTAAATTCACTCCCAATATAACAACCTCCTTTTATAACCTTATTTGATCACTATTCCACTATGCCAAACTTCACCTGAAGTCACGAACGTTCGACTATAAGGCGATATACGAATATGTCAACAAAAAATGGATATTTTTGACACAAATCACCACTTATAATGCTATCCCATGGCTCCACAGCCATTATATGGTCATATTTAACATCACAGAGTATTTCCACTGTCTGATATACCTATATATGTTGACACTAGGTCATATCTGGGAGCTTTTTTTATAAAAAAAACGTGTTTTTTTAAAACGTTGTTTTTTTAAAAAAACATCGAGTTAAAAAAACGTTTTTTCCAACCCTAGTCATATATCGTTTTTTTCACAATTTCGGGATGGCAAATTTCTATAAATTTTCTTTGAACACGTTATTTTATACCCTTGATCGAGAGAAACACAGCACTGAAAGAATAAGATCGATATCTCTTTCCAATCAAAGATATGCAAAGTACCTCAGGCAAAATTTCTGCTATTCTTTCCGTTTTAATGCGAAGTTTGTTTTCCATTTTTGGGCCATTCTTTTTTACGTTTTCTGGTAAGCGCCAATAAGGGATATCTGGCTGGTGCAAAATTGTTTCAGTAATATTATTTTTACATTCTACCATTGCCAGGCCCGATTTTCCATCTGCCATTAAACAATATTCCGCCATTTTTATCGATAACAGATTTTAATTCTGAGTGCGGACTGCATTCCGCACACATTCAACTCTATTCACCTTGGTTTACTTGCTGCCATCAATATGATTATTTATCGATACCTTTCTGTCGGCGTGTATGTATAACCTGTCCAGGTACTCATAAATACTGTATTATATCTATATATTTATATCTGATACTTCATTTTTTACGGAGATAAGGTGACCTTGATTTGATCAGTCTTCTTGAGGAATGTAAAATATCAGTACGCCTGCGCAGCGTTTGGTATTATTCCTTTTTCAAATTGCGTATCTTATATAATGTAGTGTTGCATATCCAAAATGGCTCCACACACGCTAGTTGACATCGACACCAAATGTCAACTGGTTCCGTTCCTAATTTGAAGATTACGTTTGAACGTCGTTCGTTCACTCGTCAGCAAGCTTTGAATCGGGATCGGCACCAGTTGACATTTGGTGTCGATGTCAACTAGCGTGCGTGGGCCCAATGTGGCGAGATCGTAACTCCTGGACTATCTTACTAAATGATAACTGAAGGTTCTCTGTCTCATGGGATATGCAATGATACCATTCGATTCGCATAGAAAATGTGCCCGCCCCCTATCATAGTCCTACTTTAAGTATTTACTTATGTATTAGTGTCTGTGTGATGTGTTGGCAATGCGGTGGCGCCATGTGTGCACTGCCTGTCGATGTGAACACGAAAAGAGCCGTACTTAATATGTTTGCGTGGAACTGCAGTGTGTACTGTTATGGACGGACGTGGAAATATAGTGTACTGGTACGCATTTCACATTTGTGCTGCATAGAATTTTACTTCTCTAAAATCTGTTGCACATCCATATGTTTGTTGTGTTCAACTATTTACAATTTTACACTTGTAAATCCCAAAAATATAGATTTTTTTTGCACAAAATCAATGTTATGCCGCCGGGTGCGCATCTGTCAAATCGACAAGCCAAGCCGCGTCCAAATGTGCAGCTCGGGTAAATGCGGCGAAAATGTCTGAAGTGTGGCCGACGCGCGCGCCGCCAGTCTCTATTTCTACCTGTGTGTGTGCAGATTGACTTTGCGCGGCACTATTTCCACCCCGGCCCGGCCATCTTTGCAGTGTGCGCGGCCTTGCGTGTGCCATAACGTGCCGTTGAATTGAATTGCACTGTGCACTTGGGCGCTGGGGCGCCGGCCACTCGCCGCCCCCGCGCCCGATCGCCCGTAGTTGTTAGAACGTATTTACTTTTACTCGATAAATACGGATACTTGAGTACTGAATGAGTATTTTTACGTTTCCTGTGAAGAATTTAGTGTACTCGCTTTTACGTGTACCTTTTAACAGTACTTGAGTACAGAAAACGTATTTCTGATAGGCCTTTTTACAGGTTTTTCAAGTCATGGAAGGAAGAAAAGGGTGAAAAATAGCTAAAAGGTACAAGAAAGGCTCATGAGTAAAAGTAAAAAAAGTTTACTTTACGTTTTCTGTACTCGGGGGGGGGGTAAAAATGAATACTTTACGTTTACGTATACTATCAAAAAGTTCTGAACTTTTAACAACTCAGCGCCCACTCGCAGTCGCTCCTGTATTTTGCACATCGATCGTCATCGTTACCGATCGTTTTCTGCTGACGTGTTCGTATTACTCTCCTCTGTGCAATTATTTTTGATGCATAAAACTTTTTCCGTGTCAGACGCTGCTTCCTGTTTTTTGCGGTTCAAGCGCAATGGATGAAACCTTGTGTTCTCTTATCAGCGCACACTGTGTATTTTGTAGAACAACAGCATTATTTATGGAACTGCTAGCTACAAACTTCATTCGCTTCGCTCAATTTATCAGTTTTATTTTTTTGTTTTCAACCAATATCTCAAATACAATTTTTATACCCACCCAGGCAGACGTTTACTCACCACACCCTGGTCGGACAGTTTTGGCAAGTGGCCAACTTTGCTTTGAGACGCGAGTCTACCCAATGCAGCATTGAATCGCCCAGCCGCTACTCGTCTACCCGGACGGGCGTTTGAACCCCCGGCCACCCTGCGACCCCGGCAGTGACCAGTCCGTTCCAGCCCAGTATGGACCAGCCCCAGGCGATCGCCATGAACGGACAGCAAGCCATGATGCCCTCGGCCAACCCGCTCGTACAGGACCACGCTCAGTCAGGTGAGCGAGTCTGATGTGCTGGTATTGGTTGTGTGTTTTTTACAGAAAATTCAAAGTATTTAAATGAATTAGATCAGCTTTCAACGATTGAGTCACCGTAATAGGGTTTACGTCAACTACTGTAGATCAAAAATAACTCCCGAATAATAACTCGATAAAAATAACTCAAAAATAACTACGTCATACTGTGTCAACTGTGCAACATTATCCCATCCTTGAAATGATAAATAAATATGTTGCAGTTTACCCGATGGACGCGAACATGCTGAATGGTACGCTGGCGCCTGGCGCCCTTGGTGCCAACGCGTTCAGCTTGGCGCCCGGCGACGGCCGCCACGCCGCACCCACCCAGCCCCCCACGCAGCAGAGCCCAGTGGCTGAGCAACAGGCTCCAGGTAGGTGCACACAGGTGCTGCGTAGGGATGGCCTGGTTTTTTCAAAAGTTAAAAAAAAATTTGTTGAAAAAACACGTTTCTTATTTTTAAAAACCAGGTCTTTGAAAACTATGTGTTTTTCCAGCCATAGTGTAGCGTACCTGATGCTAATGCCCAGCGAGTGTCCGTGTCCACCGCAGGTTCCAGCGGTCACAAGACATTGGTAATGGACTACACGAAGGACTTCCCCGAGCTGCCGCACAACGACAACAACAACCAGAGCGAGGGCGGCGCGGGCGGTGCGTGGGGAAAGCCCCTGCCCAAGCTGAAGAGCTCTGCGGTCACGCAGGTGTTCCACATGCCGCCGGAGGACAGGCGCACGTCGCCGTCGGACTTGTCGCGCGCGGCCGACATCGACACGTGCAACGAGATCGCCGCCAAGGCCGGCGTGGAGATAGAGCTGTTCGAGCGCAAGGACAGGTGCGTCGACTCTACTCGTTTGAGGGTATATTCGGTCTCGGTCTATGGTTTGGCATATGCCACGTAAACGCTACTAGGGATGGACCTTGATTTTTTAAATAAACTTTTTTAACGCAAAAGGAGAAACTTCAGGGGCCAGCTCCGCAAGTGGAAAAGTTAAGAGTTAAAACTTAAGAGTTGAGTAAAATGACAAATGACAAGTTATGAGTAAAGTTAAGAGTTAAGAGTTGAGTAAAACGACAAATTATTTTACTCAACTCTTAACTTTTAACTTTACTCTTAACTTATCATTTATCATTTTACTCAACTCTTAACTTTTTCCACTTGCGGAACCGGCACCTGGTAAACACTTGGTTTTTTAGGACATTTTTTCAAGAGGACATTTTTTCAAGAAATCAAGGCGTTTGATAAAAAGTGATGTTTTCCAACCAAGGCGTAATGAGGCAAGAAATCAAGGCATAATTACACCATATTCCTTGATACGATTGTGTAATTGAGTTCACGTCGCAGGACCCTCACCGTTGTGGTGACTGGAAAACGGCAGATGGTTGAAGAAGCCAGAAAGCAGATTGTCGCCCGTCTGCAGGCGCAGTGCGCCAGAGAGGTATGGTGAAACGTTTTTGAGTTGTTAGAAATTGTTTTGAGTTGTAAATTTTTGTAAGAAATACCGAAAAAGCCCTATTTGGCGCTGCGAACGCTAGTGGACCAACGAAATTTGAGAAAATGAAATCTGTTTTGCACACATTTGAGTTTACCAGAATGAGGAGTCTGTCGAATAATGTTGACGGCGATGAAAAATAATTCACTCTGGTAAACTCAAGTGTGTTCAGAACTTGTATGAGTTTTTCCTAATTTCTTGTGGCCCCAGAACCCCCTAAACACCCCCCTCCCAAATCACCACCCCCCACAGGTGCGCATCCCGAAAGAGCACCACCGTGTAATCATCGGCCAGAGCGGCGGCCGGCTGCGCGAACTGGAGCACGAGTGCGACTGCACGATCCGAGTGCCCGGCCGCGACGAGCAGTCGGACATGATCCGCGTCGTCGGCCCCAAGGAGGGCGTCGAGAAGGCCGTCCACAAGATCCAGGGCATGAGCGACACGCAGGTTGGTGGAGAGTGATTGCGTTTGGTTAAGGGGGTATTGGATTTATGGGGGAATGATTTTTGGGTGATATTGTACCCGGGATGACCGATATTTGAGGGATTTTGTCCCTTGCCCCAACTTTTGCTGAAAATCGCTACTTTTGTATCTTTTTGTCCGTTTTCACTTTCAAAATCACTAGTCCATGTGCCTTATTGCCTAAAATCAGCCATATATGTGCTTTTCAGCCATTTATTTATTTGTGCCTTCGACACCTCGAAAAAAGCCTTTACATTGAACACTGCGAACCCCCCCCCCCCCGTACATTTTTTGTTCAAATTGCTTAAGTCTGACACAAATTTCTGACACAGACAAAATTTCAAGTGTGCATCTGACACTCAGTGACCCTATTTTCAGGCGCAACTGGCTCAAGAGCACCTGGTCGTTCCGCGCATCTTTTATCCGTGGATCCGCGGACCGTACAACGAGACTTTGGACAATATTCAGAAGGAAACTGGCGTCAGGGTGAATATCCCCCCGCCAAGCGCCAACTCTGAGGTAATTGTAGTTGCCGGCGAAAAAGAGGGCGTGAAAAAGGCGGCGCAGATTATCAAACACATTTTTGAGGAGCAGGTTGGTGTTGGGCTTGGGGCGGCGACATGATTTTTTTAAATAGCTTAATTTAAAAAATTTGGCAATCACATTTTTTATGGCTCGAAAGTGTGATGTTACTGCCATGTCTATTGTGGACCTCATGGGCAGTGGGATTGTTGAAAAGCGTTATGAACGCTAGTTTCATTCAAAACGCTGCAAAAAATATTCATTTTTAAAGTTGACTCATTATGCATATGTCCCTTCAGCAACGCGTGGCCCAAACAATTTCGTGCGAGATCGTCAAGACCCAGCATCGGTACATCATCGGCGAGCGCGGCTCCGGCCTGGCCGACATCCTCAAAGAGACTGGCGTCAGTGTGGAAGTGCCACCCGAGCAGAGCGACTCTTGCACCATCACGCTTAGGTATACTCGGCGTACATGATACTCTGCCCTCGCACTGATTTATGTCTCGTGTTGGAAGCGTGCCAATGATCATTTAATCATGCGATTTCCGTAAAAAGATGAAAAAAATTCATCGATGTGTATATGTTAATGAATAACACTATAACAACAATCAATTTTACATCTTTTTATGCAACTCGCACGCGTTCACCATCGTTGGCACACTTCCAGCTGGAACCACGCGTGCAAGGTGTAAAGTAAGCGGAGTATATGTAAATATTTACGTACATGTCTGTAAGCGTTTACGTGTTTACGTCTTTGTCACAACTGGGGAGTTCCATTCTAAAAGTTCACAAGCGCCAAATCCAGAAAAATCGAGTTAAGCGTGGATTTGACCTCCACGTATAGTTTTTCACATTTTAGAAAAAAATCAGCGTTGTAGTCCATTTCGTTCCCGAGATACAGTGGTACCGTTTTTCAGAAAAATCACCATTTTCACATCGAAAGTGCACAAGTGCTCAGATCCCCTATGAAAAAACAGGACTTTCATTTCGTAAGTGCACATATCCATCTCGGACCACCGGAGTTTCATTTCATAAGTGCACATATCCAAAAAATAGTTTCATTTCCAAAAATGCACGCGTGCTTCGGCGCGGCCGCGAAGAGCTGGCCGGAATTCCCATTCAAAAAAACAGTTTCATTTCCAAAAATGCATACGTGAATTTCCAAATCTATTTTGCACTATAAATCAAATATGCGTGCATATATTGATCTGAAAATTTAGGTAGAGGTACTTTTAGACGCGGGCTTTGCAGTGATGTGATTCGTTTTATCCTACGATGCACCGTTAAGAAGTTATTAACCATTTAATTTCAACTGTTCAGATTTGTTCCCAATTTTTCCCTATTCGAAATATTTTTTTAATTTTCGATATTGATTTTCAATATTAAAATGTAGTCGATATCCTATATTCAATATTCGATAGAATACATCGTTCGAACCCTAGTCACAACCATCTATGTATTAGGGTTCAAACGGGATCCTAATCCCGAAAAATTTCGGTATTTAGCTGTCCCGATCCAGACACCCTCATCCCGATCCTGAAATCTCAAAAAATAATCCCGAAACCCGAATCCCGATCCCGAAAACTAAAAAAATCCCGATTCCGAAAAGTCAATCCCGTTTGAACCCTACTGTGCACCCTACTTTACTTAACCCTCGTCCCTGCCCGTAGGGGTGAACAAACCCGTCTGGCGCTGGCGCTTCCGCTGGTCTACCGCAAGGCGTCGTCGGTGATCACGGCGCAGATCGACTGCCCCGCCTGGCTGCACCGCTACATCATCGGACAGAAGGGCGCCACCATACAGGAGATTGTGGGCGAGGACAAGAAGGTGAGCTTTTTGGGGACAGTATGAGGATGTTTTTATTGTGTAATATATTCGGCGGACATCACACTTAGTATGGAAACGATCTGAATAATGAAGAATGAATTATACAGTTTTTTCATCTTAATATTCCGTTTTTACCATGGAATAATTAATTACGAAATTTATCGCAAGATTTTATTCATTAAATTATGGTAGGATTCTGCGCATAGTTTGCGGTCCGCCGAGTATACGATAGAACCGTAGCATGTTACTGCCCATGCAATTGAGGTGGCCAGGAAAGAACAATTTGCCCGTAGTTGGCATTGGATCATGTATTTGACGGAATTATTGTCCTATTATGTTGTACTGGGTTGAGAAAACCAGCGATTGTGAACGCCCTTTTATAGTATTCACATTCCAAATTCCTCAAGACTCTCGCTTCCCAATGGAATTTTCACCTGACCCTCACTTTACAGGTGCAAGTCGATTTCGACGACTCGGGTCACATTTTTATGCAAGGACCACCCGAGGGCGTCCGTCGAATCGACCAAGCGCTTCGTGAACACGTCGACCGGCTGCAGAAAGATCTGGCCGTGCAGAAGATCAAAGTGCCCGTCAACTTTCACAGACACGTGATTGGCAAGGGCGGCGGAGTCGGTCTGTGCAGTGCATTTTTTCGCAGTTTCGCTAAAAAGGGCCCATACACTAGTTGACATTGAAATTTGTGTCAACTTAATTAAGTTTATTATGTGATCTCTATGTGATTGAGCATAGTCATTTGATATCGTGACACTTAATTCTCATTGTTTATGTTAATCGTTATGGTTAATTTTTTTTGTGTTTTAGTTGACATTCAGTTGACACGAATTTGCGATGTCAACTAGGGTTGGGGAACCGACCCGAACCGAACCGAACCGAGAACCGACCACTATTTTGGAACCGAGAACCGAGAACCGGAACCGAGCTTGAGAACCGAACCGGAACCGAGAACCGGCACTTATACCCGGAACCGAAGTAAATACCCGAAAGAACCGAAATTTTCTAAGAATCTTAAAGTTTTTAAACAGCGTTTTTTCAACACCTACATCTAAGCTTTTTCACAGCAGCTGAACATCTTGGTGCGTGTTCAGAATTGCAAAATTCATCTGTTTGCAAAATGATTGCGCGGGAGCGTATAATTTCACATATACTCCAGCGACATTACACCTTACAATGAAATCTACCATATCCCACCTGAATAAAAGAACAAACATAAAAAAATTTCATCATATTTATCAAATTGCTTTGATAAATATGATGAAATTTTTTATGTATGTTCGTTTATTCAGATGGGATATGGTAGATTTCATTGTAAGGTGTAATGTCGCTGCAGTATACACATTATCACTGGTAGTAGTTTTCATTGATTTTGTGGCAGTTTCAACCGTAAAGTTATTTATGTTTGTACTCAAAATAATACTCAATAATAATCGTACTCACTCGCGTACTACATAAATACATTTACGTTTCCTCCAGAAAAAAATACCAGTACTCATTTACTTGTGTACATTTTGCAAGTATATGTTTGCTTTTACACTTTTTTTAAATACCAGTATTCAGGGGTCTCCAGGATTTTGGCCCTCGCGGGGGCTGGATAGATAGCAAATCGCTCCTCCGGAGGGATAGATAGCTGAAAAAATTTTCTGGGGGGGGTGCTGGCGGGGGCACAATATATAGGCTTTTTCAAGGTTAAGAAGGCAGAAAGGAGAAAAAATCGCTAAGAATCAGTTAAAAGTAGCCAAAAGTAGGTATAAAATGGCTAAAAATACGTATATAACCATGTATGTAGCCGGAAAACACGATTTTGAAGGTGAAACACCATAAAAAGGTGCGAAAATTGGTGATTGTCGGCGAAAATTGGGGCAAAATTTAACAAAAACCACTCCAGATAGATAGATAGCTGAGCGATTTGGGGGGGGGGGGGTCTTTGGGGGTAGTAGCCAAAAAATTTGCAAAAAGCAGCCCCCCCAGCCCCCCCCCCTAGGAGACCCCTGCCAGTATTATTATAACAACTCTGATTTCTGCATTCTACCATGAAATAATAAGCTGTGATATGCTCCTGTAGTATAAAATATCCAACCAATGTACTTACACATTCAGGGACGTAGCCAGGATTTTTGAGCGGGGGGGAGGCGGATTGTATACTGAGGCCGGCGAACGGGGGGGGGGCGGCGGACAAAATCGTCTTCGGGAAGTGCCATTTCTGGCACATTTTTTGGTCCAGCCCGGGAAGGGGGGGGGGGGGCGCCCCCCCGCCCCCCCTGGCTACGTCCTTGTACACATGTAAACTTGGGTACGTATATTGTTTTTCTGTTGTTCAGCCGATTATTACCCGATACCCGGTTATTTTATTACCCGGAACCGAAATTTTGATCATTTTAGAACCGAAAGAACCGAACCGGAACCGAGTTTAAGAACCGAACCGAGAACCGGAACCGAAAATTTTCAGGAACCGAGAACCGAGAACCGGAACCGAAAATTTTGAAATTCCCAACCCTAATGTCAACTAGTGTGTGCGGACCAACCCGCACATATAGCCTTGAATTAACATCTGTTATTCCAGTGAGCAAGATCAAGGCGGATCACAATGTCCAAATATCGATCCCATCGGAGACGGACAATTCTGATCTGATCAAGGTGGAAGGCCCGAAGGAGGGTGTCGATGCGGCCTGCGCCGAGATCGCCGAACTGGCGCAGCGTCTGGCCAATGAGAAGACGCAGGATGTCATGATTGAGAGTCGCTTCCACGGACAGGTGATATAATTGGGACAATATCGCACTTTACATTGAAAATTTTGTTTCCGTATTCGAACGTTTTGTTCCGCGATTTTGGAATGAATGCAAAAACGTTCGAGTGCTGGACGCATAATCCCAATGTACCGTACGCCTTTCGTTTATTCGCTTTTCGATCTCACACGCTATATCCTGCCGAATATCAGATGCATCCATATTTACCCCCTCTAAATGCAAATCCCTTCCATTCCCGCAGTTGATCGGCGCCAAAGGTGAAAGCGTGCGCGAGCTGCGCGACAAGTTCCCCGGCGTGCAGCTGAGCTTCCCCGAGCCCGGCCGCAAGAGCAACATCGTTCAATTGCGTGGGCCCAAGGAACAAGTCGACAAATGTGCCAAACACTTGCTCAACGTTGCTAAGGAGCTGGTCGGTAAAGTTGACATTTTTGCACCATGGGCGGCCTGTATGTCAACTGATTTGCGTCAACTCAGATTTCGGTTTCACGTGTCGCAGAGCGATTTTCCAATGCACTTGCCGTAATGTTTATTTTTAAACATTGCCGCATGTGGAGTTGGAGATCGCCCTGCGACAGTTGAAGCCGAAAACTGAGTTGACACAGACCAGTTGACACACGTGTCAACTAGTGTGAGGATCACCATTTGTCGTTGCCTGCTATTTACAATCAACGTTACATCGTTTCAGAAAGAAAACAATTTCCAAGTGCGCGTGCCTATCTTCAAGGGCTTTCACAGCACCGTGATCGGCAAGGGCGGCCGGAACGTCGCCGCCGTGAGTTCGCTGCCTCTGCTTATTTACGTTGATTTCACCTGACCCAGCGTCGCGATGGCACTCGCAGATTCGAGAGCAAACGAACTGCCGCATCGACGTGCCTGCGGAGCAGTCGGGCGACGACTTCATCACGGTGACTGGCCGCCGCGAGAACGTGGAGAAGGCCACCGCCATGCTCGTCAAGATACAGAACGAACTGGTTGGTTTTTTATGTGTGAAATTGAATGTTCTGATGAAAAATAGAATAGAACGCGTGATGTGCTTATGAGAATCTTATTTTTAATGTCCATCTATTGCATGTTTATCCAAGATAAAATGGACGGGGATGAATTTTTTTGAGTTTACCGGGATGAATTATTTTTGATCGCCGTCAACTGTAGTTGACCCATTGTGGTAAACTCAAATATGTGCAAAAAGGTGGTGTACTAAATCCTAAATGCGTGGCCGCAATAGATGGATTATGAGATAGACGAAAATAATCACAACTCGAGCTTATGCACAACCAAACATAAATATGTCGATTTCATATGTCAACTTATTAATCCTTATCATCGTATACCTCCTTTTCCACCTTCCCAGGCAGCGATCGAAACCGCCGAGCTGAAAATCCCGCAAAAGCTGCACTCTCGTCTGATGGGCGCTGGCGGGCGTCTGGTGAACGACATCTCGGAGCAGTGCGGCGGCGTGCACATCAAGTTCCCCGACGCCAAGACCGGCTCCGACGTGGTCACCATCCGCGGCCCCAAGGAGGAGGTGGCCAAGGCGCACAAGCTCCTGTCCGATATGGCCAAGGATAGGGAGCTCGCTAGTTTTGAGGACAAGGTGCGTTCTGGATCTGGGCGACATCTTGAAGCTGGTTTTTTTGGTGCTCGCTAGGGTTGTGAATTTTCGGGTCCGGGTATCAGTAGGGTTCAAACGATATGACTTTTCGATATCGATATTCGATATTTTTTTCAGAAACTCGGTATCGATATTCGATATTTTTTTCTGAAACTCGATATTCGATATCGATACGATATGGAATCTCGATATCGATATTCGATATTCGATATTAAAAAATGGTCGATATTCGATATTTTCGATATTCGATATTGCGATTTGCTTTTGGTATAGCAAGGCATATTTCAAGTGACATATTGTATTTTCATGTGGTTGCACACATGGTTAATCATCTCTTTAGTTAAATGTAAATGGTACAAGTGATTTTAACAAGGTTTACATCACTCAAAAGTAGAACATGTAGAGAAAAAACATGATGAATCAATGTGTATCAGACAAATAACAATTGGTAGATATACAGTTCATACTGATAACCTGATTTCTTAAGGGCATGTTGCAAAAATAGAATATCAGCATTTTCTGGCTTCAAATTCAGCACTCCAACAAAAAATGACATTTTAAGTACTGTACTTTTACTCATCTAATACAATTCTCAGATCAGATCAAGCACATCAGATCAATCATAAATATCTCAAAATAAAAATGATAACTTTTTTAGGGACACAATATAGGTTCGATATATCGAAAAAATGGTCGATATTTGATATCGATATTCGATATTTTTTCAAAATTTTCGATATCGATATTCGATATTGTTTCAAAATTTTCGATATCGATATTCGATATTAAAAAATGATCGATATTCGATATTCGATACGATATATCGTTTGAACCCTAGGTATCGGTTTAAAAACACTTCGGGTCGGGTATCGGTTCCAAAAATGTGCGGGTATCCGGCGGGTGTCGGGTCGGGTTCCCAACCCTAGTGTACACACAAATTAGTTGTTACTGATGTAAAATGACGAGAGGAAACATTCTAAACCCATTCCATATCCAAGGTAAAATTCAAGCCGGAACTGCGTCGCTTCATGATCGGTCCGGGCGGGTCGACAATCCGCAAGATCCGCGACGTGTGCCCCGATGTGCGCATCATGTTCCCCCGCGAGCAAGACCAGGACCAGGAGAACATTTTGCTGGTGGGCCGCAAGGATGAAGTGGCCAAGATCAAGGCCGCACTCGAACAGCTCATTAAACAGATGGTGGGTGCTATTGTCGCGTAGGCGGCAGTAGACAAGAGGGTTTGACATATCTATTCGGTTAAATAGAAAATAAATTATAAATGTTCATATACCTGCTCAGTCCTGTCTCGGTAAAAACACCTTCTTTCCTGTAAAAACGAAATGAGGTTAAAGGCTTTTGAATACTGCTGTACACTAAATAAGTTTGTTCTGACGTTTTTTGATCCCGCGATGTTGAAATGATATTTGTAACAGAAAGTTTGAAGAAATTTGTCGTCATTGAGCAATTGGTAATTGTAGGCATAATTTTTTAACCTTGATCTATGCTCTGTTCAGTAAGTTTCTTGTTTCCACTTTTTATTGAGCTGTCCAAAAAACGGCCCGCACGCCGAAAAAATGTTAAGTGTACTTTGGGCAATTTTATATATTGTCGAGATCAATCAATTTTCCTCCATAAATACAATTCCACCAACTGCCCAGGCGGAGACGGTCGAGATCAGCATGGAAGTGGACCCGGCCTTCCACCGGCACTTCGTGCAGCGCGGCGCGCACGTGCTCCACGATATCCAGGACCAGTGCGGCGGCGTCATGATCAGCTTCCCCAAACCGAACACCGCCAGTTCTAAAGTCTGTGGGGGATATTTCGATTTTATGACATTGGTCTTGTAGATTTTAAGTTCAGATAGATGGTAAATCGCTTAGCCGGAGTAATAGATAGCTGAAACATTTTCTGAGGCGGGGGTTAAATGTAAAGGTTTTTCGAGGTTAGAATGCAGAAAAGGGAGAAAAATTGCAAAATAAGATATAAATAAGTCTATAAGTATAAGCACATAAGCCAAAAATAGCCGAAAATTGGCGATGAACACATGAACCAGTAATTTTGAAGGTGAAAATGGGCAACAAATTTTGAAAATTTGGGCTAAATCTCTCAAAAATCCCCAAGACCTCCTGTTAAAAACCCTAAAAAAATTTCCTCCACTACAATTTGTACAAATCGCCCAGGTGACCATAAAAGGCGGCAAAGACGGGTGCGCGGCTGCGAAGAAGCAAATCGAGACTGTAGTCGACGACTTGAAGGCTTCTGTTACGGAACCGATGTTTGTGGCGCAGGAACACCATCGTGTGTTGTTGTCCGGCCGCGGCGCCAAAGTTAATGAAATTCAGAATAGACTCAAAGTGCACATCAAGTTTCCTGAGAGGAATGGTTTGTTCGTCTGAAGAATTTTTTTATTTAAGTATTTTACATGTTTTCAGAAAAAATTCCGTACTGATAGTCGATAGGATAAGTGCTTTATCATCAAGTAATCTGTTTAGGTTGATATTGATAAAAATAGTTACGTGAAACATTGCACCAAATTCACCGATAGTGAATTTTAACAACACAAAAGCAAATTTTGAAGTAAATGTCACCAGGTTTCGATTTTTTTTGCATTTAAAAAAATAATAAATATAATTTTTTGCATTTTTATCTAGATTGAAGATTTCTTTGCAAACTGTTCAGTCAACTGTAAACTGTATTAATGATTGTAATGGACCTATATTTTGCTGTTGCAGCTGAAGGCCCAGTACAAAATCCTGAGACTGAAGACGATAAGCCAGAAGACAGACCGGAGAATATAATCCAAATAACCGGCCGCCCTGAGAACATAGAAATGGCCAAGGAGGAGTTGTTGGTTAGTGATTTGCCAAGTGCTTAAAAGCGACTCATTTTAGCTCTACGCTAACTTGGTGTCAACTGGTTTACATGTTAATTCAGATTTTAGTTGACGAATCCCAGGACAGTTTTCATGTGCACACTCGACTACGTCGAAAAGGAATGTTTTTTGGTAACAATGTGCAAGAAGGAATTTTCACATTCCGCAACCCATCAACGAATATCTGAATCGTAACTAATTGACTCAGTTGACACTAGGGTTGGGAATTTCAAAATTTTCGGTTCCGGTTCTCGGTTCTCGGTTCCAAAAGATTTCGGTTCGGGTATCGGTTCTCGGTTCCTGAAAATTTTCGGTTCCGGTTCTCGGTTCGGTTCTTAAACTCGGTTCCGGTTCGGTTCTTTCGGTTCTAAAATGATGAAAATTTCGGTTCCGGGTAATAAAATAACCGGGTATCGGGTAATAATCGGCTGAACAACAGAAAAACAATATACCCAAGTTTACATGTGTAAGTACATCGGTTGGATATTTCATACTACAGGAGCATATCACAGCTTATTATTTCATGGTAAAATGCAGAAATCAGAGTTGTTATAATCATACTGGTATTTTAAAAAGTGTAAAAGCAAACATATACGTTTTCTGTACTCGCGTACTTTCAAAACGTACACGAGTAAATGAGTACTGGTATTTTTTTCTGGAGGAAACGTAAATGTATTTATGTAGTACGCGAGTGAGTACGCGTATTTTGAGTACAAACATAAATAACTTTTGCCAACTACGGCCACACAAAACTGCCACAAAACCAATGAAAACTACTACCAGTGATAATGTGTATACTGCAGCGACATTACACCTTACAACGAAATCTACCATATCCCATCTGAATAAACGAACATACATAAAAAATTTCATCATATTTATCAAAGCCAGGGGTCTCCAGGATTTTGGCCCTCGCGGGGGCTGGATAGATAGCAAATTGCTCCTCCAGAGGGATAGATAGCTGAAAAATTTTTCTGGGGGGGGGGGCTCGCGGGGGCAAAATATATAGGCTTTTTCAGTGCATAGAGGGCCGAAAGGGGGAAAAATCGCTAATAATCAGTTAAAAGTGGCCAAAAGTCGGTTTAAGATGGCTAAAAACAAGCATATAACCATGCATATAGCCGGAGAGCACGATTTTGAAGGTGAAAAACTATAAGAAGGTGCAAAAATTAGTGATTTTGAGTGAAAATTGGGGCAAAATTTCTCAAAAACCTCACTCAAAATTTCTCACTCCAGATAGATAGATAGCTGAGCGATTTGGGGGGGGGGGTCTTCGGGGGTAGTAGGCAAAAATTTTGCCTCAGGATAGATAGATAGCTGAGCTGCCTCCGGGATAGATAGATAGCTGGCGGATTTGGGGGGGGCAGCCCCCCCCCAGCCCCCCCCTAGGAGACCCCTGATCAAAGCAATTTGATAAATATGATGAAATTTTTAATGTTTGTTCTTTTTTTCAGATGGGATATGGTAGATTTCATTGTAAGGTGTAATGTCGCTGGAGTATATGTGAAATTACATGCTCCCGCGCAATCATTTTGCAAACGGATGAATTTTGCAATTCTGAACACGCCTCAAGATGTTCAGCTGCTGTTTAAAGGCTTAGATGTAGGTGTTGTAAAAACGCTGTTTAAAAACTTTAAGATTCCTAGAAAATTTCTGTTCTTTCGGGTATTTACTTCGGTTCCGGGTATAAGTGCCGGTTGTCTGTTCCGGTTCGGTTCTCAAGCTCGGTTCCGGTTCTCGGTTCTCGGTTCCAAAATAGTGCTCGGTTCTCGGTTCGGTTCGGTTCGGGTCGGTTCGGTTCCCCAACCCTAGTTGACACCCAGGGCCGTATCCAGGGGGGGGGCGGGGGGGCTGCAGCCCCCCCCCCCTTCCGGGTGAGGCATGAAAAACGCAGGAAAATACTACTTTCGGTATCAATTTTTGAGGTGTTTGTAAAAATTTTTGCGCGCAAGCGCGCATATTCCACCACACAAGCAGTATTTTCAGTAAATCAGTCGCTTTAGACCCAACTCCATGTGAAATGGACTCAATTTTGTGCCTGCTGCACTATATGTATGTATTTTTACATACATATACAGCCGTTCTAAGCGCCAGCGCCAACGCCAATGACGCCATGGCGTGACGCCTATGTATGGCGCTGGCGCCAAAACACCATTCCGCGTCTGTGTAGGGGAAATTTTAGGGGGGAGGGGGCTCAGCCCCCCCCCCCCCCCCTAGCCGGGTTCCGTAAACAAGCAGCCCCCCCCGCTCAAAAATCCTGGATACGTCCCTGTTGACACCTGATGTCCACGTACAGTGAAACTTCTGTGAAACATAACGATCTTTCCAGGCGCTCGTGCCCATCACGGTCACAGTGCCGGTGCCCTTCGACATGCACGGCTCCCTGATCGGCAAGGGCGGCGGCGAGATCAGAAAGTTCATGAACACCTACGATGTGAATGTGCGCGTGCCGCCCGGCCAGGAGCGTCGCGATGAAATCTACCTGACCGGCACAAAGGTGAACGTGGAACAGGCCAGGCAGGAGTTGGATGTGAAAGTACAGCAGCACGCCGACGATATGAAGGATAGGGTCGGTTTGAAACTTCCTGGCTGTGTCACCTGGTGCCAGTCCCGCACCATCTAATGTGTGAAGTAAAGTGTCAAATATCGTGTAAAATGTTATGCAAGAGTCAATTGTGATGACAAATGTAAGTAAACTGTCAATTGGCATGCAGAGTTCAGTGATAAATTTTTGCATTTTTTTATATTGACATTTGACACTCAACTTTACACTTTACAACGATTACTCTACGATGATATACCGCCAACAAACCTCTCCCTCAGGAACTCCGCTCGTTCGAAGCCCGTCTATCGATCCCCCAGTCGTACTACCCGCGTTTGATCGGGCCCAGGGGCAGTGCTATCAACGCTCTGCGTGCCAAACACGACGTGAACATTACCATACCACAGATGAATGTGACCGCTGAGGGGGCGCCCAATGACATTGTCGTCACTGGCTACGAGAAGAATGCTGAGGCTTGCAAGCAGGAGATCTTGGATATGGTGCAGGAAATGGAGGTGGGCTTTGGTGTTGTGTTTCAGGTGTTTTTTGGCTGAGGTTATTCAGTCTGACATGTTTTTCGGGCGGCTTTTTGACACTTCCAAGTGCCAAAAATTAATGAAAACAAACACCAATGTCAATATGTCAATTGCGTGCTTGTGCGGAAAAAGTGCAAACTGCATTGTGAATAAAGATTTAACATGAAGAAAAACGGTTTCAATGCTTGCTTGCTTTGAACACCGTTTTTATATTTTTTGAACGGTTGACAAAACCGAGATCCACAGACAACAATATTTACATTATCTGCCACTTCACATATGCCTATTCTTGTTCTTTACCTACTTTAGAGCCATTTTAAAGCATCTTAATTAAATTTTTTTTAATCAATTGAATCTTGAACAATCTTGAAAATGAATCTTGAAAAATGCAACAATTTATTTTAAAAAACTATCTTTTTCCCACACTAGTCTACCGTATTACCTCGAAATACCCCCAGGGTTTTTTTTTATTTCGCCAGCAAAATTTGAGGGGGGTTATTCGAGGGGGGGGGTATTATTTCCCCAGCCCATTTTGAGCGTGGTTAATTCGAGGTAATACGGTATACATTTTCCTGATCGCAGGCGATGTTCCGCCAAGAAATCACCTTGGACCACCGCGTGCACTCGCGAATCATCGGGCCGAAGGGTCGCAACGTGAAAAAAGTTAAGGACGACTTTAAAGTGGAGATCACTTTCCCGCCGCCGAACGCGGCCGACCCGAACGTGGTCACTGTGGTGGGCAAGGACGAAGACACCGTGTACGACTGCATCGACCACCTGCGTCTGCTCGAGCAGGACTTCTTGGAGGTGCGCCTATATGTGGCTTTAGTTGGGCGAATGCGTTGCTTTGTTTTGTTTCTGAACGAAATATATTTAATGTTGAAATCAATATGGAATATCGTCAGCAATACCAAACTTAAAACCGTATTAAAATGTTGACGGTCAACGTCGTATCTTTCCAAGTCTAGGAATTCAAGGTTACAATCTCTATCACACGGTACACGTGAAACTCTTACATCCACATTCGAACTTTTTGGCATGTGCGGAAATGGTATTTTAAAAGTCTGTATTTTTGGAAAAAAGGGTCATTGCGAAAATATAAAAGGCATTTGAATTCTTTCACCACAGGACATGGTGGACCGTCCTTCGCAAAAGCGCAACGTGGAGCTGGGCGACTTCGCCGGCGACCAGCTGGCGCCCGCGGCCGCGCACAAGGACGGCGCCACGGCGGCGACGCAGCCGCACGCGCAGCACGGCGAGGTGAAGATCATGAACGCGCCCTGGACCGCGCCCGACGTCAACTCGGCCCAAGACTTCCCCTCGATTGGCGGCGAGCAGAATGGTTAGGGCCCTGTTTACTGTGATGATGGTTTTGTGGATTGAGAAAGAGTGTAGGACTGAGTATTAAGACTCGCTTTGCGTAAGAACCAAACCTGTGAAGGCACAAAATTTTTTTTGCGTATTTTATCGTATATTTCGAATCTACATATAGAAAAACTCAAAATTTCTTTCCATACATATATTCAAAAATGTCATCTTCCTACTAAAAAAATTGATCAAAGTCAAAAGTCACCATTTTTCGAGCTGTTTTTTGAAAATTCATAACTTTTGCTTGACTTCATCTATCAATATAATATTTTGAATTTTTATTAAGATAGTTGTGGAGATTAATTGGCCCATACAATTACAAACTTATTTCATCAAACGTTTTTTTCTCACCGAAAATCATGACTGAAATTTTGAAAATGGCACCAAATTTTCAGTTTGTAATTGAGAGCTTAGCTTTTTATGCAAAAACTGTGCTCAATTGCATAGTTTATTATAATAAAAAAATTTCTAAAAAGTAGGAATTCACTTTTTTGCTACAGCAGTTTAAATCAGCTAACCCCTGTCTCACCATCACATACGATCCAACTCTGAAGGCTCAGATGAAGTTGCATGAAAAAAGTTTCGATCATAAACATAGGTTATTTTTGCATTGTCTTTCATTTGTATATCACCATTTTTCATTAAACATAATTTGGAAGGGTGCTTTCATACAAAAATTCACTTTTGATGTAAAAAAATTGCACCTCCATTTTTATCATTAATTTGGAATCTACAGACATAGAAACTCAAAATTTCCTTCCATACATATATTCAAAAACGTAGTCGTCCTACTAAAAAATTTGGTGCCATTTTCAAAATTTCAGTCATGATTTTCAGTGGGAAAAAAACGTTTGATGAAATAAGTTTGTATGGGCCAATTAATCTCCACAACTATCTTAAGCGGCGTTTACACTGCGAGCTGTGCCAGCAAACTTTTTTCTGTCGGCAATGGACATTTTGTCACGACAACGCACAAATTTTACAGAAATTTTGCCTGTGCCGACAAAAAAGCCTCGTTCAACAGAAACCGAACCGACAACAAAAAAAGCCTCGTTGGAACCGAAGCAAACCGACAACCGCTGACATGTCATACAAAGTGTCATAAGTCATGTATAATGTCCTAAATTATGTCAAATATGCAGTAATAAAAAATTGACAATTTACAGGGCTTTTAGCATGACTTTAGACAGTTTATTGTTCACTATCACCCACAAATGATTACACATGCTTGACTGTGGCGCCCTTGGCACCTGGCGCCACTTTTCTGAATGGTTAAATGGTGACATTGTATCTTGCGCTTTCCCATGGGAAACAAATCGTCATCACAATATTGTCGTCACAGAAAACACGTTCGCAGCTTGTGACGGCAACACGACGATGAACCGAAACATTATCGACGCGCTCAGCGTCGTTTTTGCTCAATTTGTCGGTTTGGGTCTCATTAACGAGACCCAAACCGACAAAAACAAAATAAGACAAAAAATGCCCCACAAAGTAAAAAATAGGGTGGGCGCGCAAGGGGGACATAATAAATTTGTTTTTTAAATATAGGTAAACTCGGCAGCATAGCTGAAATCAAGGGTAGCATTTCGAGGGGGGGGGTCGGCCTGCCGGCACGTGTTTATATCTCGGGAACCGCTGGGTGAAAATTGTAGATTTTTTAATATAATATGGTTTCAGGTCGGGGCTAGTTACAAGTCCGAGGAAATTTTGCTATGATGCCCCAGACCGGAGATAGAGTCGGTCGATAAAAAGATGGTCATTTGCGAAATTTTTGCGTGTAGCTCAGAACATGCGAACTTTGAACATCAATAACTCGACTATTTCTGGGCCGATTTTAGTAATTTCACTTTTAAAATGATGACAAATGCTTGGAGAGTTCATTTCTGAGGTCAAATAGGCGATACAATATTGTGTATATATCGATTTGGCCGGATTTCGAAATGCGAAATTTACGGAAATTTTTTCTTGTTGAACATGCTATCGTATACTCCTGATCGAGAGAAACTCAATGAAACAAAAATGAAATCGATATCTTTTTCCGTTCAAAAGTTATAGCGCTTCAAACTTTTCCCTCCCATCCACATAAATAACCACATGCATGCAACTTCAAAACTCCATATCTCGGCCATTTCTCTGCCTATTTGCACCAATGAACACTTAAAATGATCAGAATGACATGGAGATATCGTTTTTAGTACCAGATTATACGTATATTTCAGCAGATTTCCCATACAAGAAATTTATGCGAACTCTTGAATTAAATTGTCATAATGAAAATGCATACAAATAGACTGTGAATAAAAACGATATCTCCATGTCATTCTGATCATTTTAAGTGTTCATTGGTGCAAATAGGCAGAGAAATGGCCAAGATATGGAGTTTTGAAGTTGCATGCATGTGGTTATTTATGTGGATGGGAGGGAAAAGTTTGAAGCGCTATAACTTTTGATCGGAAAGAGATATCGATCTCATTTTTGTTTCATTGAGTTTCTCGATCAGGAGTATACGATAGCATGTTCAACAAGAAAAATTTTCCGTAAATTTTGCATTTTGAAATCCGGCCAAATCGATATATACACAATATTGTATCGCCTATTTGACCTCAGAAATGAACTTTCCAAGCATTTGTCATCATTTTAAAAGTGAAATTACTAAAATCGGCCCAATTAAATTACTACTTTAAATTACTACTTAATATAGTTGAGTTATTGATGTTCAAAGTTTGCATGTTCTGAGCTACACGCAAAAATTTCGCAAATGACCATCTTTTTATAGACCCACTCTATCTCCGGTCTGGGGCATCGTAGCGGAATTTCCTCGGACTTGTAACTAGCCCCGACCTGAAACCATATTATATTAAAAAATCAACAATTTTCACCCAGCGGTTCCCGAGATATAAACACGTGCCGGCAGGCCAACCCCCCCCCTCGAAATGCTACCCTCGATTTCAGCTATGCTCGGCAGACATGAAACGAGTCAGCTTTCCTTCTTTTATGTACGAGTAAGATATGTCTCAAATTCAAATTCGAACAGACGGATTCCGTTCGATTCAGTTTATTTAAACCGATTGAACTTTCAAGTGGGGAGTTTTTCGATTTTTCAAAATCGCATTTCAAAGTTTGACGCTGGCCCGACGGCGCTATGTTTGGGGGACGAAGCTTGCCCCGCACTTTTCAGATAGATCCGACATTTCTCTACAATTTTTGTTGGCCGGGAAATATTTAGGGAGTTATGTGAGATTTTGTAAGTCACCCAAAATTGGGAACAAATCTGAACAATTGAAATTAAATGGTTAATAACTTCTTAACGGTGCATCGTAGGATAAAACGAATCACATCACTGCAAAGCCCGTGTTTAAAAGTACCTCTACCTAAATTTTCAGATCAATATATGCACGCATATTTGATTTATAGTGCAAAATAGATTTGGGAATTCACGTATGCATTTTTGGAAATGAAACTTTTTTTGTATGGGAATTCCGGCCAGCTTTTCGCGGCCGCGCCAAAGCACGCGTGCATTTTTGGAAATGAAAACTACCTAATTTTCATCATACTATCATGATGGAACTGTCTGTCATCAGCGCTTCCAGCAGTTTTACT